>CM062807.1:745530055-746730055 GCA_031772625.1 Pinus tabuliformis | reverse complement strand
TCAAATATATATGTTATATTATTAATTTACTTGATTTTTTAATTCAAATTTTTTTTTAGTAATTTTGGAATGCTATTTTTAATAATTTTTATGATACAAAATAAAATTCTGAAATATTTCAAGTAATTTCTTATGATACACCATATTCAATTTTAGACATTAATAATTACCACCATTATCATCATTATTGTTGCATTTTTTTATTAATATATTTAATTTATTATTGTGCTTAATTTATTTAATAAAATTAATCATTGAAAAAAATTCAGGTAATCTCTTACGATAAACCATATTCAATTTTAAACATTAAGCATTACCATTATCATTGTTACATTTTTTTAAAAATATTTGTAATCTATTGTCGTACTTAGTTTCTTTAATAATAATTAATTGTGAGGGATTTTTTCCTATATCATTAATTCTTCGTAATTAATTAAAATATATGAATAAATTTATATAATATAGTTATACTTTAATAACAATTCTATTGTGAATATTTTTAAAATTATTTTTTTCCATGGAAGAAATCATTATATTCAAAAGATGAATACACATGTTATCGTATAGAAAGGACTGACTAGGCCTTATATTCTTCAAATAATGATACATTGATTGTTATTAGTCGAAAACTAGCCCATAAGCCCTTAGAAAAAGACTACAAGCCATCCATACAATAAAACAAAGCTACTTATAATATAATCCCCCTAATTATGGAGGAAAAAATTGATTAGTTAGTTTCAAATCAAACTTTGACTTTACAAACATTATGAAAAAAAAAATGACTATAAATTGAGATTCATAAACTCGTGGACTTATCCATCAATTAATTTTATCATCCCAAAGGAGTCTAAGGAAGTGAAAAAACTTCTCTAGAAAGCTCATTAATCTTGAATTTTAATTCCCTATATATATGCTTGAAACAAAAGCAATAAAAATACATGAAAGGTTATGGTATGATTAACAACATAGAGATAAGAAGAAATATTTCCACCGAAATGCTTTGAGAAGCCCATTAAAAACAAGATAAAAGTCCCCAAGAACTTGAAGCCTTTTTGCGCATTTATCATGTGTAACCTTAAGCAAATTCTAAAGAGCTAGAAATTTAACCTTGTTGTTAGAGTCCCTACCCAAAGCACATCTTACATGACAATAGTGAGATTGAGAGAGAATTAGGACTGCTCCTACCCATCAAATTGTAGGATGACCCTCGTTCACATCATCAAAAAGTTCCTAGGGGATTTCCTCCACCTAAGCAAGTATGATGGGGAACTGTTTGGTCAATTTAATGTTCTTAAATTGCAAGCATAAAATATCGACTGGAGTTGGTAAACTTATGAAGTGCAAGTGCACTATATATGCTAGAAGCCTTTTTTTAATTTGCAAGATGATGGTTATATTTGTTTTGGGGATTTTTGTTGTTATCTAGGTTCCTATTTGTAAGCATTAGATTAGAATAAGATTTCTACAAATTAATGAGTGGAAGTGGAGCTATTGTTAGACTAATCTACCATGTCATATCTATATTAAGTATCTTTCCTATGACTAGTTTTTAATAAATTATGTTGGAACACAAGAGATATATGAGTCAGTGTTTTCTAAAACATATTATGTTAAGTATTCTAAAATTATGAACCTAGCCTAAACACCTTACTGCAATAAAACAGAGTATTGATATTTAAATGATTCTAAGAGAAAGTAAACGATCCTTTAAAATCTGTCTACAAAGTATATACAATCTCTCATTCTAAAAAGCATGAAGACAATTTTTTAACATTGATTACAAAGTATATACAAGTTCTGATTCTAAAAGCATGAAAACAATATGTTAATGCTGACTATAATTAAGTGAAAAACATTAAAGGAACTAAACCATTAAACGAATGAAAATAATTTCAAATGCAAACGAAATAACAAGATTTAACTGAGTTATAATGAAATGATAAAATAGTGAATTAAGGAAACTAAGCTAGAAGGAATGGCAATGCAATAATAGAAAGTGATAAAATGAAATAAACTTAATCTCGACTGTCTGGAGGGGCCCTATGCATATAGTAGGTTTAAATCCCACTCAAATACGCATCAATTAACAAAAAAGTAACTTTAATTAAATATGAGAACAAAAGGTTTGTTTCACACAATTTCTTTAGAGATTAACTATTACTTTCTTGTCATCGTTTACATAGGATACATATTTATATATAAAATGTGTGCTCAACAGTTTGAGACTTCTATGCCTACAGGTCTTTTAATCAATCCTTATTCAAATTCGAAACTTAAACAATAAAAGTGTTATCTCAATGATTTGCTATTTGGAAAGCAAATCGGAGAAACGTGATGCATTCAGACTTCTGCTAGCACATGTTTGACCTTTGCCTTTGACCACACCACTATTTGATTCCTTCAGTGAATTGGCTCAAGCGAATAGGAGGAGATCCATGAGGAGATTGATTCTCAACTGCTCATGTGCTTCCTTGCTTTGTTAGTGCATCAGAACCTTGTAAACCATGGAAATAGCTGCATATTTGTAAAATAACTGCAGAGTCATGTTAATTCTATAGCTAATGAAATCTTTAACATAATAATAAGGCACATTAACAAATATGAAAAATAAGACATATGAGAGTTTTTACCTTATCAAAATCTATGGTTTTAACTCTTTTATTGAGTTGATAGCGATGATGAAAAGAGGAAAATGGAGGAAAAAGAGTGTCAAAACAAAACAATTATGGAATTGTATAGGAATCTTGACATCTTACTTTTGGGCTCAACCATATCTTTCGTAGATAATATAATAATGGAAGTTGTTGTAACTAATAGGGGAATTTCAAAAGTTACAAAAATGTTAGAGTTCCTATTCCATCAAATGAAAAACAAAAGTAATACCCATAAACCATTCAACTAGAAAAACCACCTTATCTAAAATACATTCCCACATACACTCACTAAGAGTGAAAGGAATTATGCTTGAACTCTTGTGAACAAAAAAACCTTAACCTTATAAAAAAATGGAATAAAGAGATGAGAGGAGGATTCCTCACAGGACTTACGTAATGCATAATGACCAAGACCAACCCATCCCTTCATTAGACCATTGCCCTAGGATAACAACTTATTATTCAAAGCAAGACATAAACATATGCTGTATTTCAATGGAGCATGCAACCTCCAAAGAGAGCTCCACTACCACTACACATCATCAAAGAAATGTGATTCACACTAAGCTAGACCCATAAAGAATATTGACCTCATCTTCCTTTAAGCTAATTAAATTTGAATCTAGCTTGTCAACATATTGCCTCCACTCCTAATTTTCTTCTCTTCCTATTCATCTAATGATCTTCGTCGAATTAAAACTACATGTCCACTCACATGAGGAGACTAGGATTGAGCATCTTCTAAAAATTAAATCTCAATTCTGAGATTAGATCAAACCCCAAAGAGATTTGAAATTTTCCTTAAATCCTAATGAAGTATCTTCCTCGATCCTAACATTTTGGCCATTTCCAATTCTCCAAAAGACTTAATCACCAAAAAGAGGAAAGGCATAAACCAAATCCTTCCACATGATATGAAATTTCAAGGACGTCCTAGAACACTTGTACCAATCTTTGATCGACGAATTTTGTGAAAGAATGGGTTTCATCACTCTTCCTGAGAGGGCCTCATTATGAGTGTGCCTCTGAAAACTTCTAGTTATCGACACCTTCACAAAAACAAAGTTATTTTTATGCGCTAAATTCCCTACAATTTTGGAGTAGCCACCTGACTCAACTTAACTAAATTAATGCCCATACTATGTAAGATAGACCTTAGAAAATGGAGATTTGCCTTCTTAATTTTGGACAAAATACTTATTAGAATTGAGATGATGGATGTCCAAAATACTGGAATGTTATTGAGGTCCAATCTATGTAGAACCACCCTCCCATCGATGGAAAGGAGTCTAGTAACCAAAAATGAAATTCTCACTTCAACCTTATTGAGAATCCAGAACCAACCTACAACCTTTAACCCACTAGGATAAAGAAAAAAACCAAGATATTTGAAGTCGAGACCTAGATCTATTCAGAAGAAAAGGAAAATATACATGTAAAATCCTTAAATATATCATGTAATTTGAATAATTCAAATAAAAAAAGTCCAACTATAACTATGTTTATTGGGAGGATTGATTATTATCCTCCCTACACAAGTTCAATTTTGACAAATGAAAATAATAACTATCTACATTTATTTATGTATTTTTTATCACATTTATTATATGGTGTGCTTGGTTGTATATGAGTCCAAAATCCACCTTCCTTGTAGTTGGTTGCTTCTTAAAAGGAAATATACAAACAATGAGTGGTGTTAGTGATTAAACATGGACTATCAAAGCATTCGATTGAATGGAAGGAATGAATAAAGAAAAAAAAACTTAAACTAAACTAGCCCACCAGTAAACAAGATTGTGAAGAAAAAATCAACAAATAAGTATGAAAAGGATCCTCTTTATTGATTACACGTAGTGGAAGAGTTACAAATGAATGTCAAAGACACTTTAAGAAAGTTGATTGAGAAATGGTGCTCAATACACCTCAACAAGGATTTCCCTTCCTCAATCTCTTTTGCAATCTCTTGTTCCATGAAATAAGTAACGAAAACTCTATATAGGGGTGGAATTATCCTCACAATGGTATGCTATATTTCTTTGGAGCGATTTTGGCAGCGTAACAATACACAAATTCTTTTTATTTTTGGCTCTCCATGCTATTACATTTACAAAACTTTTGAACGCTCCTTCCCTCCTTTAGCTCATCAATGAGGTTATTTTCCTCATAAATGAGATGAGAGCTACCATCCTCTTGCCATTAAGGATTCTTGGGACTCAAGCCTCGAATGTTCATCCCATCATGTCAAAGGATTGAGTCTTTTTCAAGCAAGTTTGTGTCTAAAGGTGTTGAATGTGCTTCTAGTGACCTACACAACTATCAAAGCAAAAATCATGATGTAATGAATCTATGTATTTGGATCAGCTGTGAGGGTTAATTTTTTAGGTAAACCTTAGGAAAATATTTTGATTTTTTCCTTCCATAATGTTTCCAATTTAAAATGTGTCCTCTATATATAGAAATCACTGACTCCTAGTGTCTTTTTCTATGTACAAATGATTGTAAAATTTTATCATAATAACAATTTCCCCCTGATGTATGAGTTTAGGAACAAGTGTACAGTTGGAATAAATCAGGTTTTGTTGTTCTGATGATCAGTCATACCTACTTCTTGAGAGAGGGAGACTTGCTATGGAGATTATTAGGGAAAAATAACTTGGCTAAGAACTGAAAGAAAACCATGTTATAAAGAACTATTGATACAAAAGTGTATATATGAGGTAGGCATATCCCGTGCTCATTATGATGATTGTGACAGGAATATTACAAACATATAGGAAATATCCTATCAAGTCAGCATTGAAGTGGCTAAATGTTGCTGGTTGTAGAAGATAATTTCTTTTTCCTTCAGGGATGTATCTTACAAATAGGCTGAATTTGGTGTCCCCATCCATCAAATACAAAGCATTGTTGAAATAGGCACGATCAGACACATTGGTCTTTGACTAAATGAGAGAACTGTAATGGTCATAATGTACGATACATCTTTGACATGAAAACATATTTTGGTGCCGAACATTAGGGACACTAGTGAAATCAATGGGAAATAATGGTTCCCACTATGTCACCTAAGACTGTCTTGAAAATATGGGGAGAAATCAAGGTATTTGCTTCAATTATGGAATATGGGTGGCGATTTTGATAGAAAAGAAGCATTAACCACCCCAAAAATTATTCTAGGAGATCCATATGAAGAAAAGGGAGATGTTGTAACATGATAGGTCAAAGGAATTATGGCAAGAGTTCAAAGTATAGGTCCAGGGATACAAAATACTACCCAAGGTTGGAGTTGTAATGCAAGTGGCAATAGTCAAAACAAGAGTGTTATGTTGTATGCCCCTAGGGTAGGTAGGATGTCCAAGGTAAAAAATGATCAAATGGTGATCAATGATAAGGTTATGAGGTGGGTAAAAAAAAAGCTCCAACCAAGGGAAACTAAGGACTACCACTAGGTAACTGACACAAAAACATGGATGATAATCCTTTTCCAAAAAAATATTTGTACACTTCCCAAACTAATTTAAAAGTAGTTTTGGATGTACAAACATGGAGACGGGTGCCCAAGAATACGATGAACTGAGTAATTATGTAGGTGGGTTTTTGCAGAGGACGGGCCCCACTGGATGGTCTAGGTGTGAGGTGGGTGAGATATATGTCATAGCACATATGGTCTAGTGCAATTTGGATGGATTGTAGGCCATGTGCAAAATGTGATGGTGTATCCATAATGATTCGAAAAGAATGTTGACTTGGGAGAAGAATGGTAAGAAAGAAAGTGAAGAAGAGAGAGATGAATTTGATCTTCAATTCATGTAAATGGAATGGATCCTATTTCTAAGAAAGTGGTCATGGATACCAATAGTGTCAGGTGAACTAAAAACTAGTGTAATCCATGTGGATGAAGCTCTATCAACCTACGTGAACGTTTACTCTGTGTGTGTGGAGGGTGATGGAAAACATGGTCGAGATGGTGGACCTTATGGTTAGTTTCAGAGAAATGATTTAGGATATGCATATATTCCGAGGAAACAATTATTTTTAGTGAATAATGATACCTTAACTATCAATAGGTGCAAGTGGACTGAGTTCATTGTGGAAGTTTCTAATAACTAGTAACTTTGAAGCCAATACCCCAAGTGAAAACATCTTTATATAAAAAGATGTATATTGGAAATACTGAAAAGGATGTATCCAAAAACACTTAAGGGTGCACGTGATGGGTACTCTAAATGTGAAATGGGCCTGAAAATGAAAACTTTTAATGAATTGAAATGAGTGTGCCATGGTGTAGATGAATATTCCTTGATCTGAATGCCACTAATGACTTTATGAAAGCAAATCGTGGGCTCCCTATGGGCCTCTAGAAGAATAGAAAAAATGGCATATATAAGGGTTGTGGGGCCCACATTTCCAACTTATTTGTACTTGTTGACGCAAATCTTGGTGTGGAGCCCAATGTTCATTTCTTCCTTTGCAGTTAGTTGGAGTACCCTTTCTTCGGGTGAGGAGAGCTAGTTTAGTCATCGTAAAACCCCCTCTATCAATTCAATAGTTTTAGGGTAGGTAGGTTGTATAAGGTGGCCTGTATGGCCTAGTTTAGGAAAAAATCACAAACCCTCATGGGATACTAACTGATAGTCATGCGACCCCACGTGGGTGAGGGAAGATAAACTACAATGAGATCATAACTGAAGAAGAAACTATAGCAACCATGGCATGACTATGAAGGAAATTGACATGACACCCCTTGTGAGGGGGCCTCATGCAATAGTGCCAAAAAATCCTGATAGGGTCATGAATGTATGAGAAGGCCCACCTAACTATTTGAGAAATAGTCACACATGACACCAAATTTAAAAATTAAGTGTTTTGGCCTTTTTTTTTCTTCTTTTGTTATTTACCTCATGGGGCCCTCACCTACAAGATGGTGTTATGGAAACAGAGAGATTGGAAAGATATTTGTGAGGTGGTTGTCACCGATGCCCAAGCACTGCTTGCACTCACTAGATAGAGGTTACTGAAATTCCTTCAAAACCCCTTTTGAGGTCACAGGAGCACACAATATGTTTTGTTATTGACTGACAGTAGCCAACAAGGCAAGTGTTGCACATCCAGAGGACTAACCTATCATTCATCATACAGGTGGATGTATACTATGTTACTAGACTTGTACCTTTGGGGGAGGTACCTCCTATAGATTTGTCGCACAAAGGGCTCAAAATGGCGCATTGAGTTGCACAATTTTGTGGAGTTGATCCCTTTGACAGAGGAAGCATTAGGATCGAGTCCATTTTAGACTTGGATACATGAGAAATGGTAATGATGATCATCCACATTTATAGGATTATAGCTCCACACCAGATCATAGGTGTACAGTTAGCAGTGATGGAGCGAGTATGAGTAGGTATGTTATTTAATTGGGTAGGCTTGTTGCATTGTAGGATGACGATGCAACTATTGTATGTGGTACGACACGAGATCTGTGACTTCTATTATGGGAGCATACTTTGCAACATCCTGTATGAGATGGTGGTTATGATGTGTCTGATCATACATGTGGACCCTACTTCACCAAGATATCCACGGGAGGAGATGTGGGTCGGTATTTGACAAACATCATCGAGGGTTGGTTTATGCCCAACCCTCAGCTAATTTTGAAGTTCACCTACATGGGAATAGAGTTCAGGGGTGACCCTGACATGGGGTCCCCCCAAGAGACACATGGGGTCACACAATTATGTGAATACATGTGGTTTATTCATCTGCATTCATATTTTCCATATATATACTTTTGATGATGTACTTGGTACTGATATTGCATATGTTGGTTGTGCAGATATGGATCTTTTTGGGCTCCCCTAGGGCATTCTGGTGGGTACATATGGCGATTAGAGAATATCTCGAGAGGGGGGTGATACAGGTTGGAAACAACAAGCTCGAGAGGGGGTCATAAAGGAGTGACTAATATAGTGGGTACACATGAAGATAGGCGCTCCTCGATAGAGAGGGGAGGTGGTGGGCCTCTAAGTAGAGATGTAGAGGTTGCAGGATCGTACGAAGGCCACCAAGAAGAGGGATCTTGATGTGTGTTAGTGTTTCACAAACCTTTTCCTTAGGTTTCCTGAGGTAGGATGGGATATGTTAGGAGAGGGTATCATCAAGAGGATGATGATGCTTGACAAGCAGTGGCACCCGATTTTCCCATGGGTAGTGGTTTTGGCACTCACAATGTGACCCATTTTGGGGCCAGGGCTTGGGGAGGTAGGAGGGCCTCTAGTAAGTGGTGCAGGGGGTGAAGAGCCTCGACATTAAACACTTTTTTCCATCTACCAGGGGAAGCACCCATTATGAATATGCTCCCATTATTTTTGGTAAATGACTCATTTTTCTAGCGATGATCTGTTGATGTGCATAACACCCTATTTTTTATGATATATGTATGAGATATACCATTTTTTACAAATCTTATGATGTGTCTTTATATATGATACATGTATGAAAGTGATGTATTTTCATTTTATTAATGTGATGGCTCATTTATATGTGTTTGATATGTCTCGATGATGACTTGTATGTAGTGTCTTCTAGTATAGGATTTGATTAAATATGTAGTCAAAAAAATGATCTCACTTCTTGTTATATGTGAAAATGTGATATGATCAAAAACACGTGGTAACTATTTTGCGTGCAAGTATTTTCGAAAAATACAAGGGTCGCGTACGTTGAAGGTTATGTTCAACTATGATATGAAAAGCTAGGAATCAAGGTAACTCATGAAGATGATTGATACCCATCCGAGAGGCAGAAGCCAAAAGGCCTATGATGGAATTGTATTATTCTTGATTGTTAATGGCTGACCAAATATAGATGTCATTATGCTGGAGAATCATCTGATTAGGAGATTATATGGCCTAAGATGTCGTGGAAAGATCTTGCGACCATCAATAAGCACCATCAGTGAACTCGTGGTGGTAAGTTGTCGAATGATCTATCTACAACACAGGATGAGAGTATATTTTAGAGTACATTGATGATGAGGTGATGATAAAAGTAAATCATGGTACATAACTACATCATAAGGCCAAACATATGGTTATGGATGGAATATTTTAAGATAAAGCCCATTGATGTGGTCTTTGAGAAAAGTCCCATCAGGATCTACTAACATGTAGGCATCTTTCAAAAGGTGGTGTTTAACAATGTAGTGTCCTTTCCACAGGGTTTCAAACATTCCAGGTCCGAGTGCTTCCTTAGCGACCGTATTAGAGGAAATTTGATTTTAAATACTTAACATTGAATTTCCATGTCGTAATGCGTAAGCCAATCAAAATCCTTTAAAATTCAAAAGAGATATAGGTGTGACTAGGCACCGATTCTTTTTTTAATAATATAATTTACCTAACTTAAGTGTGAATGGTGTCAAAGTAACCCAAAACTACATTAAATATTAATAATAAAATTAATATCTTATTCTATAAAAGTTATAACATTGAGAATATTTTTAAGGAAGGGTAAAATATGAGTTGAGTGTGTTTTTAATGACGCGTAACTAATTTTCTATTTTAATTTAAACTTTATTAAATCTTGTGTTAATATATTAATTTATATAATATATATATATATATATATATATATATATATATATATATATATAGATAGATATATCTATCTATATATAGATAGATATATATATATATATATATATATATATATATATATTAATAAAAGTGCATTCATTTGAGTAATTTAAATTTTGAATTTGAATTTTATTAAAACTTGTGTTAATAAATTACTTTAAATATAAAATATATATATATTGTTATTTTGATAAAAGTGACATTTATTTGAGTAATTTAAATTTAAATTTAAAATTTAATTTTTAATTTAAATTTTATCAAATCTTGTGATAATAAATTTAATTTAAATATAAAATATACTACAATTATTTTGATAAACATGACATTTATTTGGGTAATTTTGACAAAAGTAAAATAATAAAAATGATATATTAAAAAATTGTCTACATGGCATTATTTTATTAATTTCTTAACTCTTTCTTAGGTGGCTATTTTTGAGTTGAAATTTCCTCTAATTGATCGTATCAAAGTAATAGATCCCCCTCTTTAAATGAGCGAGGGGTGACATGGAAATCAAAGGAGGTTTTGGTCCACTTTTTATGGGCTTCATTGTGATGGAGGGATTCCTATGGACTTTCATCAACATGTTCGAATTGGACGAAGATTTTCTCTAAGGATAAATTGTTTAGGAGAAGCTCGATGGTTGAGCATATGGTAGGGATCTCGCACTCAAAGGGGAGTATGAATTCGACACCATAAACCAATTGAAAAGGAATAAATCCTATGGATGCATTGACTGATGTATGGTATGCCCACGAGGTTGAGAAAATCACGTGATGCAAATTTGTTTTGTGTTTGTTCACCAGATGTTGTAACATTGTTGTGAGGACCTTATTTACAAATTCTACTTGGCCATTAGACTAGGGGAAGTACGGGGAAAAAACTCATGGGAGAATCTAAGGAGTTGAGATAATCGTTGGAAAATATCATTCTCGAAATGTTTTCCATTGTTTTAGACCAATTACTTAGGAATGTCAAACCTTGCGATGACGTGGTTGAAGGAAAATTGATTAGCGGTATCAATAGTCTTATTAAATGTGGGCATAACTTCAACCGACTTGGTAAAGTAGTAGACGATGATACTATGTACTTATGGCTATTCTGGGAAGGAATCTTTCAAGTCATGAAGTTAATGCCCCACTTACAAAAGGGCCTTGCGATGATGACAGGGTGTAATGGAGCTAGAGGTGCTCGAGCTTTCTAGGCATAACATTGGAAACGTTCACATCAGTTGATCACTGCGATGTAACTGTAGAAGAGAGTTGGAAAAGGATAACCTATGTGAAGGATCTTTTGGGTAGTGTAGAGGTGGCCACTTTAGGCTCCATTATGGCAGTGATTTTTGACTTGCTCAGCTTCATTAAGTGCAAGGCATTAGTGTATAATAGTTTCCATGCCATAATGATAGAGAACATCTCCTATGAGGAGATAGTGAGGTACTTGATGATGAATTCATGTTCGACCATCAAAAGTGAGATGATGGTTGAACTTTTGAGTTTGAGGATAGAGGAGAATGTCAATGTACCAAGAGTCATCTGTGGATATGATGAATGTTCGTCAAAGTTGTCATTGATGCCAATATGGCATTGTTTGTGATGGAAAATATTCTTGTGATACATTCTCTAACCTCATGCAAACCTTAGGAGAAAACTCTAAGAATGAAGATGATGCATGATCTAATGATGGATGAAGAAGTCCTTACCATGAAACCCTCCTAGGCACATGCATGCATAATAATGACAATATGATGCTCTAGCCTTGTTGAACATGCTTATGATGCCCTTAAGATACATGAATGGAAACCTATGTGTATGGAACATGTTAGGTTCCTCTACAAATAGGAGTCATAATTTTGAATGACTAAGGTTAAGCCTTGTAATATTGTACATATCTTTGCTTTCTGCAAACGATTTCCATATTTAAAAAATTAATAAATGTAAAGAGTGTATGTCCTAAAAGAAATATCAAAGGACAAAAAGAATAAGAGAAGGTCAAAAAACGAAAATATATGAACCCCAAAAACAAAAGAGACCATGAAAGTGTGAAAGTCTAAATGCCACTACTATTTACTTTTATGCATAATAATGATTGTGTGTAGCTTGTTATTCATGCCACAATCCATGGTAATCAAATTGTTTAATCTTGGTTATTTCATGCTTTGAATTTTATGTTTATAGTTAGAGAATAAAATCTAACCAAACAGTTTAATCTTGGCAGATCATTAGATAGGTAGAGAAAATGAAAGGAGATCATCAGTTTAATCTGAGCCCTTGGATGATATAAGGTTAGAATTAGATAGATTACTTTTCAAAAGAAAAATGGATGATAAGGGTTTGCTAGCCTAAATGCACCCACATAAAATGAAGAAAAAATGGTAGGGTAAGTAATGAGTAAGTAGAAGAAAGGTTGTTGAAGTATAAAGTTGATTGGATCAAAACACATGCATCATGCTTAAACAAATATTTCTATATGTATGATCAATTATGGAAGAAAAAACAAAGGTTGGCAAGTTTTATGATTAACTCCCCTTCATTCATTTTTCCCCTTACTTACTAATTTCCTATCCACAAGTATAATCTAGCACTTTAAATCCTTCAAGTCAAAGAGGCTCAGAGTATTTCTTTGACTTTTGGTGGGACCGGACCCTTGGCTTAATGACTTATGGACATCAAGTGTTAGAATTCCCTTCATGAAATTCATTTTTCCCCTCATTATCCTAATAAAACCCCTTTTCCTAAGGATAAAATTCATTTGCCTAGAAAAAGTGAAAACCCCCATGTTAAATTATGTTTCACTCAAACAACCCACAAAAGTATTTTATCCTAAGTATGAAATGTATGTGAATAAAATACACAAACTTTACATTATTCTAAGGGTATGCTCACTCCACTCATTTCATATTAATTTTAACTTTATTATATAAATCTCCATATATATTTTCCCGTATATTAATTAAATCCCCTAAATAAATATCCCAACCCTTAGTTTTAAATATAAACTATAAATTGCCCCATATCTTGACAAAACCAATTAATCTCGTAATTAAAGCATGCCCGATCGTTTTAACCCGTCATTAACCTATAATTAATGCCATACTGCTGAAGTTAAAAGCACTGGCCCCCACCAAAACCCATGCTCTTATCACCCCCGCACTTCCCTTGCCCGACTACTGTCTGATCACCATCCCCCTCATCTGACAGTCCACAACCATATTGGTTGCACTCGACGACCGACCTTTACCCACCTGATAAAGCAGTTTTCCTTGGCCCCTGGACTGCTACGTGTCGATTCCTGAAGTAGATCATGTGACCCCTCCTCAATATCACCTCCTCCACAAAAGCGGTGCAATGGCCTGGAAAGCCGCCTCCCCGATCAACCCGATAAACCGCCCACTATTCATTCATAAATTGCCCGACAAAAAATGACCATTTCTCCATAAAAAGGCCGAGAAGCCCTTTTTCGTCTTTTTTGCTCGTTTTCTTTGTAAACCTCTGCAAACAAATGTGACACCTGCCAACCTAAAAACTACCAATTAACCCCATTTCAGTCCTCAAAGAAGCTGCGGAGACCACCTTCAAAGATATCAGAGCCCTTTCAACCTTCTGCCATTGTCCAGAACACCAGTTTGAAGACAATTCACCTAAATTCCAGGTATTTGTGAAACGAATTACCAAAAACCCTTCAAATTTGAAAACGTTATGTATTTAAAAGTATTTTAATTAAGTAAAATTAATTGGAATTACGTTAAATTCAAATCACATACCCAAGCCCTTCTCAAAGTTTCCAAATTGCCTTCTAACCCTATGATACAACCCTTCCCTACCAAATTCAAATCCACAAGAACTGAATAATGACTGCCCCTATCTCCATGGACATTAGACCTATTACAACTCCCCATCTAGACCTAGACCACCTTCCCCTGGCAGATAGGGATTTCCAAATCTAAGATACACGTACATATGTGGTCCTACTCAAACTTCATTGTTTGAGTAGGGGCAAATATATGAACCATTCTAATGACATTGGTCTTTAGGAATCTAATCTGCCCGAATACCAATTTCCCCAGGTACATGTTTTTCCAAAAATTGTCCATATGTGCCATGCCCATTACATTCCCAGCCAAAGAGCAATAATGTCCCCTGACCAGAAAGTCTTGTTTACCATCACAACTGAATCAATCAATGAGATGTTACAAGTCCAACCAGTTCCAAACCTGACCCCAATCTCAATTGGAGATTTGTTAGACCAGTACAGCAAGTTAAGTCCATCAAAACTAGCCCAATTATTCCAAACATTCGTTGTTGAAGACAAACACATTCCTAAAGATGCCCCTCCATATGTTTCTGCCATTTTCTTTGAAAGAGGCAAGCATATTACACTATGATATCATGTGTTTTGGGCTACACCACTGATGAATTTGTTGATGAGCTTATCCTGGCCTTTGTTCATTTTCACCCCAGGAAAGCCTCCTGCTACTATATACAATTATGCCCAGTTCATAGCTGAGAGGATGTATGAATAGTTTACTAGAATCCATAATGAGAGAGTGTTCAAGTACTCATTTGTACTTTACCATATGTTTTTATATTATCAGTCAAACAGGTTCCCTTTCACCCTTCAAAAGCTTGATACTAGAGCCCAGGTATGTCATATTTTGGACTCCATTATGCCACATGTATTCATCACCATGCACTTATATAGACTTCATTGATTTGTTTGTCCATCCGGACATGACCATGCTGACAGGAATTCCTCCACCTAGAATAAGCCAAGATATCAAAAGGGTCCTCCAATTGTCTAAGCAAAGTAAAGTGGGAGATTGGTACCTTTACCAAAACCACACAGAAATAAGAATTTATGGGTGCCAGCTTGCCCCATACAAACTCCCCAAATACCTCCCCATGAGGTTATTTGATCTAGATTACTATAGGCAAATAATGAATTCTGATGAAGTCAATTTTGTATCAGCCAAGAAAAGAACACAGTTCAGAGTCAAAAACCAGTTAGGCCCTTTCATTTTCAACTCTAAAGTAGGGTAGGAGGCAGATTTGATTTTGCAACAGATGAAGTTTCAAAATAGTTTTATGTGGAGATATGACCCTTAAGGGTTTTTGACCAGACTTAAACCAAAGGTCAAATTAGGGCCTTACATTCATCATCCCATAACAGGGATTGAAAGATATGCAAATCAATCTAAGTGGTTGGAGAAAACTCTTGTAGACAGGGGTAGTGCAAAGGTAAATGTTGAGAATGCCTTCATTGATTTAGAAAGACAGCTTGATGAAAGCTCATTTTTGCAGGTACCTAAACAACAAGAGAGAACCATGAGCATCCTTCCTATTGTGTACACTCCTCATAATGAGGAAAGGAATCCCAAGAGGAACAGAGAGGGAGCCTCCAATTCAGCCATGGGTACCTCCAATGTGCAATGTGAAGGTAGCCAAAGAAAAAGGTCAAGGCTCAATCCTATTTCAGAACAGGAAGACACAGAAGGCTCAACAAAGGTAACTAATACTAAGTTTGACATGATCAAGCGTATAGCTACATCTGGAGAAACTCAAGAACCATCTGCATCACAGACTCAAATGTTGGAAAGGCAACTAAGTGTAGAAGTCTCCTCATTCAGTAGGCGTGATGATAAAGACAAAGACATTAAAGACAGGTATAAAGAAATCAAGATGAGAATTGAAAAACTAAAGGCCCAATCTTATGCACAATATTTAAAGAGTTTACCTACCAATCAAGCCAAGTTGATGTCAGATTTTGACATCAAGGAGGGAAAGATGAAAATTTCCTTTGTAAAACCAACTGTGCAACCACCAAGGACATCAGCAAATCATAAAAAGATTGATTTTGAGGTATTGGAGAGGGATATCCATCCCATATACCAAATTGAATTCCACAAATAGGCTGGAGAAATGATTTACTCCACCCTGACTGGAAAAGCCATAGTTGCCCATCAATTGTAGAATTCTTTAACCAATATCTTAGCTCAATATTAGTTGGAGATGGCCTCCTCGCAGGCCAAGGATACTAGAATTAAGTCTTTGGAAGACTTAGTGATTTAACTCGGACATGATCCCAAAGACATAAAAGCCATTGAGCAACTAATTAAGAAGAATAATGATGACATTGCAACACTTAAAAAACAATTGAAGATACCTCAATTGAAGCATCCCTAGACACAGGAATCCTTGGAGGCACAGGCTAACCATGAAGAATTGATGGACTTAGTTGTCAAACTCAATGATTAGTTAAGGGAACCAGAGAAGGAATTGGACACTTTAATCCAATTAAAATAGGCTGATATTGCCACTACCTCAGTGAATTCCATCCCAACAGTCTCAACAACTGTTCCTTCTACATTGGCAGCCTCATTGGCTCCCACAGCTCCTATGGCCACAGCAGAACATATTTCAACACAGTCTACATCAACAGCAGGTACATCAGATGAAGCAACAAAATTGGTTAGAGCTATGGAGGAAATGTCCATACAGGCTACAAAAATGAATAAGCTGAAAGAAAAGGTGTTAAGCTTGGAAACTTATTACAAGCTTGCCAAAATCATGCACAAGGAAGAAGTGCAAAAGGCTGCCAGAATGAATGAGAGAATAAAAGCCATAGAAAAGGACCTAACACTGAAATAACCTCTTGGGAAAGCTAAGGTACTATTATGGGCCAATATCATTGACTCTATCAATGATATTTGCCCATCTATTCAGGTAATTTTTGAGTAGATAGATCTGATAAATATGGCTACAAAAGCCATCCAAAAGGTGAAATAGGAATTGGGAGAAATGTCTGAAGATGCCACTAGAATCATCCAATTCTTTAACAATAAAAATAGATATGAGCTTCAAGAATTGGATATTGAGGACATAACTGAAACAATTTTGGAAGTGAGGAAGGTCCTTTCCAAGAGAAACTTAATGTTAAACTTGGAGGACAAATGTCAGAATATGGAGGTATCCGTTGATAGATTTATGACTAAGTTTCAAATTTTGAGAGAGAAAGGGTTACCCAGTCCCCTAGTCATAAATGACAAGCTCATGACACAATAGGATTACAACAGCAAACTCAGAGAGCTAGCAAAAGAATAGGTTGGTACATCTTCAGTGAAGGCATTGCCAACAGGCAAAGTACTATACCAGACCTTTGAAAGCTTATTTTACCTCTAGCATGAGGTAAAACACTTGTTTGTAAATAAGCCTACTTTTTCTAAGTACACTGAGGTAGAAGAGATATATAGAAGGATGTTAAAAATCCAATTGCCTAATGCTGAAATGTGGGAGAAATTGACTGATTTACTGTAAGAAAAATGCAGTAAAAATGTAAAAGTAAAACAACCGGGTGAAAAGAGTCAAAGAGTATCAGTGTCAAAGAGTATCAGATGAAAGCCAAAAATAAATGAAGCTTCAAGCGTGAAAGATCAAACAGCAAGGCAACACAAAGGGCTAAAATCAAACCATAAAAGGCCAGCAGTACCAAAATAAATGGGACAACATGAAGCAGTTCAATAGCTGTCTCTATCTTCTTGCAAGAAGATATTTTTATTTCCTAGATTAAATCTCAAGTTAGTTTGAGATATTTTGTAATAATTTTTGTATAAATACTTCTCAATTCGAAGTATGTAGTGTGGATTCTTAGACATTTCTATAGAATTTTGATCAAAACGACTGTAAAGCTATTGTATCATTGACTGAGCCAGCAAGCTGGATTGATGAATAAAGACAAGATATTTCACAGGATTCATGTGTTGAGCAAAGTGCAGACAAGTATTCTCTTCAAACAAGTATTCTCTTATGTTTTTGTTATCTTTCTTAAAGTTTTTCCACAATATTTAATGTATTTCTGAATCTGAATGCTATAAATAGAACAATATCTCAAAATTTGTTTAATTACACTCTGTTTTAACAGTTAAGCATATAAATGTTTTCTATTGATATCTAAGTTAAGGAATTCTTAATTGATCCTTAGTTTAGGTTGTTTTCTTGCTAATCCAAATCAAACGATTCTTAATTTCCCTTTGCTTTCGATTACGCTTTATTCCTTGTTTATATCCTAGTCTGAGAATTATTAATTGCTCTCTCACCCTGATTAAAACCATTTCACCCCCCCCCCCCTGTCCCAAAGACTTGCGCTTTACTCTGCTAGCTTGCCCTTTGAACATTTCCTTTAGTGATTTGATTCAGTTCTACTACCCTTCTATTGACTCCATAGCCCAATTGTCTAAAGACATCATTCTATCCATCTATTTCAAGGATTCCACCATCCAATCTTGAATACAAATAAAAAACACCCAGAACATTCATAACTAGCCTAAAAGCACAACAAACAAAGCTAAATCATATAGAGAGAGCCCTCTCTGAGCCTAGGTTGGCTAGAGCCTACACTCCAAAGTTGGTTTGTGGTTACCTTGGTCATTTTCTTTCTTCTAATAACTTCGAGAGAAAATTTAGAGTGATAACATAGTGGTGACCATACTGGGGACAACGAATCCTTAGTCCTAATAAATCTTTAAGAAAATTCTAAATCTACATTTTGAGCCTCTTAAAGTCATTTGTTAGAAGTTATTTTGAAAAAATCTCACAAAAACAATTAAAAAATTTGAAATTTTGGCTTCTAGGAAGACTCATTTTACTAGGGCTAATCCAGATCCAAACCCTGCCCCAGTAGTTGATAATCCCAACCTAATTTCAAGAAAATCTAAAAAAGAAGAAAGTTCTGTTAGCCAAATACCATTAGTTAAAGCTAATTCACGTCCTGATGTGTGGTTATTTCTAGAAGAACTTCCCTTTGATGTGCCATTTGATCTTTCATTATTTAGAAGAAAATCTCAAAATGCAATCGATGAAACTGTCCTAGATCCTAACTTTATTGCAGACCTTGAAATTCAATGGGCCAACAAATCAATTGATGAATACATTCTGAAATATCCACAATCATCCATTAATACTGCCACGACCCCTGAGATTTCTGAACAATTTTCCACTACCTTGAGTTCACCATTGTTCCCTTCAAATTCAACAATAATACCTACTAAAGTCCATTCTTCACCACCATTTATACCTACACTCCCTCACCAACCTATCATTACTCATTCATCATCTACTAATCCCGGTTCTTCATCCACTGCTGCATCATCTCCAAGTACCTCAACCCCACATCTCAGACACTCCCAACTTACAACAATGGCAAATAGATATGCTCCTCTTGTTTTACTTGCCTAACTACATGCTATGCCTACATATTATTAGAGTAATATTTTCCTGTTTGATGCTATTGGTCACTACATTGCCCAGCAGCATGTAAACAAGATGTCTGACTTTTTTGAATTACATGAAATAGATGAAGCAGATGTCCAAATGAGACTCTTTGCCCAAACTTTGACTGGTGATGTCAAGAAGTGGTTCAAAGCCTTTCCTGCCAACCACATTGCAGACCTAGAAAATTTTCAAAGATTATTTATTGATAGGTGGGAAAAGAAAAATAATCCCTTACAAATCCTTTCATAATATGAGAATATTAGAAGAGGACCTAATGAAATTGTTCAAGATTACTGCACTAGATTCAATAATATATATAATGCAATCCTAGTTAACCTTAGACCCCCACTTGACTTAGCATTAATAAAGTTCCCTGATGGTTTTGACACAGATATGGCATACCAACTTAGGGAAAGAAACCCCCCAACATTAGAAGAAATGCGAAGTGTAGTTGTTAGTTTAGAAGCTAATTTATTAGCTCAAAGGGCTAGAGTTAGAAATGAAAGGAGAGGAACTGCAAAGGATGAAACTTCACCATCTGACATTAAAATAGATATTTTAGCCAAAAGTATGGAAAGAATAATCGATAGAATAGAATACATGGAGAGGAAACCTCAATGGGATAACCAACAAGCACCTCCAGTTAGAAACCCAAAGTTTAGAAAAAAGAAAAACATTGGGAAAAATGGACCGGATCAGAACATTAGGCCTCCTTTTCAAGAAAATTATGCAGAGACATCCCATCCAGAAGATCCAGAACAAGATACACAAATTAACCTAATGGGAATAAATGATGAGGACACTATTTTTCTAACCCAAGATGAGAAGGAATTGTATATGCTGTAGCAATTACAAATACAGTCTAGGGAATCATTTGATTACAAACAGGGATATGATTATGCCATCTTTGAATTTCATAAATAGTATAATCTAAGAAGAAAAAAGAATGTTGATGTCCCTGACCAAAACAAGAAAATACTACAAATTCAACCCAAGAAAATAAAAGGAGCCCCTATTTCAAAATCCTCCAAATTTTGCCTAGGGAAAACACAAAACCTTCTAGCTCCACAATGGTAGACATAACCTTTGGTCAACCTTCTGTTGATCAACCATCCACTTCAATCCCACCTAAGGAACCAGTGGACAAAGCCCAAAACATCAGATTTGAAAATCCACATAAGGAGGTCCCCAATAAAGGAAAAGAAGACAAGCCTACTCAAATCCCTACTGCAAAAATTCAAAACCTTCAAATAGAAAAAGTCTCTTTGCCATTCAATTTCGGAGCAGAGATAGCAAAGCTAAAGATTTCAGTTGCTTTAACAAAACTAATCAAGAATGAAACTTATAAATCACAGATAACCCAAACCTTAAACATTGCTGAAAATGAGGATTCAGTCAACTTGTTTGATGACCAACCAGAACTCATATTTGCTCCAGATGTTAATGGCAAACCATTAGAAGGAGGAGTTCCTCCCTTTTACATTAGCCTTTGTATCCATGAAAAAATTCTACACAATGCAATGTTGGATTCTAGGGCCTCTCACAACTTAACACCCAAATCAGTGATGGAGAAATTAAACCTAGACATTACAAGGCCTTAGAAAGACTTATTCTCATTTGAATCCAGTCAGGTAAAGTGTCTAGGATTGATTAAAGACCTCTATGTCACTTTAGTCCAATATCCCGCCAAAAGCATCCTTATGGATATTGTAGTTGCTGACATCCCACTAAAGTATGGCATGCTATTATCAAGATCATGGGGAGCCAAACTTCATGGATCCTTACAACTAGATATGTCATATGCAACAATCTCTATTTTTCGACAACCTAAGAAACTATGCCGAGAAACCTTAATGAAATATATGGTAAATAGCCAGGATCGGCCTCAAAACTTTCCCATCTACTCCATACACTCAGATATTGATTCTTTTATCCTATATAATGCTGATCAAACACAGGAAGAAATTTCAGATAGTACTAATACAGAACCAAAATAAACTGCAGTTTCTACACAAAATGAAACAGATCAGACTACAGAACTATTCAATGAACAAGATGGTCAAATTGCTATAAATGATGAAAAGTTTGTTGCACCAGATAGTGTAAATATAGATCATGAGATATTGTGGCATTTAGAATTTGATGGATCAGTTAATAAGTTAGGAGTCAGAGCAGGAGTGTGAATATATAATTTGGAAAATAATTACTTAGAAGGCCATGCATATAGATTGAATTTTAAATGTACCAATAATATGGTCGAGTATGAAGTGTTAATTTTTGGTCTTAAGTTAGTTAGGAATCTAGGGGCTAAAAGAGTTTCTGTCATGGGAGACTCTGAACTAATTGTAAAATAGATTGATGGTGTATATATGCAAAGCACCCTAGATTGAGTTGTTATAGGGCAACTATCGTAGAAATACTTAACACCTTCCTAGAAACAAAGCTTACAGTAATTCCTAGAAAACATAACATGCAAGCCCATAGTTTAGCAATGTTTTCTAGCACCTGCAAATTACCCTTCCAGCCCAACCATCAATACACTAGTGAAGTTAGGCACAAACCTGCAATTCTAGATAATTTGAAGAATTGGCAAATATTTTCTGATGATAAACAGATAAATAACTTTTTAATTTTAGAAGAAGAGTTTACCAATAACAATATAGATACTGATACATCAATAGATCCTGACACTAAGGATGAGATAGAAATAAATGAGATAGAAGGTGATGAAATAGATAGACTCAACCCAACTAAATTTACCAAAGTAGATGTAGATAACTTAGAGAAAATTGATATTGATGAAATAATCAGTGAAGAAACCGAAGTAATTAATCTCAAGGATAACTTCTTACCAAAGGGATTAACTCCTCTGGAAGATTTATTTGATTCAAACGATGTTCGAGGGAAACCTAAAATGGAACCTTCAAGTTCAGATATAGAGGAATGTAATATAGGAACCGATGAAAATCCTAAACTGATTAAACTTGACCCCCAACTAAAAAAGTGAAATACATTGAGTTGTTGAAAGAATTTTAGTATGTCTTTGCTTGGAGTTATGAGGACCTCAAATCCTATGACACCAACATCATCCAGCACACAATTCCTATTAAAGAAAATCAAAAGCCATTCAAGCAAAAACTTAGAAGGATTAATCCCGTCTTATTACCTTCAATCGAAAAACTAATTCAGAGGACATATGATGCCAAAATAATTGCACCAATCAGATTTTCTGATTGGGTCTCAAACTTGGTGCCAACTAGAAAGAAAACTGGTGAGATCAGACTCTGTGAGGATCTCAGAAACCTCAACAAAGTGTCACCAAAAGACAATTATCCTCTCCCCAAAATGGACCACATTTTATAGAGAGTAGTTGGATCAACCAGAATCTCATTGCTGGATGGGTTTTCTGGTTACAATCAAATCTTGGTTCATCCAAATGACCAACCCAAAACTGCCTTTACTACTCCTTGGGCACATTTATGTATGTAAAAATGCCTTTTGGGCTAATGAATGTAGGAGCCACTTTCCAATGGGCTACGGATATAGATTTCGCAAAAGAAATTCATGATTTCCTTGTGATATATCTAGATGATATTACTGTATTTTCAAAATCTGACAATCAACATTTGGATCATATAAGGCAAGTTTTTATTAAATGCAGGAAATTTGGAATCTCCTTAAACCCCAAAAAGTCCTTGTTTGGGTTATAAGAAGGAAAGTTGTTAGGTCACCTAATTTCAAAAGATGGTATAAGAATAGACCTTGTTAGAATAGAAGCCATTCTGAAAATAAACACCCTAGGAACATTAAAGAGTTACAAGCTTTCTTAGGAAAAATTAATTTTCTTAGAAGATTTATATCTAACTTGGCAGAGTTAATTAGATCACTAAATGACATGTTGAAAAAGGACTCCACCATAAAATGGATTGTTGAGGCTAAAAAATCCTTTGATGACATTAAACTAGCCTTGACTAAAACACCTGTGTTAATCTGTCCTAAATTTGACAGAGATTTCATCTTGTTTTGCTTCGCTTCTGAGCATACAATTGTTGCAGTTCTATTGCAGAAAAATGACCAGGGCTATGAACAACCCATTGCTTTCTTGAGCAAAGCCTTGAGAGATTCCCCCTTGAAATATAATATAATGGAAATACAAGCCTTGGCTTTAGTCAAAGCCATTAAGGACTTTAGGGTATACATCTTATATTCTCATATAGTAGCCTACGTTCCTAATTCAGTAGTTAAAGACATCCTAACTTAGGATGGTCATGATGGAAACAGGGGAAAGTGGATTGCTACTATTTCAGAGTATGATATAGAAATCAAACCTACTAAGTTAATAAAGGGCCAAGGTTTAGCCAAACTCATGGCTAAATCAAACTCTCAGGCCTTGGATATAAAATTTATTGCAGCAATAGATAATGAAGAGGAGATGGAAGCTCCACTAATCATCCAGGCCTTTATTGAATCACCTTGGTATGCTAATATTATTTATGTTTTACTAAATTTACAAGCTCCTCCTGAATTATCTAGAACTAAAAGTATGTTTTTAAAGATGAAATCTATGAAATTTTGTATATTAGACAATGCTCTATTTTGGAGAGATCATGAAGGTATTCTTCTCATTTTCGTATTAAAAGATGAGGCTGAAAAGATCTTGGAATAATTTCATGCAGGTGACTGTGGAGGACACCTTTACTAGAAGACCACTGCAAACAAAATCATTAGAGCTGGTTTCTACTGGCCTACCTTGTTCGCTGATGTCAAAAAATATGTGACCTCCTGTCACAAATGCCAAATCTTTGAGGGGAAGAAAAAGCTCTTGCCTTTACCCCTCAAGCCAATCTCTGTAGAAATACATTTTCAACAATGGGGTTTAGACTTCATTGGTGAAATTCACCCACCCTCCTTTGCCCAGCACAAATGGATGCTCACAGCCACAAACTACTTCACAAAATGGATAGAGGCCATACCTTCAAGGCAAGCCACAGATACTGTTATAATAACCTTCCTTGAAACCAATATTCTATCAAGATTTGGATGTGCAACTAAGCTCATTATTGATAACGCAACAACCTTTAAATCCAAAAGAATGATAGATTTCTGCAATAAATACCATATCACCCTTGGATATTCCACAGCTTATTACCCTCAAGGTAATGGAATAGCAGAATCCTCATACAAAATCCTAGTAAACATCATCAAAAAGTTACTAGAGGACAATAAGAAAACTTGGAATAAAAAGCTAGTCAATGTCTTATGGGTAGACAGATTGACTACTAAGAAATCAATTGGTACTCCTCCCTATCAACTAGTTTATGGTATGGAAGTTGTATTTCCATCCTCTTTGGGAGTACCAGTAATGAAGATACTTCAATAATTGTAGGTTGAACCAAATAGTATCCAAAGAAGAATCAACCAAACTATTCATCTACAAGAAACTAGAGAAGAGGTCTATGTCAGGTCTCAAGTTGTGCAGGAAAAGATTAAAAAGATTTTTGATAAGAGAACCAAGGCTACAGATTTCTACATTGGTGACAAAGTGCTCAAGTGGGATTCAAGGAGGGAAGACAAAGGCAAACATGGGAAATTTGATCTCCTATGGAAAGGTCCCTATGTCATTTATGCTTACAGAGGAAATAATGCCTTCTTATTGAGAGAAATTAATGGTACTGATATAGAAGGTGGGCCAGTGAATGGTCGAATGCTAAAACATTACTTTGAACAAAGTTACTAATTTTCATTTCCCATTTGTACATACTTTATTTACAAAGTCTAGTTTGGATTGGATTGTGATATTTGAAGTTGAAACCTGAAGAGAAGGCCCTGAGCTTTAAAAGATTTACTATCATAAGTATCAATAATGCAGATTCACAGAAGGACACTTTGCAAGGTAATGTCAGCAACAATTCAAAGGTGACTGATCTTCATTAGTTCTTGACATTTCTCTAGAAAATTCCATCCCCAAGTGGAGCCACTGTTAGGCTCCTATACCAATAGGAGTTATAATTTTGAATGACTAAGGTTACGCCTTGTAATATTGTACATACCTTTGCTTTCTACAAATGTTTTCCATATTAAAAAATTAAAAAATGTAAAAGAGGGTATATCCTAAAAGAAATATCAGAGGACAAAAAGAATAAGAGAAGGTCAAAAAAGAAAATATATGAACCCCAAAAACAAAAGAGACCATGAAAGTGTGCAAGTATAAATGCCACTACTATTTACTTTTATGCAAAATAATGATTGTGTGCAGCTTGTTATTCATGCCACAATCCATGGTAATCAAACTGTTTAATCTTGGTTATTTCTTGCTTTGAATTTTATGTTTATAGTTAGAGAATAAAATCTGACAGAACAGTTTAATTTTGGTAGATCATTAGATAGGTAGAGAAAATGAAAGGAGCTCATCAGTTTAATCTGAGCCCTTGGATGATGTAAGGTTAGAATTATATAGATTACTTTCCAAAAGAAAAATGGATGATAAGGGTTTGCTAGCCTAAATGCACCCACATAAAATGAAGACAAAATGGTAGGGTAAGTAATGGGTAAGTAGAAGAAAGGTTGCTGAAGTATAAAGTTGATTGGATCAAAACACATGCATCATGCTTAAACACATATTTCTATATGTATGATCAATTATGGAAGAAAAAAACAAAGGTTTGCAAGTTAAATATGATTAACTCCCCCTCATTCATTTTTCCCCTTACTTACTAATTTCCTATCCACAAGTATATTCTAGCACTTTAAATCCTTCAAGTCAAAGAGGCTCGAGCATTTCTTTGACTTTGGTGGGAATGGACCCTCGACTCAATGACTTATGGACATCAAGTGTTAGAATCCCCTTCATGAAATTCATTTTCCCCTCATTATCCTAATGAACCCCCTTTTCCTAAGGATAAACTTCATTTTCCTAGGAAAAGTGAAAACCCCCATGTTAAACTCTATTTTACTCAAACAACCCACAAAAGTACTTTATCCTAAGTATGAAATGTATGTGAATAAAATGCGCAAATTTTACATTGTGCTAAGGGTATGCTCACTCCGCTCATTTGATATTAATTTTAGCTTTATTATATAAATCCCCATATATCTTTTCCCGTATATTAATTAAATCCCCTAAATAAATATCCCAACCCTTAGTTTTAAATATAAACTATAAATTACTCCATATCCCAAAAAAACCAATTAATCCCGTCATTAAACCCTGCTCGATCATTTTAACCCATCATTAATCTATAGTTAATCCCACACTGTTATAGACATTTTTGGGCACTGCAACCCCAATCATAAATGTCCATAAACCAAGGGCTCCTAAGTCCCTAAAAGTGTTGTTCCAACCCCTAAAAGAACAAGGTCAACTGATTACGGCATCTCCCAGAAGTTCTCCATGAAAAACTACTCAGAACTGGTCAAAACTGGACCATTTCACCTGCTCCATGGTCAAAGTGCGTTGCATCCCACCTAAATACACACAGTAGCTACGATGCATGTTGAAAAGCCCTTCTATGGGGTGCGATGGGTGAGAGTGGACAAATGGCAGGGTCAATCTACAAGGTGGAGGATCATGCAATCTTCCAAAAACTTCTCCTATGCCACTTGCCTCTCTGCATTCACCTAGGGATGAGTAAGAGATCATCAATCTCCAAGTGGAATCAAGAACTATCAAAGAGAGGACACTAATCAAATCTCAAAAACTGACTCATTCCCCTTGCAAACATCTATATATGGATCCCTCATCCCAGAGATCCAGAGGCTGGAATTTTGTATCTTGTAAGGAAGTGTTGTTGGTTTCTTGGTGCAATATCATAGTGTTGGGTGATCTAAGCTTTTCATGAGGTGAAGAAGGGCTTTCTTGCTGAGAGGATGATGCTGGGTCAGAACAATTGGCTGTAATCCTCTTTGCTCTTTCTTGATTATCAATAAAGCTATTCAAGTTTTCCTCCACATTCTTGTATTTATGCATTTGTGTGGTCAATATATATCTGGTCCTATATTGTTTATGATAATAGATCTATGTTCTTGGATAGTGTTATGCTGCTTTAATTCTACAGGTGCTCTTTGAAGCTGGGTAAACAAGGAAGCAAGTGGCGGAGACCTATCAAAAGGGAGAGGAATCAAGCAAGGAACCAAGCACAAGACAGAGGTTGGTCTCCTTATTCCTCTCTTATCTATTTCTCATAAAGGAAAACGAAAGTAGTTTTTAGTTTGTTTGTTTCTAAGGTAGCTACCAGCCTTAGTGGGATTAGCAGCTCTGCATAGACACTAGTTTTCCCGATAACAAAATGGCGACTCCACTGGGGAGCGAATAGATTGTTTGTTTATCTACATTTGTTTACTTTATAAACTTACAGACAGAGCCTGAAGTCAAGCCAGCTAGCCTTTGAACAACATTTTCTATGCAAGTGCAAAGTAGATCAATGCTGCTTCAGTCTATCTCCGAGTTTTGTTTATGAATTAAACGATATATTTACAAGCTCTCTAATTGCCCTTGTGGTGGCTCTAGTAACCTCATAAGATCTACCCCTGTGATTGATTTACTGATTACCACTTGCTCGGCCTAAATCCCTAAACTGAGCTGCAAACTGTGACTCGGAACCCAGCTAAAGTCTCGTCCCTGGTCCATCGCACTGTGTCTTCTTTGAAACCTGAATGCATCGCACTTCCCGAGTGTAGTAGGTGCGTTTCATTTCAGTTTCCCTGTGCTACAGGTGCGCTGATCAGACCTCTTCTGCTCTTAGATTTTGGCTTCTGTGTTCATACTTTTCAGCTCTATTCAGGAGCTTTGTTGCCTGTAGTCAGTACACCTCTGTTGAAACCCCCTTCCTTGCCATTATTCCACCTCCATTGTGGAAAGAACTGTAAATGTTTTTATGTATTTTGAGTCATTTTTATTTCTCTTTTACAAAGAAGTAGCGTAATCGTATTGTCGTTTCTTGATTTGAAAGTGTCGCAAGTGTCGTTTTCAGTCGTAGAAGAGAATCCAATTGTTCTTTATAGTTGATTACACTGTTACTCTTGTATTTGATTTGAATTAGTAGTTTTTCAAGTGTCGAAAGCAAGTTTTCAATTCTGAATAGCAAAGTGTCGTCGTTGTCCTCATTTTGTTTTGAAAAGAAGCTTGTTAGTAATTGTCGCTTTGAAAAATAATTCGGATTTGTGCTTAGCTTTCTTTTTATCATTCACACATTAAGAAGGCTGAAAACAAATACATGCATGTGCATTTACATTTAGACTGTTTGTTGGTTTGATTTAGGAAAGTGCATATAATGTGTGCTCTCTGCTCTTTGTTGAAAGAAAATCATCTCTCTTTCCTTAGTAGCTAGGATTTTCATTGCAAAAATAAGATTAAATGACTATTTATCATCTTAGATTGCATTTTAGGAATTTTACATCTACATCACGTGGTGAACCTGAAAGGCAAATTTCTTAAGCAAGATCAACTATAAAATAAATTTAATGAATCTAAAAACGCTTTGGAACCTAATGCACAACATCTAGAAGTCTAGGCTAGAGACGTATTCCGGCGTCGTAAAGCTTGGTAACTGTTGTTTTCACTGTTGGTTGGGTGATTCCTCTACTTTGAGACGATAAGTGCCAGTACAGACTTGTGCTCCCACGTGCCATCGAGTATATTTTGGGAGACCACAATAGGCTTTATCCTTTATCCATAGGAAGCCGTGTCTTCCGCCTATCGATCGCAATGCACTGAACACAGCATTCAGGAAGATTGACTACCGTACAGTAAAAAGTATTCTGCAGTTTTGCGATTGGTTTGGTAATCCCTCTATCTAGATTTCCAGAGCAATCCCTTTCGTTCCTTTTTAGACTCCTTAAAGGAAAAGGTCCATCTGATCACTTGTCACTTCAGGCTCATTAGAAATCAAAGGCGACTAGAGTCATCTTCTTGTTTTTTCTCGACTCTTAAAAATTGAAAAAAACAAGTTATGTCAAAGCGTCTAAAATTTATTTTAAATGGAATAAACATCACCTTTCCTATGTTGGTCTTAGGTTGAGAAAAATGGAGTCCACCAACCAAGGAGTTCCCCTTGGGGGAAATCCTAGTCCCTTCTCCTCTTGGGGAGATGTTGGTGCACCCCATATGGCCACATTGTCTCTTCCAAGATTGACAATCGGCTTGGCCGTATGGCTCTTCTCAACTTCTATCGTTCAGAATACCGTGATTCCTGAACAATCAAGTCAGCAACTAAACGATACCGGAGTTACCCCCCAACCCACTACTTCGTCCAATTCTTCCTCTCCTCCTTCCTCTTCACTTGATGAAGCTGGTAAAGCCCAAAATCAAGTAACTGAGAAGAAGAAGGAGAAGAAGAAGAAAGAGAAGAAGAAGAAGGATCCAAAGGTGAAAAGGGGAAACCAAGCATCGTCTAGTGAAAATCCACACACTGCATCAACCAGGCCGAAATCGTCATGTGTCATTTGCATAGGAGACCACTATCATCAAGATTGTCCTTGCATCCCTCGGATCTTAAGGGACTGGTCTCCTCGTTTGCACAATCCGGTGTCATCAACCTCTGACGATCATGTTGAGCATACACCGTCAACTAGTGAAAGTGAAGCCCCTGGACAAAAAGGAAAATATAAATTTCCTTGTAAATTGTGTGAAGGCGATCACGCCGTCCACCATTGTCCCTTCTTAGATGAAGCTAAAAGAGTTTTGGACGACCGTCTGGTTTCACCGTTACGGCTTCCTCCTGGATATAAGAAACTCTTGCCGAGTCCGTCACTAGTTGAAAATCCGGCTGACACGCCCTTGTGGTCGACCGAAGCATCTATCATTGAAGATAAACCATCTGAATCCACACCAGACGAAAGTCAAAAGGTCGAGGCGGCAGTTGACCCGGTCTTGCCTTCAGAGGATCAATCTTCAGATGATACAGTCACTGAAGAGAACAAGAACGACACCGTTCAAATTCTCTTCGTAAGCACAGACTCTGATGAACATGGGGGTAGTCTGCCCGTTCCTTTACCGCAGGAAGGAAGTTCGTCAGATTCATATCCGGCCATCTATTCGGTCCCACCTCCAAGCAACCTAGTTGTTTCCTTTGACTGGAATCTACTAGGCAGACCCCGTTTACCGGCTAGTGTACCATTTCGAGTCATTTCTCAAATATATAGAATGGTCATGGCCAGTACCATCATATATGAAGGGGCTTCTATGAGTATCCTTTCCTCAACTGCTTGGAAAGCACTTGGTTCGCCATCGCTTTTGCCTGAGATGAGAAATCTAACAGGCTTTGACAAAGGAACCAGTCGACCGTTAGGGATCCTTCCCGATGTGACGATAACGTTGAGAAGGAAAACCGTTCACATGAATGTCATGGTAGTCCAAGGACCCCTGGATTATAATCTACTCCTTGGACGGGACTATATTTATTGCATGGGAGCCGTCGTCTCCTCACTCTTTAGAGTAATGTGTTTTCCGCACGAAGGAAGAGTGGTCAAGCTCATAGACCAGCTTTCATTTCCTGGTTCACACATAGCAAATAGTCATATACCAACCCTGAATGGTCTTTTCACGTAAGGAATGTCTCATCAATCCCCAGTCCGTCCTCATGATGAGCGTGAGTGATTCGAAGGACATGACTGAAACCCAGGGGGCATGCACCCTGGCCTGTTTCAACAGGAAAACCTTGGGTATAGGGTAGGTTTCTGCGGACGATATATGACTAGTCTGACACACCCGTCCATTTAGGAAAATGGGATTAGGCTGGAATAAGATTCCCTCGTCAAAGTTATGTGAGTGGAGGCGTCTACGCCACTCACCTTTGTCTATTTTGGTAGACATCACCGAGGAAGTGTTTTTTCTGTGACACAGATGGAACAATCTTTGGTAACCTGGAAATTTTTCACTATACCTGGGGGCATGCAAACATTTTGGCATGCAAGCGAAGATCAATCATTTATTTTTTAAATTTATAGGTCCTCTAACCCTTTAAACTCGTAGGATTGGTCGTTTCCTAACTTGCATAAAGAAAGGATCTAGAGCAAAGCTTTGTAAGGTGCAAGCTCCATAAAAATGGCATCTTAGATGAGACATCCTTATTATATGACTGGATCGAGCAGTTTTAACGCGGAATTCAAGCTCGTTAAAAAATAAACATAAGCAATGAGCAAGTGTTCCCCCGACGTTTAAGCTCATTAAAAAATGAACCATTTTCCGGTAAATAACCATCGTGAATGTATTATCATCAGCCTTTGAAGCCTTGGTCATGTTCTCATCATCACCTCCACTCTGTATTGGCCGATCATTCACCTCCACTTGATTGTTTACCCCTTTTGAGGAACAGCTACGAAGAGTGATCCTGTTAGCCATCCTTGTGGCACTGCCATGATTGGAAAATTCCAAACCTTACCTGGAATCAGCTGCTACCCGAATCTATCACTTATTCCTCAAAAATGAGTCTCCTTTAAGCTCTTTTCAACTGACTCGTAAAATATGAAAAGATTGCCGAGCCATTGGCCTCTCCAGCTCGTTAAAGTGACCGGAAGTGCTATCCCTCCTTTAGATTTTAACCTTTTTGGACTTGATGGATTATTACACAAAAAGATCGAGCGCTTGTTTTCTTCGGCTTGTTAAAAGTACCGAAAATTCAACCCTTTTGTGTTGTTTTATACTTTTTCGGACTCAAGGGATTATGTGACAAAAAAGGATTTTTGGAGTTTCCTTTACGTCCCTTTTTAGACTCTCTAAAATTGAAAAGGACCGAGTTATCTTTGTCGTTAAACTCGTTAAACCTAATAGCGACAAACTTGTCCATAACAGACAAGAACGAGTTTCACTATCGCTAGGCTCGTTAAAACATAGCGATGGGTTTGCCAGAAGGGCAAATTATAGAACAAGCATATGTTATCCTCCTCAAGCTTGACAAAAATAAAGAGGTACTGGTCAGCAATGACTGGGGAAAAATTGGGAAGAAAACTTGAAGAAACTTTGTTGGTAGCAAGTCGCTCTTGAACATGACTCTTTCACTCCGCATCCGAGTTAGGTTGGGTTGTTCCATTCACTGGTCACATCACCATGGTTCCGTCACACCATCCATATTTGGGGTTAATGCTACCAATCCATCATGTCAGTGTCGCCGATATGTTCAAGAGAAGTCGTTCAGAGAATTCACCTGTGTCTCATCCACTGCAATACATTCACGCTCCATTCTTTCATGACCGCCACCCTGAACCTTATATCACTAGATCGTTTTCACCTCCATTAGAATCATTTGCTCCGTTCTGTGTCATTGATGTGGGATTCACTAAGGCCCTCCTGTGACGGATCACTTCTTGTCGACATCAGCTCATTATCGAAGAAGTCGATCTAGGAACAACCCCTTCAGTACTTTGAAGCTTGCATGCCTCAATGGCAAGTTTCTCACTTCCGGAGACAGGTTTACATCAATGGCCTTCAACTGAAAGATTTTGCGTGGTGTTTGAAGCCAAGTCCCTTATTCACACCACGTGAATTGTACTGTAGTACCTTGAGGGTCATCATCATTATTGGTGATTCCTCTCGCACCTATTAACAGCTTACATCATTGGCTGGTAATCAGGTGATGTCTTTCCATGTTCGACTCCAAAACATCTCTCACATGGATCGACTTGTACTTTGAGTGAAGATCGAATGAGATTGAAGACCGGGATCTAGTTTCATCCATCCGGGCTGTGATATATATTCAGGAAAATAAAGACATCCAATGTACATCATTGCTGCACAGATAATCATCCAATCTAAGGGATGATGACTCTACCAGAATCATCAGTCTACACTCAGACGATTGTCTGTCCTATGTACATGAAAATGAATTTATAAAGTTGAGCATGGGAAATTCCCGCCTCGGCTAGATCATGAAAATATTATGAAGATAATGTATTGTATTGTATCTTATTACAGGTCGCCTTCCAGCTTGAAAAAACTTCGGATCCTCATGATAAAGCATTTCACCCGACATCAAAAGATTAACGACCTCATGCTTTAGGGTGCAACTGTTATAGACATTTTTGGGCACTGCAACCCCAATCATAAATGTCCATAAACCAAGGGCTCCTAAGTCCCTAAAAGTGTTGTTCCAACCCCTAAAAGAACAAGGTCAACTGATTACGGCATCTCCCAGAAGTTCTCCATGAAAAACTACTCATAACTGGTCAAAACTGGACCATTTCACCTGCTCCATGGTCAAAGTGCGTTGCATCCCACCTAAATACACACAGTAGGTGTGATGTATGTTGAAAAGCCCTTCTATGGGGTGCGATGAGCGAGAGTGGACAAATGGCAGGGTCAATCTGCAAGGTGGAGGATCATGGAATCTTCCAGAAACTTCTCCTGGGACACTTGCTTCTCTGCATTCACCCAGGGATGAGTAAGAGATCATCAATCTCCAAGTGGAATCAAGAACTATCAGAGAGAGGACACTAATAAAATCTCAAAAGCTGACTCATTCCCCTTGCAAACATCTATATATGGATCCCTCATCCCAGAGATCCAGAGGCTGGAATTTTGTATCTTGTAAGGAAGTGTTGTTGGTTTCTTGGTGCAATATCATAGTGTTGGGTGATCTAAGATTTTCATGAGGTGAAGAAGGGCTTTCTTGCTGAGAGGATGATGTTGGGTCAGAACAACTGGTTGTAATCCTCTTTGCTCTTTCTTGATTATCAATAAAGCTATTCAAGTTTTCCTCCACATTCTTGTATTTATGCATTTGTGTGGTCAATATATATCTGGTCCTATATTGTTTATGATAATAGATCTATGTTCTTGGATAGTGTTATGCTGCTTTGATTCTACAGGTGCTCTTTGAAGCTGGGTAGACGAGGAAGCAAGTGGCGGAGACCTATCAGAAGGGAGAGGAATCAAGCAAGGAACCAAGCGCAAGACAGAGGTTGGTCTCCTTATTCCTCTCTTATCTATTTCTCATAAAGGAAAATGAAAGTAGTTTTTAGTTTGTTTGTTTCTAAGGTAGCTACCAACCTTAGTGGGACTAGCAGCTCTGCATAGACACTAGTTTTCCCGATAACACATACCTCCAAAGTTAAAAGCACTGGGCAATGTAGGAATTTACAGGGTAAGTTCCTCAAACAGAACACCAAAGGACACTGCTCACAAACATATCGCAGATCAATACTCCAGTACTTTTGACATGGTTAGAACCCTCAAAGAGGGAAACAGTCCACGGCCTGAGCCAACGCGGCCACTTCAGGCAATTTATTAATAAAAGAATGAAAATTTACATAAGCTTCTCTCATGAACGGTTAACCTACAAATGACCCTCCATGCTCTTTAAATAGAGATCATGGACCAATCGGGTGTTAAGCCATGGATCAAGTGTCGTTAATATCGAGGAGAGAATGAAACATCGAATCACTACATATCGTGACCGTCGGATTGTAAGTTACAAAATGTACATAGTAAAGAAACACACTTTACCTAACTCTATACCTAACTCTATACTAGACCAAGTTGTACTTAACTATTTCCTATGTGTCGGAATATCCTAACATCCCCCCTTAAGAACAACTTGGGATATGATTGAAGGATTTACAAATATGACACAATAGGAGAAGGAAGGAGGAACTAGAGCCTATCCCCCCTTAGTGACAACTTCCTGAACTCCAACCATAAATCGAAGTTTAGTGAACTTCGCCTCTGTGAGAGCCTTTGTAAAGATGTCTGCAACTTGATCATCTGTTGAACAATATTGCACTTCAAGAACATGGTCATGAATGAGCTTTCTGATGAAGTGCATGTGCAGTTCAATGTGTTTGTTGCGCTGATGTTGGACTGGATCTTTGCATAGTTGAATGGCACTTTGATTATCACACCAAAGTGTAGTCGGATGCTGCTGCTGAAAGCCAAACTCTGACAGGATCTGACGAAGCCACACGGCTTCCTTACTGGCTTCTACGGCACCACGATACTCTGCTTCTACTGAAGAAAGAGAAATGGCACCTTGTTTCTTGCAAGCCCATGTAATAGGTCCTGAACCAAGAGTGAACACATAACCTGCAGTAGACTTCCGATCATCAGGGTCACCAGCCCAATCGGAATCAGTGAAACCAACCAATAGAGGAGATGCTTCAGCACTGTAATGAATCCCAAACTGAACTATACCTCGAACATAACAAAGTATTCTTTTAGCTGCTTTCAATGACTTTCACATGGGTTTTGCATAAATCGAGCAACAAGGCCAACAACAAAGGAAAGGTCAGGACGAGTATGGGTTAGATACAAAAGTTTTCCTACAAGTTGACGGTATAAGGTAGCATCAACTCCATGGAGAAGTACAAGTGACTGAAAGTTTGACTCCAGACTGAAAGGGAGAAGGGGTTGGCTTACAGTCTTCCATGTGAAAATGGCGTAGAATATCACAGGCATACTTGGATTGGGAAAGGGAAATACCTTCCTTGGATTGCAAGACTTGAAGACCAAGAAAATAATGTAAGTGTCCTAAGTCTGTCATTTCAAACTTCCTTTTAAGGCTAGACTTCACATGGTTTATAAGGTTGGGATCACTACCAGTCAGGATAAGATCATCAACATAAAGAACAAGAATGATAAGAGACTTGCCCACTTTCTTGGTGTAGACAGTATTGTCAGAATGACACCTAGAAAAGCCATTTTCTAAAAGAAAGTTATCCATTTTGGCATACCAAGCTCGAGGAGCTTGCTTGAGACCATAAAGGGATTTCTTAAGCTGACATAAAAGGCTGGAGTCTGTTTGTATAAAGCCAATAGGTTGTTCCATATAGATTTCTTCATGCAAGTCCCCATGCAAGAAGGCGGATTTAACATCCATCTGATGGACTTCCCATTTGAAAGAGGCAGCAAGGGAAAGAACAAGGCGGATAGAGTTCATTTTGGCAACAGGGGAGAAGGTTTCAGTATAGTCAATGCCTTCAACTTGTGAAAAACCCTTAGCAACAAGACGAGCTTTATGTTTATCAACTTTCCCATCTGGTCCATACTTGGTTTTGTAAACCCATTTGCATCTAACAAGTTTTCGTCCCTTTGGTAGAGGAACAAGATCCCATGTATCATTTGCTAATAATGAATGATATTCTTCATTCATAGCTGCTTCCCAATCTGGATGGCCTGAAGCTTCTGCAAAGGCATCCGGATCATAATTCACTGAAGCTTGAGCTAGTAAAGAAGAGGCTCTCTCGAACTGAGAACGTGTACGTCGCTGATCTATAGGATCACCGGCAAGATCACCTGCTGCATCCCGAGTAGCATGGACCCATTTTGGAAGCTAAGGAGCTGAAGGAGGATCCTGAGAAGGTGGGGGAGGATTTTCATCCTCGCTTTCATCATCTGAAGAAGAAATATTTTCAAAAGTAGAAGAGATAGGGAGAGGTGGCACATCCGCCGAACTAGGCTCGCAGGCCGATATATTTTTAGCAAACTTTACATCTCTTCTAATGATAACATTTTTGGACTTAAGTGGAATAAGTCTATATCCTTTGACATCTTCATAATATCCAACAAAAATACATTTTTCACTCTTAGGTTCTAAAGCTTTATGTTTCTCATCTGGAATATGGGCCCATGCTTCACTTCCAAAAACACAAAAGTGACTTACATCTGGTTTGATTGAGCTCCATGCTTCTTCTGGAGTGATATTCTTTAAAACCTTAGTAGGAGTGTGATTTATTATGTAATTTGCACAGTTAATTGCTTCTGCCCAATAATTAAGACTAAGTCCTTTAGATTGAAGCATACAATTAGCCATTTCCTTTAAGGTGCGATTCTTCCTTTCACCTACACCATTTTGTTGTGGAGTATATGGAACAGTATGTTGCATTTGAATTCCATTCTCAGTGCAAAAGTTGATGAATGTGTTTTTAACATATTCTCCGCCATTATCAGATCTTAGCTTAAGAATTTGATGTCCAGATTGTTTTTCAACAAAGGCCTTAAAAGGCCAAGAACATGTTAAATACTTCACTCTTGAGTTTTAAGAAGTATACCCAAGTGCGTCTAGAGAAATCATCAATGAAAGTTAAGAAATACTTGTAGCCAGAGAATGAAGCAACTGGAAGTGGACCACATAAATCACTATGCACGAGCTGTAAAGGGGCTGAGGCGTGCCAAGAGGCATGTTTTTCAAAACTGTCCATATGATGTTTTCTGAGTACACATCCGGAACAAACACCATCTTTGCAGGATACCATTGGAAGACTTGTCACCATATTTTCTTTACATAGATTCTGAAGAGAGCGATAGTTTAAGTGACCAAATCACTCATGCCAAAGTTTGCTCACTTCATCATTATGAGCAACAAATACTGAGGGAAGATTTGATGACCCAAAGTTGTGAAACTTATACAACCTTGTAGAATCATCAGCAATGCCAGTAGCTAAAATCTGTCTAGGATCTCTTAGGTCCTTAATTACAACATCGTGAGGTGAAAATTCAATGATTTTACCTTCACCTGAATGGGTTATCTGATATACAAATAGAAGGTTGCAGGATAAGGTTGGAACACATAATACATCATTAAACTGACCATTGTCTAGATGAACAGTTCCAGTCCCTACAACACTAAGAGATCTATCATCACCAACATATATATTTTTGGTGTTACAATCATTTAAAGAAGAAAACATGGCTTTGTTTTTGGCCATGTGATAAGAAGCTCCAGAATCAATGAGCGACTCATGAGAATGAGAAGAAGAAGATACATTTAGTGCATAGCCAGACCGAGATGCTTGACAACCACATGCAGAAAGTGCCATTCCTGAAGATGAAGTTGAAGTTGAAGATTGCTCCAAATGGATGTTATGCTTCTTCATTGCTGCTTCCAAGGCTTCCATCTTCTTAAAGCATTTGGATTCTAAGTGGCCATCTCGATTACAAAAGTTGCAATGTCTATCAGTCTTCTTCCATTTGTTTTTATTTGTCTTATCATTTTGTTGAAATGATTTTTCATTTTGAGGTGGAAATTGCTTAGGACCCTTGTTTGGTTTAGAACCATTCCTTTTAGGATATGACTTCTTAGGATTCTTTGAATTTGGTTGCTGCTGGGCGGCTAACGCTTTCTTAGAAGAGTTTCCAAGATGAAGAAGACCAAGGTGTAAGAGTTTTTCTTGTTCTCTTATTAAAGAATCACAAAAGGAATCAAAGGAAGGGGACTTGTAGGCTTGTCCTTGAGAAATGAAGGCTTCTCTTGTAGAATGGAAGGTGGAAACAAACATAGAATAGGCTGGTCCCAACTTAGTAAGAATGGAGTAGATAAGGCTACTAGCTTCTTTCTTAACCTTAACACCTTCCAAGAGAAGTCTAAGGGTCTTGAAATTGGGCAAAAAATCTTCAATGCAAGAAAAACTATTGGGGTCCAATGTAAGCAATTCATTTTCAAGTTGATGGGCTTTAAGTTCATTTTTAATTCCAAAGACTTTAGTAATCTGTTTCATTACTTCATCAGGAGTATCAAGTTCTGCAATATGGAATCTAAGATCTGGAGAAATAGACATCCCTATCAACCCACGTGCTTGGTCTTGCCTATTTTCCCATTTAGCTGCCTTGTCTTCATCTTTCGGTTTGGACTCTTGGCCTGTGGCTATTCTGTAAAGACCTTTACTTCTAAGTAAATCCACAATGTAGGACCACCATTGGAAGTAGTTTGTGCTGTCAAGAATAACTTGGCATGGACTTTCCATTTAAAAAAAACTGAAGCTATAGATGCTGAAACTAAGTGTTTCAATGGAAAGATCTCGAAAAATTAGGCTGTTTCAAAAAAAACGGTTCTGAAAATGGCTTCTGGATAAAGAAGTTATGGCTTTTTGAAGAAAATTTGATGAAGTCACTGACGAAGTGCGGGAATGTGCGGAAATGAAAAATCCGCCCCCACAAAATGGAGACTTGAACCCAAGACCTCTACTCTCATAAATTAGCTTTTCACCAAGTGAGCTATACAAAAAGTTTGAGAGAGAGAGGGGGGGGGTTGATGCTTTGGGTTGCGTGCTTGCTTTGAGAAAGCTCTTTTTCCCTACAAAACAAAAAACAAAAAACCCAACACGGACATACAAAAAAAAAAAAATGAACCTTGTGGCTCGAAGTTAGCTTTAGCCAGAAACTAAATATTTTTAAAAACGAACGTTGCGGCTCGAAGTTAGCTTTAGCCGGAAACTAAATATTTTCCTCAATGTTTCTGATTTTCCGAGATCACACTAAGGCGCAACGGAAAATAGCATACACATGAGAAAAATCCTTCCTTTCTGTTTCTGATTTGCCCAGATCGCACAGAGTCACAGGGCAAAGAGCATATGCAGAAATGAAAGGTATAGATCCGGTAATAAAAAAAAGCTAAATAAACCGAAAATCGAAATAAACAGAGAGAAAATAACTGTACACTGCAAATAAGCACTGTATACCTCTAGATCTTAAAAATGACGCAGCTAGGGCTACCGGAAACCTTTTCGCGTGAAACGAAAGGGGTTCCTCACTGGCACAGATGCTCCCAACACAACAGAGTAGTCCTCTCGGCCCGAAAGCAATCAAAAACAGTAGATCTAGGAAACAGTAGTCGGATGCAGTTCTACCGCCTTCAGATTTGGATCACCAATGGACGCGGCCCTCAAATAGCTCTGATACCATGTAGGAATTTACAGGGTAAGTTCCTCAGACAGAACACCAAAGGACACCGCTCACAAACAGATCGCAGATCAATACACCAGTACTTTTGACGTGGTTAAAACCCTCAAAGAGGGAAATAGTCCACGACTTGAGCCAACGTGGCCACTTCAGGCAATTTATTAATAAAAGAATGAAAATTTACATAAGCTTCTCTCATGAACGGTTAACCTACAAATGACCCTCCATGCTCTTTAAATAGAGATCATGGACCAATCGGGTGTTAAGCCACGGATCAAGTGTCAGTAATACCGAGGAGAGAATGAACCGTCAGATCACTACATATCGTGACCGTCGGATTGTAAGTTACAAAATGTACATAGTAAAGAAACACACTTTACCTAACTCTATACCTAACTCTATACTAGACCAAGTTGTACTTAATTATTTCCTATGTGTCGGAATATCCTAACAGGCCCCCACCAAAACCCGTGCTCTTATCACCCGCGCACTTCCCTCGCCCGATTGCTATCTGATCACCATCACCCTCATCTGACAGTCCACAGCCATATCGGGTGCACCTGACGGACGACCTTTACCGGCTCGATAAAGTGGTTTTCCTGGCCCCCTGACTGCTATGTGTCAATCACTGAAGTAGATCGGGTGACCCCTACTCAATAACGCCTCCTCCACAAAAGCAGTGTGATGGCCTAGAAAACCGTCTCCACCCCAACCCGATAAACCACCCACTGTTCATTCATAAGTTACCCACAAAAAAATGAACATTTCTCCATAAAAAGGCAAAGAAGCCCATTTTTGTCTTTTTTGCTCATTTTCTTTGTAAATCTCTACAAACAAATGCGACACTTGCCAACCTAAAAACTACCAATTAACCCCATTTCAGTCCTCAAAGAAGCTGCGGAGAGCACTTTCAAAACTCTCAGAGCCCTTTCAACCTTCCGCCGTCGTCCAGAACACCAGTTTGAAGACAATTCACCTAAATTCTAGGTATTTGTGAAACGAATTACTAGCCACCCTTCGAATTTGAAAACGTTATGTATTTAAAAGTATTTTAATTAAGTAAAATTAATTGGAATTAATTTAAATTCAAATCACATATCCAAGGCCTTCTCAAAGTTTCCAAATTTCCTTCCAACCCTCTGATACAACCCTACCCTGCCAAATTCAAATCCACAAGAACTGAATTATTGGTACCCCTGTCTCCATGGACGTTAGACCTATTACAATTCCCCATCTAGACCTAGACCACCTTCCCCTGGCAGACAGGGATTTCCAAATCAGAGATACAAGTGCATATGAGGTCCTGCTCAAACTTAATTGTTTGAGTAGAGATAGATATATGAACCATTTTGATGACATTGGTCTTTGAGAATCTAATCTGCCCAAATACCAATTTCCCCAAGTACATTTTTTTCTAGAAATTGTCCATATGTGCCATGCCCATTACATTCCCAGCCAAAGAGCAATAATGTCCCCCGACCAGAAAGTCTTGTTTACCATCACAACTGAATCAATCAATGAGATGTTACAAGTCCAACCAGGTCCAAACCTGACCCCACTCTCAATTGGATATTTGTTAGACCAGTACACCAAGTTGAGTCCATTAAAGCTGGCCCAATTATTCCAAAATTTCATTGTTGAAGACAAAAACATTCCTAAAGATGCTCCTACATATGTTTCTACCATTTTCTTTGAAAGAGGCAAGCATATTATCACTATGATATCATGTGTTTTGGGATGCACAATTGATGAATTTGTTGATGAGCTTATCCTAGCCTTCATGTCCATTTTCACCCTAGGAAAGCCTTCTGCTACTATATACAATTATGCACAGTTCATAGCTGAGAGGATGCATGAATATTTTACTAGAATGCATAATGAGAGAGTGTTAAAGTACTCATCTGTACTTTACCATATGTTTTTATATTATCAGTCAGACAGGAAACCTTTCACCCTTGAGAAGCTTGATACTAGAGGTTAGCCCAAGTCTGTCATATTTTTGACTCCATTATGCCACAAGTATTCATCACCATACACTTATACAGACTTCATTGATTTGTTTGTCCATCCAGTCATGACCATGTTGACAAGAAGTCCTCCACCTAGAATAATCCAAGATATCAAAAGGGTCCTCCAATTTTCTAAGTAAAGTAAAGTGGGAGATTGGTACATTTACCAAAACCACACAAAAATAAGAATCTATGGATGCCAACTTGCCCCATACAAACTCCCCAAATACCTCCCCATGAGGTTATTTTCTCTAGAGTACTATAGGCAAATAATGAATTCTGATGAAGTCAAATTTGTGTTAGCCAAGAAAAGAACACATTTCAGAGTCAAAAACCAGTTAAGCCCTTTCATTTGCAACTCTAGAGAAGCAGGGCAGGAGGCAGATCTGATTCTATAACAGATGAAGTTTCAAAACAGTTTTATGTGGAGATATGACCCTCAAGGGTTTTTTACTAGACTTAGACAAAAGGTCAAATTAGGGCCTTACATTCATCATCCCATACCAGAGATTGAAAGATATGCAAATCAATCTGAGTGGTTGGAGAACACTCTTGTAGACAGGGATAGCACAAAGGTAAATTTTGAGAATGCATTCATTGATTTAGAAAGACATCTTGATGAAAGCTCGTTTCTGCAGGTACCTGAACAACAAGAGAGAACCATGACAACCCCTCCTATTATGTAGACTCCTCAGAATGAGGAAAGGAATCCCAAGAGGAACAGAGAGGGAGCCTCCACTTCAGCCATGGACACCTCCAATGTGTAATATGAAGGCAACCAATGCAGAAGGCCAAGGCTCAATCCTGTTTCAGAACAAGAAGATAAAGAAAGCTCAGCAGAGGTAACTAATACTCAGTTTGACATGAGCAAGTGCACAGCTCCATCTAGAGAAACTCAAGAACCATCCACATCACAGACTCAAATGTTGGAAAGGCAGCTCAATGTAGAAGTCTCCTCAGTCAGTAGGCCTGGTGATAAAGACAAAGACATTGAAAACAGGTATAAAAAAATCAAGACAAGAAATGAAAAACTGAGGGCCCAATCTTATGCACAGTATTTAAGGATTACACCTACCAATGAAACTAGGTTGATGTCAGTTTTTGACATCAAGGAGGGAAATATGCAAGTGTCCTTTGTAAAACCAATTGTGCAACCACCAAGGACATCAACAAATTATAAAAAGATTGATTTTGAGGTATTGGCGAGGGTATCTATCCCATAGACCAAATTGAATTCCACAAACAGGATGGAGAAATGATTTACTCCACCCTGACTCGAAAAGCCATAGCTGCCCATCAACTGCAAAATTATTTGACCAATATCTCAGCTCAATATCAGTTGGAGAAGGCCTCCTCATAGGCCAAGGATACTAGAATTAAGTCTTTGGAAGACTTAGTGATTGAATTGGAACATGATCCCAAAGACATCAAAGCCACCGAGCAAATAATTAAGAAGAAGAATTATGACATTGTAGCACTTAAAAAACAATTGAAGATACCTCAGTTGTAGCATCCCCAGACACAGGAAGTCTTGGAGAGCCAAGCTAAGCATCAAGAATTAATGGACTTAGTCATCAAACTCAATGATCAGTTCAAGGAAACAGAGAAGGAATTGGACACTTTAATCCAATTAAAACATACTGATATTGCCACTACCTTAGTGAATGCCATCCCAACAGTCTCAACAGCCATTCCATCTACATTGGCAGCCTCATTGGCTCCCACAGCTCCTATGGCCACAACAAAACAAATTTCAACACAGTCTACATCAACAGCAGGTACATCAGATGAAGCAGCAAAATTGGTTAGAGCTATGGAGGAAATGTCCATACAGGCTACAGAAATGAATAAGCTGAAAGAAAAGGTGTCAAGCTTGGAAACTGATTACAAGCTTGCCAAAATCATGCACAAGGAAGAAGTGCAAAAGGCTGCCAGAATGAATGAGAGAATAAAAGCCATGGAAAAGGACCTAACACTGAAAGAACCTCTTGGGCAAGCTAAGGAACTATTATGGGCCAATATCATTGACTCTGTCAATGATATTTGGCCATCTATTCAGGTAATTTTTGAGCATATAGATCTAATAAATATGGCTACAGAATCCATCTAAAAGGTAAAAGAGGAATTGGGAGAAATGCTCGAAGATGCTACTAGAATCATCCAATTCCTTAACAGTAAAAATAGATATGAGCTTCAAGAATTGGATATTGTGGACAAAACTGAAACAATTTTGGAAGTGAGGAAGGTCCTTTCCAAGAGAAACTTAATGTTAAACTTGGAGGACAAATATCAGAATATGCAGGTATACGTTTATAGATTTATGACTATGTTTCAAATTTTGAGAGAGAAAGGGTTACCCAGTCCCTTAGTCATAAGTGACAAGCTCATGACACAATAGGATTACAACAACAAGCTCAGAGAGCTATCAAAAGAATAGGTTAGTAAATCTTCAATGAAGGCATTGCCAATAGGAAAAGTACTATACCAGACCTTTGAAAACTTATTTTACCCCTATCATGAGGTAGAACACTTGTTTGTCAATAAGCCTACTTTTTCCAAGTACATCGAGGTAGATGAGATATACAGAAGGATGTTAAAAATCCAATTGTCTAATGTTGAAATGTGGGAGGAATTGACTGATTACTGTAAGAAAAATTCAGTAAATAGGTAAAAGTAAAATAGGCAGGTGAAAAGAGTCAAAGAGTATCAGTGTCAAAGAGTGTCAGATGAAAGCCAGAAGTAAATGAAGCTTCCAGTGTGAAATATCAAACAACAAGGCAGCACAAAGGGCTAAAATCAAACCATAAAAGGCAAGCAATACCAAAATAAATGGGACAACATGAAGCAGTTCAATAGCTGTCTCTATCTTCTTGCAAGAAGATATTTTTGTTTCCTAAATTAAATATCAAGTTAGTTTGAGATATTTTGTAATAATTTTTGTATAAATACTTCTCAATTCGAAGTATGTAGTGTGGATTCTTAGAAATTTCTATAGAATTTTGATCAAAAGGACTATAAAGCTATTGTATCATTCACTGAGCCAGCAAGATGGATTGATGAATAAAGACAAGATATTTCACAGGATTCATGTGATGATCGAAGTGCAAACAAGTATTCTCTTATGTTATCATTATCTTTCTTAAAGTTTTTCCACAATCTTTAATGTATTTTTGAATCTGAATGCTATAACTGGAACAATATCTTAGAATTTGTTTAATTACACTCTGTTTTAATAGCTAAGCATATAAATGCTTTCTACTGATATCTAAGTTTGGTAATTCTGAATTTCTCCTTAGTTTAGGTTGTTTTCTTACTAATCCAGATCAAAGAATTCTTAATTGCCCTTTCCTTTTGATTACCCTTTATTCCTCGTTTATATCCTGGTCTGAGAATTATTAATTTCTCTCTCACCCTGATTAAAACCATTTCACCCCCCCGTCCCAAAGACCTGCACTTTACTCTGCTAGCTTGCCCTTTGCACATTCCCTTTAGTGATTTGATCCATTTTTGTTGCCCTTCTGTTGACTCCATAGCCCAATGGTATATAGACATCATTTTATCCATCTGTTTCAAGGATTCCACCATCCAATCTTGAATACAAATAAAAAACACCTAGAACATTCATAACTAGCCAAAAGTCACAGCAAACAAAGCTAAATCATATAGAGAGAGCCCTCTCTGAGCCTAGGTTGGCTAAAGCGTACGCTCCAAAGTTGATTTGTGGTTACCTTGGTCATTTTCTTTCTTCTAATAACTTCTAGAGAAATTTTTAAGTGATAACAAAACCCTAAGCCTATGAAGAAGACTTGCACATACATGAAAAAAGCCCTAATCCTAATGAAGAATACCTTGCCCTAATGAAACCCCAACTAAATGATGTCCTTGATCTTGATGAAGAAGCACTAATCCATTATACCTTGACTCATGATGACAGAAGCCTAATCCTAAGAGGTCTATTAATGTCAAGCCTTGAAAGAGCTTTAACCTTAGATGCCATAATCCTAAAAATTTGAAGGCCTTATGTCTATGAAGAAGGAGCCCTAGACATAAAATATTAAGAGCTCCCATGAATATATAATTATGACAGTCCACAAAAACAATTTTTATGAATGAAAAATGACTTCATTCAAAAATAAAATTGGCATAGGCTTGTAGAGGATTTCTTCCTATTTCCAATGAGCCCTCACTCATCTTCTAACTCCTTCTAGATTGGGAGAAATTGAATTTTTAAGATGATATATCATATTATTTCCCCTAGTTGACCTAAGCCTACCTGTCTAAGTTGTCTTGACCACCATGAGATGTGTCCCTTCATTTCTAGTCGAAAATCACTATAAATACAAGTATTAACACTTCATTCTCATTATAATTCAGTGAAGAATATACACAAGAGTTCAAAAAAGAGGATAATAATAGCAAGGATGTCAAGGAAAAAAAATGTGGGAAGAATTCTTCTGTTAAGGGTCTTTCAAACTCAGTGTTTGTTTGATATTAAGAGATTAGAAATTCTCTTGTAGGATCTTAAGAAAGAGAGTAGTCTTTTAAGAGAAGTCGGATTACAAACTCTTGGAAAACCACCTGTGACAAGACATATACCTCACCTAAACTTAGATTGCAACATTGTCTATGATATTTCAAATTTGTGGTCAATAGACTAGTGTAGATCTCAGAATAGTTACTTCGTGGAGAAATGGTTGGACAACATTTTGTGAAGACTAGGATCTGAAAGTTCGTTTTAAGTGCTCAGAATGCAAGAACAATCTCTTAAAGGAGCTTGGTCCTCAATTGTAGAAGATTGTTACTAGTGCAACAAGTTGTGGGAGCCACCTGTGATTATTATCACCTTGGAACAACTTTTTGCATAACTAAAGAGAAAACCTTAACACCCTGAAGCCGTGTTTCTCAAACTTAAAAGTTAGTTTGGGACAGATATTTATAGTAGTTTATTGAAGGTATTTTTGAAGCATTTTTTAAGGGCGTTAGAATCCAATTTTGGACTAGCTTTAAAAATTTTCGTGTACCATCAACTTTTTCAAACAATCCTAAGATACCCTTTTGTAGCACAATGAAGACCTTTTGAAGGTGTAGTTATAGCAGGTTTGAAGAATTAGTTTGGGAAATTATTTGAATCATTTGAAGACCTAGAGAAACCTCCTTCGAGAAACTATTGAAGGGTCTTTGAAGAAGAATTTGATGATAGTATGAACAAATTTTGAAGGTTTTCTAGATCAGATCTTGGAGCTTGTGTGAAGCAAACTTGAGGCTTGATTAAAGGTTGATCCTATATTGAAGCATAATTGAAGGAAACTTCAAGTTCTGATAGCTTGTTAAATAACACTCTAAAAGTTGTGTGAAAGCATGTTGGAGAAGCCTTTGTAGATTTTTCTTGGAGTTGTTTGAAGACCCCTTGAAGGTTGGTGTGCAGATCTATTAAAGAAGATTTTTGAAGAAGGATTAGTGCAGCCATTTGAAGACATCTTGTTGAGATGATTTAGATGATATTGGAGAAATTATTGGAGACCATGATGCGTTGAAGCCATCATGAGGTGACCTTGAATAATTTTGTTTGGGTAACATGAAGAGTTTTGGAGACACCTTCATGAAACAAAGTTGTTATTGATGAATTAGTGCCTTGGAGATCATTTAAGGGCAGTGCTGAAGGTGAAGATATTGTCAAGGCTTGTTGCAGAAGCTATTGGGAGCCATGAAGAATCATTAAACTTATATTGATCAATTGAAGATGTGGGTTGGAGCCCTAGACGATAGGAGTCCTAAAAAAGGCCAGGTTGGAGTCTATACTAGAGATAGGGTTGAAGCCCTATTTGTTGGTGCCTCAAAATGACAAGGTTGGAGCTTTGGAAAGATAGGGTTGGAGCCCTAGACTTTGGAACTTCATGAATTCCAAGTCACTACTTGGGAAAATACAGGTTGGATCTTGGTGGATTGAAGATTGGTATCTTCATCTAGGGTTGTAACCCCAATTATTATTGTACTCGATTTATTGTAAAGAGGATTCAAGTCCTCGTCATTGATTAATAAAATTATTATTCCATCATTGTTCATTTTGTGTTCTAATTATAAGTGATATTAACTGGTAACAATAACAATTGAAAATAAAAAATGATTCACCCCCCTCTCAGTATTTCCAATAATGAATAGGTGTTTGTTAAGGAAACAATCATTAACAGGGGACCCTTGAGATTCCAAGGGGAGATCTACGATGAATTTTGCAAGGATCAGAGATTTTTTGCTTTTGGGAGAAGCAAATTAGAGATCAAATGATTGCAAACCAACAACCCATTAGGCATATTTGTGGCTCATCATATGTCCCATAAGTAAATGTTGCATAAGGTTGATACTTGTGATGACGATGGTGCCCCACAAGATAATGTAGTGTCAAAGCTTCTATATAGAGAGTATGAGGGCTAAGAAAGTTTTTTCTGTTGAATCATAATGTAAAGGAGGTATTCAGAGGTTTTTTCTAATATAATAGATGACATGCTCTCTATTATCAATACCTTCTTGGACTAAAACCCTTGTGATGGATACTTCTAATGATAGGAGGTAGAGGGTGTAGTCCCGATTGTGGTCAATCAGGATTATTAACAGTGCGTGTGACAATGTGTCTTTCAGAGACTCGAATAATAGTTAGGCCTGCTCATCCCATTGGAATTAGATGTCTTGGCGAAGAAGGTGAAAAAAAGCATGTGCGAAAGTGGAAAAATTGAGAACAAAGCATCATAAGAAGTTGGTCTTACCCTGTAAGATTTGTAATCGCTTCAAAGTATTAGGTGTTGGGATCTCACGAATGGCTTGGACTTTTAGTGCGTTGACTCAAATACCTTACTAGGACACTATGAATCCCAAAAACCTTCTTGCATTTACATAGAACACACACTTGAGAGGGTTCAAGCATGGGTTATACTGCTCACATCATCGAAAAACAAGGTGAAAATCCTCTAAATGATATGAATGCTTCTTGGACTGGACCGAGAGGTTGTCCAAATAGGCAAGGATAAGATGATCTAGATCATGAAAAATATATTTCATGGCCAACTGAAAAGTGGCTCCAGCGTTTTTAAGGCTAAAAGGAATAATGTGGGAGGAAAAAGTGCCCCATGGGGTGGTCAAAGTTGTTTTGTATTGATCCATATGGTGGATCTAAATCTAATTATAACCTGAGAATTCATCCATGAAAGACAAAGCTTCATGCCCCATGCAAGCATCAAGGACTTGATCAATGAATGGTGTGGTCTAGTTTTCCTTAGCTAGGTCTTTTTAAAATCCCATAAGTTAGTTCAAACTCCTATAATGCCTTGGTTTTTCACTATGGGTATAGGATTGGAAACCCACAATGTGTAGGTGATCGGATAGATGAAATTGACTTTATGTAGCTTGTTTATTTCCTGTCTAATTGCCTCTACCTTTGATGGGTGGAGTTGGTGCTACTTTTCCTAACTAGATAGGAATTAGGTCATGTGTCAATATGATGCTCCACAACTATAGGACTAATGCTAGGGATTTCTAAGTATGACCATGCAAAAATGCCCCTAAATTCCTGGAATAGGGCTTTATAGGATGCACCTTCTTTAGGAGAGCAAGTTTCCCCAAACAATTTTTCTTCAATGGTGCCTAACTTGATTGATATGTATACCTTGATTATGGGTGAAATGTTGGACATAATCCCTTCTCCAAATGCATCGAGTGCTGGAATAGGGTTTTTGAACCAATCTATGTGACCTATCAATAAAAAATCATAGGTTTCTACTATGAAAATGGTGTTACCAGGGGCATTAGTAGGTGAAAATTATTTTTCTAGTAGGAATAAAGAACAATGATGAATGGAATCCCACAGACATTTGGGTTCTGCAATGGCCTCCAAAATGTGCTCATTATAATGAAAGAGGTTTTCAAATGGCGATGGAGGTAATGATAGGTCATGAAGGTGGGGCTGGCAACTAGAAGTGTTGGTTGACAAGCATGAAAACAATTCCATTGTTGTTGCAGTATAACCAAGTGATGTTTACAATGGATAGACAAGATGGGTCCATAATAATTGTTGGTGTAACCTTCACAATGGGTGAAGTGATCTTGACACCATGGAATGATGAGCAGATGAGTTTAATCATTTTTCATAAAGAGGAAGAAATGAATTGAATGTGATGTTGTGTGTGAATAGCACCAGGGGGTGGGAGTATCTCTCTGATGGTTTCCTGATGGTGTTTGGGAGAGGGATCTCAAGAAGGTAATGGTCTCCTGGGCGCCAAAGAGTTTTCCTCTCTGGGAGGAATCTCTACTTGATTTTCATGCCAGCGGGTGTCATGCTATACTAAGTTGTCCAAATATGTGAAGACGTGGACATGTGGATGAGACGTGGGACTTGTTGGTATAGATATCACATGGATGGAAATTTGGTAATGCAACATCTGAGGATATGTAGTAGATACTCTACATGGCAGCGTCTCTCATAGCTCTCGATAATGAGTTGGGAGTAACATCTTGAGGTGGTGTGCTTGTAGTGGGTGTGAACCACCTATCAATCTTAGATTTAGTAGTAGTGGGAAGAAGTATCAAGTGGCTGATGTCAATTTTTCATAAGGGCGTCCATGCTTCTTGGAATCTAGGGAGATGTGGGTAATGTTGTGTGTGGTGCACTTGTGTGCAAATTCAATAATTGTTGCGATTGCGCCTTGAATTATTTTTGTGCTTAATTTGAGGAGTCATAACAAAAGCGAGAAAAAAACTCCTAAAGCCTTTCAAATGTGTACAACTGTTGATGAAATGTCCTTGCTCATTGCATATTGCACATGAAGGGGCTTGTCTTGGAGGATTTGCTTTCGTCTTCTTTTTCTCGATGGAGACTAAAGTAAGATGGGAGGAATTATTGTAGAAATCACATGGGTGAGATACTCATGGGGCTTCTTCCTTAAAGACACAGTAAATGGTTTGATGTGCATCATTCGTTGTTTGAGTAACAATAAGTAATGGTACAACAGTACTAGTTTAATTAAGGGCCACCAATTCATCCTGATACCTAGGGAGATCAGGGATATAGTGTTTATAATGACCATGTTGTGGACAAATAGCACATGAGTGGTTGGTGTGTAATCCCTTGTTGCACAATGAGGTGGCCTTTTCTCTTAGAGGGGAGGGTGTAGGCATGGGTTCCTTTAGGGAATGACTAAGGGATTTCAAGTCTTGCAATGTTGGGAATTGGTTGGTAGGGTGCCCCAATACAATACATAATGCACATGAGAGAGGTTACTACCCTATGAGAAGAGTTAGTTGGGATATCGTTCTTCTTGGATTTTCCTTTTATCTTATTTTGTGGCACTCTTTTTTGTGGATGTAGGTGTTATTATCAGGGGTAAGGTCTCCTGGGAGTTTGTGGTAACCAATCTCATAGAAATAATGCCCAAGCATGCCAACATGGATTTAGGGGAAAAATACCAAACATGTATCACTGGATCCATGTTTGGTAAAGTGAGGGTTGTCATGACTTGGTGTAAAACAAAACTAGGTGGACGATAGAGAAAAGTGGTCAGAGTAATCGCGTAAGGATATAGGGAGGTTTTTTTATCACAACGTTTGATGTTTCTAGATTTTTTGGTTGAATCCTATGTCTGATTACCATATGATTTTGTCATCATACATACAAGAGCTACATAAACTGTTGTGACAACTGGTCTGTCTCTTGAGTATGTGCCAAAGAGAGAGGAAGTTTTGAAAATTCGCCTGACCAAATTCAGTCAAGGAAGGGAACAATTCATCTTAGGACCCAACAAAGGTTAACACACCATCCATCAAGGAATACGTCATTGTATCATAGTATGTTAATTGGTTGATGGTGATGATTTTTTCATTATGGAGGAAATTCGTGGTGCAAAGAATTAATGATTCCAATGCCTTCATGGCGTACATTTAACTGTGTCTAAAGGAGATGTCGTAATGAAGGGGGGGCATTGAGGACTTCAATATCTATGAGAATTGTCTTTCCAACGAGTTCAATCAAGATGTTCTAAGAGATTCCTACTGGTGATGATGGGAATCTATCATACTTACTCAATGTGACAGAGGAAATAGTGAGTTTGGGGGATCCTAGTATTTTCCAAACTGTCTTTGACATAATATAGGTGGATTCCCCCTCATCAACAATGTAGCTATGAATAGTGACATTTCAATTGGTAACCATAATTTAAAAGGAAAATATAGATGGTAGTCGTGGTTCTCAATTGTCCAAATCAAAGGTGATTAATTGCAAATATGAATGATGAATTGCACTAAGTTTGGAAGACATGTTTGAAGGACCTCCAATTCCAAAATGGCTTATGGATATTGTGTAAGGTCATCAAAGATATTATAGCTATAAGCCACGTTTGAATTATGGTAAGTATGATGTAATGGTCCCTTGACCATCTTGGGAATGGGTTCAATGGGGGGTCATTGTATAGTCAAAGGTGGTGTAGCTATATTAGTGATGGGTGTTGTTGAAGGATTAGGTTCTAAAGGGGTTCAATAGTTGTGACTACAGGTTTTGATCGGGACATTTCTTCCTTGCATATAGATGCCAGAACTTTGAGTGTCATTAAAATTTCCCCCTACTTGGTTTTGATTTTGGGGATGGACAACCTCATGCTAAGTAGTTACAACTCCTTAATGGGGAGATGTATTTTTCATTACTACAGGATGTTGGTTCTCTCCCCCCTACCCCCTAGCCTCCCTCATGCATTTCAACCCTAGGAGTTGAGGGAAATGATGGATGTAGTGACCATCTTCTCTGTAAATAGTGCAAGAATGGTTAGTCTGAAGACCAGGATTCTTGTTTTGCTTTTGGGGGTTATTTTTACCTCAGCTTTGGTTTGGGTTTCGATTTGCGGGATTGCCCCGAGTTGGTTATTGCATTTGTTGCTATTGGCTTCTCCCCTATCCTTGGTCTCGTTTCAGTCTATTCTTCCCTTTCTTTTTTTTAGCATTTTTTGGGTTTGCAATGTTGAGTTTCTCAAACAACTATCGTTGATAAGGGAATGGAGGTTGAAAAGAATTAACCCTCACATTTTTTTGAGGTGGAGGGTTATTCTGTTGTGGTGTTGAGAAAGGAAGATAAGGATTACATTGAATATGGATTTCATAGGTAGGATATGAGGATGAAACTTCTTTCGAAGCACATGTTGGGTACTAATTCCCTTGCATGCAAGGGGTTTGAGTAGGCGCAGGTTGGTTGGGGTAGTATCCAACATTTGATGGTGCTGGTGTTACAGTTCACCCACCAAATGGTTGAAAATGTGGTTATCTACCATACATATTTATGGGATATTCGAAGGTATTCCCTATTCCCTAGTTAATTCTCGGTGATGTTCCTAATCAAACCATATGGAACATTTGATGGTCCAGGTTCATCTTAAACAAAAGACTGTAAGCAAGGAGAATTTAGGATTACAGAGTGAAGGTACCTTGATTGTGTGGAGATAAACTCAAATTGTTGAGATTTACTGATGTCCTCTTCATATAATTGTGGCAACGTATTTTTCAATTGTAGGTAAAAGAGATTTCAAGAATAAAACAAGAATAAGAGGTGTTGTTATGTCCACTTTGCATAGACTACAATTCTTTCTCCACTCATGAACATGGTTAGAAATGTGGTTGGAGGTAGTTTGCTAAAAGTGGGTAAACAATGCCAGTCCTGTGTCATGATGAAATGGGAGTTGGAAGAAGGTGAGGAAAGATCTTGGTAAAGAATCAAAGGTTCAATGGGAACCTACGGTCTCACTTACATACCTTTTCACAGCAGGACTAGTGAGGGTGCATTGAAACAACCTCATATGAATTAGTTACTCAATGATATTTTTGGAGGAATACCATAAATGGAAGGTCTGGCTAAATATTCCCCTTGTCTTCCTTTGGATTTAGGGATATTCAAGGGTAACTTAGTTGGCATAGGGGGCTATTGTTGATTATTGGCAATGGGATCATTTGTAATTTTCGTAAGACCTAGGATATTTAATGAATATACAAATGAGATTCTATTGGTATTTTCCATGTAAGGATGACCTTGAAATAGGGTGTCAAAATGGGACCCTTACGGATGAGTAGACCCCAACAAGGTTTCTCCAAGAATGAATGGACTAATCGAGGTATATGGATGTTGTCTTCTATGTCAAAATGGTGAGAGACTAGGCATACCTTCCGCTAATGGTGGGAGGTGTTGAAGGCATCTAGAGCGATGGGTAACCCTTTGGTCCTCTATGGGGCCCTAGTAAGTGTGTGGAAATATATGGTGGGGGGGAGGGGCATGGGGGGATTTTTCTAGCAAACCAAATGAATCACATACATAAGACAAATAAAAAAATAAATGGTTAATTTTACCTTCAACTGTCTAATGTGTGAAACATTCAACAAAGAGGTTTGTGACTTTTTGTGTATGATAAAAATCCCAAAACAATATAACATCCTTCCACTCAAATAGTAATTGGGCATTGAGGAGATTTTATAGTTGAGTATTGGGTCACTTTCCTGAATGTATTGGAGATGCTTCCAGTAGCCAAAAACCAACCAAGGTATGGAGAGTGTTATAGTGGGGTGTACTAGGGTTGTGTCCCGAAATATATGGACATTCTTCCAGTAGCCTAATGAAAATCAGCTTAGGTGGAGTTCTCCCAAACCTGCTACCTACAGGGAAAGATTCCCTAGGATGTGGCTACTAATTTACCTACGTCCAGTAGGAATAAGTGAATCTTAGCTTCTGGTTGTTAACTTTGAGCCCATAACCCCTACCAAGTGTTGAGAGACAAAAAGGAGGTTTGTGATCATTTATCGTCTAATATTTTCCCATTCATGGGTTTCAAATCATTACCTGTTTTTGAACTAGATGATGTAGGATTTTAATATCCATAAAATACAAATTATATGCTTCAAGATGAAAAGCTACCACGACAGCTTTTGTGTTGCCTACCCCCATGGTCATAACCTGAACTATAAATTATTTTGTGTCCCCTGTGTGGAATTTAGTGTGTTCAAGTTAAGGTTGTTTTTAGAAAGTATTTTCTTTGGTTAGGGTGTGCCAAAATGTAAATTCACAATAAACTAAGTACAAAGATTCCAAAATAGGATACCCTTTGAACAAAGTTTAAGTGAATTTAGTGTGTGGGGTGATCATGTGTGCAAGTGAAATGGTGACCATACAAAGTGTGAATTGCAATGATGTTGATATCTGATGATCCTTTACAGCCCCCGTAATTACACTATGTTGTGGTTGTTCCTTGCAATAAAAATAAAAAGACTTGTGTATAATGGGCCACTTAGTTTTCCTAATAATGATATCTGAACATATATGGAGATGGAAAAAACATTCTTTGAGAAACATTTGGGATCCCCCCACAAGTTGGCCACAAGGGTGCAAGGGAGGGAGGTCCTACCTCTATTTCTTTACTAACACCAACTCCTAGTCCCAAAAATTAAATGAATAAAGACTTTGGTTAGAAAAAAAAGTAAGAGGTATGTGTGGATTGCGGAAAATAGCAACAAGAAATGTTAAAAATAGAATCAAGAAAATCCTAATTTAGATTGTCCTTGAATAAATTAGGAATTAAATCGAAATTCTATACTCATAGCAATTTGTAGCAGTTAACTAAGTTAAGTTGTCTTAGTTGGCTCAGTAAATTCAAGTTGGGAATTTATCTAGAGTCATATAGAGTGATCCCTAAAGTTTAGGGGCCCAGGTTGAGTTCTTATTGAGTTGTAATTATTTAATTTAGTTTAACTAAGTGAAATCTAGTTAAACTAGTTCTAACTATTGGAGAAACTAGTGAGAGGTCAAGTGAATTAAATTGGATTTAATTCACATGGAGTGATGAATAATATAACTCATAATTTGATCAAAAGTAACTCATGCATGTCAATTGAGAGGAACACCCAGTTGAGATTAGAGTTCAGAGACAATGTACTATCAGTTGTATAATTTTCCGAGTTGTACGGATGCTGCATGAAATGAGTAGAATTCCTATGGATAGATTGCATAGTTATGGATGGGGAATTTCCCAATGAAATATGGGCTAATTTCCTTAGGTATTTTGCAAGGAAGTAGGGAATTGGCAGACATCAAAATTGACTAAGTGTTGGCTTGACTTGACTTATGTGGTAAAGAGTTAGATTGCACTAGTGCAGGAATTGTTCGGGTTGAACAAGAATTGTATTTTCTTCTGAGATATTCTGGTTAATGCAATATATATAGTAAGGGTTTTTAGTAGTTTCTTTCCCCGGAGAAATATTTCGTTATGTGTTATTGATATTCATCATTTTCTGCTTATTGTTTTCATTGATCAATTTTGGTTTCCACTGAAGAGTAGAGTAGATTCTTGTCTTATTTTTTAGCATATCACATAAGCTATAGAATCTAGAGTAAAAATTTACATGGTATCAGAGCCGAAGATAGTAGAGAAGGGGATAATTTGAGTTTGTTGTGTAGGTGAAATTGAATTTGCAAGTTCATACTTCAGAGTTAGCAATATGTCATTCTAGAGTTTGAGACTTGAGTATGTTGTATAGGGTAGCTCAGATTACATAGCTTGGAAGGACAGGATGGAGGCAGTGCTGGAAGATAATGGACTCAATAAATTCATAGATCATGGAATTCCTAAGCCTCCATCATCTGATGCTAAAGATCTGGGTGAATGGATAAAGTGTGTGGAAAAGGAGAGAAGGATTATCCTAGGAGTTTGAGATCACATTATCTCGAATCTCCATGGTAAGGACACTCCATTTGCAATGTAGAAGGAATTGATGAAACTGTTTCAAAATCGAAGTGACCATAGGAAGTTGGAACTGAAGGAAAAACTTAGAATGATCAAGATGGAGAAGGGCGACTCTATTCTGAAGTACTTAACCAAGTTCACCCATTGTCGAGATGAGCTTGGATGTGTTGGGATTACTATTTCCAAAGATGATCTAGTGACCCTAGCACTTCTCGGACTTCCCAAGCGCTGGCACAGTTACCAGGACTCTATTAATGGGAGGGCAAAGCTACCAGAGTGGCAGCGGTTGTGGTTTGACTTGGTATAAGAAGAGTTTTTGACGGAACACCGGAGATGGGACCTCTTCCAAAGAAGTGGAAGAGGACTTTACATTAGTCGGAAAATAAAAAAAATCCAAGGGAAACAAGTCCCAAGGTAAGGAGGGTGGCAAGAAGGAGGACTTGTCAAACATCAAGTGGTTTCACTATCACGAGTATGGGCATTATGCCATAGATTTCTCATAAAAGAAAGCAAGCAAGAAGGAGCCTGCATTAGCAGCAATAGGTAAAGCTCTAGCTTCACAATATAAACTTGATTTCACTCTCATTGCATGCATGCCTAACACTACAATGGGAAGAATGTGGTATCTTGACAGTGGTGCCTCGTTCCATATGACATGGAATAGGCATCTCTATAGTGACTTTGAGGAGAAAGAGCTCAAGAAGAACATAGAGTTTGGAGATGATGGGAGGTATAGCGCGAGCAACATCGGTATAGTTACCTTTCAGAGGGAGACTGGCTCCCCCCTCAGAATCATAGATGTGATGTATGTTCCAGGACTAAAGAAGAATCTTGTTTCCATTGTGGCATTGGAATACCGTGGCTATGATGTGATTTTTATCAAATTTAAGGTTTTCCTTTGACACATCACCACGGGACAAGTGAAATAGATCAGTGTGTGAGTCAAGAACCTGTATGCACTTTAGGTACAAGATACATGAAAAAAATTGAGGAGCAAGTAAAGGGTTAAAGAATTGGTGGTTGAGAGGGAGAGTGAATTACCTCTCAAAATGCAACCCCAGAAGAAGCCTCAAAAGTAGCATCAGAAAGTTGTGGAGTAGCAACAATTAGAGAATCAAAGAAGACATTGATTGGAGGCATCCACTCAAGCAGAGAACTCCAGTAGGGGGAAATTTCGAGCCAAGTGGGTAGTGGTAGCACATGCAACCATACCTCGAGGTGAGAGGTGGGGTGATGTGAACTAATAGTCCCAAGAGTGCAGAATTTGGGCAGGGTCCATTGAGATGTTTTGTCTCAAGGATCATTACCTTACTACGGGAGTAGATAATACATAGTAGCAAGATGGATCATTGGCGGTTAATGCAATCATATGTCAGAGTGACAAAGGCAGAGACTAGTAGTAATTAGATACTGGGAGTGTAGAGGAGAGTTGGCAACAGTGCATATGGCACAATGCAGAGTCAAAAACAAAGCAGAGTTTTCAGTAGACAGTGTAATAACTAGTAGTAGTTAGAGACTATAGTGACATATGCATCATATTGATTCAGTTTGGATGCCTTTTCAGTTTCAGAAGTTGCAGTAGCAACAAAACTAGAGAGAAGTGCTGCATGCAAAACATTCCAAAGGTACCGGATCAGGATAGAGTTGAATTCCTTTCCTGTTGAGAGGAAGTGTTGAAAATATCAAAAAGAAATGTTAAAAATAACATCAAGAAAATCCTAATTTAAATTTTCCTTGAATTAAATTAGGAATTAAATCAGAATTCTATTCTCATAGAAACTTGTAGTAGTTAACTAAGTTAAGCTGACTTAGTTGGCTCAGTAAATTCAAGCCGAGAGTCTATCTAGAGTCATGTAGAGTGATCCCTAAAGTTTAGGGGCCTAGGTTGAGTTCTTATTGAGTTGTAATTATTTAATTTAGTTTAACTGAGTTAAATTTTACTAAACTAGTTCTAACTATTGGAGGAACTAGTGAGAGGTCAAGTGAATTAAATTGGATTTAATTCACATGCAGTCATCAATCAGATAACTGATAATCACTAAAAAAGAACTCATGCATTGTAAGTTGAGAGGAAGACCTAGTTGATATTAGAGTTCAAGGATAGTGTACTATCAGTTGTATAATTTTTCGAGTTGTACATATGGTGCATGCAATCAGTAGACGCCCTATGGGTGGACTGCGCACTTATGGATGAGTAGTTTCCCAATTAAATATGGGATAATTCCCATGTGGATTGTGAAAGGAAGTAGGGGCTTGGAAGGCAGCAAAATTGGCTAAGCGTTGGCTTGAGCTGGTTTGTGAGGCAAAGATTTAGATTGTACTAGTGCAGGAATTGTTCGGGTTGAACAAGCATTGTATTTTATTCTCATATATTCTTGCTAATGCAATATAAATAGTCGGCTTTTTTCGCAATTTCTTTCCTTAGAGAAATATTTTGTTATGTGTGATTTATATTATTCCTTCTCTTCTTATTATTTTCATCGATCAGTTTTGGTTTCCACTAAAGAGTAGAGTAGATTGTTGTCTTATGTTTTAGCATATCACATAAGTTATTGAATCTACAGTAAAAATCTACATGGATTAGGGCCACTTCTCTCCTAGTTCAAACTATTTGATATGAGTTGATTTGAGAAAAACAAGTAAAAATGAAGTGTAGATAATGAGACACTTACTTCCTTCCTAGTTAAGCATGTGTGTAATGTTCCAATTACAAAGGGAGACAATAGGTAGTATTTTGGAGACGTCTTTGATCCCCCCACAAGTTCGGTAGAAGGGTGTAATGGAGATAGGGACTACTCTCATTCTCAATCACACTACACCTAGTCCTAACATACAAAAATTCAAAATAAAAGATTAAGCAATTACTCTACTCATAATGGCTAGTAAAGTAAATTTAAAGGCTTTCTTAACTCTAAAAATTTGCAAGAGCGTAGGTAGGTCATTAAAGGATTCCATAACACTCAAGAAAAGGAAATTACAATGAAATTTCGGTTCTGTGTGTGTCTCGCAAGTTATGCTCTACATAGTCATGAGACCTGTTTGACTGTCTCTCAAGCAGTTGTGATGCTAGCTTGAGAAAATAAAAATGGATAATTTCAAGTCACGAACAAGTCCAATGGAGACCTACAAAGGTTCTGAGAAATAATGTGATTTAAACCAAACGTAAACAGTGAGAAAAGACTTGCAAATCAACCAATTAGATAAGAAATGTAAAGCAAGTGGAGTTGACATTTTGTATGGTGTGTTTGGTTGCATATGAGTCCCAAATCCACTTTCCTTGTACTTGGTTGCTTCCTACAAGGAAATATAAAGACATTGAGTGGTGTTAGTGATTAAACATGGACTAACAAAGCATTGGATTGAATGGAAGCAATCCATAAAAAAAAACTAAACTAGAATAAGATTAAACAAGCTTGTGAATCTAAACAAATCAACAAAGGAGTAGGAATGTAACACCCTCATCCCACATTTACCCAAGTTATCGACCTCTTAGGGTAAACATGTGACAAAGAGTTACTATGATATGATTCAACCTCATATATCACCTTAAGGAAGTGGAATTGACAAGAAAAAAAACCTTAATGACTTCCCTCAAGTGCTACAGGACCCCCATGGGCTAAACCACCCTTCTAAGTACTTAAGCCCTGAGTAAAACGTTGTTTCAGTGCGCTGATCTCCTAGACATTGACATAACACTGTTTTAATTTTACCGTAACCCTCCAGTCGCACGTGCGATTCCTACAAGAGAGCAACTATAGTCTTTTTTGCCCAGTTCTGTGCATGTGACAATGACATTTAAGCTACTTTTCAAGCTAGTATCCAAACCTCTACCCATAACTTAATGAAACTTTCCAGAACCATGAATGACACAATGACAAAGCCTTCCACACAAATCTTAGACAAGAAATTGACCTAACCAGGCCTAATCATGTCATACATTTTTTCAACCACCTCATGAACATGTAATCTACAGGTCATAACAATAGAATTGAACATAGGGATCTCATACCTATCTGAAGATCATTAAGAAGGTCTAATTATCTCATATAATAGCCACATTATCATCTATTATGTAATAAATTCATTAACCATTCATTTACTAATAAAAACATGATGAGAGCCATAACTAAAGTCTTTCATAAAACCATGCTTATAACCAACATATAACCAAAATAATAACAATGATAGAATAACCATTAAAGCCACATAATGAAAAATATAAATACTCATGAAATACAAGAGGAAATTAGCTCTTATTAACATATGCAAATCCAACCAAGTTAGGGACTTCCATGTACCACCCAACCATAGATTGGGTTGAACCAAATATTTGTTTCACCCAGTCACCCCTATTCCATATTCCAAACATGAATGTAGCATTCATAAAAAACCCATATAAGGATTCCTCAGGCTTTACCATGTAACCCGTCATTACCAATTAAGGGATTACAGGCTCGGAACCCCCATCTGTACATCCTAGCTTTACTGTGTATCCTGCCATTACCAGTCAAGGGATTCTTAAGCCAAACAATAAATGTACCCAATAGGATTTACCAAAATCCCATCATATACTGGTTAAGGGAACACTAAACCCTAAATAAGAATGGATGCATATAGATTTATCCACCTAAACCATGAGGATGTTTCCTGTCTCCACCCTCAAGATTCACCATGTATCCCAGCATTTATTGATCAAGGGATTCCTAGGCCTTTGGGAATTTTCCTGAGACCACCCTACTCAGTTTTGAAACCATCCAACAATCCAACTCAACCAAGTAAAAGAACCCCATCACACCATAGTTATATGGAGATGGAAAGGCAATGTTGAAAACCATTGTCACACCTGGAAATATCCATGCCAATGATAACAAGATAACCAAATACACACATGCATATACCATTCATGCCGAAACTAGCAAGGAAATCATACATGCAACTCAAAACCTGCAAGTAATCCTGTTGTAGTCACTTGATACAACTCTTCCTTTCTTGATCTTTGCTTCCCTATGCTTTCTTTTCCTTCCTTTTCCTTCCTTTCTCGAATGCTAGAGTGCTCCAAGAATTCTCTAACTATGCAAGAGTAAGAGAGAGTAGAGAGAATAGAGAGAAAACTCCAAAAATGAACTATCCAAAGTTGTGTATTGATCCTCAAAAGTCTCTTTATCATTGAGGCCTCTATTTTCTTCAATTTTGCATTATTTTCCTTCATTCTCCTCACATGAAACATGTGACCTTCCACCTTCCTTTTCTCCTATTTTCCATATTATCATAAATAAATGCCAAATAATGCCACTTTTCCTTTTCAAAGCCTTTTTCATTGCCTTTGCCAATTTACCTTAGCCATAATAAACCAAATGAACACCCACTAGGATGTTTTACCCAATATTCATATTAGAATGTGTATCCCATGACCTTGGTCGTATTTTACCTTTATTAACTTTATTACATGAACTTTTAACCTGGGGCTGTTACAAACCCCTCCCCCTTAGGGAACATCACCCTTGGTCTTCAATGATAGCTACAACCAGCAAAACTACTGAAAATCAAAACATACTACCCATTGAGCTTTATAGATTATCTCAATTTAATATTTAAAATGAACATCATGTTGAAAAGAGACACCAACATGACAAACATAACAACATGACAACCCTACTGCTTATTGGAGCTTTATAACACAACTCATGGTGGTATTTACATAATATATATGCATAAATATATACATATACCAAAACTCATTTACCTTCACTGGTAATAATGAAGGATACATAGCCCACATTTTATCATCCATCTCCCATGTAGCTTCATCAGGCCCAAAGTTCTTCCACTGCACCTTAACCTGCTCGATTGCTCGGTTTTGGAGCATGAGAATCTTTCTCTCCAAAATTCGTTTAGGTTGTAGGTGGAGTTCTTCTTCTGGCTCCACTTGCAATACAAACCAATAAATCTCATGATCAACATCCTTTACATATATTTTAAGCGATGAAACATGGAAAACATCATGGACTTTCACTGTCAGAGATAGTGCAAGTCTGTAGGCCACTGGTCCAATCCTCTCAAGGATATCGAAATGCCTGAAATACCGAGATGCCAACTTCACACATGACCCAATCCTCAAGGAGCTCTTCTTGGGCTTGATGCGCAAGTACACATGCTCCCTAACATGAAACTCCTTAAATGCCCTGTGTTGATATGCATAACTTTTTTGTTTATCCTGTGCTACCTATAGATTCTTCTTTATGACTTACATTTCATGTTCCATTTCTGCCAACATGTCTGGTCCAATCAATGCCTTGTTCACTAGATCACTCTAGCTGATGGGAGTATTACAACCCTGCCGATAAAGTGCCTCAAATAGACTCATCCTTAGTGACTCCTGGTACCCATTATTTTAAGGAAAATCAACCAATGGAATATACTCTTCCACATTCTGCTACTGATGCATCACATACATTCTCAACTTGTCCTCCAAAATCTCATTCATCCTCTATGTCTTTCCATCTATCTACGGATGATAAGATGTGTTGAAGGCCAACCCTATACCCAAACCTACAAATAACTCTTTCCAGAACCTAGAAGTGAATTTATCATCTATTTCCAACACAATATTCTTCAGAACACCATGCAAAATCACTATCTCCTTGATGAATACTTGTGGTACCTCACTAGCCAAATTAGTAGACTTCACTAGAATGAAGTGCACTACCTTAGTCAACCTGTCAACCACAACCATTATAGAATCATGTTGCCTAAATTTCCTCGGGAAACCTATAATGAAATCCATGTAAATGACCTCCCATTTTCACTCTGGAATTGATATCGACTATAGTAAACCACTTGGATTCTTACACTTTGCCTTTACCTATTGACAATACAAACATCTAGCCACAAACTTTGCCACTTCCTTTTTCAGATTTGGCCAATAGTAGAACTTCTTCACTGTTATCAATGTTTTATGATATCCTGGATGACCTTAATACAACTTAACATGAAATTCCAACAAGATGAGCTACTTGAGAACATTACTATCCGGAAAATATACTCTGTCCCTAAATATCACCAAACCATTTGTCGTGAGATGATAGTCCACATCTTGTTCACCTATACTCTGCTGCTGTAACTTGTACCTAAGATCCCCATACCTATCATCCTATTTTCCTGCCTACCAGACCCAATCCCGTAGATCTTTCCCATAAGAACTCATAGATGCTCTGTGATTTACTTATACTCTTTATCTAAAAGAAACTGCATTTTATAAGTTTGGCATACAACTGATGCTCTCTTAGCAATCTCAATACTATTTCTAAGTGTTTAGCATGCTCTTCCTCATTCTTAGAATATATCAATATATCATCAATGAGCACAATAAAGAAATTTTCCAGATAGGGATGCAACACGCTATTCATCAAGCACATAAAAGTAGCTGGAGCATTAGTCAAATGTAATGGAACTACAACAAACTCATAATGCCCATACCTAGTCCAGAAAGAAGTCTTGTAAATATCCTCTTCTTTGATGTGTACTTGTAGTAACCTGATCTCAAATCAATCTTCGAGAACACAATCGCTCCCTTCAACTAGTCAAACAAATCATCAATACTTGTAAACGTATACATGTTCTCGATGGTTACCTTGTTCAACTACCTATAGTCAATACACAACCTGAGAGTATCATCCTTCTTCTTCACAAACAACAATGGTGCATCCAAAGGTGACACACTTGGCCGAATGTACCCTTTCTCAAGCATTTCCTTCAACTGTAACTTCAATTCCACTAACTCTCGACCGCTCATCCTGTAAGGTGCCTTTGATGTTGGTGCTGCCCTCGGTACCAACTCAATAGAAAATTCGACTTCCCTATGAGGCGAAAATTCTGAAATATCTGTTGGACATACATCCTGAAACTGTTGTAAAACCGGGTGCCTGTTCAAGACCTCCAGATCCTCAACATCTGTACCTTTATCACTAGAAATATGAACTGCGAATGACTCACAACCTTTCCTGCAACTGCACTTCACCTGCATAGTTGTAACAATTCGAATTGATGTCGCCTTGTTCTTACCCTGTAAGATTTTTTGTTCCCCATTGTCATCCAAGCACTCAATAACCTTGTCATGACAATCCACCTTAGTCATGTGAAGATATAACTAATCCATACACATAAGTATAATCTACAACCCCAATGGAAGCACATTCAGATGTGCTGATGTAGGCATACCATTCAACTCAAATGCACAAGCTCTTACCCAATGATGAACTTTTTTCTTTATACCTATAGCCAACTGCACTAGCCAAGATTTTGCATGCACTTGTTTTCTCAAACCACAGTTATCCACCAGGTCAGGGTTAACATAATTATAATTACATCTAGTATCAATAAAAATAGAAACAACTTGATCACAAAGCTTATCGTTGATCTTGATAATAGATGCCTCGTGATCCGCCTACCTATTATCCAATGATGTATAGATCTGAGGAATTCTTTCTCCAACATCCCCAACTATTTGCGCCTCCTGTGCAATGTAGATATGAGGAATACTTCCCTGATACAATGGACAATCCTTCTTTAGATGCTTGTTGCCACATATCAAACACTACAATTGTACTTTACCCTCACCTTTGTTATGCTTCCCTCCAGGTTGTGACCCATGTCCCTATCCAGCTACATTGAAATTCTTGTAAGGAACAATGTTTTCCTTCTCACTTGCATCCTAAGGTCTTGTTCGCTTTGACTTCCATTTACCTTTAGTCTTTTTTTCCCTTTCCAACCTTGTTGAGACTTTGTCTCATGCTTCGATTACTCATAACAATGTTTCAAATTTATGATCACTTCCTCCAATGATCTAGGGTCATCAAACTTGATCCTGTCTTTGAACACTACTAGAAATCCACTGATGGATCTCTGAATCTTTTCTTTCTCATCTTTAAGATAAGGCACATACCTCAATAGGTCCAAGAATCTACTAGTATACTCCTCATTGGTCATAAACCCCATCTTCAACTCATAGAATTCCTTTTCCATGTCATCATAGTATCTCTCCAATATATAATTCTTCTCCAAAAGTCTTGCAAACTCCCTCCAAGTCAAATCCTCTTCTCGAATTCCTCCAAAATTGTTCACATATTCCCACCAAATATCTGTTGTACCTTTAATACTAAAGGTATTTATTATGGCCTTCATGTTCTCTAAATAGTCATGCAATCTGAAAACTTATTCATCCCAAGAAACCAAGCCTCTGCATCTTGTGACTTCTTCATTTCTCCATCAAATGTAGGTGTATTTTCTTTCTTGAACTCATCTGAAAAATATCCCCCGCCACCCCTCTTGTAAGGATGATAACGATGATGACCATGATACCTTTCTGAACCAAAACTAGAATAATGTCCATGTCCGCTACCTATCGTATCACGAGTGTCGAAGAATCTACCATCCTTGATGGTATCATCCCTATCTGACCTATGTCGATCATGAGATTTGCCACCATAGGCTCCATTAGTCCTATCCTCCCGTCCATGACTGATCCTAAGTAGTTCTTGTCTCTAAAAGTCTGACAAGCTCTGAAGGATGAATGCATTAACCTCTACTTGTTTCTCATGTTCCCTAGAAATTCCTTCTTGTGATTGAATGATTATATCATTACCTACTTTACAAATTCTGATCTTTGTCTTCAAACTTCTCAATGTGTCTTTTATGTGAGGGGAGTACTCATCACCATACTACTCATCTGATCTGTAAGGAGTGTCTCGCGAACTGTAGTCTACCATACTTTTAGTCATCTTGCTCTTCTTCCTACAGGTATACCATATTAGCTAAACCAAAATATAAATATAACCAACATGCCTCATTATAGTTTATGGGAGGATATCTTGTGTGCAAGATCAACCAGATTATAACGATACATGTATAGTCATAATTAGAGCAATATATCAACATCATCTCAATCATTATCCAATTACCATGCAAGATAATACCAGCTGCATGCCATGACCTTATGCATGACAATCATGCATGAGTATAGTTTATGGGAGGATATCTTATATGCAATATCAACCAGATTATAAAAATACATGTATAGTCATAATAAGAACAATATATCAACATCGTCTCAACAATTATCTAGTTACCATGCATGATAATACCAATTGCATACTATGACCTTATGCATGGAAATCATGGCCATAATAATACATACACAACAACATATAGGGATTGACATACATAACAAGTACACATACAAATGACACGCATTCATGACAACCACATTCCAACAACAGCATCATAAACTTCCACATGGAAACACAATTGTAACAATGACAATCATTATGTATACATGACAAGAACATGTACAAGAAACATGCATGCCTGACAATCACATTCTTCCCATCCAGTCTAAGGGGTGAACCATGCTCTGATACCACTCCGTAACAGCCTCCTCACAGATTTACCCAGGTTACTAGTCTGACAGGATAAACATGTGACGAAGAGTTAATATGATATGATTCAACCTCTAGATCACCTTAAGGAAGTGGAATCGACAAGAAAAAAACCTTAATGGCTTCCCTAAAGTTCTAGAGGACCTCCAAGGGCTAAACCACCCTTCCACGTACCTAAGTCTGAGAGGAAAAATATATTTTAGTGCCCTGATCTCCCAGAAGCTAGCACAACATTGATGGAATTCGAATGTAACCCTCAAGTCACATGCATGATGCCTACAAGGGAGCGGTTGCAGTCTTTTTCACCTAGTTCTATGGCTACAACTGCGGGATTTAAGCTACTTTTCAGGCTAGGATCCATACATTTACCCAGAACTTAATGAAACTTTCCATAACCATGAATGACACAAGGACAAATCCTTCCACACAAATCCTAGACAAGAACTTGACCCAACCAGACCTAACCATGACATACATTTTGTCAAACACATCATGAACATGTAATCTACAAGTGATAATAATATATCTGAACATATGGATCTCATACTTATCTGAAGATCATTAAGAAGGTTTGATGTTCTCATATAATAGTTGCAATATCATCTATTAGGTCATACATTCATTAACCATTCATTTACTAATCAAAACATGATGAGATCCATAACTAAAGTCTGTCATAAAACCATGCTAATAACGAGCACATAACAAAAATAATAATAATGATCGAACAACCATTAAATTCACATAATGAAAAGTATAAATACTCGTGAAATATAAGAGGAAATGAACTCTTATTAACATATGCAAATCTAACCAAGTCAGGCGCTTCCATGTACCACCCGACCATAGATTAGGCTAAACCAAATCTTTCTTTCAGCCAATCATCCTCTTGCCATATTCTAAGCACGGATATGGGACAAAAATAATCTAATCATAATGTAACCAACTATGGCACATATTCTAAACACGAATTCAATAAATAAACATTAAACATTTTTCCAAATTAATATTAGCTTAATATTCAATATCTAAAAAAATCAAATACAAATATGCAAATATTTTGAGGATATTCCTTAAAATATTTTCCGCGATCAAATGGTAGATATACTTTTAAAGACATTTTATAAAATATTTTCCCAAATCCCAATTAACAAACATCCCTATTGTCCCTTGAAAGTCACACAAAATAATGTCCCCCAACTTGGATCACATTACATTCGAATTTGAGTTTCACGATCAAGGTTCCAGTATGCATAATTTCAATAAATTTTAATTGATATTGTTGATAATGTGGTGTCTTATCAAATCATTGTTTGATATTGTTAATGACGTGTTATATTGTCATTGTTTGATATTGTTAATGACGTGGTATATTGTCATATTGTTAATGACCTGATCTTTTACATAAGATTCATATCATATGCAATATTTTTAAAGAAGTTATAAAATTGTTTATTTAACTAATAAAAGTTGTATTATTTTAATAAAAATATTTATTTTGAAAAGTAAAGATTAATAAAATTATAATGAGCATAAATATATTTTAGTTTAATTATTAAGGGTAAAAAAATTATTTTTTAATAAAAAAATTAATTTAAATTCTTAATTTTAGTTTAATTATTAATGGTAAAAAAAATTATTTTTTTATAAAAAAATTAATTTAAATTCTAATTATTTATATATTATATATGAACTATTAAAAAAACTATATGTGTTATATAAACTAGTTGAAAATAATATTTTTTTATGGTTAAAATATTTTAATATTTTGTTATTTTACATTTTTGGTTATTTTTCGAGATTCAATAAAAAATTATTAGAAATGTAAATTTAGCATATACACAATTTAGATGTCAATAAGATTTTCAAGGCATTGATTTATTTATGCATTTAAATTTAAATAATAACAATTAGAATAGATATATAATGAACGTTTCAATTTCTATCCCGACTTAAATGCATAAATTCCTAAACTACATCATACTAGTTTATAGTTTTATTTTCACATAAAATGACCAGCACTTTTGCATGAATGATAAAATTAAAATTAATTCTTCATTCTAGTGAAGATGAATAAAAAAACTTTATTAAGAAAAATTCATTTTCATAATTGAACATTTAAATTTAATATTTTAGGACATGGGATTTATTATTTTAGTTGAAATTTTAACATTATTTCTCATTTCTCATTTTCCTTTAACTTTGACCCAACATTTAATAATGTAAAATATTGAAACACATTGCATATTGCCATATATTCAAAATATTTATTAAAGAAACAGATATATTTATAAACATTCAAAATAAACTATCTCTGAGAATTTTTCATCAAAATGTTATTCAAGATCTATTTTTAAACATATAGAAAATACAAGGTAATAAAATAAAAATGTAGATTAATTTATTTTACTAAAATGAGGCCATCAAAATCCTAACATGAAAATAATTTGCGTAATAAATCCTTGCACTAATTATGTATCAAGCTCTTAACAACACTAACAATAAACATGTGTGGTTTTTTTTCCAAAAACTTCTCTGTAATAATTCCTAGCTCTTGAAAGATATTATAGTTGTTTGAAGAAGTAGACAATATAAAGAATTTGTAAACTTGGCCACTCATTAAAAATGTTCAAAAATACATTATTTTTTGAGTTTGAAAAATAGACTATGAATAAAAAAAAAAAAATTCAAAATATATCGGTGAAATAAATAAATTATTTCAAAATTATAATAATTTTCAAATTTTTAATAATTTTAGGAGTAATATGTAAGTAATAGAGTTTAGGCTTCTGTGATCCATATCAAGTTAGAGAAAGATTTCGGCGAAAATCACATGGAATCTCATTTGTCGACGCGTTTCGAACCAACCAGTGTGGTTCATCGTCAGGACAAGTTGAAGAAACAGATCCAGCTTAGCATGTTATATAGACCAAGCAGAGCCTCCAACGGCTAGTTTGACCAACCGTTAATATTGACTAATGGACCGGGATCAAAATAATAGTTTATTAATAAATATTTAAAAATTAAAGGTCAATTATTTTTAAAAGGAAATTAGTTGCAACGGACCGCTTCTATGAATAAATTAAGTGTGAATAAGAGTTAAATGTGAATAAAAATAACTAAATGAATAAAAATAAAATAATAATAACAAATTAAATACAAAAAACACAAAATAAAAATAATAATAAAAATAAAATAAATAAACAAATAAATAAAAATAAAAATAAAAATAAATAATGAAATAAAATAATAATAATTAAAATAATAAATAAATAAAAATAAATAACTAAATGTGAATAAGAGTTAAATGTGAATAAAAATAACTAAATGAATAAAAATAATAATAATAATAAAAATAACAATAAAATAAATAAAAATAATAAAAATAAAATAAATAAAAATAAAAAAATAAAATAAAAATAAAAAAAAATAAAAATAATATAATAATAAATAAATAAATAAATAATAATAATAATAATAATATAAAATAATAATAAATAAATAAATAAATAATTAATAACTAAATAAAAATAAAAACAAAAGGAAAAATTAGATGTATAGAGTAATGTATAAAGTTAATTTTACTTTAAAAATATTATAAAAATTGTGTGTTAAATAATAAAGGTAATAAAGAAAAACAAAGGATGAAAGATTAGAAATATAAGCAGAAAGGAAATTAGATACACGGAGGCCCTTAAATAAAATAATTAATAAAAATAATAGGAAAGGCAGTACTGCTCATACGGAGCAGTATCTTCATGCCAGTTCCCACCATTTCCCAGCTCAAAAGATGGGGGTTCTTAGTACCCTTGCTACTCGGGCCCTGAGGATCTCGAACAAGAAGAGCTTTGAGAAGGAAAAATCCCATCTGTTGGATGTCTTTGTGGAGAATGGTTACAGTAGATACATGGGTCATAGGGCTTTCCTTAAAGCTTCCAAGAATTCTCTGGTGAAAAGAGAGCCTAAAGATCGTGTTCCTGGTGTCCATCTACCTTATGTTCAAGGGACCACTGATAGAATTGGTAGGATTCTCAGGAGACATAGTATCCCAGTGTCCTTCAGGCCCCTGAACACCATTCATTCGTCTCTCAGATCGGTGAAGGATCCCATCAACCCTAAAGATATGAAGGGTGTTTATATGATTCCTTGTTCTTGTGGGACCCCCTATATTGGGGAGACTGATCGTTCCATTAATCAGAGGATTAGTGAGCACGCAGCGGATCTGAAGCATAGGAGATTTAAGTCTTCCGCTTTGGCTGAACATGCTGAGAAAACCAATCATCATGTTTGTATCGAAGAAGCCAGTGTTATTGCTAAGGTTCCGCATTTCCATCATCGAAAATTCAGGGAAGCGCTTGAGATCGAAAAGAGACCAAGCAATCTCAATAGAGAGGATGGTTGGAAAGTCAGTAGGTGTTGGGTCCCAGCCCTCTCTTCCTAGTCGTTTTTTCGTCCTCTTTGGTTTTTGGTGTCTTTTATCGTTATTTTCACTTATTTATTTATTTTATTATTGTTATTATTATTTTATTTATTTGTTTATTTATTTATTTATATTGCCTTTCCTATTATTTTTATTGATTATTTTATTTAAGGGCCTCCGTGTAACTAATTTCCTTTCTGCTTATATTTCTAATCTATCATCCTTTGTTTTTCTTTATTACCTTTATTATTTAACACACAATTTTTATAATATTTTTTAACTTTATACATTACTCTATACATCTAATTTTTCCTTTTGTTTTTATTTTTATTTAGTTATTAATTTTTATTTTATTTTATTTATTATTATTATTATTTTTATTTTTATTATTTTATTTATTTATTATTATTATTATTTTATTTTTATTTTTATTTATTTATTTATTTTTATTTTTTTCTTATTTTTATTTTATTTTTATTATTTTTATTTATTTTATTCATTCATTTATTTATTTATTTTATTGTTATTTTTATTATTATTTTTATTTTTATTCATTTAGTTATTTTTATTCACATTTAACTCTTATTCACATTTAGTTATTTATTATATTTATTATTATTATTATTTTATTTCATTATTTATTTTTATTTATTTGTTTATTTATTTTATTTTTATTATTATTTTTATTTTGTGTTTTTTGTATTTATTTATTTATTTAATTTGTTATTATTATTTTATTTTTATTCATTTAGTTATTTTTATTCACATTTAACTCTTATTCACACTTAATTTATTCATAGAAGCGGTCCATTGCAACTAATTTCCTTTTAAAAACAATTGACCTTTAATTTTTAAATATTTATTAATAAACTATTATTTTGATCCCGGTCCATTAGTCAATATTAACGGTTGGTCAAACTAGTCGTTGGAGGCTCTGCTCGGTCTATATAACATGCTAAGTTGGATCTGTTTCTTCAACTTGTCCTGACGATGAACCACACTGGTTGGTTCGAAACGCGTCGACAAATGAGATTCCATGTGATTTTCGCCGAAATCTTTCTCTAACTTAATATGTAAGTAGTATATTATTAAAAATACTCCTCAATATATATTTAATAATATTTGGAAGGACACCATCAAGAATTAATTAGTTGCCCAAGTTACCATACATGAACTTAAATGAAATAGAGGTGCACAATCAATCATATTGCAAAGTGAAAATTAGTTCTTCACAAAATATTTTCCTTTTTCATCAACAACTAATTACTAACAAACAATTACTTATACATATAACACACGAACTGTAATATCCACAAACATTACCATCCAAATCAAGAGACAAACACAAAAAGCACTCAAACTATCCAAATGCAGACACCTAAACTATTCAGACCATCCAACACAAACTAGTTTAAAAAAGAGAATGACAAGTTTAGATTAGGAAAAGAAAACATAGTTTTTTAACAAGGGTCAAACACAAAAAGAAAACATGATTTAAAGCCATAGGCTCATTATGTACTTTTTTAACAACATCCTGAAAAAAACAACTAGATTCAAATTTATGAACTCACCAATGTCAATCCAAGTGCAATGAATACTATATTGATAAGTTTTTTTTTAAATCCTAAAATAGATAGATAAGAAGAAACATGTAAATTTCAAAGTATGAAGTTTATTTCAAACATCATAATAATAATAATAATAATAATAATAATAATAATGTGACATTGATGCCCTTAATTAGAATTAGCCTAGATCCTTCTAACTCTTGATCTATGCCTTGAGAGGAATCAAATGCTTCCATGTGCAAAAATTTCCTCAAGTTCTATACTCCAAAAATAAAATTTACACCTCATCCTAGATAGACTTCAAAAGAAAGATTTAGGCCTAATTCAAAGTTAATGGATCTAAGATGATTTGTATCACAAATAGAATCTAGAATCATTCATGTCAAATAATATTTTGGTTGGTTAAACATGTTTCATATGATATTGAAAAAATACTTGTTATTATTCAATTAGTATTATTTTAACTTGTATAGTATGAATTGGAGATTTAATATTATAGACATAAAAATTTTGGTTGTTTTTCTATCTTTAAATTGTTAAGAAAAGCTTTAATATCTCTAGTCCACACACTTTTAAATATATGGTGGCTCTTTTAAAAACCTAATATCCTCTTTATATTTGTTAAATTAAAGATTCTTTTTCTTTTGATCCATGGGGATTTGAACTTTGATTATATGGTTTAAATAATACTTCATAACATGGTCATCACCAATTGAGCTACCCTATGAGGATTGAAGAAATTTATATTTATAATTTAAATATTTAATTATGATTTTAATCATCCTCAAAATACATCCTCTTTTAATTAAAAGAACAAGGTAAAGAGAATTAAATTTTAATCTAAAATTATAGAGTTTGAAGTGTTTTTTAATCTACTTAATCTTATTTTAAATCTCAAAGAAAAAGTACAACCCAAAACTAGATAATTATAAAAAAATAACTATCATATTTTTATTTTCACATATTTTAGTAGTTGATCATTTTTATACTTATTTTCAAGTGCATGATAAGCTTTGTAACACTATGATTCTCTTTGTAACGCTATGATTCTAGTTTGAATAACAATGGTCACTGATATATAAGTACTAGTAAAACAACATCTTTGCAAGGGCACTATCATCATAGGTAATTGGAAGATAATTTTTTTTCATAAATCTAAGTATCATAATTTGGTTAGTTTAATGATAATAGTAGAAACAACTTCTAGCTTCTTTTGAAAACTTTCAATAATTTTTGTAAAAGAGATAATATAATCCATCATTTAAAAAATAAATAAATAATGAATTTGAAAAAAGAAGACAATAATGAATTCTATCATATTCATATCAACATATCTCTTTTTTTCTAAAACTTTCTTTATATAAATATTGGAAAATATGAGAAAAAAATAAAGCTCTTCCTAATACTAATATTACAATAAATATCTATTTTCTATATTTCACTAAACTTCTTCTTAACAATAACCTTTTTCCTAAAATCTAAAAAAGTTTTTTTTGTTTTTTTATCTCTAATATCGAACTTCAAATAATTTTTTTTCTTAAAATCTTTTTTTTGTTTTTGGTTTATCTCTAACATCTAACTTCCAAAACAATAACTTCCAATAACTGAGATGAAAAATTATAACAATATTCATTTAACAATTTTATTTAAGTGTTTCGAATCTTTAAATCATTTACAAGAATTTCAATCATTTTTACTAAAAAAATAATATCATTGATTAAAAAAAAAAATCAAAACTGAATCTCATGATATTTACATTAACAAATAATTTTCCTCTGAATATTATTATATTTTATTTATATATTAAAAGTTTGAAAAAAAATAAACACTCTTTTTCATATTAAAAAAACAAAGACACTCCTTTTAAGATTAAAGAAATTCAAAACCGAATCTCATGATATTTATATTAATGAATAATTTTTTCCTAAATATTATTATATTTTATCTATATATAAAAAGGTTGGAAAATTTTGAAACTCTTTCTAATATTAAAATGAGAATTAGTGTTCATTTATCTTATTATATTTCTTTTTAATAATAACTTTTGCTTAAAATAAAAATATTAATGAAGATTTCCCTTCAATATAAAGAATTCAATAGTTCTAAGCATGGAAAACGTGAAATTCAATAATCGAAAGCATTTTAAAAGGGAAAAAATATGATACGATAATTTAGGAATCAATCTTAATAATTTTATTGTTGTTTTTATTTTAAATTTAAATTATTAATACTGTTTCTTTCTTTTAATACTAGCGTGTAGGATTCAAACTCAGGAAATTTGAAGATGAAGATTAAACTCTTTAATATTATAATTTAATTCTTTTTAAATTTTATTTATTGGTTAACAATCCCAAACTCACAAGATTTCTATTTTATTAATTTTAGTAATCTAATTAGATTCATAAAAGATTAGTAAGTGATGCACGTTATTTTTTCTATAATAACGCTATTCATACGCGTGCAAATACATGGCAAATCATTGAGAACTGAGTATGCATGGCAGCTGATTAGGAATGTGGGTGAATTAACCAGACGAGCGAAGCCACATCGTGCGGTTGACGTTGCTACAGAAAAATATGTATCTCTCACCAAATATTTTTTGGGCAACTTATTTCGCTTTTACTAACCACTACTCATGCGAGACAGAAATATTTGTCTCGACTTGTGAAGTGATTACGGCCTCCGCCCACTAAAATTATATTATTAATGAAGCACCACTGTGAAACGCAAGTAAACATTCCATATATGACCTTGAGTTGAGCAATCCTTTATTGTTTGTCCAATCACAGCATTTAATTGTGTCATACTTGATTTTCCCAACGAGTTCAGTGGATAAAACGTTTTTTTCTCCATATGTTTGGTGAATGGGTTACATAGAAAATATGGGGTGGCCATTTTTCAGAGGAGAAAATTGACATCATATTATATTAAGGAGATATAATAGGCATAATACATTATCAGACCATATGATCTGACCAAAAGAACATGGCCAGAAATAGACAGATGCTAAGTAGATATGGGAAGATACATGCCAGATGAGCAGATTATATACAAGGAAGAGTCATAACAGACCATCATAACAGTCCCTCATAAGAGATCCATGGAAAATCATCAGAATCAAAACGAGCAGATTAAATATACTGAAGACCCATAAACGCCAAATCAAATAGAGAACCATGAAGGACGGCAGGCCATGACATAGACAGAATGGAAATTTCCAAAGGAAACGACAAAGGAATGGCTGGGTTGTGAAAGTGGAAGGTGAGGAGAGGAAGCGAGCTGACAAGGATAAATTCAAGTGATGATCAACCATTCAAGGCCGAGCAGGGGAAGGGTGAAGGGAATTCTAATTGAAATGCAGAAAGTTTTTGTGTTTCTGATTATTTCACAAAATAGATTTACATGTTTATTAGTTTATTTATTAGTTTTTTATCAATTTAGTGTTTGGCCGTAGTGATTTTAAAATTAGATAATAATAATAATAATTCACCTATCACAATTTTGATACACATATCATATTCACACACTTCCAACTCCATCTAACTCTCTTGAGATATCAATATTTCAGAAACTATAACTTTATTAATTTATTGCTCACTATATAAATTTTATACTTATATAGAAATAGCATATACTGCACCATGAACCCTGCATTGATATAGAACTATATGGTTCACGATTAGGGTTTTCCATTCCTACATTATCATATAACTTTGCTCCCCACCAAATCCAGTCTGTAAGTTTGCTTCGATAATGTGATTATTAGCTTAGCTTATTAGGAATGCGATTATTAGGAAATTGCTTCGATTGATTTTATGGTGCCATTTCGTTTCAAAAAACAGAAGATCTTGTCTTGCTCGCAGAAGTAGTCTCAAAATGTTGAGCTTTCTGGTCTGGTTAGGAAGATCAATACCCACGCCAACGTAAACGGAAGATGCCATGAAGTGTTAATTGTGAAGGTGTCAAATCTATATCTATATTTAAGTCACTTCTTTCTATTGTCGCAAAATATAATATTTTAAAAACCTCAGATGCCACGTTATTGATGATTGCATCTTACCTATCGGTGGCTTCGAAAACATATGGTATGGTTTTTAATATGCAGATCTTAGCATTGTCCACTCGCATGAATTAGACTGCATCAAACTCGTCGAATCGGTTACATGGCTTAGGAAAAGGTGATTCTCATTTTACTATGATATTTTAAAAGACAAGTTGCTATGGCAAGAACAAATATGTTAAGCATGGAGGGTGGGTAAGTTTAACGGGGAGGGAGCCAGGGCCATAAAAGTCATTATGCCTAGCTTGCGTGATAAATATATTATTCTAAGCAAGAAACATCTCTTGAGGGGTTCTCGTTTTTTTCTAGAAGAAGATTTAACTGTAAAACAACACGAGGAAAGAAGGGAGGAAATTTTAAAGGTTAGGGAAGCAAGAGATGAAGGAAAGAGAGCATGGATTTATAAAAGCATAGCTGTGATAGCGCAATTTGGACCTCCTTCTAGAACAGAGCAACAAGATGGTAATAAAGAAGAGGCAACAAACTCTTCAACAATGAATCTCAAAAAGCAAGGTTGGTATGGGAAAACAAGGACAAAAACTCAAGTGTGAGTCTTGCATGTCAAAATAAATAGCACTGAAGTCATACCTAGGTTTTCTTAATATTAGTTTGTTGGAACTGCAGAGGTTACCCATGGAGACGAGGACCTGGGTTAGGGCCTATTGCGGAAAATAGAGACATAATTTGCCTCATAGAAACACATGAGCATGAAGGGTGAAAGACACCTTTGTTTGAAGGATACTAGAAAATGGCAATGTGGAACAAGGCAGTAGGGAATGGCAAAGGGAACGGGGGTCATGGTTTTAGTAAGGGAGAAAGAAGGTTGTCTTATTCATTTAGAAAAAGAAGACTCAAATAAGCAATTCATTTGGTTTAAAATATCAAAAAATGGAAACTACATCAAAATTGCAGCATGTTATTTTGCGCCACAAGTTTCAAAATCTACAAAGGTAGCGGCCTTGACCACAAAGATCCATTTCTAGCTTTAAAAGCGGATATTGCAACATATTCGCAGCTAGGTGAAGTCCTTATAGTGGGTTATTTCAATGTTAGGACTGCAAGTGAGCATGCTAACATTCTTTGTTGTAAAGATGATTGTGACTCTATTTGGCTTATAGAAGAAAGTAATCTCAGTGGGAAAGAATTTCAGAGGACAAGGGCTGCAATCTCTTTGGTGAAAAATTGCTTACTCTATGTGGGGCCTTTGATTTAGTCATTTGTAATGGCTTGACTAGATGGGCAAAGTCCGGTAATTTCACTTGCAATACTTACAATGGAGCAAGTGTGGTAGATTATGTAATTTTCTCGCATGGTTTGTGTGAGAAAATGGAAGAATTTTTTGTTGGAGATCAGCTATGGGATTTTAAATCAGATCACAAGCCAATTTATTTATGTTTCTCTTAGATTGGAAAAAAACAATTAGAGTAAAAAATTCAGCATGTCCAACAAAATCTCCCACACGACAGAATTCTTTTAACCCCAGAAAATTGTAATACCTTCAAAATGACGCTAGAGAGGCTCTTTGAGAAGGAGAAAATTACAATTCACAGCGTTCATAGTCATGAATTAACACATTTAATTTAATGCACACTTGCAAAGTGCAAAAGAACAAAAATTAAGAAGTCTGAAACAAATTGCTTTCCGGTTAATGCTTGGTTTGACGAGGAATGCAAAAAGGCAAGGAGAATGTGGAAAGAGTCAAACAAGGATAACATAAAGCTCAATTCGTGCAAGTAGTTATTAAGCAAGAAAAATGTTGATTTCATGGTTTCAAGGAGGGAAGAACTAATCTTCCTTAGGAAAAATAATCCCAAATTATTTTGGAAGGAGCTCCAACCGAAAAAGATACAAATTGGAAATAATATTACAGCTTCTAAATGGTTTGACTATGCAAGACAACTCTATGAGCAGATTCCCAAGGTTGACCCTCCCCCCTTGGTCAACATTGATATTGAACTCTTCACGGTACAAGAGGTAGACATGGGCATCAAGAAGTTGAGTGTTGGAAAAGCAAAAGACTTAGCTAAACTCCAAGTAGAATATCTAAAGTGGGGCTCAAAAATTCTTGCACCTGACATTACAAAAATCTTCAACAACATCATACAACAAGGGCTCCCCATAGATTGGTCAACTAGTCTGGAAATACCTCTTTTCAAGAGCAGTGACGTCAATAATCCCTCCAATTATCAGACCATCATGATAAACCCTTTGTTTGCAAAGCTATTTGGAAGCATGCTAGAAAACAAAATTAGGAAGTGGGTAGAAGAAAGAGATAAGAGCGCTAAAGGGCAAGCAGGTTTTAGACCTAAACATTCCACAGTTGATCATTGCATAACTTTAAGGCACATCATTGAAAAAGTTTGGGAGAAAAAGGAAGAAGTCTTTTGTTTCTTTGTTGATTTCAGAAAAGCATTTGACTCGGTGCCTAGGGATAAACTTTGTTAGAGAATGGAGGAACTTAGGGTTCTTAAACATTTGAGAGCAGCTATGCATACGCTGTATGAAGATGTGAAAGTCAAAATTAGAACTTCAGAAGGCATTTTTGAAAGTTTTAGAAGTGATATCGGGGTCAAGCAAGGTTGCCCACTGTCTCCTACCCATTTTGGTTTATATATCGACAAGCTTGAGGAGTGGTTAAATTCGCAAGGGGGTGATGGTATCTATTTGTGAAAGTTTTCTATAAGGCTTCTTTTGTATGCAGATGACCTTATTCTGATTGCTAAATCGGCTCTTGGTTTGCAAGAGCACTTACTATCCCTTGAACATTTTTATCGAAGTGTGGGGATGCAAGTCAATATCAACAAAATGAAAGTAGTGGTCTTCTCTAACAAAAGAAAACATAACCAGCATAAGTTCTACTTTGAAGGCAACATTCTAGAAGAAGTTGCGGATTACAAATACCTCGGGATTGACTTCAAAAAAAATCTAAGCTGGAATGGTTGTAGAAAGAAAAGAACTTTGGGGGATTGGAAAGCATTTTATGCTTTTCAAAATAGGTGTTGAGAGGTAGAGTTATGGGACTAGAACACCACTCAGACTCTTTTTGGGCTTCTAGTGATTCTAGTGATTCTCTATGGTTGTGAACTATGGGCTAGTAGTACCTACGACATGCAATGGAGACAAATTGAGAAAATTCAGAAGTGTTTGATTACAAACAAATTTAAGATTAAAAGTGCAGTTCCTTATGATATCTTGTGATGTGAAATAGGGGCTACTCCTATTGAAGCAATTGCTATGGTGCGAGTCATAAGGTATTTAAAAAGAATTAAGCAAATGGAAGAGCATAGATGGCCTAAGGTTTTCTTTAATGATAGATTGTGCAAGAGCAAAAAAAGTTGGATGCAACAAAATAACAAATAGTTTAGTAAATGGGGTATTTGCTTGAACGCGTGTCCCATAAACAACAAAGAGATAAAAGCTTTTGTTATGGAAAGGTTCCACAAACGTACTTGGGATAAGGAGCTAGGAAGAAAGAAAAATTACTATATTGAAGTGTTTAATCGCACTCATAATCATCAACCAAAAGCATACATAGAGGCCAATATCTCTTGGAGAGCCAAAATCCTTATTGCTTAGTTAAGGACTAATTCTCATCAACTCTGTTGTGAAATAGGGTGCTGGAAAAGGCCAAAGGAAGTGTGAGAGGAAAGGGTTGCATTTTTTGTTCTTCCAAAAAAGTGGAAACAGGAAACATTTCATTTTAGAATGTGAGGCCTTCAAAGACAACAGGGAAAGTTACGCAGGTATGCTGGTAGCTAGCTCTTGGGATAATCTATTTAGCGAGGGGTTTGTCGAGAAGCTCAGAGCATTTATTGTGAATCTTCACAGAAAAAGGGCCGAATACATCAAGCAGATAAAGAAGCAATCTATCCGATAGGCTATCTTTAGCCTCGTGGATGTTAAAATAATTTCTTTCTTTCTCTTTCTTTCTTTCCTCGTTTAAAAAAACAATGATTAAATAATAAATAAAAGCTGCATTAAATGAACAATTTATCTATAAAATATAGTAGAAAGTTAAATAAATTTAAAATTGTATCATTAAAGAATATTTACATTAAAAAAATAATGTTTTGTATTTAATAAAAATAAAAGTATTTTTTATATGTATTTTTTTTCAATAGATTTTTATTAATAGCAAAATATATCATAGTGAAATCTTTTTATACATTCAAAAGAGTAGTTTGGGAGACCATATTTTTTATTAGGGATAATTATAACCATATCAGGACTAAAACTAAGCCTTGCAAAATGCCAAAAACTAACTACAAAAATACATATCCTTGGCACGATAATGAGATCCAAATTATACCTAATGTTCTTCAACATTCCCTTTATTTCCTCTTGTAAACAAATTGTAATTATCTACCTACTTATCCTCAATGACCATGCTTAGTAGAGTTATGACCATGCTTAATAGAGTTTCCTCCAAAATAATAGAATGGAGAAAGTGAAGCCTTCTCTAAAGAAACTTTTCTAGATTAGGAACCCACTTGAGGCTATTGCCTCCAATCTTTGAATCAGAGAAATATACACGATCACTGAACTCCTTAGCCTCTAAGTGAAGAATTTCCTTTCTCACTTTGAGAGGAGCAGACTCAAATAAACTAGACACGGACTCCCCTTCAAGCAATTGTCGGTGTCGCGAAGAGGATAATCTAGGTGCGCCACCGTGGCGACTAGGAAGTCTCTCCCATGGAGATATATAAGCATATAACTTACAGACATAACGAGAATAGACAACTCTTGAAAACTGAATGACGGGGATAGACAATGTGAAGAGATGGTAGCACCTCGACATAATGTTAAACATAAACCCTCAAGTAAAATGAAATATGTAATATTATGTGCAAAGGATGAAAATAAGGAGCGCATAACAATTTCCAACTGAGAAATTCTCCAACTTCCTGAAACTCCAAGATTTTTGTGGATCAAGAACTATATAAACTAGAAACTTTTGGACAATTAAAATTATAAATGAGGCATATCCATTATCAAAACCAAATGGAGAAGGTACAGGGATACCACACTCTGTAGACTAGCACTGGACAATTGAATGAAATCCCAGTAGAGTCGGAGTTTTGAGGTGACGCAAAGGGAAACACTGCCACTGGTTCAAATGAAGGACCAAACCCCAAGTTGTGTAGAAAGAGCACAAAGAACATTGACCCTTACAATGAAAAACAAAACAGCCTAGATATAACTAGATTACCTTGCAGTGTATTATGATACGACCAAGAAATAACCAAACCAATAAGGGAGTAATACGCGACCAAACAAATATATTCTAAGGATAATACCAAGAAAAAAGACCTCCCTCTAGTCCAAAAGAGACCACCCTTGTCCATCATGCACAAGTTGACCTCTGTGTATTATCACCAGCAACATGCAAAACAAAGTCTTGCCACCACCCTCTGACCTACACCATGCATATATATTAGGGCAAGGATGTGAGAGAAAAGACTTGTATCATAAGGTGAGAAGCAAGAGTGCTCATTATGACAAGCTAGGCATACAATCTAACACAGTACTTAACCATCCCAATAAACTTCATAATGATAAGTTAATGAATGAGCTTTCCTTGATTGTAAGGGAATTCTCTACCCACGTCCAATCCACCATGAGAGGGGCGAGTCATCTCAGACATGAAGGGAGAAATTTCGTTGCCAAAATGACTTTCATACTGGGAACTACATACTCCCACCTACTCGCATTTAAGTTGACCAGACCTAGGTAGGTGCAACATAGTTTGAAAACCGTGTGATTACTACGCAAGTGGCATGCAAAGCCAGGGATAGAGCATGGATCTTATGATGAGGGCCACCACTGCATATACCATACATATGATCTGCATGCCAATTATACCACATGTCGAGAAACAATTGGCGTGAAAGCGATCAATGATTATATTGCCTTGTCAAAAATGATCATCGTGAAATTACCCCGTCAATGATTCACATGTAATTGTTAAAATGGTGTACTTTTAAGACATTAAATTGTAAAAAATCATTAATTTGAAACCAAAAAACATAATATAATATTATTTCATAATTAAATATATTATAATAAAAAATAATTAAAATAAATTAATTTGTCAATTATATACACTTCGAGAATTATGAAAAAAAATTGTTATCTTTTCTACCTGCATTCAAATTTTAAACATGACAACTTTATATTTTAATATCAACTTTATTAATATATCAACAAAAATAAAAATAAAAGTTTAATAAAAAATCATAATCACTTTTTTTAACATCCAAATAAAATACAATAAACAAATTATATTTATAAAAAAAATAAGCTTTTTGGTAATCTATTTAATTATTTTTTTAATTATTTATAACTCTGTCTAATAAAATTTCTTATTTTATTTTATGTAGACAAAAAAAAACAATTCACGAAAAAAAATCGTCAACTATTAATAATAAATGATAAGAGATAAGTTTATCTAATCTGTAAAACCCAAAAAATAAAATGCAAGACAAAAGCTATAAACATAAGAAGATAACATAAGAAATTGTTATAGTTTTTTATAAGCTATGTGAAAGGATAGTTATATGTAATCTAAAAGCCCAAAAATAAGATAGATTAGAATACAAGGCCTAGTTTCATGAGACATCAATATTTATATATTTTCAATTAGTTTTTACGCATCAAAATTGTAATAATATTATATTAAAATGCATCTAATTCTTTGTTGTACATAAAATAAAATTAAGAACCAATTTTAATTTTTAATTAATGATGCTCTTGCACTTGACTTAGTTCTCAAAAGGTATCGTTATAACAAAATAAATAATAAATGCACTTTTAGTTCTTCTAAATGCAAGAAAGGAAGGAACATTAATTTCTTCCTAGGTGCATTGACTTTGCTAGTAGTGTGTTTTCATTCCTCATTGATTACCTTGTTTTAAGTGGAGTGTGTTTTTTCTTTTTCTTCTCTACTTCAGGAATAAAGAAGCAAAATTAATTTCTTCCGAAGTGCATTGACTTTGCTGGTAGCGTGTTTTCATTCCTTACCAATAACATTGGTTTAAGTGGAGTGTGTTTTTCTTTTTCTTCTACTTTAGGAATGGTGGTGCCAAGGTGAGGGAATAATGTTATAATATTCAATGAGATTATTACTTTTGTAAATGGTTATGGATATGCTATAGAGAAGAAACGTTAAAAGTTTGTGTTATCATTATCGGATAGAAGTAATGATAATCAAATGGAATATATTTAGAGTCTATAGGAAATGAAATACACCATCATTGAGGAAAGAATTAAAAACTTGATGTGAATGCTAGGAAATGAGAGATTTCATGTACTAGTATTTATCGAAGTGAAATATTATTAGATAAGAATATAATTACTTTTAGTAGAGTTTAAAAATAAATAATGTGTCTAAGGCTAAAAGAAGTGTAATGAAAAATGGTTAATAACTAATTTTATATTGTATGATTGGTGATGACTACAACGAAATGTTTTTTAATTGACACATTAGTAAAAATAATACAAGATTTTTTATTGGTAGTTTATATATTTTCAATCCAGTGTTATTAATGGTTAAATCACATAACTGTACTTGAAGTGTTATGAGTTGAAATACTCTCGATGGTCACATATTGTCGACTATAAAAGGGTCGATCCATGCAATTTACAATTTTATCGACTTTTATTTAATCCAACTGCCATATAGTAATGCAAGGTCTCATGTTTTTAAATTATTTGTTTTAATATCTTTGTCATGCCACAACCTTTTTTTCTTTTTATGTACTTGTTGATGATGAAGAGTGTGCATTATGTCTTCTTCCAATCTATGCAATTTGTGGAGGCATTCTTTCTCATCCTTTTTGATGTCAAATTTAAAATAATTGAAACTTTTAATGCGTTTATCGAGAAATGTACATGAATTATAGCTTCTTGACAGTACACTAACTTAAAAGAAATATATCTCATTGATCTTTAATAGGAAGTTCCATATGCCCATAATACAACCAATATTTTATCATCCTGGTCATCTTTGGTAACTCTGCATATTTTTAAGAGTCTTTTATGCAACATCTTATTAAAAGACTCGACTACAACATTTGCTAGTGGGTGATAAGTTGTCATCTAATGAAGATCAATCATAAATTTTTGCAACATCATTTTGATTGTAGAACTTACTAAACTGTATGCCCTAAATGATAATAAAAGTTAAGGGGAATGCAAATCTTGTCACAATATTTTGATAAATAAACTTGGTTGCTTCATATTTAGTACATAACTTGAGGGGTTCAACTTCTCCCCATTTTGTTATGTATTTGACTATAGTAATCTCATGTTTGGCCCAAGGCCTATTTTCTCGTTGGGAAAATTGGGCCCAATAAAGTCGATAGCTCATATCTCAAAGGGAAGAGTAGGTGTCATTAGTTCCAATGGAACTTCATTCTTCCAATTTGGTTGATCCGTTCTCTCGCATATGTGGCATCTCTAAACTTATGTTCAACGATGTGGTTATTTTTCTATCTTTTAATAGTTAAGAAAAACTTCAATATTTCTAGTCCACATACTTTTAAATATATGGTGGCTCTTTTAAAAAACTAATATCCACTTATATGTTGAATTAAAGATTTGTTTTTCCTTTTTGGTTTGATCCATGGAGATTTGAACTTTGATTATATGGTTTACATAATACTTCATAACATGATTATCACCAATTGAGCTACCTTAAAAGGATTAAAGAAATTTATAATTTATAATTTAAATATTTAATTATGATTTTACATCCACTTTTAATTAAAGGGATAAGATAAAGAGAATTAAATAATTTTAAAGTTATAAGGTTTGAAGTGTCTTTTAATCTACTTAATCTTATTTTAAATCTCACAAAAAATATTACATCCCCAAACTAGATAATTAGAAAAAAATAACTATCATAAATAATGTATTGATTATTTTTTGGGAGGAGGGGGGGCATATTTAGGTAGTTGATCATTTTTATACTTATTTTGCATAGCATGATAGGCTTTCTGGCTACCTACTATTCTCTTTGTAACACTATGATTCTAGTTTAAATAACAATTGAAACTGATAGGTAAGTAATGGTAAAACAACATCTTTACAAGGGCATTATCATCATAGCTAGTTGGAGGATATCATAGCTAGTTGGAGGATATTTTTTTCATAAATCTAACTATCATGATTTGGTTTTCTTAATAATAATAGTAACAACTTCTATCTTTTTTGAAAACCTTCAATAATTTTTGCAAAAAAATAATATAATCCACTATTTAAATAAAAAATAAAAACAACAATGAATTCTACGGTATTCATATCAACACAGGTCTTTTTTTCTAAAAATAATTAAAATTTCTTTTTATATATTAGAAAAGATGAGAAAAAAATAACACTCTTTCTAACACTAATATTACAATAAGTATCTATTTTCTATACTCCACTAAATGTCCTCTTAACAATAACCTTTTTCCCATAATCTAATTTTTTATTTTTATTTTTCTAACTTCCAAAATTATAACAATATTGATTCACAAAATTATGTAAGTGTTGAAATCTTTAAATCTTTTATAAAAATTTCAGTATTTTTTTGTTAAAAAAATATCATTCATTATAAAAAAGGGCGGGGAAAAAATGGACACTCTTTCTATTTAATATTAAAGAAGGTTGGAAAAAAATTGAAACTCTTTCTAATATTAAAGTGGAAAAAAATTGAAACTCTTTCTATTCCTCCCTGATCCTGGACATACAAGAGGACGAATGTCCTTGTATAAACAATCTTTACATGTATATTGGGGACTGAAGCGACTATTGGCTAAAGCTATGGAACAGATGGCTCTAGAAATGGTTGAACTGGTTCAGGGAATTCCAACCATGAAAAGGGAATTGAAAAATATTCAAGTGACTGTACTCATGCAAGAAAGAAGGATGGATGATATCCTGCAGATGCTTCAAGTGGGTGGACTGGGCGTCAAGGTCGATTTTTTTGGTAATATACATGATACTGTATCAGAAGGAAAACAATTTACCCATAGTAAGAATAGATGCATATTTAGCGTGGATAGATAGGTTGGTAACATACTTTTTTTGGATGGCTTTGAAAAACTTTAGATGGTTAAGTCACCCGGTTTCCCTTAAGGGCGGGTTGAGACCTGTCCAACTTTGTATTATCTTTTATTTGCAGTAATGGAAAACAGAGTATCACCTTAGGTTACAAAAAAAAAAGTTAGAATGAGTGTTCATTTATCATATTATATTTCTTTTTAATAATAAATTTTGCTAAAAAATAAAATCCTCAATATTTCTTACCATTGAAAACGTGAAATTCAATAATCAAAAGCATTTTAAAAGTGAAAGTGAACAAATATGATACGCTAATTCACGAATGTTGCTTAATATTTTTATTGTTGTTTCTATTTTGTAGGGTTCAACTCATGAAACTTGAAGATGAAGATTAAACTCATTAATATTATAATTTCATTCTTTTTAAATTTTATTGATCTACAATCCCAAATTCACAATCCCAAATTCACAAGATTTCCATTTTATTACTTTTTAATTCAATTAAATATGTAAAAGATTAGTATGTGATGCACGTTATTTTTTCTACCATTTATCATATAAATTATTTGTAAGTGATGTACGTTATTCATACGCGTGCAAATGCATGGCAACTCATTGAGTATGCAGTGAATGTGAGTGAATTAACGAAACGAGGGAAGGCACATGTTGTGGTTGACGTTGCTACAGGAAAATATGTCTCTCACCAAATATTTTTTGCGCAACTTATTTCGCTTTTACTAACCACTACTCATGCGACTCAGAAATATTTGTCTCGACTTCTGAAGTGATGACGGCCTCCGCCCACTAAAATTATATTATTAATGAAGCACCACTGTGAAACGCAAGTGAACATTCCATATATGACCTTGAGTTGAGCAATCCTTTATTGTTTGTCCAATCAGAGCATTTAATTGTGTCATATTTGATTTTCCCCATGAGCTCAGTGGATAAAACGTTTTTTTCTCCATATGTTGGGTGAATGAGTTACATAGAAAAATGGGGTGGCCATGACATAGACAGAATGAAAATTTCCAAAGGAAACGACAAAGTTGTGAAAGTTGAAGGTCGGAGAGGAAGTGAGGAGCTGACAAGGATAAATTCAAGTGATGACCAACCATTCCAGGCCGAGGAGTGGAAGGGAATTCTAATTGAAATGCAGAAAGGAACGTTTTTTTAATGTTTTTATTATTTGCGATTTTAGGTTTTCTATTAATTTATATGTTTATTAGTTTTTTATTAATTAGATATTTGATTTAGCAGTGATTTTAAAATTAAATAATAATAATATATTTATCACAATGTTAATACACATATCATACTAACACACATCCAACTCTCTTAAATTATCAATCAATTTTAATACAAACATCATACTAACACACATCTAACTCTCTTAAATTATCCATATTTCTGAAACTATAACTCACAAAACTTTTAATGTACATCTCACTGTATAAATTATATACAAATTGCCTATAATACACCATGCATTAATAAAACTATATGGTTCAGACTTAGGACTTTCCATTCTTACATTATCCTGTCTGTAAGTTTGCTTCGATAATGTGATTATTAGCTACAAGCTTATTAGGAATGTGATTATTAGGTAATTGCTTCGACTGACTTATCGTGCCATTCCGTTTCAAAAAACAGAAGATCTTGTCTTGCTGGCAGAAGCAGTTTCAAAATGTTGAGCTTTGTAGTCTGGTTAGGAAGATCAATACCCACGCCAACATAAACGTAAGATGTCATGAAATGTAATTTCTGAAGGTCTATATCTATATTTAAATCACTTCTTTCAGCTATGATGGCAAAACATAATACTTTGAGAACATCAGATGCCACGTTATTGATGATTGCATCTTACCTATCGGTGGCTTCGAAAACATATGGTATGGCTTGTAATATGCAGATCTCACCATTGTCCACTCGCATGAATTATACTATATCAAACTTGTCGAATTGGTTACGTGGGTTAGGAAAGATATTCGCATTTCACGATGATATTTTAAATGGTATTTGAACGTGTTAATTTTTTTAATAAAATGTTAAATAATAAATTGAAGTTTCATTAAAGGAACAGTGTATTTATAAATATAATAGTAAGTTTTTTTTCTCACGCTGCGGAAAAACCTATCAAATTCAGTTAGTCAAACTAACAATGAGGACAGTCATCTTTGGCTGCTATCTGCAATTGTTGTTGGTTGACTCATCACGATTATCAAGGAAAACCATGCCACCTTTTACATAACCCCGCAGGTGGTCCCCACATGGGAGTAGGCTCTCACTCTTGCCAGAGGCCTCTAGGTCATGGGCCGTTAACCTGGGAGTAGGCTCTCACTCTTGCCAGAGGCCTCTGGGTCATGGGCCGTTAACCTGTTTCCTTACGTACGAGGAAGAACAGCTCTTAGCCAAGCAGAAGCAGTTTTACGGCAAATATAATAGCAAGTTAAATAAGGGTATGGAACATAGTCTTTTTCTTTATGGTATTTAATTGATTTTCTTGCATAACTTTTTTGTTGGGAATGAAATGTTCATTTTCCAATAATAAAATAAAATAAATAGGTTTGTATAATGAGCTAAGTTCTACACAATAAGTTATGTGGGATGCAATATAGTTCTTTCTTTTATAATATTTAATTGATTTTTTTCATAGTTTTTTTTAGGAAATGAAGTGTTCATTTTCCAATAATAAAATAAAATAAATAGGTTTGCACAATGAGCTAAGTTTCACACAATAAGTTATAAGCTCTACACAATGAGCTAAGTTCCACACAATAAGTTATAAGCTCTACACAATGAGCTAAGTTCTACATAATAGACTATGTTTTCCAATAATAAAATAAAATAAATAGCTTTGTACAATGAGTTAAGTTATACACAATAGACTATAAGCTCTACAGAATCAGTTAAGTTATTCACAATAGACTATAAGCTCTACAGAATGAGTTAAGTTTATGAAAATAGGCTATAATCTCCCCATAATGAGCTAAGTTTCGCACAAAGTTATTAGTTGTTTTCTCGGTAATAATGTATTTGTTTTCCAATAATAAAGGTAATGATGTATTCATTTTCCAATAATAAAATAAAATAAATAGCTCTGCACAATGAGCTAAGTCCTACACAATAGGCTATAAGCTATGCACAATGAACTAAGTTTCCCACAATATGCTATAAACTTTGCACAATAGGCTATAATCTCAGCACAATGAGCTAAGTTCCACATAATAGGCTAAGTTCCACATAATAGGCTAAGTTTCTGCAAAATAGTCTAATTAGTTTCCCACACAAAAGTTATTAGTTATTTTCTTGGTAATAATGTATTCATTTTCCAATAATAAAGGTAACGACACATTCGTTTTCAATAATAAAATAAAGTAGATAGCTCTGCACAATGAGTTAAGTTCCACACAATAGACAAAGTTTCTCATTTGTTTTCCAATAATAAAATAAAATAAAAATAATTGATTTTTTTGAATAGATTTATCTCAGTAATGACGTATTTGTTTTCCAATAATAAAATAATATAAATAGCTCTGCACAATTTTTGATAATATTTCAATTGTAAATAATTATGAATATATGCAAAGTGCAGATAATCTTATTTTGCAGAGGAACGCCTCAATGTGTTTTGGAAAGCTTAATCCCCACAACTAGTTGTTTTCTTGTATATACATTAGTAAATCCTTATTCGAGAGTGTTTTTTGCACTTTCATTTTCTCTTATTACTACTTCTATTTTGTCGTATATATGTTATTAAATCCTTATTCGAAAGTGTTTTTCTTACTTGAATTCTCTCATTATTGCCGCCTCCATACAACTTGTTTAGTACAATTGGTAACCATTTTATTCTTTGTTCTTAATTATTATATGTTTTAGTTAAAATAAATTAAAACGAAACTATTTATTGGTAAAGGATAACAATGTGGAGCATATGCACTTGTCTGCACAATGAGCCTTACAAAAACAGTTCATTAACTAAGAAACTAGCAAATGCGAATCAAAAATTGACAAAGGAAAATTGACAAAGGTGAATTGTTAATGCAAGATTCACATTTCATTTTAATCATATCTAGTAGTGTAAGATATGTTGTCATATATAGCATATTTTGTTACATCATCTACCATTACTCAACACACCTGGATTAGTTATGAAAGTATAGTGAATCAATATTGTGAATACAACATGATCACTCTGTCATGGATCATGTGCTTAAGCTATTAGGTTAGTGCTTTGGTATGAAATCAAATGTGAGCACATTGGATTAACTTACCTTTATTGATTAGTATACGAGTTTCTTAGTGACACATAACGAAAACGACCTTGCAACATCTTATTTCGGGTCTCCAAAGCTTTGTCCACATAGCTAGTTGTTTTGTCGTTTTTCGTTTACCCCAATTGGCCAATTAGTTGGGTAGATGTGGGAGGGGGGTGTTACAACAACCTGATTGAGGAAACAACCCCAGTGGAGGCACTCACCTCCTTCTTCAACATCATGTGGACCTCTTTTCAAAATGTTTCAAAATAGATCCACTTGCTATTCAAACAATATAAATATTTAATTTGAATGAACTATTGTTGTCATACTACTACTAATGGAATTTCATACCCTGTCGAAACTCTACTTCAACCCGCTCATCAATTTGGTCACATAAAACCCTTTTTGGAAATTGTTATTGTCATTTACCCAAAACCAACTACAAACATCTCATAAGCTCCCAAAACACATAATAATGATTTTGATCATAAAAAATATGTTAGTAAGGCTTTTCATGCCTTGAGATATGCTCACCTCTAAGCCTTGATCATATTGCATCATCCAGTATCCAATTTGACTAAAAAATTAGCTCAAAAACTCCCAAAAACAATATAAAATCATTTATCTAACTAAATGTTCTACGAATTTTCCTTTTAAGAGTGTACACTACAAAATAGGCATAACCCATCAATGCTTCTACAAAAAATACAATTATGGCATTTTTATTGTTTAAAAAATTGTAATTTTGCGAAGACAATAAAATAATAATTTTCTAACCTTACATCCATTGAGGCTCGAACCAGGGTCTCAGTGAACACAATACATGCCCACAACCAAATTCGTTGTGTTATGTGACTCATAATGGAATCTTTGAGATATTACTATTATGAATGTTTAGATCAGGGTGGGAATGGTTCCCATGTCACTCCAACTTTGTGTTGACCGACCATACAATGAATAGTCACTAAGTAATGTTATAACAATTTATGTCCATGTGGCACAACTCACAATATAGCTAAAATGAACGTGTTAATATATGTGTATACAATATGGATTCAATTCCCTTGGTATATTCGCACAACACATGTATTCAAACTGTGATGTTCCACAACACATAGAATTTATATATGTTGAGACTCAACCATGGACCCTACACTATATTAATCCCTTGCCTCTGCTAAAGTAATGGAATTTGATGTATATAAGCTCTGAGGAATCCTCATTAATATTTGACTTGAACCTCCTCAAGGTAGTGGACTCTGAAAACCATTATGCTCAACAATGGTTATGCTTTTAATTCATTATCGACAACTGCTATGTATAAAGGCATTCTTCCATTGCTCTCTCGGTTAATTTGTTTCTATATCTAGCACTCAGACTTTGTTTATGGTCAAAATAGGGAACCAAATCTCTGCATATAACTAGACTTTTGTTATTATTGTCAATGTTAGCTACTTTCTTCACTCCATTATTGTAGCCATGGCCATGGCGAAAAACCAAAACAAAGAAACTCATCCTTCATCTGAGGAACTTTGACACTAAGACCAAACCAAAATAACAAATTAAACTTGTCAACCAACCAAAAAACTCAAATTTCTTACACAAACATTGAATTGAATTTTATCCATGATTGTGATTTTCCTTTCGAGCACATGATCGTATATATATATTGGTCCCTATGGTCCCTAGGCTTAAGCAAGCCGACCATGGGTCAATTTTCATGCCTTAAAAGTTGGGACTTTAACCATATTACCATCACCTTATTTCCTTGCCAAAACCCCATTTTCTCATACCATGCCATTAGACTTTGTGTTGAGGTCATATATGACCATGCCTTGTGACCGAGTCCCTAAGGGTCCCTAGTCATCTGCATGATGACATTATCATGATGTCATTATGCCATGTGGCATCCTGTGAGGGGTGCCACATCTCACCCATATTTTAACTTTTTGGGAATCAAAAGCTACCAAATCTACACACCACGTGAAAGCCTAGGTGGTGCCATGTCACCTTGCTAACATTATCAAGTGATGTGTCCTACCACATTGTACATGCAACCAAGTTATGTCATGCAATATATTTCTTTGTGTACAAGTTTCGATGTGTAGTCTATTCCATCATGTTCGGTGAATCATAATGCGCCAAATTGGGGCACCAATATGGTTATTAAACATCATGCAGGTTCACTTATATGTTGTCATTCAAATCTATAATCAAACACTGAATCCATATCATCAAAGGAAGTTGCAAAAACTTTCGTCATGTTAAAATTCATACATCTTTTCTTGGTATCCACTAGAGGTTTGACCCCCAAGCCATAGATATGCCTGAGAGTTGCACATTATTTAACGTATTGATATTTTAGGATTTTTCCCTATATTTTTGGGCATTCAACTAATTTTTATTTTCAAATGGTCATAAATTCTCATACAAGAGGATTTTTTCAAAGCGATATATATTGTCAGAAAGGTTGGAACGAGGAATGCATAAACATGTTGTTTGTAGGATCATTAGGGCATCATAATCTTGTGAAATAAAAACTACACACTTCTTTTGACTTCACCTAATGAGAGCTTGCAAGATTTCTAGTAGTCACATTGTTTTCTTTTATTCATGAACTATACTCCTATTGTCTTGGACATCCCATTTGGCATCCATGACAACACTATGTGAAAAAATCTCCACCTTTTTTGTTGATGGAAGCACCATTAGACATTGATGGTCATTGATGTTTGTAACCTAAGTCTTGACCTACATCAAACTCCTCTTGGCACAGGGCTGAGGACCCCCCTTGCTTGAATGTGAAGATTCCTCCTTTCTTTCCTTCCTTATATCAATGTTTGCATTGTATCATCCAATCTTCCTACTTTTTTCTCAAAGTAAATGTTTGTATCAATTTATGCATTCTCTCCCCCTTTTACATCAATGACAAAGGCACATGGTTTTCTACGAAAAACTTCCATGATCATCCATAAACCCAATCCTGTAGAGTCTTCCTAAGATTATCTACTTATGTTTTCCTTATGTGTCTAAGTTTGCAATATCTAAGCACCTAGCAAAACTCCACAAATTGTTCTTGGATTTGATAATGTCTCCCCCTATGCCGATGTTTCCAATGTTGCTCCAATTGTTTCTTCACTTTCTTGTAAACCTCCCAAAGTACCCTGTTGAGACCACAATGCTACTACTTCATCAATTGTGCCTAAGATCAATTCTTCCATCTAATAGTGCCCACCAAATGCTCCTAAAATTTCCTGTGGACCTAATAAAATATACCCCTGAGATCATCTTATTTTCCTATGGACCTAACAAAATTTCCCCCCTAAGGCCCTGCTTCTATTTTGACACTACTCATCAATTGTGCCTAAATTTTCTTGTGTACCTGATAGAATCTCCTCCTAAGGACGTGCTTCGTGTCTATTGGGGCTCACAAACTGTTCTAAATTTTCCTATGGACTTGATAAAATCTTCTCATGAGATCATGCTATCAATGTTGAACCTTTATGTGGACCTAGTAGAGTCTTCCTTTGAGGCTGTGGTTTTCATGGATTTATCAACCACTCTTTTTCGTTATATTTGATGTCGAACCTACATGAATTATTATTTGTACATGCCTGATATTATTTTCCAATATTTATACTCCATTACTTGTCATCTAGAATATCCTCCTGTCACTATCCATATACTAACCTCATATGAAAGTTCTCATTTTACCTACATAGAATTGCTTCTTTAAGTTTTGATTAAAAAAATAATAGTCTTGGAGAAGCCTTCACCAAGGGATTAGATATGAGTAGTCAGATATAACTGAGGTTCTTCCTATCTTCTTCTCCATCCTTTAGAGTTAATCCTTTGATTGAAAGGGAGTCCCTCCCTCTAGTTCCATCTCAAGTTGAGTCTGCAATCTGGTGTTGTATGACCTTCATTGTGACATATGTGACATTCAACATTAGGCTTCAACATTTGCAAAAATGGAAAAGAAATTATTATAATTTTGTCAACATGCCTCCATTTAGGACCCTCATCACAGCATAGGTCCTATAAGTTTTCACTTTATCTCCAAATTTTGTACATGGGAAAAAATCAACCAAAGAAATTATTTTGATACCTGGAGGTATAGGGTGTCCTTGACCTTCTAAAGTTGTTTCATGGAGGAGCCTCATTTATTTGCTAATTTCTAACACATATTTCATTTTTGTTTGTAGATCCTTTATGAACATTCCTTGTCATGGGAGATTCTTCTCCTTCATCTCGACACCTTTCTTTTTGTGAATTGTGCTGGTATTATGGCTAAGGTGTTGTCCTTAATGAAAACCTACTTGATAAAGATGTACTTGATGTCACCTAAAGTAGATAACAAAAATATTTGTACAGATGTAATAGATGATATGGACAGAGAAATGGCAGTTCAATCACAAATGGAGGACAAAAGTGAAGTTTGAGAAAGTATGTGTGGTTCCTGTGAAGAAGGGTCACATACATACCTAGGTCTCGTGAGAAAAAGTCGTGTACATAATCCAAACCATGGAAATCTGGATACCAAGAATCATTACCATGGTATTTTCCCATAGTAATTGGGGCAACAACATTTATTTTGATCTTGTTAACAAACACTAATGACATTACCAAAGGATTTGCCTAAGGTATTGGCTAAGGCAAAAGCTATAAAAGGAGATGGAGATCAAGGTGTTAAGTGTGTGCAGGTAATGGATTATTTATGTGTGATATGAACTGGAAGAAGAGTGCACTAGGAAGCAAGGATAAGACTCAGATACGATGATATGTTGATATATATGTTTGATTAATTTTCTTGTTGCAAATTTTTAAGTAGCTAACAATGATATATTTGTGGTTATAGTGATATTGTGATATGGATGTGTTTTCAAAAGTCTATAGTTTTGACACTGAATGTTGCCAAATGTGAGTTTTGTTTGCAGTGAAAGGTATGTTTCAATAATTTAAGATATATAGGTTGGTTTTCTTTTGGATAGTTGGGTACATACACGTATCTATTTATGTTGAGTTGTGTATATATTCTGGGATATGTTTTTCAGTATGTTGAGTTATGTATGCGGGTGTTGCACATGATAAGCGCTTATATACGAAGGTCTTATGAATAACAATCACATATATATTCTAAGTTAGATCCGGTCAACGTTTGCAGTGGTGCTTGATGATGACTATTGATGAGTTCTGTTGTATTTATTGTCATCTACCAATGATGTCTTGATCTGGATGGATTATATATGTTGTGGTTTGGTTGTGCATTGATATGATCTAGTTTCAGTGGTTGATTTAGTATTCTATGGGATGACATTACAATGATTTAGTTGGTTCATAGATTGTATTTCAGATTCAATATTCAGTTTGATATTGAGCATAATGTTGGGTGTGGGTCCAGTGTGAAAATATGATGAAAGGTAGCCTACAAGTTTTGATGTTTGTTTGAGACAGGTGGATCTAGTATGAAATATTATGAAACATGGTCCACAAGAGGTGCTGATGGTTGGAGCCTTTAGTAAGGGAGTTAGAGCTGCCTTCTAGAGGGAGCTGGTAATTTTTTACGGGGTAGGTGCTCTCATCCTGTAGGAGCCAGTAAAAGAGATCAGGGGCTTGTACCTCCCTTCCAATAGGTGCTTGAAAACAAGTGGAGGTTGTAGCCTCCTACAGGTGTGTTCTTGCATGTTGGTAAGAGTCTACGCTAGTACAAGATGTAATCAAGCTTTTATATATAATAAAAGAAGATGAAGATGACAACAGTGGTGGTTTTCTCCCACATTGGGTTTCCACGTAAAATCCGGTGTTCTATGTGTGTTACTTATGTGTTGTGATTTTTCTATTCTTTATTGCATACTAGATGGTTAATGAATTAATAATGCAATGGTTAATTTAACTCACTGATGGAAGTTATGAAGAATTAAGTTATCTAGATATACGTTGTTTGCATTTAGTAGCATTGCGTACATATGTTGGTTGCATAAAGAAAAATATCATACAAAATTTTTGAATAAGAAATTGAAAGTTAAAGTGAATTAAAAATACTAAATCACCCCCCCCCCCCCCCAGTATTTTTCCTAACAATTCGTATCAGAGTAGGTCACTCCAGTAGAAGCTTTTGCTCGAGAGTGGATCAGGGATAATGGGAAAGAAGCAAAAGAAGAAGACATCTCAAAGGAAGAAGTAAGATCAAGAAAATTGCTATATTGAAAGAAATATACCGGATGCAGTGACAGTTATAGATGTCAGCAAATATTCAGCTACAAGAACACCCTGCTTTCTGTTGATCAAGAATGAAGAGGATAATGAATATAGTGATAAGGAATTACCAGGCATTGATCCTTATCTTAATTATGGACATAATAACCATTGTTTAAATGATTGTACATTTTCCATCTCATGTAGTTATGATGATAATGAATCAATTGATATTTCTCTCTTAGGTGAAAGTGAAGGTAATCATTATGCAGAAAAATCAGATTAAAAAATGATGTCTCGAGAAGCAGAAATTAAAAGACTCATATATCAAAATACAAATCATCAAAAGTTACTACGACTATTTGATGAAAGGTATTGTACCCACAAAGAAGAGATTATCGTGTTAAAGAATCAATTGGAAGAAGGAAGCAAAATTGGAGAAGGAATGAGGAAGCAATATAAGGAAAATGAATATCAATTTGAAAGACTGAAGGATGAATTGACACCATTAAGAAATAAACTTGAAAATAAGGTAAATGAACAGGATACATAAACCAATGAGCTTAAAGAAAGAACTAGTTACTGTAAAGGACTTGAAGCAAAAGTCATCTCTCTCAAATATGATATTGAAAATTCAAACAAACAATATGAGGAGATTATTCAATATTTGAAGAACAAGAAAATGGGCTTAAGAAGGAGATCATTGAGTTGAGAACTCAATTGGAAAATACTAGAAGTCAAAAAGAGGTTGAGGTAAGTATTCTAGAAGGTAAGTTAGTAGAAAAGGATAAGCAATTGAGATTTCAAGATAGCTCAAAGATATTGGATAACCCTCTTAACAGTCAAAGGTATTTTCCTATTAAATATGGTCTTTGTTTTCATGAAAAAGTAGAATATAGCTCATGGGATTACGCAAAAAACTATGATATCAACAAAGAAGACTCTGAAAGATCTGGTAAAGCATTAAGAAGTTAACCAAAGAAACAAAATTTTCAAAGGAAATTATTTTCTCCTAACTATATAAGTGTCAATTGGTTCTCTCCTCTAGAAAATGGTATTGGATGTTTTTTCTATCATAACTTTGGACACTTTGCATCCAATTGTAGAAGTATACTTACAAGAAGACCATCAACTCCCAGGTACTCAGGTTTCTTTAAGGGATATTTTTTTTCTTGCAATGTGTTTGGTCACAAAGCCATTAATTGCAATAGGAGGAATATGAAACAATACTATTATGACTCCTCTGCTCCCTTTTCTTCTCAGGTAAGATGTTATATTTGTAACAAGTTTGGGCATGTAGACAAATAATGGAGGAACAATTTAATGGATATTCACAGACAACAAGGCAAGCAACCATATAATAATATTGTTACCAAAAGACCTGATAAAGATGGATCCACCAACACTTCTCATATTAAACAAAAGGAAGAATAAAAAGTTAAGTGTGGCCTTTCTCTATGCTCAATTGAAGATGAATATGAATGGTACATATACAAGGGATTCTCTCATCACATGTCTGGAGATAAGAAGAAGTTTGATTATCTCAAGAAAAAAAATATGGTAAAGTTATTCTTGGAAATAGTTCTCCAGCAAAGGTTCTAGGAAAATGTAGAGCTAAACTTGATAAGTATAAAAAAGCATTTGATGCATTATTAGTTCAAGGGCGAAAGAAAAATATTCTAAGTGTAGGTAAAATAGCTGATAAATCACATATAATTTTGTTTACATCAACTAAATGAAAAGTTATAGAAGAAGACACTAGAAATGTTATAGCAAGAGAATTTAGAAATTTATACAAATTATATGTTCTAGTAAAGAAGAATTCATGGAGAAATAAGAGGTACAATTCCTCTTCTTCATATTCAGAGTAAAGGAAGATGGTTCCCATTGCAATATATTTTTCTTAATGCATTCTTCTAACAGATATTGCAAAAGTAAATGAGAAGTATACAACCTCATGGAGAACTGGTGATGATTATCAGTTCCACGGGATCAGTGGTGAATGATCTTAGGGGGAGCTATGTGTTTGTATCTTGATGATAATTCCTTATGTTGTTTTGATGAGTGTATTACTTACATTGCATTGATGAAGTGAATGGGAATAGACAAGACATGCTTAGGGGGAGCTGGGCTATCAAATATCAACAACTTATGTTCTGTACATGTTTTGTATGAAAGATAGTCACGGGTATATGTGGTTTCTGATCTAGACCATCGTGAATGCCTCTCGGTAATGTAAAAGGAGTGGCATAGATTCAAGGGGATATTCTCATATGCTTCCATAAGTTATATTGGCATTTTGGTTTTGATATTGACTTATTTCATATTTTTAATGATGTGTATATGCTTCTTATGAACGATGATGATTCATGATAAGGTTATGAGTTCTTGCAAAATCATATATTGTTGCTAGTGAAATGTTCCTTTTGATGCATTTACTGACTGATGAGATGGATATGATTAGATTTAGAATTGGCACCGGTTTAGGGAGAGCATATGTTATGCTTCTAATAGTCCATTTTTGGGATTATGGTTTCTTGAGCACTCCTTGTTGCATGATGGTGCTTATGATGACTTCATGACTTACTCACTGTTTCCTAGCATTGATGAGAAGATATATATGCTATTGTCATTATGTATGGATGATGTCTATATGTTTCTTGAGTTGCATTGGAGAGATTAATGCTACATTGTCCTATCTTACATGTTGAGGATGTTCATGTTTTTTTCTATGTTGCTGCAATCTGATGATAATGTTGCAAATTCCTATACGGTGCATGCTGGTTACATATGACTATCATGATCTTGCTACCTCATTATCGAGGTCCCTATTTTTTGTTATAAGTGTCATATATGTCTCGTGATGTAAAGGTCATGAAAAAACCCATGTTGTAAATCATTATAACATTCAGTCATGTATGGGCTATTTGGATCAAGTCATGATATGTATGTAATCTCATTATTTTGGGATGTTCATGTAAAATTTGGGTCCAATATACCAAATACATTGGGTGGCTAATGTAATCATTGAAGCATAGAGTCATTGGTGATAAGAAAGGTCATATATTTCAAGTCTTGTGTTTTTATTGCATATGCCTAGGGGGAGCATGGTTAGTATGCACATTTCATGATTCATATTCACCATATCAAAATTACAAGGGAAGTACTTCATTCAACATATGTAACACCCTCCTCCCACATCCACCCAATTAACCATTCCAACCGGGGTAAACATGAGACAGGAGGCTACTATGATCAGATTTGACATCCTAGGTGATCTAAAGGAAGTGGAATCGATGGAACATCACACACAACCATCAAATACCATCAACAAAATGCTCAGGAGATAAGTCATCCACTCAGAGAGCATGTCCATTTGTCCCATTGATGTTCTAGACAATTTAAGGCACAATCCCTCTCATGCTATGGGCAAGGGAGCGACCAAAGGCCTAAATTCGCTCTCATAGGCCTCCATGCCAGCGACTGTGGATGAAACTTTCCAGTTCTGTGCCAGCAACATTGGGATTTGAGCCACTTTTTTAGGCTCAGAGCCGAAGCCATTGCTCAGAATGGAATGAAAGATTAGAATTAAGTAAATCGTAGGGAAAAAATGATGTGAAAGTAAATAGTTTATCAAGGCCTTAGCCATACCCCTACTAGCCATGATAATCATTTCATCAAACATGTCATGGACATCTAACCTACAGGTGTAAATAACAGAGTTAAGTGTAGGGATCTCTTACTTATTTGAGAGTCGCCATGAACCATTTTTTCCTCATGAAATTTGTTTATTTATCACTTATTAGGTCATAGATACAATATACATTCAAATACAAGTAAAAACATGTTGAGATCCAAACATAGATGCCTCCATAAAATGAACATATAACCAACATAATAACAATAGAATTATAATAAACATATTATCCATCAAAATACATATATACACCAGTGCATTTACACATTAAAATCAATGGAATGAATTTCTCATTAATCAATGCAATGAACCAACTAGAGATGGGACTACGACGTTATCCCTGATCGTAGATTGGTTGATCCAAGTCTCTATTCACCCAATCACCCTCGTGCCATATTCTAAGCATGAATGTGGTACTCATATAACACATCAAAAACACTAAACAATGTCGATTCCACCAGAGTTCTCCACCTACACCGTGAGGAATTTGAGTGCCTCCTAGTCTCTCAGGTTTTACCTTACATCCGTAATCCGATCCAGTGATCACTAGGCCCTGCACTAAGACATACTCTCCAGGCTTTACCGTGCATTCCATCCTAGAATGACTAGGCCCAACAGAGAGAAAATCCACCTCTTAGATTTACCATATATCCCACCATTCACTGGAAAGGATTCCTAGGCCCACTGAGGCACACAATCTCGCTTTACCACAACCCACAATTTGGTTGAGGGGTTTCTAGGCTAGTGGCTTTGTGCATCCTCGGTCTGGTTTAGGGGCCACCACCACCATGTTATTTTCAATTCAGAGATCCATCCCACTCAGCATCTATTCCAATCTTCCCATCTCACATAAACTACATTAGAGAACCCATCTCATCAAAGCTATCATGAAATGGGAAGGCTAGGCTAAAAATACTATCACACTTGGAAAAACCCATGTCATGGTAAAAAAGAAACACATGCAATCCCATGCAAAATCTAGCAAGGAAAATACACATGTAAGTTGATACTTGCAATGAAGCCTGTTGTAGCTGCTCGATCCTACCTTTCCCTACTTGATCTTTGCTTCCTCTCGCCTTCTTTACCTTTCTTGATCGAATGCCAAACTGCTCCAAGAAAACTCTAAGTGTCCAAGAGTATGAGAGAGAGAGAGATAATAATGAGAGAGCTACAAAACTAAACTAACAAAATATTACCAATTGATCCTCATAATCCTTTTTATGGATGAGGCCTCTATTTTCTTGATTTTCGATTATTTTCCTTCATTTTCCTCCTCACATGCAACTTGTGACCTTTCACCTCCTTTTCTCCTAATTCACATTATTTTCATAAACAAATGTGCCAAAAATACCATTTTACCTTTCCAAAGCCTTAGCCATTGCCTTTGCAAATTTTCATAGCCATAAACAACCAAATGAACACACACTAGGATGTATTGCCCAACATTCATCTTGGAATAAGTGTCCCATTCATCTGTGGTTATTGTTTTTAACTTTTATTACATGGAATTTTCACCAGGGTTGTTACAGAACCCTAACCCTTGGGGGACACCATCATCGGTGTTCAATCACTCATATACCTCAGCAACTTACTGAAAGAAGACATACTGGTTACGGAGCTTTATAACATAGCTTGATGTAGTATGTACAATGAACGATCTGCTCAAGAGAAGAACATCATGGCAACATGATAACATTACCACATGATAGCATAATAACATAACCATAATAACATGACACCCATACCGCATAGTGGAGCTTTATAACATAACTCGTTACAGTATTTACATCCATACACAAGCGTACATATAGCAACACCATCAAAATCATATATACCAAAACATATGCCAAATCATATACCAAACATATATCAAACATATACTAACATCATATAGCATATATCAAAGCATCATAAAGAATATATCAACACATGATATAGCATTTATCAACCATCATAAAAAATATATCGATTATTATAAAGAATATACTAAACCAACATAAATCAAATACTAAAGCACCATAAAGCAACTACTAAACCACCATAAGCAACTACCAAGCCACCATAAGCAATCATCAAACCACCATAAGCAATCACCAAACCACCATATCAAGGATGCTTTGCCTCAGTTAGAAAATAAGGAAGGTCACATATCCCGCATCTGATCTGCCATCTCCCATGTAGCTTCATCGAGCCCAAAGTGCTTCCATTGCACCTTTTTCTGCTATATAGACTGAGGCTTCGACTGGAATTCTCCATCTGGTTCCACCTACAATACATACCAGTCAATCACATGATCATCATCCTTAGCATACTTCTTAAGTAAAGATACATGGAAAACATCATGGACTTTCACTGTTAGAGGAAATGCAAGTCAATAGGCTATTGGCCCAATCCTCTCAATGATATTTAAGGGTCCACAAAACCATGGTGCCATCTTGGCACATGAGCCAATCTGCAAGGAGCTCTTCTTCAGTTTGATGCGCAAGTACACATGTTCCCAACCTGGAACTCCTTGAACAATTTTTTCATGTCTGCATAACTCTTCTACCTATCCAGTGTTGCCTTGAGATTCTTCTTGATCACTTGCATCTCCTCTTCCATGTTTGCCAACATATCTAGTCCAATAAATACTTTGCTAACTGGATCACTCCAACTAATGGGAGTGTTACAACTCCGCCCATATAATGCCTCAAAAGGACTCACCCTCTGTGACTCTTGATAACTATTGTTGTATGCAAACTCGACCAAAGGGAGATACACTTCCCACTTCCTCTTCTGATGCATCACATACATCCTCAACATGTCCTCCAATATCCTGTTGATCCTCTCTGCCTGTCCATCTTCCTACGGATGATAAGCTGTGCTGAAAGCCAACTTAGTGCCCAAACCTGCAAATAACTCCTTCCAACACTTGGAAGTGAACTTCGCATACCTGCATGACACATTATTATTTGAACACCATGTAGTTTAACCATGTCTCAGATGAATACCTGTGCCACATCACTAGCTGAGAATCTAGACTTTGCCAAAAAAACATGTGCAACCTTTGTTAACTTGTCCACAATGACCATGATGGAATCATGGTGCTTCACTATCTTTGGCAACCCTTCGATGAAATCCATGGAAATGACCCCCCATTTCCACTCAAGAATAATGATTAGTTGTAGCATTCCACCTGGATGTTTGAACTTTGCTTTCACTCATTGACAGTTGAGACATCTCGCCAAAAACTATGCTACATCCCTCTTCAGATTTGGCCAATAGTAATATCTCTTCACCATTTTGAGTGTCTTATGATAACCTCGCTGACCCAAATAAGGTTTCATAGGAAACTCCCTCAATATCACCTTCTTGAGCTTGCTACTATCCGTTACATATATCCTATCTTGGAACCTGGCCAATCCCTTTGTTGTAAGACAATTGTCCATGCCGTGTGTGTTGGAATTATGATATAGGTGTTGTCCTTGATGGCAACTCACTCAGATGACAGATCACAGTATAGCAGGATAACATCATAGAGTTACAAATCAGACTACTCAGAATGAAGAAAGAGAGGTATACGCAGGTTTACCTTGACCAAGCTGTGTATACACGGAGGTTCATAGAACAGAAAGAGCGTATAATGTACACAAGTACTTTCACAAGAGGGAAAGCACATACATGTTGGAAAACTATGTTTTTGGTTTGAGGTATTTGGTCCATGGTAATTGGTTTGAGGTATTGACCCTAGGTATTTAGTCCAAGGTATTGGTCCTAAGTGGTTTTGGTCCATGGTATTGAGAAAGGCCTAAAACTATATAAGGAGGAGAAGATCATTAGGCCAAGTGTGCAAGTATTGAATATCTAATGAAGTGTGAGATCCAGTATGCAGGTTATGGGTTTGTGATGCTTTGCTTGATCTGAACCAAGGATGCACCTATGTGGATGATGATGGATGATGGATCAGGATCTTAAGGCTTGGAATGTATTATCATTATGTGGTTTGATCATGGATAGACTAGATCTGAATTACTGGTGCATGTTTTATTCTATAAATGTTATGATCTAGGTACGAATGATATCTGGAATAGCTGTAAAGTTATGAGTTAATATTTGTAGATCTATACGCGGGTTCGCTTTGGCAAAAGCGCATATACACGCTGGTTCATCTCATCAAAGTAGCGTATACATTATGAAATGTGATATCTAAATTTACAGTTGGTTCTAGTGGTTGTTGTAGAGCTCTGGGTTTTGCTCTGTGTTCTGGTGATTGTGTTTTGATGACCGGCTTTCAGTGATTCAGTTATGGGTGATTCAGAGATTGATGATTGAGTATTCAATGGTTGGGTAATGCAATGGTTGTATTACAGTGGTGATTGATTTTTAGATTCAATGTTGTTGATGGGTCCAGTATGAAAATTGGATGGAACATGGCCTTCAGATTATGGTTGTGTTCCAGGAGTATCCAATATGAAAATTTATGAAACGTGGTCACTGGAGGAAGAGAGAAGGTTATAGCCTTCTGTAGGCTAGTGCCTACATACTGGTAAACATATCAGCCAGTACAAGAGCCAGGGGGTTGGATCTTCCTTCCAATAGTAGCTGGAAAAGAAGTGAAGGTTGGAGCCTTTAGTAGGTTGGCGCCTACGTACTAGTAAACAGATCGACTAGTACAAGAGCTATGCGGTTGTAGCTCCCTTCCAATAGTAGCTGGAGAACGAGAGAAGGCTGGAGCCTTCTGCAGGTGGGTGCCTACGTATTGGTATGAGTTTGCACCAGTACAAGATTGAAAACAGGTTTTATTATATTAAAAAGAAGACAACAGCAAGTGGTTTTTGTCCCGCATTGGGTTTCCACCTTATATCTTGGTGTTCATGTGTGTGATGATTTGTTCTGTTGTTACTGCACTTGGTTACTGTTTATATGGTTAATGAGGTTCTGATGCACTAATTAAATATCAACATATGCTGAATTAACTGAATTATAAGTTTGTTGGATACACGCTAGTTGCATTAAACACAGTTGCGTGTACACATGAGTTCCCTTAACTGAAGTAGTGTATATGAATCTGATTATAGAAATGAAAAGTTATTGATTTGCTAACACTGATTCACACCCCCCCCCCCACCTCTTAGTATTATTTTCCAACAATTGGTATTAGAGCAGGTCCTTTGGTAGAAGCTTGATCGCTTGAAGGAGATCCATAGAAATAATGGGACATAAGCTTAAGAAGAAAGCACCTCAGAAGAAGAACCCAACTCAAAGGAACAGTGACAATAGGAGATACAATTGGCCATTAGGTGGAAGCAAGGATTCAGATTTCGAATCACCTCAGATTGAAGATGAACAAGCAAATGAAGCATCATATGAAATCATAGATCAACAAGATCTATTTAACAAAAGGAAGTGTTCCCTCAAAGAAGAAGTTACCAGATTAAAAGCTCAGCTGGAGTGTGCCTTCAAAGTACGTCAAATGCTACAGGATGAAGTGATATCATTAAAAAATAAGCAGAATGAAGAACTACCTCAAGCAGATGAAGAACAAGAAAATGAGATTCTCAAACTAAGGCAACAAGTGGAAGAAGGAAGAAAGTCTGAAGAAATCTTGAAGAAGCAATATCTAGAAAAGGAAGAACAACATTAGGTTGAGGTAAATATCTTAAAAGTAAATTAGAAGAAAAAGATAAACTGTTACGATTTCAAGATAGTACTAAGATCTTGGATGATATTCTTAGTAGTCAAAGGTTTCCTGCCATCAAAACTAGTCTTGGTTTTCATCAATATTTGAAGGTGAATCTAGCTCACAAGGTGAGGCAAGAAACTCCAATGAAAAATCTGAGATGCTCAACAAGGAAATAAAAGGTCAACCCCAAAAACAACCAAGGAAAGAAATTCTTCAAAGAAAATCTTTTACTCCTAACTGTGGAAGTGATAGTTGGTTATTTCCTTCAAGGAATGATGTTGAATGTTTTATATGTCATAATTTTGGACATGTTGCAACCAAATGCAGAAGTAAAATGGTTCAGAACCATCACACAGAAAGATAATCACATTCCAGGTACTTTAAGGGATATTGTTTTGCTTGCAATATGTTTGGTCACAAAGCCATTGACTGCTACAGAAGGAATATGAAACATGTAAGATGTTATGCATGTAACAAGCTTGGACATATAGCAAAGGAATGCAGGAGAAGATTTTGGGCTCCATACCAAAAGCAGAAAACATCATCACATTCGAAGATATGGAAGAAGAAGGAAGTACAGTCAGAAAATGTGGCATGGCACAATGTACAGACATATCAGACTTAGGGGAAGCTAAAAGTGTGAAACCTCATTGTTCTAAATCTCATATGCAAGTTTCGTAAAGACAAGTCGCGTATATACAGAAGTTCGAAGCTTCATTGTCACGCATATGTTAGTATGAGGAAAAGCAATGGGACAGACTCAGGAAAAGGGGTCTGATATGGTTCAATCAATTATCTGCTCTGTTTGATGATGGTTACAATCTACTAATGATGTGTGGAAATGTGTTGGTATTCATAAGATGTCATTTAGAAGTGCTTTTGATCCTCACAAGTTAACTTTATGTATATTTGATTGATGATGATGCCTTGATACTTCTCGTTGATATATGCATGATCAGATCTGACAGTGAACAGATGGAGCAGGTTTAGGGGGAGCATATGCTTCGAATAATGCATTGTTGGCATTATGGTTAAAAGTATTTGGTGATGATGCTTATGTGGCTGAATGATACATCATGCTATGATACTTGGGGTCACATTGTTGGCATTCAGATCAGATTCATGGATGATCACTTAAAGTGGCATATCATTGTTGGTTGGCTAAGAGAATGGTATTGCAGGTTACAGGTCTGGATGCTGTTGACAGATGCTTATGGTGCAGATCATATATGGTGTATGATAGTTGCTAATGACTATCATGGTCTTGTTTAGATTATTGGTCTTTGTTATAAAATTCATGTATATCAATTGATGTAAAGTTCATGCAAAGACCTACTTTGTAACCCCACTTTGCATGGGAAGGATAATGTAATAATTTCTATTTCAGTCATGTATAAACATTTGGTATATTCCCACTTGGTTGGATGGATGAATCAAGAATGGTGTATCCCCACTTGGTTGGGAGATTGATGTATGTATGAGTCATTGGTGATTGGAAGGTCATACTCACTTAGTTGAGTTGTAGACACATGTTATTCTTTCGAAAAATATTTTTTTGCAAACTCTGCATGTGCTTAGGGGGAGCATGGACGGATTGGTACATCTTAACATGTACAAAGGGGGAGCTCAATCAGAGATTTTAACATGTACTCAGGGGGAGTATGGACATCATAATGTATATCAAAGGGAGAAAATATCTTTGTCTGCCCTTTTCCCTTGATGTCAAAGGGGGAGAGTGACTTGATGTTGTTGTTGCCATCAAGTCCAAAGGGGGAGATTGTTGGCATTGTGATACAGGTGTTGTACTTGATGGAAACTCACTCAGAGGACAGATCACAGTACAATAGGATAACAACACAGAGTTACAGATCAGACTACTCAGAATGAAGAAAGAGAGGTATATGCAGGTTCACCTTGACTAAGTTGCGTATGCACGCAAGTTCACAGAACAGAAAGAGCGTATAATGTACACACACACTTCCACAAGAGGGAAAGCGCGTACATGTTGGAAAACTAAGTTTTTGGTCCGAGGTATTTGGTCCATGGTATTTTGATCCATGGTATTGGTCCAAGGTATTTGGTCCGAGGTATTGACCCTAGGTATTTGGTCCAAGGTATTGGTCCTAAGTGGTTTTGGTCCATGGTATTGAGAAAGGCCTAAAACTATATAAGGAGGAGAAGATCATTAGGCCAAGTGTGCAAGTATTGAATATCTGATGAAGTGTGAGATCCAGTATACACGTTATGGGTTTGTGATGCTTTTCTTGATTTGAACCAAGGATGCACCTATGTGGATGATGATGGATGATGGACTGGGATCTTAAGGCTTGGAATGTATTATCATTATGTGTCTTGATCATGGATAGACTAGATCTGAATTACTAATGCATGTTTTATTCTATAAATGTTATGATCTGGGTATGACTAATGTTTAGAAGAGTTGCAAAGTTATGAGTTAATATTTGCAGATCTGTACGTGGGTTTGCTTTGGTAAAAGCGCGTATACATGCTGGTTCGTCTCATCAAAGTAGCGTATACATTATGAAATGTGATATCTGAATTTGCTGTTGGTTCTAGTGGTTGTTACAGAGTTCTAGGTTTTGCTCTGTGTTTTGGTGACTGTGGTTTGATGATAGGCTTTCAGTGACTTAGTTATGGGTGATTCAGAGATTGATGATTGAGTATTCAATGATTGGGTAATGTAATGGTTGTATTGTAGTGGTGATTGATTTTGAGCTTCAATGTTGTTGATGGGTCCAGTATGAAAATTGGATGAAACGTGGCCTTCAGATTATGGTGTTGTGTTCCAGGAGTATCTAGTCTGAAAATTTATGAAACGTGGTCCCTGGAGGAAGAGAGAAGTTCGTAGCCTTCTGTAGGCCGGCACCTACATACTGGTAAACATATCAGCTAGTACAAGAGCCAGGGGGTTGGAGCTCCCTTCCAGTAGTAGCTGGAAAACGAGTGAAGGTTGGAGCCTTCAGTAGGCCGGCGCCTACATACTAGTAAACAGATCGGCTAGTACAAGAGCTAGGGGGTTGTAGCTCCCTTCCAGTAGTAGCTGGAGAATGAGAGAAGGTTGTAGCCTTCTGCAGGTGGGTGCCTGCGTACTAGTATGAGTCTTTGCCAATACAAGATTGTAAACAGGTTTTCTTATATTAAAAAGAAGACAGCATTAGGTGGTTTTTGTCCCGCATTGGGTTTCCACCTTATATCTTGGTGTTCATGTGCATGATGATCTATTCTATTGGTACTACACCTGGTTACTGTTCATATGGTTAATGAAGCTCAGATACACTAATTAAAGATCAACATATGATGAATTAACTGAATCATAAGTTTGTTGGATATACGCTAGTTGCGTTAAACACAGTTGCGTGTACACGTGAGTTCCCTTAACTGAAGTAGCGTATATGAATCTGATTATGGAAATGAAAAGTTATTGATTTGCTAATACTAATTCAACCCCCCCCCCTTCTCAGTATTATTTTCCAACAGTGTGAACCTGCACCTACACCTCTACCTGTACCTATGCCTATACCTACACCTATACCTATACTTGTACCATGACCTGTATCTGTATCTGTATCTGTATCTGTACCTATACCTATACTATCACCCTGCTGCAACCTGTTGAGAATCTCCATATACCTGACATCCTACTGTCCTACCTACAAGATCTTATGCTTTAAGTTTGCCCCATATGAGCTCATATATGCCAAGTGATGTAGCTATACCCATCTGCTGAGATCATATACCACCCTTCTCTCATTACCCTTGATGTACCTGATCTCATAGTCAAACTCGTTGATCGTGGCCAACCATCTAGCTTTCCTAGCATTCAAATTTGTATGGTCGAACACATATCTCAACGTTACCCAATGTGATTACTCATAAGCATAAATTTCCTGCCAAGAATATAATGCCTCCACATCTTCAGTGCATGTATAATCACTGCTAACTCAAGATCAGGCGTGGGATAGCTCTTCTTGTGCTCATTTAGATTCTAAGACTCATAACATACCACCTATCCATCGTACATAAGAACTCCACCAAGTCCCCTCTTGAAAACATTTGTAAATACTATGAACTCTTTTTCTGGATCTGCAATCTGTAGCACTGGTGCATGTGTTAGCAAATGCTTAAGTTGCTCAAAGCTAGCATCACACTCTTCAGTCCATTTGAACTTCTTACCTTTCCTCTGGAATGATGTGATGGGATAAGAAATCTATGAGAAGTTCCTAATGAAACTCCTATAATAGCCTCCCAGACCCATGAAAGATCTCACCTCATCCACACTCTTAGGAGCTACCCACTCCATGATGGCCCTTATCTTCTCTGGATCTATTTGAATGCCCTCCTTGGAGACAACATGTCCCAAATAGCATGCCTCATTCTAAAGGAAGCTACATTTGTTGATCTTAGCATACAACTTATTCTCTCTCAATAACCTCAATACTGTTTTTAAGTGCTCTGCATGCTCTTCTTCATTTTTAGAATATACCAGTATATCATGAATGTACACACTAACAAACTTATCCAAATATGGATGCAACACACTATTCATCAAACACATGAATGTATCTGGAGCATTCATCGAGCCAAATGGAACAAAAAAAAAAAGTCATAATGCCTATACTTGGTCCTGAACAGAGTCTTGTATATGTCCTCCTCTTTGATGTGTACCTGATGGTATCCATATCTCAAGTCAATCTTCGAGAACATTACTTCTCCCTTCAGCTGATCGAACAAGTCATCAATCCTTGGAAAAGGATATATGTTCTTGATAGTCACTTTGTTCAACTGCCTGTAATCAATGCATAATCTAAGGGTACCATATTTCTTCCTCACAAACAAGACCGGTGCGCCCCAAGGTGATACACTTGGCCTAATGTATCCCTTGTCCAACATTTCCTTCAACTGTAATTTCAACTCAACTAACTCAAGTGTTCTCATCCTGTAAGGTGATTTCAATGTTCGAGCTTCCCCTGGAACTATATCAATACAAAAATTCTACCTCCCTGTGAGGTGGAAACTCTATAATGTCCTCAGGAAATACATCCTGAACTGTTGCAACATTGGGTACCTATTCAACACATCTGTATCCTCAACCTCCTTACCCTTATCACAAGAAATGTGTACTGCAAATAGCATGCACCCTTTCCTGCAACTACACTTTTCTTGCATAGTTGTCACCATCCTGACTGATGTGGCTTTATTCTTACCTTGCAAGACTCTTGGTTATCCATTGTTATCAACACATTCAATGAACTTGTCATAGCAGTCAATCTTGGTTCTATGTAGATACAACCAATCCATGCCCAAAAACATACTGTATGAACCCAATGGTAATAGATTCAAATGTGTTGTTGTAGACATACCATTCAAATCAAATGCGCAAGATCTTACCCAATGACGAACTCGCTTCTTCGTTCCTGTAGCCAACTGAACTAACTAAGACTCTAAATGCAACTCCTTATTCAACCCACACCTATCCACCAAGTTAGGACTAACATAGCTATAAATAGATCGAGGGTCAATCAAAATAGAAATAACTCAAGCACGAATCTTACCGTCCATCTCAATGATAGATGCCTGGTGTTCTACTTGTCCGTTGTCCACTTCTACGTCGATATGTGGAATACTTTGACCAAGATCCCCAATAGTTTGCGCCTTTTGTGCACTCTATATCTTAGGCCTTCCACCCTAATGATGCAGACAATCTATCATAATTTTTTCCTCACCACATGTCCAACACTCCATCCGACTAGTGCCCTCACTTATATGTTGTTGTTGTTGTTGTGGCCCATGTCCTTGTATAGCTGCATTAAATCTCTTTTGTGGTGCCACATTTTGTTTCACGTCTGCATGTTGAAGCCTTGTCCTCTTAGGATGCCATTAACTTCTACCTTCGTCTTTTCCTTTCCATCCATGTTGAGATTCATTCTTACACTTTGATTGCTCATAGGAATTCCTTAGTTTCCCAATGACTTCCTCAAGTGACTGAGGCTCATCATACTCAATCCGATCTTGGAAAACCGCTGACAAATCTCTGAACTTTAGCCTTCTCATCAGTAAGATATGGTACATACCTCAATAACTCAAGAAACTTGATCGTATACTCTTCGTTTTTCATTGGATCCATCTTTAACTCATAGAAATCTTTAGCCTTACTATCGTAGTACCTTTCTGACAAGTACTTCTTCCTAAAAATCCTCTTGAATGCCCACCAACTCAAGTTATCTGTCCTGATGTCTCTAACATGTGTAACATATTCCCACCAGATGTTTTCTTTACCTTTCAAGGTAAAGATAGTTATCCGAGCCTTCATGTTATCTGTGTACTCATGGAGCTCAAATAATTTGTTCATGCTAAGTATCCAAGCCTATGAATCTTCCGGATTCTTCACATCTCCATCAAAAGTAGGTGGTTTTTCTTTCTAGAATTTATTTGGAAAGTACCCCCTATCATTCATCATGTAAGGATGATAGTGATGGAAATTATGATGTCTATCCGAACCAGAACTAGAATAATACCTGTACTCATCGCCCATCCTTTCCGGAGTGTCCAACAACCTTCTATCTTTGACAGTGTAATATCTATCTGACATCTGTCTACCAGGAGATGTACTGCCATATGCTCCATTAGTCCCATCCTCATGTGCATGGCTGATCCGAAGGGGCCCTTGTCGCTGCAAGTTTGACAAACTTTGAAGAAGTATAGCATTAACCTTTGCTTTATTCTCTTGTGCCTGTATGATATGGTCATTATATACCTTAAATCCTTATCTCTTCCTTCAAGCTCCTCAGTGTATCATCCAAATCAAAAGTATGCCCCACACCGCGCTGCTCATTTGATGCATAGGGAAATTCTACGTAGTCTACCACCTTGCTAGCCATTTGATCTCTTTCTTCTTGTAATTCATAATATGTCAAATAACCAAATCACAATAAATTGACATAGGTTAGTATAGCTTGGGGAGGGTACCTTTTCTGCAAGATCACCAAATTATCGTGGTACATGTATAACACAATCATAACAGCCTATAGACATGCACAAATAAAGGAATCAACACATAAACATCACTCTAACTAGGATTCAGTCAATGCAAGGCCATATCAATAATGCATGCTATGACCTCATGCATGACAACAACCATTACCCCATTGTACACATTGCTACATGTAGCCGACAATATGCATAAGCAATTCCTAACCAACTACAAATATGCATAACCGCATCTAGTCAAACATAGTTGGTCAGTTCTTGTAATCAACCTACAAGACTTATGCATGTAATCAAAATATTTAAAATGTAACCTAACATACAAAGATGTAAGTAGGCGACATAAAATCAACATATAAGTGACAAATAACCATATACAATCAGTCACATACTCATGTCGAATACTATTCATGAAATCAACATCAAATTCTCCATGATAACCATACTACAACCCTAATCCATTATCAAGCAAAGGAAACAAGTATATAGGTGTAAGAGACACACATGCAACTGGCATGCATGCATGACCGACACACATTCAACCCATTCAGTCTGAGAGTTGAAACATGCTCTAATACCACTCTGTAACACCCTCCTCCCACATCCACCCAAGTAACCATCCCAACCAGGGCAAACATGAGACGAGAGGCTGCTATGATCAAATTCGACCTCCTAGGTGACCTTAAGGAAGTGGAATCAACGGAACATCATGCACAACCATCCAACACCATCAACATAACCCTCAGGAGATAAGTTAGCCACTCAGACAGCCTGTCCCTGGGTCCCACTGTTGTTCGAGACAATTTAAGGCTTAGTCGCTATCATGCTATGGCAAGGTAGCAACCAAAGATCTAAAGTTGCTCTCATAGGCCTGCATGCCAGTGACCAAGGACGAAAATTTCCAATTTTGTGCTAGCAACTCTAGGATTTGAGCCACTTTTTTAGGCCCATATCCTAGGCCATTACCCAAAATCAAATGAAAGCTCAGAATTAAGTAAAATATAGGGAAACAATGATGCAAAAGTAAATAGTTGATCAAGGCCTTATCCAAACCCCTACTAGCCATGACATGCATTTCATCAAGCATATCATCGACATGTAACCTACAAGTGTAAATATCAGAGTTAAGTGTAAGGATCTATTACTCATATGATAATCGCCATGAACCATTGTTTCCTCATGTCATTTGTTGCTTTCTCACTTATTAGGTCATAGATACAATATCTATTCAAATACGAGTAAAAACATGCTAAGAGCCAAACATAACTACTGCCATAAAATGAACATATAACCAACATAATATGAATATAATTACAATAAACATATCAGCCATCAAAATCCATATATAAACCAATACATTTACACATGAAAATCAATGGAATGAATTTCTCATTAATCAATGCAATGAATCGACCAGAGATGGGACTACCACTTTCCACCTAACCATAGATTGGTTGATCCAAGTCTCTCTTCACCCAATCACCTCGGTGCCATATTCCAAGCATGAATGTGAGACTCATAGAACACATCAAAAACACCAATCGATGTGGATGCCATCGGACTTCTCCGCCTACACTGTGAGGAATTTGAGTGCCTCCTAGTCTATCAAGCTTTAAGGTGCATCGACAATCCAATCTAGGGATCGCTTGGCCCTACACCAAGACATACTCTCCAGGCTTTACAGTGCATTCCATCCTAGAATCACTAGGCCCAAAGGAGAGAAAATCCACCTCTTGGATTTCCATATATCCCTCCATTCACTGACAAGCATTACGAGGCCCACCCAGGCACACAATGTGGCTTTACTAGAACCCACAATCTGGTTCAGGGGTTACTAGGCTAGTGGATTTGTGCATCCTCACTCTGGTTCAGAGACCACTACCACCATGTGTTTGTCAATTCAGAGATCCACCGCACTTAGTTTCGAATCCAATCCGACCATCCCACATAAACCCATCTCATGAAATATATCAAGAAATGGCAAGGCTAGGCTAAAAATACTGTCACACCTGCCAAAACCCATGCCATGGTAGGAAAGAAACACATGCAATCGCATGCATGTCAAATCTAGGAAGGAAAATACACATGCAAGTTGATACCTGCAATGAAGCCTGATGTAGTTGTTTGATCTTGCCTTCCCCTACTTGATCTTTGCTCCTCTTGCCTTCTTTTATTTTCTTACATCAATGCCAAAGTTCTCTAAGTGTCTAAGAGTATGAGAGAGAGAGAGAGAGAATAATCAGAGAGATCCAAACTTAAACTGACAAAAGGTTACCAACTGATCCTCATAAGCCTTTTTATGGATGAGGCCTCTATTTTCTTCATTTTCCATTATTTTCCTTCATTTTCCTCCTCACATGCAATGTGTGACCTTTCACCTCCTTTTCTCCTCATTTCCATTATTTTCACAAATAAATATTCCAAAAATACCATTTCTTCTTTCCAAAGAATTATTCATTTCCTTTGTCAATTTCCTTAGCCATAAACAACCAAATGAACACACATTATGATGTCCTTCCCAACATTCAACTTGGAATAAGTGTCCCATTCATCTGTGGTTATTATTTTTAATTTTTATTACATAGAATTTTCACTAAGGTTGTTACAGCCTAGTTCAACCCTTTTCCCTTGATGTCAAAGGGGGAGATAATAATTGCCGTTTAGAGAGAAAACCTGGTATTTGCAGGTGTGCTTACAGGTGGTGTCCAAACACCAAAGTGGTTGCCATAAATTCCAAAGGAGGAGATTGTTGGCATTATGGCTAATGTGTTGTCCTTGATGGCAACCTGCTTGATAAAGATGTACTTGATGTCAACTAAAGGGGATAACAAGAATATTGGTACAGTTGTGACACATGATATGGATTGAGAAATGGTAGTTCAGTCACATATGGATGAAAAAAATGAAGTTTGAGAAAGTATATGTGGTTCCTCTAAAGGAGGGTCATGTACATACGAAGATCCTTGACGAAAAGTCGCATACATAATCCAAAACCATAGAAATATGGATAACAAGGGTCTTTACTATGGTATTTTCCCATAGTAATTAGGGTGGCAATGATTACCTGATCCCGTCAAAAAATAATAATGACATCACCAAAGGATTTACCAAAGGTATTGGTTAAGGATAAAACTATATAATGGTATTGAGATCAAGGTGTTAAGTGTGTGTAAGTAATGGATTATTTATGTGTGATCTGATTCTGAATAGGAGTTGAACTAGGTGGCTCTAGAGACACACACAAGACAAAGAGGGCTTATGAAATCTCAAAAATCAAAGTGTTTAGATTATAATCGAACCAGGTTCATGTTAAAGATCTCGTCGTTGTGATAGCGGTGGTGCGAACAGTTCATCAATCTGAGTCTGGATGAGGAAGATAGAGGCACTCAAAGTTTTGGTTGACTTTTGCTGACTAGGCAGGTTAATGGAGACACAATTTGGACTTTTTCCAGCAGATGGAATCTGGCCAACTCTGGCCAGATTCCGGGCGAAATTTTTGCCTCGTTAAAATGACTCCTTCGGCCAAATTTCAAAATTTTCAAAATTGCCTTATTATATTAAAAATTAAAAAAAATATTAAAAAGGGGAGGTGGTGGGCCACCACCCCCACCACCCCACTCCTCTCCATAACACTATACACCAAATGTTGAAGGTGAGGCCGGTGGGGATTGAACCCACCTGGCCCACGTGGGTCGGTCCCCACCGGGCGGCCCCATATGAACCATGTAATATAACGGCCCCAAATATTAATGCGCCCATATCTACCCCTCTTAACACACAACGACACCAAAAAATTTAATGCACCATTCCAACAGCGCCCCAAATTAATACGAAGGCGCCCAAATAAAAAAAAAAATTACGCGGATTTTTGGGGAGGTAGGATTTGATCCCCAACCTCCCCATAACCAATTGCTTTTTTTACCAACGGGCCAGTGGGGCTTCATTGTAATGTTCGTCCGGGAAAATGTATATTAACCTCATTTGCACAGTGCGCCAAGGAGCATGGAGGAACTAGGAGCGGGCATGGAAATCGAGACGAATATTTTTTAATTAATTTTTAATGCAGGTGGAACCATGACTAAGCGAAATTTCCAAGAGGGTGAAACTTTTGCAGTGTCCAAATTGGACAAACTTTATGTCGAACTTACACCTCTTAGTGACACTAACCTGATGGCACAATTAGTTTCCTAATCTGAGCAGCCAATTTTCAGAGGACCTGGAGGAGGGAATCTTTAAGGAATCTAGGGGAATCTAAAAGATTCCTTGAGCCCCAAATTTTCATTTTCTCTAAATTCAGAAATTTGATAGTTGATTTTGCACTATTCGACGCCAAAAATCTGATGGTGTGTTCAGATTTTCCATTTTCTCATTTCATTTTTTGGCCACTTTTCAAAGTGGAGTGCAGGTGTCAGCATTCATGTGTGAGCAGCCATTCCATGCGATTCGATGCTGTGAGATCGATGGTTCGAACAACTTCAATAGCTTGGAATCCTATTTTCACATGGCCCCAGATGTGAGGTATATGCAGTGTGTTCATGTACTCCTTCTGCTATGCATTATGTTGCATAGATCCATGTTTGATGCTTGATGTGGGATCTTGTTTCTTACTCTATTTCATGATTCCTTCTTGATGTGATGCAGAATCATCTGTGTGATGTACTTGTTGTCATGATTTGTCATGTTGTGTTTTGAGATTCCTTTATTGTATGTTGATGGGATACTCATGTTGATGTCATGTATGTTTACATTGAGATCCCTTTTATGCCATGTTGGCGGGATGCTCATCATGCATGAGTTTATGTCATAGTGATAGGAGTCTTTTGTTCTTACTGAGAGTTCCTGTAGCAGAATATCTCTTGGAGCCACTCCTGCATGAGAGCATTTTCCTTGTATGATAGTGACATCACCTCTTATGTACATCATCACTATTGATAGCACTTAATGCAGTGGCCTATGCCATCTTGACACCAGGGTTCGGAGACGTAGTCCCTCCTGGACGAACTCCGTTATCAACGACTTATGTTTTCATGTGTTGATGATTGACATGTTCCTCTTCTTTACATCATGTACATGTATTCATTTATGTTCTTTTAAAAATGAAATTTAACACATCACAAAAGTAAAAGGTCTTGGAAGGGTCCTTTGTCACATCCGAACCTAGATCAAGTGGTATCAGAGCGGTCTTTGCGTGTATGTGAATTGCAAGCATGAGTAATGGAACATGCAGTGACAGAGGATGAAAAAGTGATGTATGAGACCATGCTCAAAATTTCACAAAGAGTGGAAATTATGTATGAAACTCTACAAAAAGAGACAGAGGAAAAGGAGTGATTGCAGCTTCAGTTGCGAGCCACGAAAGATGCCCCGGAAGAAATGAAGCACAAAAATCAAAGTTTTCAAACAGATAACACTAAATTGAAGATGCTTCTACATGAAGGGAAAGAGGAGAAACATAGTTTGCTACGATAGCTGCAAGCAAAGGACGAGGCCTTGGGAAAGCTGCAGCATGACCCATGTGAGGTAAAAAGTAGTTCTCTGAATTCATGTATATGTCCTAATGATGATTTCGCTATTTTTGAAAATCACACCACAGGAATTGGCTCCAAACTGTTGAAGAAAATGGGTTATGAAGGAAAGGGATTGGGCATTAATGTCCAAGGCATTGTCAACCCTATCAAAGTGGAGGAATTATCCCGTCATATAGGACTTGGGTATGTCAGAAAGGAAGTTGGGGAATGCGCTAAGACAGCTAATGAACCCCCAACAACAGATGATGAGAAGCCCTCATCAGTTCTTTCCAAATTGATAGAAGAGGTAAAAGATGTTGATTTCCTTTCAGTTTCTTCTTCACATAGTATGCTTTCCGTTGGAGATTTGGGGATCCCAATTACAGGGACAAACATGACGCTCCTTACAAGGACGAGGCACGAGGAGGAAGAAAAACTTGGTGTTAATAACCAAGACATGACTCAACCATTTTGGGTTATGCAGAGACCTCAAATTGCAGGCTCGAGATACACTAAAGGAGAATGCTCAAAGGTGTCAGATTCATCCGTGGCATTGTCAAAATCGTCGAGGAAAAAGAATGATGGAAAACATCCCCATCATCCCATGGCAGTTTCCATTGTAGGGAAAGAGTTAAGGCAAGCTCTCATTTCGATTATGATCATGTTGTTAATGATGAACATAAAACATGACATCAAAAAACATGTACCTTTTGTGGATTACATAACCATACATTTTCTAAGTGTTGGATAAGAATGAGAGCACACAAAAGGATGAGGCATGAAAGACCCTCTCAACAGCAAGTAAAGAAACATGTTAAGAAGATTTGGAGGAAGAAAACCTATTGTAGTCATTGCGACAGAAGTGGCCATCAAAAAGCAACATGTTGGAGGCTCCATCCATAGCAGTGCCTTAAAGACAAAGCGTCGATGCATGAAGTAGGTGAAGCAGTTGTTTGACAAGCAAAACCACCACAAGGAGGCAACCCATTCACATTGATAAGTGAAAAATGGTTTCTAGATATGTTAGCTTGTCACGGTTGTGCTTTTTTAAATCATTTGTTGCATTTTAAAATGTAAAGGTGATGATGTGTTTTCCATCACTTTTTCAGCAACAATGATGTCTGATCTTATTTTGAGTCGCATGATAAACTTTGGAAGTGATGTTATGTTTCCATCACTTGTCAGAGAAAAAATAGTGTTTGGCCTTGTTATCGTAGATCATGTGTTGCAGTGATGATGTGTTTTCCATCACTTGTTGAAGTAACAATGATATTTCGGCCTTGTTGTGATAGTTGGAGTATTATGTCCATCTAGATGTAAACTTGACCACCAAGTATGTGTTATAAACTCGTGGCAAGTGTGTGATGCTTGGGTCATTAGTTGGTCATGAAAGTCAATCATGTAATTTGCAAAACAATATACTATAAGTTGCAGAGGTTGCAGGTGTTGGCTCATCACTTAAGGCTCCGAAGAACAAAGGTGAAGGAGATGGAAGTGATTCCCTTCAGGATGCCTGTGATGCAGACAAGGTACATAAAAGTTGCAGATTGTTTTTCATGCTTTTGGAGGACCAAAAGCTCCTCAGTGGGGAGGATTGATCCAGGTGACTCTAAAGACACACAGATGACAAAGAGGGCTTATGAAAGTTCAAAAACCAAAGTGTTTGGATTATTCTTGAACCGGGTTCATGTTAAATATCTCACCCTTTGTGATCACGGTGGTGCGAACGGTTCGTTAATCTGAGTTCGGATGAGGAAGATAGAGGCAGTCAAAGTTTTGGTTGACTTTTGCTGACTAGGCATGTTAATGGAGACACAATTTGAACTTTTTCTGGCGAACAAAATCCGGACAACTCCGGCCAGATTCCAGGAAAAATTTTTGACTCATTAAAATGACTCCTTCGACCAAATTTCGAAATTTTCAAAATTGCCTTATTATATTAAAAATTTAAAAAATATATAAAAAAAGGGAGGTGGTGGGCCACCACCCCCACCACCCCATGCCTCTCCATAACACTATACACCAAACGTTGAAGGTGAGGCCAACGGGGATTGAACCCGCCCAGCCCACGTGGGTCGGCCCCCACCAGGTGACCCCATATGAACCATGTAATATAATGGCCCCAAATATTAATCAGCCCATATCTACCCCTCTTAACACGCAACAGCACCAAAAGCATTAATGCACCGTTCCAACAGTGACCCAAATTAATACGAAGGCACCCAAATAAAATAAATAAATAAATAATTACGCGGATTTTTGGGGAGCTGGGATTTGATCCCTAACCTCCCCATAACCAATTGCCTTTTTTAGCAACAGGCTAGTGGGGCTTCATTGTAATGTCCACTCGGGAAAATATATATTAACCTCATTTGCACAATGCGCCCAGGCAACATGGAGGAACTAGGAGTGGGCACGAAAATCGAGACAGATATTTTTTAATGAATTTTTAATGCAGGTGGAACCATGACTGAGCGAAATTTCCAGGACGGTGAAATTTTTACAGTGTCCAAATTGGAGAAATTTATGTCAATCTTACATTTCTCAGCGACACGAACCCGATGGTGCAGTCAATTTCCTAATCTGAGCAACCGATTTGAAGAGGACCCGAAGGAGGGAATCTTTAAGGAATCTAGGGGGAACCTAAAAGATTCCTTGATCCCTAGATTTTCATTTTCTCAGAATTCAGAAATTTGACAATTGATTTTGCACTATTCGATGCCACAAATTTGATGGTGTGTTCAGATTTTCCATTTTCTCATTTCATTTTTCGGCCACTTTTCAAAGTGGAGTGCAGGTGTCAGCATTCATGTGCGAGCAGCCATTCCATGCGTTTCGATGCCGTGAGATCAATGGTCCAAACAACTTCAATAGCTTGACATCGTATTTTTCAGATGGCCCCAGATGTGAGGTATATGCAGTGTGTTCATGTACTTCTTTTGCTATGCATTATGCTGCATAGATCCCTGTTTGATGCTTGATGTGGGATCTTGTTTCTTACTCGATTTCATGATTCTTGCTTGATGTGATGCAGAATCATCTGTGTGATGTACTTGTTGTCATGATTCGTCATGTTGTGTTTTGAGATCCCTTTGTTATATGTTGATGAGATACTCATGTTGTCATCATATATGTTTACATTGAGATCCCTTTTATGCCATGTTGGCGGGATGCTCATCATGCATGAGTTTATATCATACTGATAGGAGTCCTTTTTTTCACTGAGAGTTCCTGTAGCAGAACATCTCTGGGAGCCACTCCTGCGTGAGGGAATTTTCCTTGTATGATAGTGACATCACCTCTTATGTACGTCATCACTATTGACAACACTTAATGCAGTGACCTACACCATCTTGACACCGGGGCCCAGAGACGTAGTCCCTCCTAGACGAACTCTGTTATCAATGGCTTATGTTTTCATGTGTTGATGATTGACATGTTCCTCTTCTTTACATCATGTACATGTATTCATTTATGTTCTTTTAAAAATGCAATTTAACACATCCCGAAAGTAAAAGGTCTTGTAAGGGTCCTTTGTCACACCCGAACCTGGATCAAGAGTGCACCAGGAACCAGGGAGAAGACTCGAATATGAAAGATATGAAGATTTGTTGATATATATATATATGCTTGGTTGCTTTGTTTTTTGCAAATTTTTAAGTATCTAACAATGATAGATCTGCGGTTATAATGATGTTATGATCTAGATGTGTTTTCATAAGTCTCTAGTTTCGACAGTGAAGGTTGTGGGATGTGAGTTTTGTTTATAACAAAAGGTATGTTTAAGTAGTTTAAGATCTATGTGTCGGTTTGCTTCTGGATAGTCACGTACATATGCATATTTGTTTCTATTGAGTCACATATATTTTTTGATATATGTATTTCAGTATTTTTAGATCTGTATGCAAGTGTTGCACATGGTAAGAACATATATACATAGGTCTATTGAATAAAAATATTGTATATATTATGAGTTAGATCTGGATAGGGTTTTCATTATTTCTTGATGATGACTATTGATGAGTTTTGTTATATTTTCTGTTGTTTGTCAATGATGTCTTCATCTAGATGGTTTATATTTATCGTGTTTTTGTTGTGCATTGACTATTGATGGGTTTTGTTATATTTTTTGTTGTTTGTCAATGATGTCTTCATCTAGATGGTTTATATTTATCATGTTTTTGTTGTGCATTGATCTGATATAATACCAATTGTTGATTCATTATTCTATTGGATATTGTTATAGTAATTCAGTTGGTTCAGTGATTGTATTTCAGATTCAGTATTCATTTTGTTATTAAGCATAATGTTGGGTGTGGGTCCAATGTGAAAATAAGGTGAAAGGTTGCTTGTAGGTTTTGATATTGTTTGAGACAAGTGGATCCACTATGAAATATGGTCCACATTAGGTGTTGATGGTTAGAGCGTTCAGTAAGGAAGTCATAGCTTCCTTGCAGTGGTAGTTGGTAAACTTGTTCAGGGGGTAGGTGCTCCCTTCTAGTAAGATCTAGTAAACAAGGTCAGGGGGTTGTAGCTCCCTTCCAATGGGTGCTAGAGAATGAGTGGAGGTTGTAGCCTCTTGCAGGTGGGTACTTGCGTACTAGTAAGAGTTTTCTCCTGTACAATATGTAATGAAGTTTCTCTTTATAATAAAAAAAGAAGATAAAGATGACAACAATAGTGGTTTTCTCCCACATTGAGTTTCCACCTAAAATCCTGGTGTTCTGTGTGTGTTACTTATGTGATATGATTTTTCTATTCTTTATTGCATATTGGATGGTTAATGAACTATTAATGCAATGGTTAAGTTAACTCACTGATGGAAGTTATGATAAATTAAGTTATTTAGATATATGTTGTTTGCATTCACTAGAGTCGCATACGTACATTGGTTATATAAAGAACAATAGTGTATGAAATTCCAAATAATAAATTGAAAGTTAAAGTGAAATAAAAATATTTATTCACCACCCCCCGCCCCTCTTCCCTTATCAATACTTTTCCTAACAAATTTAATATATCTTACTACTTCCTTGCATCATTCGGAGAGTCATTGACATGGAAATTCTTGGGACGATTCATAATTTGATTAGGATTTTCAAAGGAGTCGTTTTTGGATGCAACAAATTCCTCATTGAGCATATTGGGATGATCTTCACTTGATGTGCTTCAGATACCTTTGTTCTTGGATAACTCGAAACTTCCCTAATAACCAATACCTATTTTAATAAATGGAAACCCTTGCATGTTGAGAATGTGATCTAGATATCGAGTCCCTTTATGAAGTTTTGACTTGACATACTCTAATCCTTCTTTCAAAATGACAACTTCTTCCTCTAGTCTTTCAGAAATTTGATCCTTCTCATTAATTGTCCTGAAAAAACTTGTTTACTCTTTTGGCTTCTTCTAGTTCGACTTTGAGAGCAAGAATGGTCTTTTCATTGAGATTTATGTCTTGAAGCGGTTGCATTTGTTGACCTTCCCTTTCTCAAAATATCTTTATTTCCTTTAATGCACTTTTAAGTTCTCCTTCATAACGTATTTTTTCTTCATGTTCTTCTACTTCAGTGATTAATAACATTTCAGCCCTATCATCATTAGTCACACTTTCATTTCTTCCATTGTCACTTTATTCTTCTTAGTATAAATTCCTCTTCTTGTTGGCTTGCTTCTCCTTTTGATTTTTAGAATTGAATTTTGAATCTTCGTCACTATCATTTATTTTAGTAAGAACAATTAGAAGCATAATGTCCTATCCTACCACATTCAATGCACTTAAAAGAGAGCTTACCTTTGAACTCGACAGTCCCCCATTTTAACTTTCAAACAAACTTGGCTTCTTTTTCATTAGAGTTAGAGTCAGCTTGATCTTCATTTTTTTCACTTCCTTGGTTGATTTGAATGTTGCTTCCTTGACTGTTGATTTTCCCTCCTTTATTCTTAGCTCCTATGCTAAGATTGTTCCACGAATCATATCCACAATCATTATGTCCACATTTGATAGTTCATTAAGCACTAATACTTTGTGATTGAATCATGATGGAAGAGATATCAATACCTTTTTCACAACAACGCCATCTTGCACTTTTTCACCAAGACCTACAATGGAGTTAAAAATATTTTCTACTCAAAGAAATACGAATGAAAATATTCATCTTCTTCCATATTTAAACTTTCAAATTAGCCCCTGAGAGATTGTAGATTTCCTTCTTTTTTTTTTTTTGCTAAAATAAGCGTCGGACCTTCTATTCAAAAAGATAATACAAACAAATTACAAGATGTACAAAAGAGATGCGGGCCACAAAAAGCCTAGGAAACCGAACCAAAGGCTCGCTAACTAGGCTCAGGGCCCACAAAACAAAACTTCGAAACCAAGACCATTTGATCTGTCATCGGAGATCTGACGGTCAAGAACCATATCGGAACACTAACCAGCTCACTCTTTATCTCTTGAATCGGACCCGATAAGCTTTCAAAGGTCACTCTATAAAAATTTTGGGTCCGATTTGGTTGATATCCTTCGCGCATGTAGTCCACCTAAAATCCACCAAATGCAAGCAAATCGCATCAATCAGAGTTACCTGCAAGATCTTTAACATTGCTTTTAGACCTGAAATCTAATGAGGCTACCATTAAACTAGATTTCGGGTCCATTTGGCTTGATAACCACCTTGCAACTTGCCAACCAGACTTGATAAAATTGTTGCTATTTCTCCTACCTGCTCGCTCCTTATCCAAGCTCCCTGCAAAGCCAAAGAAAAGGTGAACTGTAGTATAATTCAGGATTATGTAGATCCTTGTGCTGTCAGTCGACACCCACCCAAGAACCTTGGGTTTGTAGAGTTCTGGGCGCATATTCCGAAAAAAACACCGAGCATTATTTTCCTCTATATCACTGAACTGTTGCTTCATGTGGATTGTAAATCAACTGTTTCCAGAGTTTTGCAGCCTGCTAGTATCCCCTACTCTGATAGAGCTCCTGATCTGCATTCGCCTGTCTTAGACACTCATCCCTCAATCTACCCTGGGGGATCTCTATCCATTTATAAATATTGTTGCTTTTAGTACAGAGCACTCCTTCATTAGCTAAGATATCTGCTAATTTGTTGGTTGTTCGGCACACATGAGTGAAACTCAGGGTTCTCATATTCTGCAGGTGGGTTTGAATTCTTTGATAGATTTGCAGAAGCCTCCAATGTTTTGAAACTTTTTCCGGAGCTGAGCCATAGCATATTTTCTTGACTGAATTGATAATCAACTCAGAGTCCACTTCAATTATAATGTTATGAAGATTGGAGTCCCTCAGAATTTCTAAGCATTGTTCAAGGGCCATGAGCTCTACCATATTGTTTGTGGCCTTCCCCAAATTACTATGAAAAATGATTTCTATACATCCCTTTTCATCCCTAATCACTCCTCCATAACCAGCCATGCCCGGGTTTCCTTTTGAGGCCCCATCTATGTTGCATTTCATAAAACCTTGAGGGGGAGGTTGCCAGAAGTCCTTATCAGCAATAATATGATTTATATTATTGTTTTTGCCCTATGGGATAAACCCCTGTAGACCCAACTGTAGTAGTATCTGCACATCAGTATCTGAAGGGTGATTCTCAGGGGGTTTATTAATGAGGGTTCCAACCGTCTCCTTGAGCTGTCTTAAAATTTGTGCAATGATGCTCTGGGAAGAACCTTTTTTATTTTTGAATAATCTGTTGTTGCATTCTTTCCATACATCCCAGATTAGAAAGCTTGGAGCTAAAGCCCAAGCTTTGTTGACAGTTTCATAATCAGAGAAATTTTTCCTCCACTTCTTTAAGGTGCTGGTGATGCTACCCATGTCCCTGTCTGAATGTCTGAATATTGAGGCAATCCAATTCCACAATGTGGAAGTAAAGGGGCAGAGGTTAAGAAGGTGATCCATAGTTTCTTCTTGTGATTCACAAAGCTGGCATTTGGAAGGACCATAAACACCTCTTTTCCTGAGGTTTTCCCAGGTAAGAATTTTCTTATGATGCACTAGCCACATGAACAGTTTGATTTTCATCCAGCTTTGGTTCTGCCATAGGTCCTTCCAAACCCAATCAGGGTTTGTACCTTCATTTTTATTTCCCCATCTCAGCTGGTCTGAATCTACTGATATCAGAATTTTCCTCTGTTCCAGAATGGCTATCAGAGCTTCTGCCTGTGCCTTCAAGGGGGAGTTATCCCTATAAACTAGTTTCTTCCATATCCTCCATTTTCCTCCATTATTTTCCTGATCCCAGAATTCATTTACTCTGAGTAACCTTTTGTTGTCAGTATCTGTCTTGAGATTTGCAAATTATTCTCTTAACAATTTAGGTTCCTGTTGCCACTTATCCTCCCAAAACCATGCAAGGTTTCCATCCCTGACTTCCCAGAAACTGTGTTTTTGAACAATGGCTCTATTCTCCCAAGCTTTGTTCCAAATGTGGGAGCCTTTGATGATTCCAGACATTCTAATATGATCTCTTTCTTGCCAATTGTTTGCATATTTCTGTTTCCAAATTTGAGCCCAAGGGGAAGCTAAGTCTTTTAGCCATCTCCACCATAGTTTTGCCCCCAAAACTTTGTTTAGCACCTCAGGATCATCCAGTCCCAAACCTCCATGAGTCTTAGGTTTACAGATCTTTTCCCAGGCTACCAAGGCCCATTTTTTTTTCTCTTCCCCTTTACCCCAAAGAAAATCTCTTTGGATATTTCTGCATAGTTGCATGAACTGGAAGTGCAGAAAACATAAATATGGGGATAGTTTGAAGGACAAATTTTGTGAGCACGAGCCGTCCTGCTAAGTTTAAAGATCTACTTGTCCATTTTCGTATTTTGTCCTGTAGCTTATTAATCACCGGCTCCCAGACTGTCTTGCTCAGAGGTTTGTCTGTTAGCGGTACTCCCAAATATTTGGAAGGTAGCATGTCTCTTTGAAAGCCTAGAATTCTGGCTATATTTCTCTGAATAGCAATGTCAGTGTTAAAAAAGAAAATCTTTGATTTGGAGAGGCTTACCTCTATGCCCGCAGCCATTGCAAAGTCTTTCAGGATTTGTTTGTAGGCTAGAGCTTCCCTGACCGAAGGTATGCCCTGAAGCATAGTATCATCCACAAATTGTTGATGTGTCAAAGCATTTCTGTTCATGGTGATTTTGAGACCCTAGATTTTTCCTTCTGCTTTGGCAGACTTGATAGCTCAGCCTAGCCCTTCCATCATGAGAATAAAGAGGAAGGGAGAGAGAGGATCTCCTTGTCTGAGACCTCTTGTAGGTTTAAAGGGCTTGGATGGTGAACCATTTAACAAGATTGAAAAACTAGAAGTAGTTACAAGTGCCATTACCCATCTTACCCAGTTATGGTCAAAGCCATAAGCTAAAATAGCTTTCTGAATGTAAGCCCAACTTATCTTATCATAGGCCTTTTTTAGGTCGAGTTTCATAATCATTCCTGCCTACTTGTTGCTTATGAGAGAGTGAACCACCTCGTGAGCTTGAATGATATTGTTGAGAATTTGTCTGCCTTCCACATACCCAGTTTGCTCCTCAGATACAAGAGTTGGTAGAAGGGGTTTAAGTCTGTTTGCAATTATTTTGGAAATTATTTTATACACCACATTGCATAGTGCTATTGGTCTGAATCTATCTGGTGTCATAGCATTATCCTATTTTGGAATTAAGGATATGAACGATGTATTGAGCGCCTTCAAAACATTTCTATTTTTCCTAGAGTCCTCCACCACCTCGAGGATATCCTGCTTGACTATTCTCCAGCATGCTTTAAAGAAATCAACATTAAAACCATCCGGACCTGGCGCCTTCCCATTTTTCATTTCTTTGATGACTACGCTAACCTCCTCTTCATTCACAGGCTTGTTTAGATTATAATTGTCTTCTCTTGTCACCAGTTTAGGAATGTGCTTTGTGAATTCATTGATGAATTGTGACCTGTCTAAGAGAGGTTCCTCTGCTATGCCTTGGAAATGTTGAACCAGCGCCGCTTCTATATCTTTGTGGGTATTGAGTTGTTTTCCTTGAGAATCCTTGATTTTTGAGATCCTGTTATGAGACCTGTGATCCATGGTAGATTTGTGAAAAAACCTTGTGTTCCTTTCTCCTTCTTTTAACCATTGAACTCTTGATTTCTGTCTCCAGAATATTTCCTCTTGTTTGCATAATTCTTCCCATTCCTGTTGATGGTTGTTAGCTTGTTCCTTTCTTTCCTCGTTGAAGCCATCTGTGATGAGGATTTGATTAATTTCATGTAGCTTCCTTTCAACATCTTTTTTTGCTTCAAAAATGTTTCCAAACTCATTCTTATTCCAATCTTTAAGCCTGCTTTTGATATGTTTCAATCTTTTGTGTAGGAGGAACATTTTAGTGCCCTGAACTTGCATATCCTCTTTCCACCATTCTTCAATATTGCTGATAAAGTCTGGATGTGTGAGCCAGATGTTTTCAAACCTGAAAGGTTTGTTTCTTGGAGTTCCTATAAAGGATGCTTCAAGTTGAACAGGCCAATGATCCGAGCCACCAAAAGGGAGTATCATCACTGACATATCAAGGCCTGTAAGGATAAGGTCCTCCGAGATGATGAATCTATCAAGTTTTGAGGCCACCTGAGACTCTCCTCCCCTTTTGTTATTCCAGGTAAAGATGCCATTACTTATCTCTGGGTCTACCAGCCTCATATTGTTTATAAAATTCTAAAATGCTATGGAGTCTCTGCCAAGTGATCTAGTTCCACCTTTTTTTCCTGGCAGGGATCTGATCATGTTGAAGTCACCTCCCGAAATCCAAGGGATGCTCGAATATTTGTCCCTTAGATCCTCCAGTGAAGTAAGCAGCCTGAGTTTATCTTCAGGCTTCTGTGGACCATAAACATTTGTGATTAAATATACTTCCTTGTCCCCCAAAGGTTGAATAACCACTGATAAGTAGTTCCTAGATGCTTCCGCATCAAGGATTCCTAGTTTCTGAGGATTCCAAAGTGTGAGAATACCCCTTGCTGTATTGTCTGCTTTGACTTCTAGATATTCATATTTAGTCAGCCATTTGCTGTGTATTTCTCTTATTTTACCTACTGAACATTTTGTTTCCTGGATGAAAATCATATCTGGTTTTTCTTCTTTCATTCTATTGCTAAGATTTCTTTGTTTCCTTTTGCTCCCTAAACCCCTAATATTCCATGTTGTGAGCTTCATTAAGAAAGATTTGTAAATGAGTAACTAGTTAGGTCTTTCATCTTACCTGAATCGATCATTAGTTTACCACACTCTATCAGCAGTTCATTCTGTTTTTTCCTACCTCTTTTCCTGCCTGGGTTCTTAGGAGCTAGTCCTGAATTTGCCTTCATAGTTTTCACCCCTTCGTTGTCCTGATTATCATGGATTCTTTTTACTCCCAAACCTTTTTCTTGATTTCTCCATAGAAACAGTTGTTGCACTCTATTGAGATCCTCTTATGGTAGTGAATCCATTCCTTTGGTGGTTCCCTTCTCCAAGAACATTTTCAGATCTAGATGCTCCCTATCAAGAATATCCTGCAGCTCGTGATCCTCTGTTTCCACCACGCTCAGGGTCATTTCTTTGTCCCTATCAAGTTCCATAGTGTTCAGAAGACCCTCCTTTTGTTGGTTTTTATCATGTGTGTCCTCCATACTCCCTTCCTTTTCTTTTTCCCTAGGGTTGTCCTTTTGAGTCTGATCTTCTTTACCTAGCTCCTCTTCTTCTTCTAGTACCTTGTACATGTTATGACTTATCTAATTTTCCTCGTTTATTTTCTTCTGGTACCTTCTCCCTCCTCCGCCTCTATTTCTCACTTTGCTAAGGCTATTAGTTTCTTTCCCTGAGGTAGCTTTAGTTTTGCTTTCTATTTTGTTTAAGGGGAAATCTGTGAATAGGTGTCCATGTTCATGGCATTTGCGGCATCTGAAAGGAACATGCTCATAGTCCACCGCTTGTACCCACTCTTCATCAAAAACTTCCAAAATAACTTCATCTGGTAGAGCTCCAGAGAGGTCCATCTCTATGCATATACGGGCAAAGGATGTATACTTTCCCCACCTAGTGGCCTCTGATATTTTAACAAAATGCCCTAGTTTATTTCCTATTGCTTTTAAAGATTCTAGCTGTGAATAATCCAGTGGTAAGGAGTAGAGCCTTACCCAAACTAGGACTAAAGTGAAGGTCTTGCGCTCCGGGACAAAATTCATCACCCAAGGCCGCATATAGAGGCCTGCAGCAGCATAGAAGTAGGGCCCTCCTTCAAACACTCTATCTTTATCCTCAATGTTAGTGAAGACTACAGTGAAGAAACCCTTTGATCCAAGGTGTAGGTCTATATCCCCTTTAGGTTTCCAATGATTCTTTATCCATGCCTGTAAAGCCTTCTCCATTGGCCATAACCCCATGAATTTACAAATGACTGCATAAGTCGCCATGTGCTCCCTGTGCGCCTGTAGCACTGGATCACTTAACACCACTCTAGGTGTGATAGTTGTCCTAGGTTTACACGGTCCAGTTTGGTTTCTGGTGTCCACCCTCTGATTTTCTCCTTCTATTCCTTTTTCTCTTTTGACTTCTTCCCGCGTATTTTCCTGCTCCTGTGTGCCTCTGTTGTCTTGTTTCCCTCCTCCTAAAATTCCTTTTTTCGCCTCCAGAGGTTTCTTAAATCCATTGGAAACTGCCTGACTGTAGGAGGGAGTGGAACTCCCCCCCTCACGCCTCTCCATGGTGCCCAATGCTTAGCTTCTGCTGCAAACCCTATCTCTCTCCAGCTTCCTTCCTGTAACTCCGTAGATTTCCTTCTTTCACTCTAATATCCCCTTCAAAATAATTTTTTAGCTTATTCCATACCTCATGAGTGGACCTACACTGCATCACTTTAAAAAGCTATGAATTTTCCAAACCACTTAGAATAACATGCTCTACTTGTGCATTGGATGTATAGAATGCCTTATCAGCTACATTTGTGAGAATAGATTTCTAAACTTTATAATGAGTCTCCGCAATTGCCCAAAGATATGCTCCGAAGGAGACGAGGTAAGTCTCCAACCTTATCTTTTGGAAAGCATAGTTGAATCCATTAAACAATGTTGGCTTACCTATTGCTCTCATTGTGGCCATCTTCCCTTGAACTCAACCTTATAGTAGTTAATTGTTCTTGATGGAAATCTGCTATGTTACCACTTGTTGGAGAAAAGATCATATTGAGAATGAGGGGGTCAATCAATGTGGCAGTTATTTGACCATTTCAAAATTTATTCAATAAAAAATTATATAGAAATGAATCATAACCATAAGTGACATATTGATAAATAAAACAATGCATCATGAAGCTATCATCACATTGGCACAAGGAGACAAAACATTTCTACGTGGAAACCCATACAGGAAAAATTTACAAATTCTTCTTCATTTTCTTCAATTCATTACATAGATTTGTAGGAACCCATCCCCAAGATATGCAAGATGCTACGTGTACTAGGCTATAATCTAATTAAGGCACCAACCTCAAAAATGTGTAAGAAATGACTCATTGTAGGCTAAAACCTGATTGAGGCACCAAACTCCGAGATGAGAAAGCTCGTACTTCTTTAGGATTCAACATGAGTGAGTTACCAACCTCAATGGAGGAACCCAGCTCCCTCTTCAACTTCTTGTGGGCCTATTTTCAAAATATTGGAAACTATATTCACCTCCTCTTCAAACAATATAAATATTTAAGATGAACTAACTTCTGATGTCAAAATATTTTCAATGTCCTAACATATCCTGTAGAAACTCTACTTCAACCTACTCATCAATCTAGTCAGATAAAACCCTTTCTGGAACATTTTCTTTCTATATACATGTTGATGGGCATAGCTAACTACTCACCAACACGAGGGAACAACCTATTCTAGGGTTCTTTAATAACCCAATCCATTTGGGATAGTTACCCTAATGGGTTTTACGACTTTGTTATCCACTTAAAGATTGACTCCCCACTAAATGCAATTATGATCTAAAAAGGAAAGTTTAAACTAATTAAATGCATTTTCGAGATACTAAGACATCATTATCTCTCAGTGCAAAAACACTAATTAAATAGTTAGATTATTTTAATAACAACTATCTTAATAAATCCTATCCTATGGAAGCATAATGTACCTAAAATCAAATCAGATTACACCGGTAAATAAAACATAAAATGGTAAAAAAATATAGAAGAAATTATACATTAATACCATACAAGCCTTTTGCACATAATCAAATATCTATCTTGATGAAAGAAAACTACCTTTCGTAGTTATTCATAATCTGAATCAATTAACAGATAAATTTATCAAATTAATTTATGACAATAATCCTCAAAAACACATTTCAAAAGGCTATCATCAAAAGATATTAAATGAAGGACTGAAAACATAGTTCATGTTTCATTCAAGCTCACAGAAAACAATGATGAGAAAAAACAAATGTGATTGTTATTAGTTTGATGAAGACTTTCATAAAAAAAAATTCAAGACAACATTGGAGATCCAAACAACACTGCTTCAAAAAGGATTATCTATCAAATACCGTTGGCTTCCCCTCACGTATTCCCCTCTAAAAACTCATTTTAGAAATGCAAAATGATGCACAAAAGGAGTTGAAGGCATTCCATCCTTCATGGAGACCCTTCTCATTTGTTACAATTATATTCCTCCTTTTTATAATGATACAAAATTAATCGAATGAGTTATTTTTTCAACAATTTTTCTTCTAAAAGAAATCTCAATCCCATTCAAAATATGTTGGGTAGAATTAAGTAAGGTTCGCTTTCTTCTGTTAACTACTCCAAAGACCTAGTGTGGAGATGAATTTGTTAATTCCTCCAAATAAAGGTAGGTTTGCTAACTTAAGTTCTCAATTCTCCCCATGAGCTTAAGTTGATTGCTAATTCCCCGAATATTCGGGAATCAGACGGGCATGGGTGTGGTCAAAAAATTGATCGTGCCCATGTTCGTCCGATTCTCGAATATTCGGGGAATCAGTAATCGACATAAACATGCCCCAATTTTCCTGATCGAATCTATAATGAAAAGACCCTCAAACTCGGGATGCCAATCGCACCTGCAAACACCCAATACAACCATTAAACTATTGTATTGCTTACATAAAAATAAATAAATAAATAAATAAATAAATAAATATATATATATATATATATATGTGTGTGTGTGTGTGTGTGTGTGTGTGTGTGTGTGTGTGTGTGTGTGTGTGTGTGTGTGTGTGTATTGTTGAAGATAATGGAGAATATCCTAGAATAGGTAGAGTTGGTTCACGTAACCACAGGATAGGAATTAATTTCTATTTCTTAGGATGCTGTTCTAACTTCCCTAAAACCATGTTTTCTATTTAATGTGTAATGTGCGTGAACAATGTAGAGCATTCTACAGAGCCAGACTTTCCTGGTTCAAACTCTCTTTCGTAGAGCTGACCAGTGGATTTTATTTTATTAATACAAACATTTCCATTTTTATCATGGTACCAAAGCATCAAGGCTGAGGAACCTATACGCTGGCTGGTGGGTGGTTCTTTGAACCGGGATCATCGCAGTTGTGAGGAGGATAACTACGACGAATCCAAAATCATCATTGGTTGTGAGTGTACCTTTGTGACGAGTGCACTGTAGCTCCTTCGCGCATATTTTTAACTTTTTCGTCGCAGGTATTTGATGTACAGCTGTGATGACATCGCAGAAAAGATAGACATATCTGTGATGATCGTGTAAATCAGAGAAGCAGCGTGGGGAAGCCAAGAGCAAGGCTGTAGTTGTCAGAGAAGCTGCACGGGGAAGCCAAGAACAAGGTTGTAGCTGACAACAAAAGGTTGTCTGGAGGCTGAGAAGAAAGCCATGGTGATCAGTAGGTGTGCTGCAAGATCAAACAACATTGAAGAACAATGATCTGTCTCTATCACAGATCTGGGGTAAATTTAACATCTTTTACCTATTGATTTTTTTTTTTCTTTCTAAATCGCCAATATGAATAACAATATGTTTGAAGCATGCTTGAATGAGCATAACAAGCTCAATGGTTCCAATTATGCAAATTGGAAATTCAAGATGCAGACTTTGCTAGAAGTGCAGAGTGCTTGGATGATCGTGAATGGGGATGAGCCGAGGCCCACGGCTAGATCAACATCAATCCTAGATTGGGAGAAGCGAGAAGGTAGAGCAAGGACACTATTGAAGATGTTAGTGAAAGACTGCATCATACCTCACATTAGAGAATGTAAGACAACTAACGAGATCTGGGGAATTCTGAAGGAGTTGTATGAGATCAGGAATTCAAATCATCTTCTGTTCCTCAAGAGTAAGACCCTATCCCTGAAGATGGAGGAGAATGAAACAATTGCTTCATTTGTAGCAAGGATCAAGGATCTGAAGAACAAATTAGCAGACATTGGTCATACAGTTGACGATACAGATCTTGTAACCATTACAATGAATGGTGTCACTGATGATTACCAAATGTTCATCATTGGGATAAATGCCAGAGAGAAGATCCCAAAATTTGAAGAGCTGACAGGAATACCGAAGCAAGGAGAAGAAAGAAGATCGACTCTGAAGCCCCAGAGTGTCGATCTTGCATTGATGGCGAAGAAAAACTTCTTCAAAGGGAAAGGAAGTTCACAACAGCAAAACAGAGCAAGTTCACAGAAACGGCCAAATCAGACCCAAGGTATGCATCCCAATAAAAACTACTCTGAAACTAAATGTTTTTGTTGTGGAAAATTGGGTCATATTGCCATGGAATGCAGGAACAAGAAATATTATGAAGAATAATAGAAGCCGAAAAGACATGCAGGTCTCGCTAATGGTGATCAATTGCAGAATTTCAGATTGTTTATGGCAGATCGTGATGAAAATGTTGATGCAGACATCTGGTATGTAGATTTAGGAGCGTCAACACACATGACAGGGAATAAGAACTAGCTTGAAGATTTTAAAGAAATCAACGAAAGTGCACAAATTTACCTTAATTTATAATGTTATGTATGTGCCTAGTATAACAAAGACCTTGATTTCTGTATCTATGATTACAGATCAAGATTTGAAAGTTGAATTTTTAAAATCTAACTGTTACATTAAAGATATGCTAGATAGCATGAAGACAATTGCTACAGGAATCCGAACAGGAGGACTGTACAAGTTGGATGTGAGACCTGCACCAATTCGAGCATTGACAGCAGTGAGCCTAACTACAGAAGAGCTATGGCATCAGAGATTTGGCCACATCAACTATAATGATTTCTTGTTATTATAAAAGAAGGAAATTGTAAGAGATATTCCTATGCTAAAGCAAGTACATAATGATTGTGATGCCTGTACATTAGGAAAAATGCATAGAGAAGAATTCCATGTTCGAGTAGAAAAGAAACAGAGGGATATACTTGAATTAGTGCACACAGACCTTTGTGGACCCATGCAGACAAAATCATTAGGAGGTGCACTGTATTTCCTACTATTTATTGATGATTGTACGAAGTTTTCTTGGGTGTATTTCTTAAGTAAGAAGAGTCATGCGTTCGAATACTTTAAGCAGTTTAAAAATATGATTGAAAGACAAACAAGGAAACAGATAAAAATTCTTCATTCTGATCAAGGGGGAGAATACAGGAAGGATGAGCTTATCAGATATTGTAAAGATCATGGAATTTTGCAGTAGTTCACAGTACCCCATACTCCACAGCAGAATGGATTAATAGAAAGAAAGAATATAACACTAGTGGAATGTGCTAGAAGTATGCTAAAAGGTAAGAATCTTTCGAATGGTTTTTGGGCTGAAGCAGTGAATACTGCAGTTTATTTGAAAAATAGGAGTCCCACAAAAAGTCTTGAGTCTAAAACTCCTTTTGAAGCATTATATGGATATAAGCCTGCAGTAAAACACTTAAGAATATTTGGATCTAAAGCATTTGCCCACATTCCAAAGGAAGATAGAAGAAAATTATATTCAAAAGACATCAGATGTACTTTATAGGGTGTTGTTCGTCATATAAAGCATACAGATTATTTAATCCCTCTACTCACAGGATCTTTGTTAGTAGAGATGTTAAATTCCATGAGCAGGATCATGAAGAACTTGATGAGCACTATGAGGAATGGGACATTACGTACTTTGTGGAAGAAGAAGCAAAAAATAATCAGGGTCAGCATCAGAAAAAGGTAGAGGATGAATAGCAACAACAGCAACAACGACAGCAACGACAACAACGACAACAACATGAAGAAATAAATGATGATCAAATATGGTTTGGAACCACTACCCCACCACTTTAGGAGATCAGGTAGGAAAGCTCAAATGCCTGCAAGATATAGGGAAAATGCTTTAATAACTAGTGTGATGAATGTGGTTGAACCATCTAGTTATAAAGAAGCAAATGAATGTAGTGAATGGAAAACAACCATGGAACATGAATATGATTCAATAATCAGAAATAACACTTGGGAATTGGTTGAACTTCCTAGAGGAAAATAGACCATAGGCTGTAAACAGTTATATAAACCGAATATTAATGTAGATGGAATCATAGAAAAATTAAAAGCTAGGTTGGTAGCAAAGGGGTACTCACAAAAAGAAGGGATAGACTATGAAGAAAAATCTGCCCCTGTAGCTAAATTGAACACTATCATATTGTTAATCACTTTAACTACTAAGAAACATTGGATCATGCACCAACTAGATGTAAAGTCTGCATTTTTTAATGCAGAACTAAAAGAAGAGATTTATCTAGAGCAACTGGAAGGGTTTGTCCAGAAAGGAAAATAACATTTAGTCTGTAGGTTGAAGAAAGAACTTTATGGACTAAAACAAGCTCCCAGGTCGTGGTATGAAAAGATTGATTCATTTTTTCTGCAAGCTGGCTACAATAAAAGTAAGAATGACCCTAATCTTTACACCATGAAAGATGAACAAGGGTGTGTAGTGTTGATTTAATTATATGTAGATGGTTTGATAATTACAGGTGATGCTACATATCTAATCAATGAAATCAAGCAACAGATGTCACAGGTGTTTGAAATGAAGAACCTCGGTGAACTCAGATACTATTTAGGTCTTGAGATCTGGAGAGATTCAGGTCAAACATTTATGTCCCAAACAAAGTATGTTAAAAAACTGTTAGAAAAGTTTAGAATGGATCAGCGTAATCCTGCAGCGATAGTAGAACATCAAATTGCAGTGTGAGGATGGCTCAAAAGCAGCGAATGCAACACTTTACAGATAGATGGTTGGGAGTTTGATCTATCTAACCACCACTAGACCTGATTTGGCTTATGCAGTTAGTGTGCTAAGACAATTTATGTCTAAGACACTTGAAAGCCACTGGAATGCAACGAAGAGTGTTTTGAGGTATCTACAAGGTACTGTAGATTACAATATTATTTACACTGACTCTTCTGATGTTAGATTGGTAGGATTTGCAAATTCAGATTGCGCTGGAAATGTAGATGATCGCAAATCTATAACAGGTTGTGCATTTAGTCTTGGATCTGGGGTGATCACATGGAGCAGCAAGAAGCAGCACATAGTCTCGTTGTCCTCAGTGGAAGCAGAGTATCAAGCCATGTGTGCAGCAACATGTGAGGCAGTTTGGTTGTGAAGACTTCTCCATGATGTTGGGGAAGAACGAACGAACACAACAACAATCAGATGCGACAACCATAGTTCAATCAAACTGGCCAACAATCTGGTGTTTCACAAAAATACTAAACATATTGATACACAATTCCACTTTGTCAGGGAGAAAGTGCAATCTAAAGAAAGCCATTTGGAATATTGTAATACATGTGATAATGTCGCAAACATTTTCACTAAGCCCCTTGGAAATGTTAAGTTTCGAATGTTTAGGGAGATGTTAGGCATATTTGTGAACCTATTGTCCATTAAGGGGGAGTGTTCAAGATAATGGAGAATATCTTAGAATAGGTAGAGTTGGTTCATGTAACCTCAAGATAGGAATTAGTTTCTATTTCTTAGGATGTTGTTCTAACTTCCCTAAAACCATATTTTCTATTTAATGTGTAATGTGCATGAACAATGTAGAGCATTCTGCAGAGCCGGACTCTCCTGGTTTAGACTCTCTTTCGTAGAGCTGACAAGTGGATTTTATTTTATTAATACAAACATTGCCATTTTTATCACGTATATATTAGAACACAAAAATCGATATCCTTTAACCAATATGAATCGTGAAAAAGTAGATTTGATAACACTTAAAGTCTTGAAATATATTTAAATTTTCATTTTGAAAAGAATTCATATGTTAGATGTCCAACAATTTCTGTAGCATTGGGCGTTCATAGCAAGGACAACACTAACCGAAGAAAGCTAGATATGAAGTCAAATCTATGGTGTCTCCCACATTTCCTTAGCTAGATATGATGCAAAGATGCTTGGGATTTTGTCCTTTCAATCTTAAAAAAAAATGCAAAGGATATTTAAGGTCATAAAAAACGTAACTAATTTGGAAGAATTCACAGCTCCTTCACGATGGCATGGTAGTATAGTTACACCAAAAGAAATGAATGATAGTTCAACCATGAGATCCGATGAAATGAAATGGTGAGGTCTAACTCATTATCATAAGGATATTTAGCTTTTTCTATGGAACCAAAATTAACATATTTTGTTTATGTTTTGATTTGAAACAATTTTAGAGATATGCCTCGATTTTGATGGCATGCATGGAAGCACAAGTTAAAAATTGCTTTGAATTCACCTCATACATTTGTGTTAACTAATGAATGGTGCTAGCACTTGAATAGATTGAAATTTAATACGCTAACATATTTAGTTATGTATCAATCATCTTCCCACATGATAACAGTTCCCTTGACTGCAAAGATTGCAGTGGAATCATCTGCAAATATACAGATCCTCCACGTAGATCTTGGCAAAATTGTTGGGTAGTTAAAGTCGAGAGATTCTGTGAAACTTTGACTTCAAATGCCATGACATCGTGTCATGGATTATAGATGTGGACTTTGCATCTTTTTTCCACATACGCCATGATGGTTCTGGTTTTTTTTTACGTAAGGTCTGGCAGTACGTTTGGTGGTCGATGTGGACTCAACCTTGATTTCATAACGCCACTCGTTTGTGGCTTATACAAACTGTAATTTGATCACCTTCTCATAACTCTGTGAATATGAACTTCTTGGTCAAACAAAACATCACCGTGGTTACCCATCAATGATACATCGAAAACGCAAAATTATTCTGAGTCAAAAGACTCAGTTTGAAATTTATTTTGATGTGCCACGCATGATAAAAACCATGTAAAATAAAATAAAAACTTGCATGTTTAACACAAATAAAATAAAAACCATGTATAACATTTGCATTTAGGTTGTAGAATAAGTATATTTGTTCTTGTGAACGCCACCCTATCTTTCTATGTTTGCGTTGAACGTTAAATTTAACACTTCCTACGGTCGAAACAATATAAAATGAGAGGTATATTCGCTGCGATGTTGTATTACATATTTCACATTTGAAACAATTCCATGAAATATAGCATCTAGTCTACTTGGTTAATAAGATTCATTAGAGTATGAGGCTTGGCCCATGTGAGAGTTGGCTTAGCCATGGCGGATTGCAACAGCTGACTACAAGGAAATGAATGTTTAAATAAAATTCAATACGCTAGAAAGTAACATTGACCAGCCGTTGGCTGCCACATCCTTCGTTTCCTGACTTAATTTAAAGAGAATGTAACACACTCTGCGAATGGCATGTGATATAAATCGTTTCCATGGGAAAATGGGCTCGGCAAGGCAACCAATTTTTTGGCATTCAGTCTGACGGGAAAAATAACCCAAAGAGATTCACCCAAGCACCCAAGGTACTTCAATGAGTCTTAATTTTAGGTGGCAAGTTTTGTTTTTTCATAAAAAAAAAATGTGTGAATTTATAAGGGGTATACTAATTTGTTTATGTGCGGTTTAATCACCGCTAGGTTATAGATTCAAAATTCTATGTGGCACGTTTTGTTTTTTCATAAGAAAAAAATGTGTGAATTTATAAGGGTATACTAATTTGTTTATGTGCGGTTTAATTACCGTTAAGTTATAGGTTCAAAACACATGAGATTCCCAAGGAGTGTGTTGGTTAAATTTGTATTGTTTATCAGGTGTAGAGTAGACAATGATGGGGTGTACTATTAAATTATGTAAAAGTTACTGATTGGAAATTATGTGGGAAAAATTTCAACAATGTTAAAAGTTAGTATGGCCAAAACCTTTTACAATCCCTAAATGATTTTGACGTTTTAGATACCTCTAAATCACGATTTTTCAAACCACATATAAAACTTAAAATAATCTTTAAAAAACCCAAACAACTTAATAAACAATAAACAAAAAAAAATTAACAATTTCAAATACGTTTATTTTAAAGTTCAGTCATGAGTATTAAATATCAATACTATTTACAACCACGCACATATATATATAGTTTGAGTTTTTTTTGTCATTTGAGCTTCGTACATCATGGAACATATACATATCAAAAGTTTATAGGACTTAATGTTCATTATTTGCGGCCCCCATCTCGTGTTATATATATGACTTGTATTTTATGTTTTTTTTGGTCTTTACCTTTTTTTGTTTCTGTAATATTTAATGTTTTATATATATATATATGATAAAGTGAATATAAAGTATTTTATGTTTTTAATTTACATATAGTAAGTTCATCTATTACAAAGTTTATCAATAAAAGTTTATAATATTTGATATATACATTGTTATATACACAAACATTTATAACATATAAAATTTGTGATAATATACAATTTATTTACAAGTTGTTTGATCTGTTTTCACTGTTCAGGTTATGGGAATGCCATGTAAAGCTTAAATCAAGACCAACTAACTCAAAGAAGAGAACCATCGAAGCAAGGTGAAAAAATGATAAAAGAAGTCATAATTTAGCAGAATGTGTCAAAATTTCAAGCATTAGAAAACTATTGAAAGATTCTCACCAAATAAAATCGCCAAAATTGTACAAAGTCAAGCAAGATTTATGCAATCAAAAAGGCTATAGGAGATGGAAAGGCAATAGGAAAATTGAAATTAATGTGCGAAATGACCCAATATCCAAGAAACCAAAATAAAATGATTTCGCAAAGATTTGTATGGGGTGCCCTTTCGTTTTGGCCAAAATGTAAGGGAGTTCTTGGTGGGCCAACAAATGGTGACTCATTGGGTGAAGCAGTTATCTCTAGTTGAATGACTCGAAATCTATAGATATCATGGAATAAGGATTAGATGTCTCAAAATCCTAATCCTCAAATAACCTAAATGTTTTTTCCCTCTTGAGGAGGATACTTTTTAAGTTGTTGATCTATCTTTTTGTGAGCTCGTTGCATAACATTTGGTATTAGAGCTTTCAATTCTAGGGTTTCGCTTCTTCAAACAGGTCATCATGGAATTTTGACTATAATTTTTTTTCTATGAGTTTCAAAAGCTGAAATTGAAATCACAAGGAGCCGAAATATTTTTGAACCTAGTGTACAAATTTCAGATCTTGGTTCGCTATATTTTTGGAGATATGATCTGTGGAAGTTAGGGGTTTTGCATGCTCCAGAATTTCATCTCAAATAGGTGACCTTGGGAAAATTTTCATATCTTCCTCTACGAGCATCGGATTTGGATTCCATAAAAAGTGGTCGAAATTGCATGTATTGTAGTATCACGTGTATCATTTTTAGGGTCGAAGGTTGAAACAGTGACACGTGGAAATCCATACAAGTTTTCTCTACTGAAATGGGCTATAATCACGTCATTGTGGGATATTGGACATAACTTCATTTTGAAGAATCCAAATCTGGTGTGACTTGTGGCATTGGAAAGAAGACTCAAAGGAATACAACAGGACCGAATATGAGACCTTGGAGATTCGAATTTGCAGAGATACAACAATTTCAATGTTGAGCTCCTACAAAGCCATAAAAAGGTATCTGTTTTTTTTCTAAATTGGCATAAGTTTTGTTTGAAAAATTAGTTTGATGTGATTTAAGGAGGCATAGTGAAGCATAAATATATTGTTTGATTCCAAAATAACTCAAAGCAAGAAAATGGAAACACTTAGTAAGAAACCAGTAAACTTTACTACGATGCATGAAGAAATGCAACATTATATATCAAAATTACGAGACCTGGTGCAACAATTTTTTCTCTCGCAAAGAGTAAGCAAAAATTAAATGGAAGCTAAGATAGATGGTTTGAAGAATGGTATGGAAACTAAAATGGATGGTAGAGAAGAAAAAAAAATGAAAGGAAACATGGAATATTTGAAAAATGGTTTAAAAGCAAACATGCAAGGTTTGACAAAGTTTCTATAAGAAATGCTTCCTAATGGAGAAAAGGTATTAGATGAAACTCACGATGAGAATAATAGGAATGTTAGTCATGATTCCATAGACTCTAACTTTGGATTGAAGACCCACCATATTCCAAAGATTGATATGAGGAAGTTTGATGTCAAGGATCCTGTGACATTGATACTACAGATAGAGCAATATTTTTATCTTCGTAATGTGCAACACACACAAAATATACGAATTGTAACTTTATATTTAGAACCCAACCAGTTTGTATGGTATCGATGGCTTTGTTCTCCTAAATCACTTGTCACTTGGTCAATTTTTACAGAGGAAATGATAGCACATTATGAGGATACAATGAGTAACACCTTTTTAAGATAATTGATAAATCTCAAACAAAATGGTTCAATGGCAGAGCACATTGAGGACTTCCAACAATTGAATATCAAGGCAAATGATATTCCATAGGAGCATACAATTGATGTTTGCATAGGCACCTTAAGGGATAACATCCAACATGAGGTTCACCTTTGGGAACCTAATTCATTGGAGAAGGCATTTAGGGTGGCAAGAAAACTTGAAAGAAAAATTATGGCAACAAGGAAGTATAGCAATCAAAACTATAATGATGGAAATTTTGTTGCTGCTAGCCTTCCGCCACCTACAAGGTTGACACCACAATAATTGGAGGAAAAAATAGCAAAAGGGATTTGTTACAGTTGTGATAGAAAATACATTAAAGGTCATAAGTGTAGTGAGAAGAAATTATTCTACATAGATTGTGAAGAGGAGGAATAAAAGGAATAGAAAACATTAAAAGAGGAGGATATACACCAGGAACCAACCTCAGAGAAAGAAGAAATGAATCTAACGATATCTTGTAATGAATTGGCAGGAATTACCACTCCTCAAACTCTCAAGATAGAAGTATATATCAAGAAGAAAAAGTAATAGTGTTGATTGATTTGGGTAGTACCCATAATTTTATTCATTGTAAGATAGCCAAGGAATTGAATTGCTTCCTATATCTAGCACCATAGTGTCGAGTGATGATTGTAAATGGAGTAACTATAAATTTCTCTAGAAAGTTCCATAATATCAAGCTAACCATGGGAAAATATGTATTGAATAGTCCAATGCTTTCCATTCCAATGGGTGGTGTTGATGTTGTACTAAGAGTCCAATGGTTACAATCTTTAGGGACAATAGATTTCAATTTTCAAGAACTTTTATTGAATTTTTTTCGAAAGGAAAGGAAGTTGAATTAAGGGGTATCACAGGGAAAATAGGAAAGATAATCAGCTCTAGTGGCATGGAAAATCTTCTGAATAAAGAACAATGGGGTGTAATTGCATAATTGTGCTCACTAGGGGTTCAAACATCAAAATCATCTATTTCTCTATATCTCCAAAAAGTCTTACACAATCATTCCAAGGTGTTTGAGACTTCCAAAGTCATCCCACCTATTCGTGATCATGATCATGTGATTCACTTGATTCCAAGAATTTTTCCTCCAAATATCAAGCCTTACATATATCCTTATGCCCAAAAGAGTGAAATTGAATGTATGATTGTAGAAATGCTAGAGGTCGGAATAATTCAACCTAATTAAAGTTCTTTCTCTGCTCCCGTAGTATTGGTGCACAAGAACGATGGATCATGGCTTATGTGTCAAGATTATGGGGAGCTCAACAAGCTCACTATTAAGGATAAATTTCCCATTCCTGTCATTGATGAAGTCTATGGAGAAATTTACTTCACCAAGTCGGATCTTTGTTCACGATATCATAAAATTAGAATGAAGACTAAAGGCATTCCGAAAATAACATTCACAACTCATGAGGATCATTATGAATTTTTGGTCATGCCTTTTTTCCTTATTAATGCACCTTCCACATTTCAAGGTTTGATGAATTCCATTTTCAAACGCTTCCTTAGAAAATGTGTGTTAGTATTTTTTGATGATGTACTAATTTACAACAATTCTTGGAAGGATCATGTGCAACATGTTGATAGGGTGCTCAAACTATTAGAGGAGAAACAATTATATGCAAAAACCTCCAAATGTTTCTTTGGAGTACAAGAGGTGGAATATTTGGGTCATATTGTATCTCATGAGGGTGTTAAGGTAGACCCATAAAAAATTAAATCCATTAAGGAATGGAAAATCCCCACAAGCATAAAGAATCTTCAATGATTTCTCAGGTTTAAAGGGTATTATCGCAAGTTTGTTAAGAATTATGGGAGAATAGTGGCACCTCTAACATCATTACTAAATAAAGATGAATTTTCTTGGACTCTAGAAGCAACGAAGGCAATTGGACATCTTAAAGAGGCAATGTGCCAAGCACCAATATCAGCTATGCTAGACTTCACAAAAACTTTTATTGTGGAATGTGATGGTTCAATAAATGGAATTAGTGCTATTTTAATGCAAGAAGGAAGACTTATTTCTTTTGAAAGTTGTCCAATCAAAGGAAAATATTTACACAAACCTATTTATGAGAATGAAATATTGGAAATACTACATGCACTAAAGAAATGGAGACCTTACCTAATGGGAAGAGACTTAAAGGTAAAAACAAATCATGATAGTCTTAAATACTTTTTGGAACAAAGATTATCTTCAGAAGTGCAGAAAAAATGGGTCACAAAGATGTTGGATTATGACTCTGAAATCATCTACACAAAAGGGAAGCAAAATGTTGGTGTAGATGCACTCTCAAGAAAGGACGAGGATGTGGAGGAATTTCTCTGTGCCATTTCTATTATCCAACCTGAGTGGATAATGGAAGCAAGGGATGAATGGAAGAATGATGAAGAGGTTTGTTCACTCATTCAAAAGTTGTGGCAAGATTCGAGTACATATGATACATTAAGTTGGAAAATATATTCCTTATGGTACAAAGATCACTTGTATCTTTATAAGAATTCCCAACTCAAACAAAAGATTCTTTTGCAATTGCACACCTCTCCATTAGGAGGGAACTCAGGATTTTTAAAAACTTACAATAGGGTCAAGACGAGTTTTTTTGGGATGGCCTTAAATATGATATTCAGTAGTTTATGGCAAAATGTTTAGTTTACCGAAAAAGTAAAGTTGAGATAATTAAGACCTTAGGTATGTTACAACCTTTAGTCATTCCAAGTCAGCATTGGGAGGAGGTCTCAATCGATTTTATCACATGTTTACCCAAGTCTGAATGAAAGAGTGTCATCATGGTGGTAGTTGATAGACTCATCAATTATGCACACTTTTGTGCATTATCTCATCCTTTTAAAGTCGGTACAGTTACTACTGCATTTATGGAAACCATTCAAAAGCTTCATGGAAATCCAAATATTATAGTAAGTGATAGAGATCCCATTTTCACTAGAAAATTTTGGACATAATTATTTTCTTGCGTTGATACTCAATTAGCTCAAATCTCATCTTATCATCCTCAATCTGATGGGAAAACTGAGATAGTGAACAAAATTTTGGTAGGATATCTTCATTGTTTTGTATATGATAAACAAACACAATGGGTCAAGTGGTTACCTCTAACTGAATGGCGGTATAACATTTCCTTCCATACTGCAACGAAAATGACCCCATTTATGGCACTTTATGGACATTATCTACCACCCATCACATCATCTTTAAGAGAAAATTGTAAGGTTTAAGCAGTGGAAAACCCACAAGGGATTCACTTAGTGAAACTCTAACATATCACGTGCGTTCATGGCATATTAAACAATACCCTTAATTTGACTACATATTGGAAAATCCCTCTAAAAATCACATTATTTAACCCCCTACCAATATGAACCCAATACAACTTTCCAATTTAAAAACCCCTACTTTCAATAGATATTGTAGGTATCCATTTTTTCATTAACATTTTTTATACCCCTTTATATTTTTCATTAATTTTAAGCTCCATTTTTTATATTAGTCAATATAAAAGCCCTTTTCCACCTACATATCCCCCGACATACTATGTCATTTTTTCCTCAATATATATCCCCCAATATGAATTCACGTGGTATGATATTTCTCCCTAGTGAAGCCCCCATGGGAAAATCACATCAAGAATCAACAATAAGTTCTCCAACTCTTAAAGGATAACCTCATTCTACCACATAATCAAATGAAACAACATGAAAATAAACATCGCAGTGAAAGAAGTTTCAATGTAGGTGAATACATCTACAGCCATATAAACAAATGTCTCTCAAGGAACCTAAGAAGGATAATAAATTATCATCCAAGTACTACGGTCCTTACAAGGTGTTGTGAAAGATTGGTACCATGACATACAAATTGGAGTTATCTGCATCTTCTCGAGTACACATAGTTTTCCATGTTTCATGCTTAAAGAAAGTTATCGATGACAAGCTTCCAGTTCAAATAGTGTTTCAATAACTTGATGAAGAAAGAAAAATCATATTTGAGCCTGAAGCAGTCATAGAAACAAGAACTTGACAGCTACTGAATCAATTAATTTCAGAGTATCTCATTTAGTGGAAGAACTTACCCATTGAAGTTCTCAGATGGGAGGATGAGAATTTTATATAGAAACATCCAGAAATACTCAAGTGTTAATGACAACACTTTTTTGAAGGAAAGGGGCATGTTAGGTCCCTATAATACTAGTGTATCCCCCTTATTATTATTGTTGTGTCCATGTAACCCCCATATTGTTATTGTTGTGCCCCATAGAAGCCCATTGTTGTTATTGTTGTGCCCTTACATTATTATTTTTATGTAGGGTATGATTATATTGTGACCCCTTAGACTCCTATATATACAAATGAGGCCTTGTCATTTGTATCATCCAAGAATTTTTCATTTATGTAATGTAAATAAGGTTTCCCCCTCAAAGAGGATATTTTTAAGTCATTGATCTGTCTTTTTGTGCGTTGGTTGCATAACATGTTCATATTTGAATAGAATGATTTATGCGAATTAGAATCATATTTAGTGATTTAAGTGATTTGAATATCATTGACAGATCATGGCACAAATCGTGGTAGTCAAAGTTACAGGTGGAGTCGAGATATGTGAATGGGCCATGTGGGGTGGAAGGTAAAAGATGTGGCGTACCTTTTTTGTGGTGCCAACACTGTTCAATTTCAGGGGGTGGTGCGAGCACTGTTCAATTTCATGGGATTTTTTTAAATTGATTAAAATTTAATACGTCATCATATTTAATTATGTATCGGTCATCTTGACAGATGATAATAGTTCCCTTAACTGCAAATATTGCATTGGAATCACCTACAAATATACATATTTTCCACGTAGACCTTAGCAGATTTGTGGGGTGATTAAACTAGCAAGATTATGTGAAACTTTGACTTCAAATGGCACGCCATCATGGCATGGATTTCATATGTGGACTTTGCATCATATTTCCACATATGCCATGATGGTTCCTAGTATTTTTTATGTATGGGTTTGAAAGTACGTCTGGTAGTCAACATGGACTCGATGTTGATTTCATTACGCCACTCAGTTGCACCTTATACAAACTGTAATTTGATCTCCTTTTCATAACTCTATGAATATTAACTATAGTGGGATATTTTGTCAAATAAGTTTACATTGGAAACATGAGTAATAAATGATTGGAGTTAAACTTGACCTAAACTCAACTAACTCAAACCTAATTGGGACACTTGGAGGGACGGATTTGACACCTAACAGATGGTTGGAATTAGATTCTCCAACACTCCCCTTTAATGACAAACACATAAAATTACAAATTAAGATACCTATTGGTCTATGTCTCAGCTAGGCCTACAATTTAAAAACTTGAACTTTGCTTCTTCTCTTCTTCCAGGTTTTGTAGCCTCTAAATTGTTTCAACTTTTTCTTCTTGTTGTAGGCTTCAAATTTCAGATTCTTCATTTGTTGGTGCAATTCTTCTATTCTTCCAGGTTGTATAAGAATATTGTGTAATGCTTCAAATAACGATTTGTATGTGGGTTGTTGCCACATATTACCTTTTGTAGTGCTCTTTTCATCATCAATATGCTGCAATATAAGATTATAATAAAATAATTTTTCTTCAGGACTTCAATACTTGAAAATTTCATTGATGTTCTCATCATCCAAGATGTCTTCAACATGCATTTTTGCAGCTTCTATGCATGCTTTATCAAGGCATGGTGTTTCAAGCCGTGCTTCAAGGAAATTTAATTGTTCTTCAAAATCATTATTTGTACCTTCACATTGGAAACCAATGGTCAATATAAAAACATCTGTAAGACCAAATTGGTTATGTTCCTTTTTCTCTACAATCAAAGTCTCATGTTGCACTTCTAGCTCTGCTTCTACCTTTGTCTTTGTTTTCTCTTTGTGGGCTTCCTTCTCTGGCTTTGCTTATATCTCTATCTTTGTCTTTATCACTGTCTCTGTCTTTTCCACTTCTGTACTAACTTGTGTTGTTGCAGAAAAGTTGTCTTCCACTGACTCAAGTGGGATTTTCTCACTTAATAGCATCATGTCTATATGATGTATTTGTTGCATCACTAGCAACCATTCATCATTAGCCAACAATTCTTCATCACATTTTACATCAGCAATAGTAATTGTTGGATTCACCATAGCATTGACTCTTCCAATGGCAGCTTCACTGTCATTTGCAAGCTTTGTTGTTGGATTTACCAAACTTTCATCAGCAAGCTTTGTTGCTGGAATCACCAAATTTTCATCAGCAAGCTTTATTTCTAGATTCATCAAATTTTCATCAGTAAGCTCTGCAATGAGAGTCTCATGTTGCACTTCTAGCTCTGCTTCTCCCTCTGTCTTTGTTTTCTCTTTGTGGGCTTCCTTCTTTGGCTTTGCTTCTATCTTTATCTTTGTCTTTGTCATTGTCTCTATATTTTCCACTTCTGTACTAACCTGTGCTGCTGCAGACAGTTTGTCTTCCACTAACTCAAGTGGGATTTTCTCACTAAATAGCATCATGTCTATATAATGTTTTTGTTGCATAACCTACAACCATTCATCATTAGCCAACGATTCTTCATCAAAATTTACATTAGCAATATTAATTGTTGAATTCACCGTAGCATTGACTGCTCCAATCGCAGCTTCACTCTCATCAGCAAGCTCTATTACTGGATTTACCAAAATTTCATCAGCAACCTTTGTTGCTGGAATCACCAAATTTTCGTCATCAAGCTTTGTTGCAGATTCATCAAATTTTCATCAGCAAGCTTTGTTGCTGGATTCATGAAATTTTCATTAGCAAGCTCTATTGCTAGATTCACCAAATTTTCATCAGCAAGCTCTGTTACTGGATTTACCAAATCATCATCCACTTGTAGTTGTGCATACTGCAGTTTGTGAGAATCTACGTGCTCCTTCTCTCTTGCTTATGCAGCTTCTTCACATACATCATCCACTTGTGACTGAACACAGTGGGATTCAACAGACTCTTCATCTCATTGTAGATATGATGCTATAGATCCACCTTCATCTTCAACTTCTATGCCCCCCATTACACCAAAACTCCTCTCAAGGGTATCCCAGGCCTCCTTGGTTGTCTTGGATTATGAAATCAAGGGAAGAATGATGTCATCTATAGATTCTTTTATGCATTTCAATGCAAAAGTGTCCTTTTGTCTCTTCACTTATGAATCTAAAAAGATCTCAAACATATCCTGACTCAACATGAAAAACAAACTGTAGACATCACATCTAACTGGAATAAAAAGCCTTTGCTTCTTGGCTTCTACAAACAAATGATTCTACAAATTTCACACGAGCAGCGCTTTCACAAAATCTTTTAAAAAAAATCACAACCCCTCGAGTCGATTGGAACAATGCCCCTTTTTGTTTAAATCTCCTTTTTCAAAAAAAAGAAGAGATATGCAACGCCCTTTTTTATAACAGAATTGAATCAAATACCACTTCCTAACAAATTCAAGTTTTTATTTAAAAAACTTAAAAACAATTAAACAAATCCTTATTTTCTTTTAAATTACTCTTTTAAAAAATAACCTTTTTCTTCAACGAAGAAGTATTCATAATTTAAATCACTCTTTTCTTTTAAATAAAAAAGAGTCCCCTTTTCTCAAATATGAAACTTACGATGATGAGTTTTCGTGGATCGTATTGCTTTTAGAGCTATAACGCAGCCGCCATTACCTCAATCCTGCGTCAATTGGATATCGGTGTAAAGAAACTCGACTAACGCGATCTGTTGAATTGGAGTCGGGTGTTAGTAACGCTTAACACAACACTTAATCCATTTCAACTGCGTTAATAATGCAGTGTATCCAAATAATACAGAGCGTTATCACAACATATTTTTTTTTTTTTTTAATTCGATTTTGAGATGAACTTTCCGCCATCGCCTTTTCTGGCTGCGCTATATCTGGCTTCTTCTTTTCTTCGCAGGCTTCTCCAAATTTTTGCTGCCCTGTCAAAGAGTCTTATGCTCTCCCTCTTCGCTCACGTTGATGTTCTCTCAGTTGAAAACTAGTTTATCTTCTTTTCTGCTGCTCTTTTCTATTTCTCTTCAGAAGTGTCGCACAGGGTTAGTTTTGATACCATGACAAAAACGTTAGAGTAGAGGATTTTCTCGTTTCAGTGTTATGAATCAGTTAAATAAAATTACATTGGAAACATCAATAATAAATTATTGAAGTTAAATTCAACTAACTCAAACTGAATTCGAACACTTGGAGGGATGAATTTGACACCTAACCAATATCTAAAAGCCATGCTGGTGTGTCTGTCCATGAATTCAAAAAAATTATTCAGATACGATTTTTTTTCTCTAAAACCCTCATTTGTCTGAGGTATTGGTTAGAATTAGATTCTTCAACAACAACAACCTGGCACGAATGTTTAATTAAAGTTCGATATGCTAGACGGTAACATTGACCAGCAGTTGGCATTCACAACCTTCGTTTCCTGACTTAACTTAAAGAGCATGTAGCACACTCTGTGAATGACATGTGATATAAATCGTGATTCAAATATGTTTAGTTTGAAGTTCAATAACGAGTACTAAATGTGTATATATAGTTTTGATTTTTTTTTGTTATTTGAGTTTCGTAAATCATGGAGCATATACATATCAAAAGTTTATAGGGCTTAATGTTCATTCTTTGTGTACCATCACGTGGTTATATATATATATATTTTTTTTTTGTAATATTTAATGTTTTTTCTAAGGAAAAAATCATAATTTTATTAATGAAAACAAAATTACATGTTTCATTTACTAAGAAACATAGCATCATTAATTTAATGACATAATTAGAAACATACAAAAAGCAAACTAATGTCCATATGAAGAGAAAATCTAGGCTTTTCTCCCTTTCTTTTTCTCGACCTTGCGTCACTCCCCTTGAGACGGCACAAAAGAGACAAGTGTGAGTTGATTCCCAACTTCAAGTCTTGCATTTTCCTTGTCTGAACCTGAATTGTCTGATGAGTGTATATGCTTGTTTCCACGGGTATCCCTTTCTTTTGGTATCTTTTATGGTTACACCAGATGGTTCTGAGGTTCAGCTAGATCTTGTGAGGTTTCCCCTTGTGTTCCTGGTTCATTTGGTGTCTGGTTGTTCCCATTGGGTGAGTGTTCTTCCTCAGCTTCGTCCTCCTCCTCTTCAGATTCAGGTGGGGGGAATTGCCAACCTTTGGGTTGTTTCCAAGTCTTCTTCTTCCTTCGAGTGTCTTTCTTGGCTTCAGGACACATACTATGAAGGTGCCATGTTTTCCTACAATTTCTACACCTGAAAGTTGTGTTCTTGTAATCTAAAATTTGTGTCTAATTCCGTTGACTATGGATCAGCTATATGCGATCCGATAAACCTTTGTTGAGATCTACTTCCACACATATTCATGAAAGTGTGAAGACCCTTTCATCCACTCTTTGAATATTTGTCTTGATGTACTTCCCATTGATGTTCTCTATGCCTGCTAGGGCACAATTGTCTCAGAAATGAAGGGGGAGATTGTGCAACCAAACCCAAACCAACATTTTGGATATGACCATGGTATTCACATCAAACTATGGAAACCATGGTGTGATGAAAAGGCCTGTCGATCCCGAGAACGATGGTCCTTCCTGTAGGATAATATCTCTTGCATCTAATGTTGGGAATTTTACAATGAAGAACCCCTTGGAGCAAAGGTGTATTTCACAATGTACTGTCCAATTAGTGAAAATCTGATGAGAAAGCTCTACTGGTTTTGGTCAGAAATAGTTGAATCAAAAAATAATGGCTTGTGATTCAAATGTAGCACAATGGTCATATGTTTCTGGAGTGTCTATATTTATTTCTGGAGTGAAGTTCAGTTGCTCCACTATGTATGGAATGGGTGAAGCAACAACTTGTTTGTTGGTTCTGTAGTTACATTTTTTTCCCTGTAAAATGTTCTTGAAGGAAATTCCTCCATTTATATGCTTTTGTTTTGATTCTGTGCTTTTCAATGTGCTTCCCCCAATACCTCCTCCTGCACTTTTTATTTTACTAGAGGCCACAACACCTCCTTTAAGTCTCAGGTTAAGGGTTATGGAGGATGTTGATAGGATGTCATAATCCATCAGGAGCCGGTTATTCTGCATTATTCTTCCCCCATATATCAAGTTTTGCATATGAGTAGGGTATCCAGTTTTTTGCGTGATGTAATACTTCAGTTGCATCACTCTGTCTGATATATTCACCCAAATTAATAAAGTACACATGACTGGGGTTTTTAGAAAGATTTGAAATTAGATTGAATTTACCAAATGTCGGGAGTCGATATCCATCTTGTTGCCGAGAGCCCATTCTGCTTTAGATGTCCCATATGGTGCTATGCTCTGTATGGCCTGATTGATGAAACAAATCGAAACAGGGGTCACCCCTTTTGAGCCAAAATGCAGTGCTTGTTCCGGATTTTTCTTAGGAGAGTGAAAAAATCTATGGAAATCCTATATCCGAGGGCATTTGTCCCCTTTGACTTCAGAAACTATTGGTATTGTGCCCTAGGATCCCAACTTTGTTATTTTCCCATCCAGCACAGAGGCAATGAGAAAGTGTGGTTGTTGTGAATGCCCAGCCGCCACAACAATATCGATAAGCAGGTATCTCTGCATAATTGGGCAAAGTGAATATTGTCCACACAGGTTCACGATAACAAAAGTGATGTTGTGGCCGCCAAGGAGTCTCATAGAGAAGAACCGATGTATCGCACAGTCTAATGCCACTGTAAAATCTGTTTCCACCTTCATCAACAGATTCTCCAATCCTTGCCACATGAGATTTGTCCAGATAACCCTATTCAACCAATCCAATAAGGATGTGCCAACTCCAACACTCTTGAGTGGGATTGTGAGATGCTTGTGACAGAGCGGTATCGTGGTTGTTGCCCCGGGTGTGTAAACCACTACTTGGCCATGATTTCCTTCTTCTGTAAGTTCTGGGTCCTCTGCAAACCAACATCAAGGATTACCTCACCTCTTAGGAGGTACTGCAAACACCCACCCAGAGCTGAGAGCCCACCACAGCCTTGTTGCCTGGGTTCCGTGATTTCCATTCACACCCACTAAGGGGCTGGTATTGGTTTCCAATCCGATTCTCGCATACTCACACAGTGAAACCCTAATGTAGACGAGCATCAATTTTTCAAAAAAGTTCAAAAAAAAATTGTGCACACTAAAAAACTTTGTTGTTTCCCTCACACTAACTTGTTCTCTCTTTGTCTTGATTTTTCTAAAGTTCTTTTCCTTCTTCTTTTTCTCCCTCATTGAACTATAGACAATTTCTATCACCTTATCCAACATTGACTGAGTAAAATTTTATACCAACTAAAATAAAAAAAATTGCAAGAATCAATTGACTCTATGATACTTAATGTTATTATATATGTGTGGGGGTACGATAAATATAAACCTTTTTATGCCTTTTATTTACATTAGTAAGTAAATATATTACATGGATAAATATAAACTTTTTAATGTCTTTTATTTACATATAGTAAGTAAATATATTATATGGTTTATTAATAAAAGTTTACAATATTTGATATATACATGGTTAGATACATAAACATGTATAATTTATAAATTTTAAATATGTGATAGTACAACATCTATTTACATGTTATTTTATATGTTTTTAGGTTATCGCAGTGTCACTTAAAGTTTAAAGCAAGACTAACCAACTCAAAGAGGCAAACCAACCAAACAAGATGCCATAATGATTCAAGTAGTTAGGCTTCCAAATCATTAGCAGACTGTGTTAAAGTCCCATGCATTAGAAAACTATCGAAATATGCCCACTAAATAAAATTTTCATGTGTCGGGGCTCGAACCAGGACCTTGTCGAACACCATTCATTCCCACAACAAACTTCGGTGTGTTACGCAAACTATAATGGAATCCTTGAGATTTATTATTATTGTGAATGTTCTAATCAGGGCGGGAATGGTTACCATATCACTCCAATGTTTCGTTGACCAACCACACAATGACTAATCACTGGAAAGTGTTATTATAGTGTATGCCCACATGCCATAGCTCATGGTATAGCTAGAATTAATGTGTCAATCAATGTGTATACAATACGGATTCACTGCCTTCGGTCTCTCAAAACAACATATGGAATCAAACTGTAATGTTCCGCAATACATAGACTTTGTCTATCCCAAGACTCGGCCACGAATCCTACGCTAAAATAGTGGACTCTAATATATATAAGCTCTGTCAGATACTCATTAAAACTTGACTTGAACCTTCGCCAACGTAGCATAATTCAATAACAATTCCTTTCGGTAATGGTTACGCTTTTCCTTTTATTATTAATCTTTGCTATATATATAGGCATTACGCCATTGCTCTCATGGTTATTCTATCTCTGTATTTGGCACTCAGACTTAGTTTATGGTCAAACCAAGGAATCAAACCTCCACATATAACTGAAGTATAATTGGACTTCTGTTAGGATTGTCAACATTAGCTATTTCCTTTGCTTCTCTATCGTAAACATTTCCACGACCAACGAAAATAAAAACTTATCCTTCGCGTGAGGAGCTTTGACACTGAGACTAAACCATAACAATGAACTAAAATTGTCAACCAACCACAAAACTCAAATTGCTTACACAAACATAGAATTGAATTTTATTCACGAGTGCATTTGTTCTTTTGAGCATCTAATCGTATATGTATACTAATCCCCATGGTCTTGGGGCTTTAACAAGTCGAACATGGGTTGATGTTCATGCCTTAAAAGCGGAGACTTGAACCATATGAGCGTCACAATATGACCTTGCCAAAAACCCAATCGCTCATGCCATGCCATTAAACATTGTGTCGAGGTCCCATATGACCATGCCTTGTCACCAGGTCTATAGGGGTCTTTGGTCATCAACATGATGATATTATCATGCCATGTAATAGCATGTGATGGGTGCCAGATTTCACCCATATTTGAACTTTTCACCCATCAAAAGCTACCAATCTACCTGCCATGTGGTAGCCCCTAGTGGCACCACGTCACCTTGTTGGTGTCATAAGATAATGTGCCATGCCATGTTGTACAAGTAACCATGTTATGTCCTATAATCTGTTTCCATGTGTCCAAGCTTCTATGTGTAGTCTACATCATCATGTTTGGTCAATTACAATGTGCCAAGTGATGATTTGGAATGGCATTGTTGATGTTAAACATTGTACAAGTTCACTTATCTGTTGTCATTCAAATTTGTAATCAAAAGTTGAATTCGTCTGATCTGAGGAAGATGCACAACCTTTAGTCATGTTAAACTTCATGCAACTTTCCTTGATATCCACCATATATTTTACCACCAAGCCATAGATTTGTTTGAGAGTTGCACACTATTTAACATATTGATATATGGAGGTTTTACTACAGTTTTGGGTATTCAACTAATGTTGGTTTTCAAATGGCCATAACTTCTCATCCAAGAGGATTTTGTAGAGTGACATATACTATTTAAAAGGTCTCAACAAGGAGTACAGAACTATGATGTTTGTAGGATCATTAGGGTAGCATAAACTTGTGAAAAGGTCAATAAACTTCATACTTTTTTTTGCTTCACTTGCTGAGGGCATGCAAGATATCTAGTTGTGATGAATATTTCTTTGAGTCATGAACTATACTTTTGCTATCGTGGATATGCCCTTTGATATTAATGACACTTGTTATCACCAACAAAAACACTATGTTAAACAGTGACATGGGAAGATGAATTGTTCATGCAGAAGCACTTGTAGATAATACGATGTTGAGGATAATGCTTATTTGAAGTGGATGATCATTTGAATCCTATATAAGCCTCATGTTAACCCTACAAACCCTTACTAAGCCATGTATATTAAGCGATTACATTTCTATTTTATATTACTAGTATGTTAGAACCTCTCATTGTCCCCTTTTATTATAATTGTACCCTGTATCTCCTATATATACACTAAAGAGACCTAGTCTTAGGATCGTCAAATCTTTTCTTGTAGATTGTATTCTTTGTAAAAGAATGTTCCCCTTGAAGAGGATTGTAATTATTGGTTTCTTATCATTTTTAAGGAACAAGGTTCATAATAACAAGCAGATCTCATCTTTATAACATTGGGCCTCGAGCTACAAGTTTCTTTCATATAATTTATTATAGGTGATGAAACAAATTTTTTTTGAAGAATCGTTTGAGGTATTAAAGAAATATTGTATTGATATAAGACATTTGTTTTATCGTAACCAATGGAATAAGAAAATTCTTCCTAAAATGCATGGTACACATGGAAACATTGTTTTACAAACCCTTTGAAACTCCAATCAATGATATCTTATAAATTGGGAAATTAAATGAAATTTTGTAGGAAACCTATTTGATCCAACAAAAAGTCCTTTAAAATGAACTATAGTTCATACTTTGAAATGGCCTATTGAGATCATGTCATCTTTATAAATTTTAGAGAAGATTGCCACCCCACATTGCATCCATTATTATATTTCTATTTTGGCCATATTTCTATGGAATTGTCACTTCAAAAATTAAAACTCTTGGAGCATCTCCCATATGTTAATATAATAAATCCCCCTACATATGGCCCAAAAGATCAAGAGGTACCAAGGGAACTCATTTTCCCTATTTTGTCTTAGGTAAAGTGATTTACATTTCTCCAATTTTCCTTCAGCTCTTCCTTATGCTTATCCACAAAAGTTCTTGGTTATTGACAAGTCTCTATTTATGACTTAAGACAATATTTCCATAATAATGGTATAGATTGACATTTTAGTGATAGTTTTTTATAAGAACTGGATGCGTAATTTTTCCTAAATAAGGTCCATGCAATGTCAATCCTACTCTAATGACCACATGAAAACATGACTAAAGGAAAATGTGAAAGCTCCATCAAATATAAAATAAATCATAGAGATAAAAATATCCATTAAAATGCAAATATACACATTATTAAGATATATATGGAATATATATATATTTAATAGAACTACTTTAAAAAAAATCAAACCAAAGCATAAAAAAAATTATCTAAATCAAATAACACAAATGGAGGAGTGATGGACCGAATCCCAAAAGGATTGGAATTACTCTAATACCAATGGTATAGGATTTCCTGATGAAGTGGAAAGTCCCACAAATAAGCTGAATTCATACTCAAAGCACTAGACATAAATGTAGACTAATTTTTATTAATAAAATGAGAATCTTAAATAACTTTACAAAAGGAAAACTATCTCAAAAACTTGAAAGAAAAATGCTCTCTAGATCTAATAGATTATGCTCTACACACAAAACATAGGTTTAGAAATTTTCTCAACCATTCCCATAAAATCTCAACTACATCCTAGGAGTAGTAAACTAGAAAGAACTAAGAAAATCTATCCACAATAATAATTTTGGTTGATTTTAGATTTATGTGGTCTGTTTTTTAAGAAATGGGATTCAGATTATCCATAGTGTTAATTAAATCATGTTGATTCTTCGAATCCAAAAAAGGATCCATCTTCTAGATGACATCATTTAACTCGCATTGTGGATAATCTAAGACTTATCTATGAATAATAATCTTCTAGTTACAATAATTAGAGATGACTTGATACATATGCAAAAAGATATTAGACCATGTAAAAGACCAAACTAATCGAAAAAACAATAAAGATGTTTATTCTATTCCATATGAATGTGGTAAAGTATATATTGGGAAGAATATCCATTTAATTCAATACTAGACTAAAAGAACATTGCACTGCCATTGTATATGATCTAACAAAGAAATCTACATTCACAAAACCTTTTAGAAACTTTAAGCATCAAATTTGTGCAGAAAATGCAAAATTTGTTAAAAGTTGTTAGTGTGGATCATTATACAAAAACATGGATGAGGGAAGTCATATAGATAGAAAAACACTTGAATAATATTAATTGGGATGATGATTTCAAATTAAACCAATATTTCCAATCCTAAGAAGTTATTATTAACAAAATTATCAACAATTAATATCTCACCATAGCAAGCTGACACAATATTCATTTCCTTGACTGATTGTGTAAAGTATTATTAATCGAAGCACATGACCTTTAGTCACATGAGAAAAAGTATCTCCTCTTATTAATGGGTTGCAATACTTAGTATGAAACATCAAATTTAACGAATTGCTAGTTAGGTATAAAATTTGTTTAACAACACATATGAAAATCATAGGGATTAGTCTCTATCACCTGCCTTGGGTGTTGCTCACTCATATGTATTGTGTATGCTTTATGAATACTGAATGTTTATGTTACTTATGTTATTGCTAATTGGCTAAGTGTTAGTACTATTGTGATGTTATAAAGTTGTTGTTAGATGTATTCCTTTTGTTCGGTACACTAAAATGTATTGGACTTGGCTAGGCATTTAAGTTGTTGTAGCTTAAGTGAAAGGTATGGGTAAACATTATCTCAAGAGGAATAGTTTAGTTGTAGTGAGCATAAGTTCGTCAAGCTACTATGGCCAAGATAAGATAGTGCCTTACAACTTTGGGTGGAAAAATGACTCAAGGATGACCCAAAATATAGGGAAAAAAATGAGAAAACTAAACATTTGTGACAACAATAAATTATTCTCTTTTGAAATTATTAATAAAAAAATTGTATTTTATATTTTTATTTTTTCTATATTATGTGAGAACTGAGATGACAGACACATATAACTTTTGGTTTGAGTAGTTGTGACCTAGGGGCATCTAAGCCATCAAAATCACCCATAGTTCGCACCCAGCCTAGGCGACAACAGTCCTTAGCATGACTAGATTATTTTCCCACAAAATTTCGAGCTGATGACATTTAAACCACAAAAAACCTTAACAAAATGCCCTATCACCATTTTCTCTCAACATATTTTATAAAATTAATTTCATAAATTTTTGTTTTTTTAAATATTATCTATATTGTATTAAAACTATGAATATTATTTATGTTTTATTATTTTTATAAGTTAAATAAATTACAAACATCATTCTAAATTATTAAGAACAAATGGATTAATATTCTTGTGAATGTCTCATATGATTATAAATATCAATCACCATGTAATTGAATGAGGATAACGGCTAAGTTGTGGCAAAGTTTTATAAAGAGTTTGGCTCCATAAGAAGATGTTTAGCCTTGAACCATATTGATGAGTCCTTAAGGGATAAATGTAATTATTATATGCTAGGTGGATTGTTGATTACCCCGTGTCAAACCTATATAATTACTGTATGATTTAGTTGTTATGAAAGTGGAAATAATTGGTCTTTCAATTATGACTATTTAGTAAAATATCAATGAGAAAAAAAAAATATTGAGAGGATACCTTTTGACATTGTGCAAAATTGTTGTAAAATATTCATGGGCTTTAACCAAATTGAAAAAACGAATCAAATGTGTTGTGCATCATTGTTGATGCGATCTTCTATGTTAATTTTCTTCCATTGTATCATGACATAATTTGATTCAAGTGAGACAGCAACACTTACCAAGTTGTCACATTTATGTCACCGTGATAGCTTACCAATAATCATTTATTTACAGAGTTGAAGTTTTAAAAAGTGTTATTAAATTAATATTTTAAGGAAAATAAAGATTTTAAAATATTTTTGCACTTCGGAAAAAATTATCATTTTTTTAAATATACATTTCATAATGGTTATTTATGGTTACTATAGAGTAATTAAATTGCCATGATTTTTAAAATATTTTTATGTGGTAAGTGTGAGTTATATTGGAATTGGGCCTGAGGAATTTATATTTTCAATAAAAATAGATGGTTAAGTTTTTTCGCTAGCGAATATTCTTATTCTAACACATGATCCAATGAACAATATGAAAAGTTTGTCAATCATTTTTCAATTTTATATCTTAGGATTTTGTGATCCATAATATAGTAAGCATGTCTTTCAGACTAATCGCATCAGTATTATTTGGTCGAAGTCTAGCTCGTTCAAATTGATGAGCTTTATTAGCCATTTTCCTCCCGTGTAGGGTTATAATGTCAGATCTTAGGCTTTTGTGATCTATAATGTAGTAAGCATGTCTTTCGGATTAATCATATCAGTGTTATTTGGTCGAAGTCTGGCTCATTCAAATTGACGAGCCTTATCACCCATTTCCCTTCCGTGTAGGGTTATAATGTTAGATCTTAGGCTTTTATGATCCATAATGTAATAAGCATTTCTTTTAGATTAATCACATCAGTATTATTTGGTCGAAGTCTCACTCGTTCAAATTGATGAGATTTATCATCATTTACCTTCTGTGTAGGGTTATAATGTTAGATCTCAGGATTTTGTGATCCATAATGTAGTAAGCATGTCTTTCAGATTAATCACATCAGTATTATTTGGTCGAAGTCTGGCTCGTTCAAATTGATGAGCTTTATCAGCCATTTCCCTTCCGTGTAGGGTTATAATGTTAGATCTTAGGATTTTGAGATCCGTAATGTAAGAAGCATGTCTTTCAGATTAATCACATCAGTATTATTTGGTCTAAGTCTAGCTCGTTCCAATTGACGAGCTTTATCAGCTATTTCCCTTCGATGTAGGGTTATAATGTTAGATCTTAGGCTTTTGTGATCCATAATGTAGTAAGTATGTCTTTCAGATTAATCACATCAGTATTATTTGGTGGAAGTTTGTCTTGTTCAAATTGAAAAGCTTTATCAGCCATTTCCTTTCCGTGTAGGGTTATAATGTTAGATCTTAGGCTTTTGTGATCCATAATGTAGTAAGCATGTGTTTCGAATTAATCACATCAGTATTATTTGGTCGAAGTCTAGCTCATTCAAATTGACAAGATTTATCAGCCATTTCCCTTATGTGTAGGGTTATAATGTTAGATCTTAGGCTTTTGTGATCCATAATGTACTGACCTGATTAATTTGAAAGACATGCTTACTACATTATGGATCACAAAAGCCTAAGATCTAACATTATAACCCTACACGGAAGGGAAATGACTGATAAAGCTCGTCAATTTGAATGAGCCAGACTTTGACCAAATAATACAGATGTGATTAATCCGAAAGACATGCTTACTACATTATGGATCACAAAAGCCTAAGATCGAACATTCTAACCCTACACGAAAGGGAAATGGTTGATAAAGCTCGTCAATTTGAACAATCCAGACTTCGACCAAATAATACTTATGTGATTAATCCAAAATACATGCTTGCTATAGTATGGATCACAAAAGCCTAAGATCTAACATTATTACCCTACACGAAAGGGAAATGGATGATAAAGTTGGTTAATTTGAACGAGCCATACTTCGACCAAATCATACTAATGTGATAAATCCAAAAGACATGCTTACTACATTATGGATCACAAAATCCTAAGATTTAACATTATAACCCTACACAGAAGGGAAATGGCTGATAAATATCGTCAATTTGAATGAGCTAGACATTGACCAAATAATACTGATGTGATTAATTCGAAAGACATGCTTACTACATGATGGATTGCAAAAGCCTATGATCTAACATTATAACCCTACACGGAAGCGAAATGGATCATAAAACTCGTTAATTTGAACAAGGCAGACTTTGACCAAATAATACTGATGTGATTAATCCGAAATACATGCTTACTACATTATGGATCACAAAAGCCTAATATGTAACATTATAACCCTACGCATAAGGGAAATGGATGATAAAGCTCGTTAATTTGAACGAGCCAGACTTCGACCAAATAATATTGATGTAATTAATCCCAAAGACATGCTTACTACATTATGGATCACAAAAGCCTAAGATTATAACCCTAAATGGAAGGGAAATGGCTGATAAAGCTCGTCAATCTGAACATGCCAAACTTTGACCAAATAATACTTATGTGATTAATTAGAAAGACATGCTTACTACATTATGGATCAAAAAAGCGTAAGATCTAACATTATAACTCTACACGAAAGGGAAATGGAGGATAAAGATCGTCAATTTGAACGAGATAGACTTCGACCAAATAATATTGATGGCATTAATCTGAAACACATGCTTAATACAATATGGATCTCAAAAGCCTATGATCTAACATTATCACCCTACATGAAAGGGAAATGGCTGATAAAGCTCATCGGTTTCAATGATCCAGACTTTGACCAAATAATACTGATGTGATTAATCTGAAAGACATGCTTGCTACATTGTGGATCACAAAAGCCTAAAATCTAACATTATAACCCTACATGGAAGAGAAATGGTGTATAAAGCGTGTCAATTTGAATGAGCCAGACTTCGACCAAATAATACTGACGTGATTAATCTGAAAGACATGCTTACTGAATTATGGATCACAAAATCCTAAGATCTACTATTATAACCCTACATAGAAGGGAAATGGATGATAAATCTTATCAATTTGAATGAGCCAGACATCAACTAAATAATGTTGATGTGATTAATCTAAAAGACATGCTTACTACATTATGGATCACAAAAACCTAAGATCTAACATTATAACCCTACACGGAAGGGAAGTGGTTGATAAACCTTGTCAATTTGAATGAGCCGGACTTCGACCAAATAATATTGATATGATTAATCTGAAAGACATGCTTACTACATTATGAATCACAAAAGCCTAATATCTAACATTATAACCCTAGACGGAAGGGAAATGACTGATAAAGCTCATTAATTTGAACGAGCCAGACTTCGACCTAATAATACTTATGTGATTAATTCGAAAGACGTGCTTATTACATTATGGATCAAAAAAGCCTAAGATGTAACATTATAACCCTACACGAAAGAGAAATGGTTGATAAAGCTCGTCAATTTGAACGAGCTAGGCTTCAACCAAATAATACTGATGTGATTAATCCGAAAGACATGATTACTACATTATGGATTAAAAAAGCCTACACGGAAGGGAAATGGTTGATAAAGCTTGTCAATTTGAATGAGCCAGACTTGGACCAAATAATACTGATGTGAATAATCCGAAAGACATGCTTACTACATTATGGATCACAAAAGCCTAAGATCTAACATTATAACCCTACACGGAAGGGAAATGGCTGATAAATATCTTCAGTTTGAACGAGTCAGAGTTCGACCAAATAATACTTATGTGATTAATCCGAAATACATGCTTACTACATTATGGATCACAAAAGCCTAATATCTAACATTATAACCTTACATGGAAGGGAAATGGCTGATAAAGCTCGTCAATTTGAACAAGCGAGACTTTGACCGAATAATACTAATGTGATTAATCTGAAAGACATGCTTACTACATTTTTCAATTTCTTAAATCTACTACTCTCTTTAATTTATTAAAAAATAATTTGTGAAACGTGGTTATAGTTGTACCTTATTAAAAAACTATTTATGAAATGTGATGTTGGCACTCGTTTGATGTTTGGTGTGGCATGGATTAATAATAAATAGATTCAAGTGTATTAAATGATGTAAGGTGTATTGCATATAGTTAAAAAAGTGTTTTAGTAGATAATTGGCATGTGGATCATAGTTTCACACACTCTCCACTCCATAGCATTACTTCTATTCCACAGCATATAAATGTATATTAACTTTAAAAAAATGTATATTCAAATTTATTATTACATACAATGTTGAAAATGTTTTTGAACCATATCTAATGTAAAAATTCAAAAGATATGACCATGTTGATTAAACTAAAACAAAAGCCTTAAATTAAAAAGAAAAAACCTAAATTAAAAAGATAGCTAATAAATAGTAATGAGCGAGGTTAAAAAATAAACAAAAGAGAGATTAAAAAATAATGGTGTTATGAATTAATACCGCATACAAGGGAAATATTGTAGCACATTTATATAATTTGAGAAGGTGCAATGGGTCCATTGTTCCAAAAAAATGGGGATAGTAGCTCTTAACTCCATTTTTCATGGAAGCTAGTTCTAAATTAAAGAACATCTTATTAAATATTATATAATCATATTGGAAGGAATTAAAAGTGATTTATACTGTTTTGTCCATTTCAATAAAAAATGATTTAAATTCATTCGTCCCATTCTCATCATTTAAATTCAATTGTCCCATTATCATAATTGTGATAGGTTTAACACCCCTGAATGCATCAATTACTACAATAATTTTCTTGTTTTACTTTTAAATATTTGAACTATGTTTGTACTTGGACATAAGACTCGGGAAGGGTCTAGTAAAATGCATAATTGACATGTAAATATTTAAAAAATAAAAGTTGTGTGAACAAACTAATCATATGAAGAATCATGGAATAAATTCAAGAGCCTCCAAACAGTTGGAAGAAACAGTTATGATCTTCCTTTCTTTTCCTAGGGGGAAGGAGAGGAGGGGGTTCGTTGTCTTTCCTCTATTTTTTTCTTCTCTGGAGCAGCAACGATCTCTACCAAGGGTAGAGTACTGTTGGGCATAAGGGAGTTATTGAGTTGGATACAAGGCCAGTGGAACCTCTAAAGTTGTTGAATTGAAAATATTAATCCTGAACTGGATTGATTAGTCTTAAGGTTCAGAGGAGTTATCTTGATATTATAAACTAAAGAACTATTTGGAGCAAGGAGCTTGGGGGAGAGTCTAGATGTTATTTCCTGACTCGTGGTTGAGAGGATGGTCTTCTAGATATAATTATATCAGAAAATAGATAAGTTACCTTATGTTTTTGTTTAGAGTTCTTACTTGAGTCTTGTAATAATTCCTAAATATTTTATGTAAGACAATTTTTGCTTGATATACAATGATCATTCTGAATAGTTAATTAATATCTCTCTCTGGGCGAGATTGTAGAGTTACTATGGAGAAATACTTACTGTGCTAAAGAATCAGTCATGAAAATAAAGAGAAATGATTTTTGTGAAAAAGGATGTCATACATGAACGTATAAGGAATATGTTTATTATATAAAGAATTTGGAAATTCATGAATGGCTTGCTGAGGTGATTTCATAAAAAAAAAAAATCTATTTATTTGTTGTAGGACTTATGCACTAGTTGAGGGAATGTTGGTTATTATTGAGGTCATGAGTTTGTGACTCTACCTAAGACATTCGAACATCTAGAGAGTGATTTAAGCTTGAAGGTCAATGGACTAGTCCTGGAGATACCAGGAACTGCTTTCTGCAGGGTATTGGTAATAGTTTAATTATTGGAAAGCTATTAGAATGAAGGAAAACAACTTGTAATTAGAAGTAAACACTTATTTCTAGAGAGACAAACAATGCATACTACAAGCAATAAAACATATTTTCGAGTTGGGGGGAGTGATCACAGACAAACCAGACCAGGAGGGTGTCACTGGGAAAGGAGATGTGTTGCAGGGAGGGTTGCATGCTTGGCGATAGGTGGCAGATCCTAGCCAATGCATGGGTCATACCTGTCAACAATGGAGGCGACCTAGGGAATGATGAACATACGAAATGGGCTTACAGGGTGGGGTTGTTTCAAGGGAGGGGTTTACAATTTCTATTACTGTTTGCATTGTGTTCTCCCTCAACCGCACGCACCCATCGAAGGAGGTAAACAACAAATTTTTAATAGTGGTTGTTTTATCCTACAAATAGGGATAGGAGGAATGGTTAACTATTGGGACTAGATCAACCTGGAGCTCGAACCAGAGGATATTCTATCAGTTTGGGGAGCTTACTCAACAAAACTTAGCGAAGGTCATTCGTCTAAGTAGGTCTCCAACAAGGAAACAGAGAGGCACTATGGTTGACTGGAGCCAAGATGGTGTATTAGGGTTTTTGGAAGCTGATATGCAATGTGCTTCAAAGGCAGGGGTGTGGGGTTTTGACAAGGTATACCATCAGATTCAGGAGACAACGATGCTTACGGTGGGATGTGCAGTGGATGAGATGGTAGAGAGTTGGCTAAGTTCAAAAAACTCTGGTTATTTTCATGCATTGGGTCTATTCTTTGGAGGGGTGGAAGATATTGTCATCAGTAGCAGCATTAGGGGAAATGAGGGGTTAAAATCATGCCTAGTAGCAGAATTGGGACATTCAAAAGTTGTTAGGGGGAAAAGGTTAGAGAGTACCCTTGCATGCAAGATCCCTTTGAACCAGAAGACTGGAGAGTCCTTTAATTTGTATGAAAACTCCAATCCACAAGAGTTCATAGGAGAAGTCTCACTCCAGGGTTTCAAGGAACATTTTGAAGACATAGGCGAAATGTCGATGGAATTTAGAGGACAAAACAGGGGAAGTAGTCTCACGTCCAACCTAATGGTGCTTGTAGAAGAAGGATTCCATGGTTCAGTGCTCCAAGAAGCAGGGGAGCATACCCTTAATTCATGAGAGGCGGGGCAGCCCTTAGTAGCCGGTGTTATCAATAACTTGAATCGTATAACGGAGACACGGTTAGGGCCACCTTTAGAAGAAGGAACCAATGAGAGGGAGGAACAACCATTGGTAGGGAAAGCGGGAAGGAATAGGAATACAGGGGCGAAGAGGAAGAAAGGGAAGTTAATTAAGAGAAAGGTGGTATGTTTGAATTTGGTTCTTGGAATTGACATTCAGATCGATAGGGTCATGGAAGCTGCAGAAGTAACTCTTGTTGGAAGAGAGAAGGGGGAAAATACTCTGCAAACTACATCTCAAAGTGGATATCTAAAGCATAGAGGGAGGCTCCGGACCAACAAGTTGAAGTGACCACATTGTACAGGGGCTAGTTTATGATGAAATTCAGTAAAGGGGAAATGCTATAATGGGTATTGAGGTGAAATTGGTGCTTTGGGAGAGCGCTAATCTTTTTCAAAAGGTGGAATCCTCTCTTCGATGCTCAGAGAGAAAAGGTGGTTGAGATTCTGGTCTGGGTTCACCTTCCTGGACTCCCTCTGCATTTTTGGACGAAGGAAGTGTTTAGAGTTATAGGAAATACATTGAGATCCTTCTTGGAGGTAGACATGTCATTCATAGAAACAAGGGATAGGAGTCTCTCTCATATTTTGTAAAGGTTGGATCCACGGGAGGTATTGGCTGAGGAAATTCATCTGCAATACCAAGACTATTCCTACACCTCTATCATCGATTATGAACAACTTCCTTTACGTTGTCACATGTGCCATAAATATGGCCATGTTGTGTGGGACTGACCTCTGGGGTTCAAAAGGAGAAGAAGACACAGAGGAGAAGCAGGAAATGTAGAACGTCCTCAGGCTGAAGAGGAGAAATTGTCACAAGTAGAGGAACTAGGGAATCAGCAAGAAGGTGAACAAAAGTCGATGGAAATTTAGGAAGTCTAGGACATGCAGATGGAGAATGTGGTCGTGCTGGAGCAAGATCAACCTCAGGAGATAATTCGGGAATATTTGGAGGAGAGGGGCGTTAACAATCTAGTGCCTCATTTGGCGGGTATTGTCTCTTCTCCCCTTCCATCTATTCATGAATCCTTTAAATCTTTTCTCAATTTGATCGCAAGACTTGGTCCTTCCAGGCCTATTACTATGGAAAAATTGTTTGTTGTTTTTGTGCCTACTTCCCTAGAGAGTATCATCACTTCAATAACGACTATTAATTTGGACCCTCCCTTGCCTATTGGCCATGCGAACTTGTCCTCTCTTGATAACACTGTTGAGAAATCCTTCTATAACCTTCACATTCGAGATAAGAAGGATACCCCTTAGGAAGTTTTGGGTGGGTTGGGAGACCCTCAGACTTTAGATATGCAACGAAAGACCTGAGGAAGAAATTCCAACCTCTCAAAGGCCCAACAAAGAGCAAAAATTTAAATAGCTGATGGGAAAAAATTATCTTTATAAGGGGGGCTTAGAGAAATGTAGGCCCCAACCATCGTGAGTAAATGATTATGTTGTCCTTCAATTATTGAGGTTTTGCTAGTACCTCTAAAAAATTAGCACTTAAAACTTTGTTCCTTAATTACTATCCTGATGTTATTATGCTCCAAGAAACTCTGGGAGCTGGAGATGACGTTAAATTATCTCTTAATAAAATGTTACTAGGATGGACATTTATGACTGTTGATTCTAAAGGAAGATCTGGGGGTTTGGCTCTGGGAGTTAAATATTGCAGTGTGAAGTTATTAAATTCTTAGGGATCGGATCTCGTGTTGGGGGTTTAGTTCTATTCACAGGAACTCTACTTAGATTTGTTACTTTTAAATATATAATGGTCATGTCAGGATAGGGTTTTATTCTGGAATAATCTTTTTTCCAAAACCTTTATGAATAATCTGAATTTGGTGGTGGGGGTTGATTTGAATTTCTCCCTTGAGTTTTCAGAGACTTGGGTTCCTTCATCTTAATCCAATCCCTTGGCTGACTTATTTTTGAACAAGATTCGCTTTGGAAATATCATTGATATAAACTTGCTGAAATCCAGACCCACTTGGAGGAATAGGCGAGTGGGGGAGGCCAGGGTAGCAAAGAGATTGGACCATTTTCTCCTAAAAGAGGAAATGGCATCTAGAATTCCCTGCTTCAGACATTGGGTGGGACTAGGAGGAGACTCAGATCACCTACCTATGATACTAGAAATAAAATGGCCTAATCAAAAGTTAGGGTCTCCCTTCAAATTCAACAGGCTTGGCTCAAAGAGACCTCATACAACAATCTTGTAAAAGCTACTTAGAGGCCTTTGGCCAGTGAACAGGGGTCCTCTCTAGCCCAATCTTTTATGGAGAATTTAAAGAGAATGAAGAAGGAAACAATAGAATGGGAAAAAGCCAAAAAGATTAGGGATGAATCTGAATTAAGCAGGATAGGGGAGGAACTAGACCTATTGGAAAGTCTGGAAATGGATGGATACAAGACGGAAGAAAAGAGGGAAAAGATTAAACAATTGGAGACAGAAAGAAGGAAAATTCTAAATGATATGGAAGAACAATGGAGGCTCAAAAGCAGAGAAATCTGGCTTGCAGCAGGGGATGAAAATTCGAAATTCTTTCAAAATTATGCTAAAGGAAGGAAAAATACAAACATGATATCGAGGTTAAAAATGGCAGAAGGGGGCACAAAAAATTCCTTTTCTGACCTAGCCACTATGGGAAGGAACCATTTTAAAAGCTTATTAAAAGCTTCAGATGTAGTCTCAATTGCAGAGGTGATTCAAGTTGGCCAACCCTTTCATTGATATGTTGAGGAGGAGGAAAATGATCTTCTTATGGCTCTTGTGTCAAAAGGGGAGGTAGAAGGGGTTTTAAAAGCTATGTAGAGAGATAAGAGTCTAGGTCTTGATGGATGGACAATGGAATTCTTCTAGCACTTTTTTGATCTTATTGGGGATGAACTTACGAGGGTGGTGGAGGAATCACGGGATAAAGGCTTAGTTTATGAACCCTTCAACTCTACCTTCCTAACGTTAATTCCTAAAACATATGAAGCTTCATACTTTAAGGAGTTTAGGCCTATTTCTCTTTGCAATTGCATTTATAAAATTAAAATAGCTAAAGTCATTGCAGTCTATTTGAAACCTATCCTCTCAAGCAATATTTCTAATGAATAATTTGGGTTCCTAGATGGTAGGAAGATTCATGAAGAAATTGGGGTTGCTGAGGAGACACTGTACAATATCAGGCAGAGCAGGAAAAGAGGGATGATTGTAAAAATTGATCTATCTAAATCATATTAAAAAATAAGTTGGCTCTATATTCATATGCTAATGACCCACTTGGGGTTCAACATTGGTTTTATAAACTGGGTATTGAGATGTATATCAAATGTCAGTTTTGTTATCCTGATCAATGGGGTAGCTTCCTCTTTCTTTCACAGCCAAAGAGGTCTTCGACAGGGATGTCCACTATCCCCCCTCCTTTTCTTACTAGTGGTAGAAGGCCTTAGTCAGCTGATACTGGATGCGAAGAGAAGAGGAGACCTAAAAGGTATTGAAGTTGCTATAAATTTGTATATCAATCACTTTCTATTTGTAGATGATATACTGTTATTCAGTGATGGAAGCATAAATGACATTCAACACATAAAATTCGCCCTCGATATGTTCCTAGTAGCAACAAGGATGTGTATTAATTCTCAAAAATAATCTCTAATTCTTGAAAGTTTCTCAAGGATTGAAATCACCATGGTTACCTTGGCTCTCCCATTTGAAGCTAAGTCGATGAAGGATAGTTTCAAGTACCTAGGGTTTCACCTTAAACTAGACTCTTATAGGAAATAAGATTGGAACTGGCTCTTTGCAAAAATTGAAAATCGTATAAAACATTGGAGTTATAGATGGTTGTCGAGAGAAGGAAGAATGGTTTTGATTAAATCGGTCCTTCTTGTCATCCATGTATACTGGATTGCACTGACATGGGTTCCAAAAGGGATAACTTCACGAATCAGGAAAGTGTGTAGCCTCTTTCTATGGGTTGGAACAAAGGAAGGCACAATGCTACCATGGGTGGCTTGGGACAAAGTTTCTATACCAAAGGAATGGGGTGGATAGGGCATAAAAGAGATATCAACTTTCACATCCTCACTAGCAGCAAAATTAGGGTGGAGGTTAATATCAATGGAAAATCTATGGATGACAGTTATCAAAAGGAAATACATAGACCTGATTCCCATGGATGAATGGCTATGAAGACCTGACAAGAAGACCCCCCATGTTTTAGCAGTATGGAAGGTGACTTTGGACTCTTTTACTATTATAGAAGATGGATTAGCCTAGCACATTGGCAATGGGGAGAAGATCAAAATAGGCATAGACTCGTGGGTGGGATGCAATGAGGGGTTTTCCCTCTCAAGGGAGCTTATGAATTTCTTACATACCCATGATTTATACTTCTTGAATCAGATTACAAGAGAAGATTTGTCGACAATATGGCATAAGGGATGGAAATCAACAGAGGACCTGCAGATGGAACCTCAATGGGAAGAGGAATGGAAAAATTACATTAGAGAACTCCAAATAACAAACATTTGATTAAGGGACCAACTGGATGTGCTTAGATGGGTACATGCTCCTACAGGAAAATACTCTCCAAAGTTTGGGTACATATAACTTATGGTAAGAAGGGCTTGGGGAGTACATGAATGGTGGTGTAAACCGCTTTGGAAACTAAAAATCCCTGCAAAATCAAGACTCTTTTTTTGGTGTATCCTAAGAAACAAAATACCTACATGGGATAACCTCCAGAAGAGAAACAAAATGGGTCTCGAATGGTGCACTCTTTGCAAAAATGAGGAAGAATCAGTCCAACACCTCTTTTTAAATTGTCCATTCAACATTAAGACATGGGAAGAAATATTGAGACTCTTGGGGAAAGCCCAAATTTGGAATGGGGAAAATATAAGCGATGCCTGGCAAAGATGGTGGAAGGATGCCCCAGAGGAAAACATGAAAAATATCCCTTTGATAATCTCATGGGGCATTTGGTTGGATCAAAATAGGAGCATATTTCAAGATCTGTCCCCTTCACATTCTCCTATTTTTGTAGAAAGTGCCTCTATTTATGCCCTTATACCTCCGCTAAACCCAATCAAGACATCTAGATACATAAGAGAAGAATAGATCAGGGGTGACATTCCATGGGCTTAATTTGATGGCGCATTTGATCTGTAGGAAAATTGTGGCTTGGGTCTTGTCATACATGTCAACAACAAAAAAATTCTGAAAGCTTCGGTGGGCCTTAGCTCAGGATCAAATAATTTTTCTGAACTTCAATCTCTAAAGCTTTTACTATGTTGGCTTACTCACGTGAGTATGGGATCGATTCAAATTTTTGGAGACTCACTGAATGTTATTAAATGGTTTAACGAAGAAAAAAGATGTCAAAATTATATTTTGATTCCATTACTAGAAGAAACATTACATTTGAAACAACATTTTGATTACATAATTGTCTGTCACATTTACAGGGAGTAGAACACTCAAGCATATCTCCTTTCTAAGGGGTTTCTGCAATGGGATATGAGCTCTTAGTGCATAATAGAAGTTGAAGAAGACAGGATCCTTATGTTAGATTAATAACCCTTTATCTCTTGATCGGAGGGGATTTTCAACAAAATGTTTTGTTCAGCTATGTTATTTACTTTTTTGATGCGATTGTTTTTACAGTTCACAAAAACATTACAAGATGGTTCCTTTTTATCATTTTTGTATATTTTGAACAATATATAAGTACTAAAGGGTCCTTTCCCTCACTAATGGGGAGTCTCGGGATCTAGATATGGCTCTTTTTGGCTCTTTGGGTTTGAGTAGGTTTCACTTCTACGATCAACCCAGAGATGGATTACTATATGTTACTTATGGACATACAGTATTTTCAATGCTTAAATGCATTTACAAATGTAAATTTTTATTTCCTTAATAGAAAGTTCAATTTTTTCCTTGGGAAAAAAACATATTTTCAAGAAGCATAAATTATAATTCCAGAACAACACTTCAAATGAGTTGAAGACCTCCACTAATATATTGCAGAAATATAACAAAATAATTAATTTCCAATGACACTAGTAGAATTTAATGAACATTAAGGATAGAATCCAGAAAACCCTCCATATTACATTTACAATAACTACATGTCGTAAGCACATAGCTTTAAAAGAAATAAAAATTATAAGGACTAGATTATCCCATGCTCAGAAATTCAAATGCCTAGTCTGAATCAAATGTAATATGTTACAATCTGAGCATGTATACACAATCATATTACTAGTAGCAAGAGAACTGCATAAATAGAATTATGAACACAACAAAAGCACAATTATCTAATATTGCATCAACTGAGAACCAATTGTTCCATTTGAGCTGGAAAATAATTTACATTTTGGGTCACAAAGCTTACACTTCGGGTTGCCCATAATTTTGGAAAAGCATAATTAAGTTTTACAAACATCAAATACAACCCTGTCGAGAGGGGAACAATTAGAATCCAAAGGTAAAATGCATATGAGCAGAGTAACCCTCTTTCCTTAGAAACTAAGTTAAGCGTACAATTGAGAAACCCTCAATAGGTATTCAAAATTAAGAAAAAATCATGATCATAAGACAATTGTTTTTGATTTTGTAACCCTAAAGAGAACTGAGAAACACATCCTACCACGACTGCTTCAAATTAGTTCAAGAAAAGAGGCAGTAAATAATGAACTTGGCATTTCAAGAAAAAAGGGCTCCATTAAAATGTTTAGAGACAAAGAGATGAATCCCCAATCTGTGAGAGCTACTGGAAGCGTGATTTTACCTACATGCACAATAGAAAACTTAGATGAGTTATAGAGAAAAACAACATCTTAGCTTTAAACAAATCATAAAACTTATTGATTCACCTGTAGTAGAAAGAAACTCGTTCTGAGGTAGGGTAAATAAACACTATGATGGAAGAAAATTAACCCATTTAACAGTTGACCGTAGAAAGCCCATAACGTAGTGACGAGTGGATGAGTTAAGAACTGAAACCTCTATGATTGTGGTTAGTGCCATTGATTGAAGAAGGGGTAGCCTCTATTGGTAGCCCTGCAGGTATCAAACAAAGTATATTAAGCTCAGTACCCTTTAAATCTCCATTACAACCTTCAAAACAGTAATCGCAAGAACCGTTATTTGGATTGAGATAAGTCAAATATCTTGACATGAATCTCTACAGTCAGAGATTAGGACATGGCATGAAACCCTAAGGAAAAATCGTAAAATGACAAATAGGGCGTGCAAACAGAACCAAGGTTAGTTTTGGAACTACCCTTTGATTACCAACCATTGGATTGAGGAACGAACAAATGGATGGGCCAAATGTATCTTGGTGTTCGACAGAGGAGAAAGACTGTGTACAGTACCCATCCTTTCCACCTATTCCCTCCAAACTTGCATCCCTTAATGGGTAGCAATCAATTTCCATACTTTGCCTTGAATAACCAAATGCCTACAGAGTACTATGGTACGATGGTAGTATGTCATAGATTTTAATTTAAATGTGAAATTAATGTATTTTCAACATCAAATAAATAAACCTACATCGACATGCCCTCGTAATTTATAAAGTGGAGCATGTTAACCTGGGGATTAACACCTTATGCTTAATCAGAAGTGCAAATCATAGTATATTTTTTAACTCTTATTATTACTGTTTCTACTTGTACCTAGTTGAATAAGTTAAGTATGTGTACATGTGGCATGGGGTATCAAGTGAAGTTTTGACACTGTGGCCAATCACGGGAAGCTAAGAGAAAAATTGTTGTGTTAATGCAAAGAGATGGAGAAACAAAACTAGGAGAAGTATGTGGAGAGGAGTTTGTACCCCCAACCCGTCCAGAGGCATCATATGGAGAGGTCAATCTGGAAATGTGGATACAGTTGGGAGAAGAGTCTCGTCAAGAAAATGTTGCACTGCTAGAAAAAGTTTAGCATTTGCGAGCTAAAATGAGTAATTTGAGGGTTGATAATGAAAAATTAAGGCAGGAACAAGAAATAATTTTAAAAATGTTATTTGATGAACAAAATCAGCCGGAGCCCAACCCAAGTTCTAGCAATGGGAACATGAATGATACCTTTAGGCAAAATGAAGTCCATGTAGAATCTAGAGGGGAATGAAATGAAGATGAGGGAAGATCTAACAATGTTTCTGAAGGAAAAGAAAATAAAAGGCAGAAAATTGAACTTCAAGGGGAATTCAAGAAGATAAAACCTCTAAATTTTGATGGTGAGGCTAAGGAAGCAGCTGAAGCCTAGCTGATTAATATGAATAAATATTTCCATATCTACGAGTATGGTGAAAACCTTAAAGCTCAATTGGAAATATACCAATTACAGGGTAAAGCCACCCTATGGTGGGAAGAAATTAAAATTGTCTAGAAAATTGAGGAGCAAGAAGTGACTTGGACAGAATTTCAAAAAAAAATTAAAGACAAGTATCTGACAAAACGATTCTATGATGAAAAGGCAAGGGAGTTTCATAATTTCATTTTGGGTTAGTTAACAATGGATGAGTTCGTAACCCGATTCACCTTTCTACTGAGATAAGTTCCATATATTCAGGAAGAGAAGGCAAAGGTGCAGTGTTTCACTAGTAGTTTACCTACCTTTATGAGGGAAAAGTTGGAGTTCGATAACCCAATATGATGGATGAGTAAATTCGGAAGGAAAGAATGATAAGAATTTAATCTCTCTATAATTCTTAACAAGGAATTTAAATATATAATATAAAATTAACATGGAATTTAAATATATAATCAACAAGAAATTTAAATATATAATTAACAGGGAATGATAAGAGTTTAATTTATTTCTTAATGGGAAATAGATATATTTTGAAATTTATCATATCTAATATTTGCATATTTATAATATCACTAATAAATCCAAAAATTCAATTCAGGTTAAATTCTCATTAAAAAAAAATTAATAACAATAATACTAATAATTTAATCATTTATAAAGCCGACATTAAATATTTCTCTCAATTAACTATTAATTGCTCCATGCTTTCACGCTCTCTCTTCTCAAAATGTAGATCACATTGCCTTGATGATGGACTCACTAAGTTAGTCCAAAACGTTGGTTTCTAAAACTGATAACAAGTTTTTTTCCACAAAATTACTTTAAAAGGATAGAATATGTTATCAGTGAATGAAACAAAAATGAGAAGGCACTCAGAATGGTTCCTTTAACAAAGGACATAAAGGCTTTCTAAACATAAGGAATGTGAAAACTACAGGTGGAAGGAATGCACACCAGAGACCACAGACCAAGTTTGCTTGGAGGAACCCACAAAAAATTGGAATACAAACTGAGAACAGGCAGACGAAGGTGGTAAGAAAACGAGAAAATAGTCAACAACAAAAACCCCTCTGTAATGTTGGGGATGCAGAGAGCCCCATTACTATAAAAATTGTCCTCATCGTACATCAGCTGAGCAAGTTGCTAATGTGCAGGAAGCCTCTACAGTGGGTGAAGTAGCTAGAAGCATACCTAGAATAAATGTAGCTTTGGATGATAATCAAGTGGAATATCAGCCCACCATGGTAGAAATAGAAGGTAATATATCTAGCCACTCTGTTTCTATTTTGGTAGATCCAGGTGCAAGTCTGAGTTACGTTAGTCCAAAAATAGTGGAAAAATGTCATTTACAAGTGGTTAAATTTAGAAATCCATGGTTGGTGCAATTAGCTACAGGAGCTAAGCGGAGAGTGAATGCTAAGATTGAAAAATGTTCTATTAAAATAGGAGAACAACAGATTCAAATGGACTTGAATATATTACCTTTAGGCTCATATGATGTACTGATCGGAATGGATTGGTTAGAAAAACATTGGTCTTTAGTGGATTGCAAAGAGAAAACTATTAACTTCCTTGATGAAGAGGGAACTAGACGAGAAATTCAGGGAATAAAAAGAGTTGTTAAACTACGACCAATCACAGCCAACCAGTTAGGAAAATGTATTCGGAAAGGTTTTCAAATTTATGTTGTGCAAGTGGGTTATACTAACTCTAAGGATAAGACTCCTTCCCTAGAAAATCTGCCAATAATACAAGAATTTATTGATGTGTTTCCAGAGGAAATACCTTGGTTGCCTCCTAAATGAGATATTGATTTTACCATTGAATTAGTTCCAGGAGCAGCCCCTGTGTCCAAAACCCCTTATCGTATGAGTATACCTGAATTAACAGAACTCAAAATGCAGTTGCAAGAGCTTCTAGATAAAGGTTATATTTGACCAAGTGTGTCACCATGGGGAGCTCCTGTACTTTTTGTAAGGAAAAAGGATGGTATATTGTGGCTATGTATTGATTATAGATAATTAAACAAGCTCACCATTAAGAACAAATACCCCCTACCTCGTATTGACGATCTATTTGATCAGGTCAGGGGAGATAGTGTGTTCTCAAAAATAGATCTACATTTCGGATATCATCATATTCGTATTAAAGATGAAGACATTTGCAAAACAACATTTCAAACTTGCTATGGTCATTACGAGTTTGTGGTATTTCCCTTCAAGCTTACCAACACCCCTGCTACTTTCATGAGTCTCATGAATGGTATATTTCATCTGTATTTAGATAAGTTTGTCTTGATTTTTATTGATGATATTATAATCTACTCAAAGAACATGGAGGAACATAAGAAACATTTGAGGATATTACTGCAAATGATGCATGACAACCAAATTTATGCTAAATACAACAAATGTGATTTTACAAAGATCAGATTCAATATTTAGGACATATTATTTCATTGGGGGGCATAACAGTAGATCCTAAAAAGATCTGAATCATCATGGAGTGGTATGTTCCTAAAAATGTTGTTGATATTCGGTATTTTATGGGGTTGGAAGGTTATTACCGTCATTTTATAGAGGGGTTCTCTAGGATTGTGTATCCTATAACTTCACTTCAAAAAAAGGGAAAAGTTTTTAATTGGACAACCAAGTGCCAACAAAGCTTTGAGCAGTTGAAGCACATATTAACCATCGCCCCTGTATTGAAGGTAGTAGATCTAGAAAAAGAGTAGACAATGTGCACTGATGCAAGTAAAGAAGGAGTTGGAGGAGTGTTGATGCAAGAAGGAAAAGTGATAGCTTACAAATCTCGTAAGTTAAAAGAGCATGAAAAATGATTCTCTACTTATGACTTGGAATTAACTGTAGTAGTTCACGTATTAAAGGTTTGGCAACATTACTTGCTGGGAAATGAATTTCTTTTAATGACTGATCATAGTAGTTTGACAAGATTTTTTAACCACCCTAATTTGAATGCTCATCAAGCTAGGTAGACTTCTTTTCTGAGCAAATTTCAGTTTGAGATAAGACACCTTAAAGGTAAGGAGAATCAAGTGGTTGATGCGCTAAGTAGAAAGACACATTGTGTATACGAGATTTCTTATAGTAGAATGAAAACTAATTTTGCTACAAAAATTAAAGAAGTTGCTCAAAAGACCTTGAATATAAATTCTTTCTTATAGTAGAATGAAAATTGATTTTGCTGCAAAAATTAAAGAAGTTGCTCAAAAGACCTTGAATATAAATTCTTGTGGCAAAAAGCAAGTCAAGCACAGAACTCTATTCATCGGTTTGATTATAGTATAAACAATGATGACATGTTAATCTTTAGAGGTAGGATATATGTTCCCAACCAAATTGCTATTAAACAATTCATGTTAGATGAGTTTCATAAGAACCCATATGCAGCCCATCCGGGCTATCAAAAATTGTTATTTGTAGTTAAGTAAGAATACTTCTGGTCGGGAATGAGAAAAGACATTAGAGAATATTTGGAAAAATGTCTGGAATGCCAACAGGTAAAGGCAAAGCATCAACATCTTGCTTGATTACTCCATCCCCTACCCATACCTGAGTGGAAGTGGGACACAATTACTTTGGACTTTGTTGTCGGTTTACCAAAAGCTAAGAAGAAACACGATTCTATCTTAGTAGTAGTAGAAAACTGAGCAAAAAAACCCATTTTATACCAGTTAAATCCACATTTAAAGCTATTGAAATTGTAGATATATTCATGAAAGAAGTATTCCTTCTACATGGGATACCTTGGGTGGTGATCTCAGATAGAGATGTGAAATTTACATCAGCATTTTGGAAGGCCCTTTTCACGGGTTTGGGTACACAAATTCAATTCAGTACCACTTATCACCCTCAGACTGATGGATAGACTGAGTGTGTTAATCAGGTAATGGAAGATATGCTGCGAATGTATGTAATGCAACAACCAACTAAGTGGGAAGAATACCTCCACCTAGTTGAGTTTGCTTATAATAACAACTACCATGAATCCTTGAAGATGAGTCCTTTTGAGGTATTATATGGAAGGAAATGTAGGGTGCCTATCAACTAGTATAACCCTAAGGATAAATTGGTGTTGGGGCTTGACATGTTAGCAGAAATGGAGCAAGAAGTGAGGAATATTCGCCAAAATTTAAAGGCTGCCAAAGATAGGAAAAAAGCATATGCAGATAAATAGACTTGTAAAGAGTATCAAGTGGGAGATCATGTCTACATCAGAGTGAAACCAAAAATAAGCACTTTGCGATGGGGTAGTTGTGCCAAACTGGCACCTAGATATTTTGGAACTTGTTGGAAAATACTAAGAGGGGGGGTGAATCAGTATTCCTTAGAAATTAGCACTTTTAAATATTTTTAGAGCATTAGTTAACCTTCAATTATTAGTAATGTTTATGCAGTAATAACAATAAATAAAAGAACACATTAGGCACAAACTTTTTAGGTGGAAAACCCCCTTGGGGTCAAAAACCATCGAACACTTTTCTAATAAATTCTTTAATCTTCAGCCCCAACTGAAATGAAATCAAAAAGCTTCCTAGAATTCTAGAAAATCATTCTTCTCCAGCTTCCACTGGATGGACACCCCAATGCCCTGGTTTCTTCAACAATCAACTGAATGGATGCCCCAACACCCTAGACCAACCTAGCACCCTAAAGTGTTCACAGGCTCCAACTTGTAGGCGACTTCATGCACCTGCCTAGCACCTCCCTACCACCCTATAATGACTTAAATGAGACAAGAGTGTGGATTCCTGTACCAGGGACAATGATCCATGATACAATATGATTTGCAATGATTTTGACCAAACACCCAATCACACTATGACCTGCAACCCAACCATGACATCATCCAAACCGAGACTCCTATACCTCCCAACAATTTCTTTTCGACTCTAGGTAGATTTCTTCTTTTACAATAATGACTCTTCCATTGATGACACTTTTACAAATGACTATTTTACAACTTTACAATGATGACTCTTGGCCTTGACACTTCTTCACAATATGCAGATGGTTGTCATGTATTCAAAGGATGTCTCGCTGCAATGCTTCCTTTGATTTGATACTTCTACTCTTGAATTCTTGCTTGAAGTTTTACTTGAATCTTCTTCTACCTGCATGCAAAATTTGTGCAGCGAAACAATCCCAAAACAACAAAAAAAATACCCTTCAACTTACCTCTACCCACAAAACGCATGTAAGTGCATAGTAATGAATAAATACAAATTAGAATTATAATATGTACCTGAAGTGTGCTTGTTACTTTTGTTGTTGACTTTCTGCAGTAGTAGACAAAGACTCCCACTCTCGATATAGGCCTAGACTCTATGCAAGACTATATCCAAAACTAACCTAAAGATATATACAATAAAAACTGATGACAAACCCTAGACTTGTGATGGACCAAGTTCTAAGTACAACAATAGAGACCATTATATCAACTATGACATGACAAGTAACATGAACTTACAACTTCATATAGATTTAGAAAACTTGGTGTAGCATCAAGAATATGTAGCATAAAATGTGTAGTATCAAGAATAGGATATCCGAGAAACTAATTGTGACATATAGAGAGTCGAGACATAGAGATACAATCGAGAAACTGTATATACTTATGTTTTCCTACAAAAACATATGTTAGAGATGATACTAAAAATTCAAATGTAAACACTGATCATACATAGCTTACTGTAGGAGACTTACCCTTGACTGTTGATGTGTGTTCCTTACTGTAGTGATCCTTGAATGCATGTTTTTTCTTTCCTTCTAGGAGTTCGATATTGAATCTGTTGTATCTACGTAATTTCTGCTCTCCATGGTTTGAACTTTGGTCCTGTGGTAGCCCTCGGAGTCCTCTTTCTAACCACATAGGTATAATCAAGATGGGATTCTTCAAGAAAGAGTTATATCCAATCTCCCACAATGACATGAGTATAGATTGGTTCAGTAGAGTGAACTTGTACGAAGTTCCATGTATCACTGTTGCGACCTTCGGTCTTGAAAAGGCTACTAAACAAACTATAGTCCATCCTCTTTCTCTGAATATTTATGAAATTTGAATCCAATGCTCTAGGAGAACATTATGACGATCTTCCGACCGTCATTGGTTTGACATGGAATTGGGGAACCTGCAAAAACCCTAACTTTCTCAAATCATTTCTCAGAAAATATAGCAAACCAACATCTAAAATTTGGTCACGAGGTTCATCAAGAGTTAGGATCAAATGGGGTTTAATTTAGGCTTCTGAAGATTTGTAGAAAAAAAGTTATAGAGAAAATTCCATGATGACCTGTTTTAAGCCACAAAATCCCTACAAGAGGAGGATATGAGGGTCATTATTTATATGAATGTCTTGAGTTAAGAGGGTCCTCAACAAGTGAACATTGGAGGGATTTTAGGAGAAAAAAATATAATTAACTATTGACTATTCAATGACCACAACCAATTATGAGTGCCATGCCACAACCCCATAGGGTTTTAGCCCACTAATTTAGGTTACTAACCTCAAATGCAAATAACTCTCAAACCGTTAAGAACTGGGAGGCATACCATATATCAACAGAAACATATTGATGAGTAGAATCAATCTAGAAGATATGTGATGCAAAATAATATGATTTTTCAAGTCAAAATTCCCTTGCAATATTGGGGTATCCCTGGCGCTTCTTGAGTTGACATCAATGACAACCACTGATCAACAATCTCCCCCTTTAGCATTGATGGCAACACAAGTACTCCCCCTATGATCATGTCACCTCTTCCTACTGCCTTCTTTCCCCCTTTGTCATCAATGGCAAAGGGTAACTCCCCTTGACAAACATCCATCCTGTGAACTTGTATACACCTCCACTACCCCTTTCTACTCGAGTAGATAAGAGAAAGAGTCTAATGAAAACTTGGGAGAATCCAAAGATTTTGGTGAAGATACTCAAATGCTTCATGAGGTAATGGTTTATTAAAGATGTCATTAATTTTTTCCTTTGTGCCAACATATTCAAGCTTGATATTCTTTATGACGACCTTCTCTCTAACAAAATGATATTTAATCAGGATGTGTTTCATTTTGGAATGCATCACAGGATTATTGGAGATACTGATGGCACTGGTGTTATCATAACAGATGGGAATAGGCTCATCAAAATTGACTTGAATATCTTGCAAAGTTTGCTTCATCTAGAGAACTTGTGTACAACAAGATGTTGTCGCGATATATTCTGCTTCTGCTGTGGATAACGAGATTGAAGATTGCTTTTTACTTAACCATGAAACAAGACAACCACCTAGATAGAATGTTGCTCCAATGGTACTCTTACGATCATCAACATTGCTTGCCCAATCTACATTTGTATAAGCTTGGATAACCAAATCATTTTCTTTGGGATACCATAGACCATATTTCGTTGTTCCCTTAATATATCGAAAAATTATTTTGAGGGCAATAATATGAGATTCTTTTGGTGCTGCTTGGAACCCTACTACTTGTCCAACTGCTCGGATCACATCTGGCAGGGAGACTGTCACATATAGGAGACTACCAATCATGGATCTATACAACCTTTGGTCCACATCCATTGACGAATATTCTTGTAACCTATTACCATGGGGGTGAGGATAGGCTTGCAATCTTCCATCTTGAATTTATTGAGCATTTCCTTGATGTACTTGATTTGATATATGAATATTCCTTTATCCTGGTGAGATATCTTGATAATTGTTATATTTTATTAATCCACTTTCACATAGAGATTGCTTGTCAGTGCTTCCTTTCTTGAATCTATAGTATCTCAACTATTATTCTCCCCATGAACATGTAATGAAACTGCCATATTGTTTAAACTCAATGTCTGTCAATCATAGACTTGTGTCATATATTGTTGCATAGACTCCTCATCTTCAAATTTCTAGGAGTTGATAAGCTGAATTGTTCAGAACAATGTGTCATTTAACGGATCGTCTTGACTCGAGTCATTAATCGAAGCAGTTGTTGATTCCTCACAATCCATTACGAATCGTGAAAGCATAGTTTTTGGGACCTTATTGCCTTCTTTCTTTTCTTGGTCATCTTGTACTTGTTCATCCTGTACCTGTTTTCCTTTCCAAACCTTATTATTCTCATCTTCAAGATTTTCATTCATGTTTGATTCCATCTTGTACCTGCAGTTATGAGTTATGTGTCCATAGTTATGACATTTGTAATATTTGATGTTATTCATAGAATATTTCGTTTGGTTTTTATCTCATGATCCTTCAAAATTTCTTCTATGGTTTTGTCGATAATAGTTATACCTGTCTGGAACTTCAAAATCACTAGCCATGTGTCCAAAATTGTTACATTTGTAACATTCGACATCATCTCTGAAATGATCAAATTTGTGGATATTATGTTGAGTTCTGGAATATCCATTTATGAGATATCTCTTGGAATTATATTCATTCCAAACATATATGCAACATTCTGAAGCTTTATGTCCAAACCTTCCACATGAATAATAATGACCAAGCAAGATAGGTTGATACTTGGGAGGAAATCTTCTTCGAGGAATTGTCTTCCAAGGTTCTTCCTGCAAGTCTTGATCTCTCGATCTAGCTAGGAGATCTACCTGCTTGGTAGATTTTGCATATCCATCTTCTTTAGTTGTCATAGAAGGACTTGACTCCTTTTCAATTTTTTTCTTTGTAACCAAGACCAGTCTTGTCATTGCATGATCGTTGGTTCCTGATGAGTTCGTCCAAAGTCTTTGAACTATAGGCGTAGTTTTGAAGAGTTTTTCCATTTTTTACTTCCTTACGTAAAGAAATGATTTGAGCTTCCAATTCTTCTCTTTCCTTGTTTCTTTCCTTTAATTCTTTCCAGGGTGATTCTTCATTTCGTTTATATTCTTCAACCTCGATTTTAAGCTTTAGGACCTCTTCCTTTTCTATCTTTAATTCATCTTCAAGAGTGCTGACGTGCTTCTTCTCGGCCTCGATCTCTTTGATAACCCTGATCACTTCGTTTTGAAATTCAACCTCAGTCATTTCTTCTTCTTCGTCTCCTTCTTTGCCAGGTGCCTCTTGCTTATTGTGCTTAGCCATAAACAATACTCCTCCATTCTATTATTCTTCATTATCACTGTCTTCTTCGGATGAGGAGATATCTTCTTTGGAGAAGAAACTTTTCTAAAACCATTTCTTCTTGTCTTGCTTGTTGAAATTCCTGGGACTTTTATTTCCTTTCGTAACAACCTCATTTTTGTGAGGACATTTGGCTGCACAATGGCCAACCTCACCAAAATCAAAACATATTAATGTAATTTTACCTTTAAATTTTCCCATACCCGTTCTCATTTTCGTGAGAAATAGGCAAACCCTTTATCTAAGAATTCTTCTTCATCTTCTTCCTTTTCCTCATCCTTACAATTGCAAGTTTTTTCTTTCAGAGTCTGCTTGTCCTTACTATTCTTCTTGGATGCGGAAAATGTTGTTTCTAAGTGATATGTGCCATCCTCTTCTTCAATCCTCATTTCATATGCTGTAATAATTCCATGCAATTCATCTATGATGAGATTGGTCAAATTTGATCTATCTTCCAAGATAGATACCTTAGGGTTAAATCTTGCTGGCAAAGGTTCTAAGGATCTTTCGGACAACAATTTTCGTTTCAACAGGTTCTCCCAAACCTTCTAATGTATTTGTTGTTTCATCAACATGCTGAAAGTATGCAGCAATATCTTAATCTTCCCTCATTTTGAGTTGCTCAAATTTTGCCCTGAAAATTTGAAGTTTTGCTTTTTTCACCTTTGAGTCACCTACATATATATTTTCAAGCTTGCCCCATACCTCTTTAGCAGTTTTCCAACTCAATACCTTAATATAAACGATTCAATAAGCCCACTGATAATAATATCTTTAGCTTTTGCATCATATACCATATTTTTCTTACCTTGTTCCTCCTCGGTCAGTGTGAAGCCTTTGTCAACAATTTCCCATACTTCGTATCCTTGCGCCACAAATGAACCTGCAATCTTCCACTCCAAAGTGCATAGTTATTTCCATTGAACAAAGGAACTCTATTCTTAGTATACTCCATGATCTCCTTCCATTTGTTAGATTGCTATTGAAGGAACCAAGCTATGATACCAATTGTTGGAAAATACTGGGGGGGTTGGGGTTGAATAAGTATTTCTTATCAATTAGCACTTTTAAATCTTTTCAGAGAATTAGTTAATCTTCAATTATTATTAATGTTTATGCAGTAATAACAGTAAATAAAAGAACACAAGCCGCACAAAAATTTTAGGTGGAAAACCCCTCCGGGTTAAAAACCACTGAACGCTTTTCTAATAAATTCTTTAATCTTTAGCCCCAACTGAAATGAAAGCAACAACATCCTAGAATTCTAGAAAAGCATTCTTCTCTAACTCCCGCTAGAAGGACGCCCTAACACCCTGGTTTCTTCAGTAATCAACTAAATGGATGCCCCAACACCCTAGACCAACCTACCACCCTGAAGTGTTCACACGCTCCAACCTGTAGGCGACTTCATGCACCTGCCTAATACCTCCCTGCCACCCTATAATGACTAAAATGAGACAAGAGTGTGGATTCCCATACTAGGTACAATGATCCACGATACAATATGATTTACAATGATTTTGACCAAGCACCCAATCACACTATGACCTGCAACCCAACCATGACATCATCCCAGGAGAGACTCCTATACCTCCCAACAATGCCTTTTCGACTCTAGGCAAATTGATTCTTTTATAATAATGACTCTTTTACAACTTTACAATGATGACTCTTGGCCTTGACACTTCTTCACAATATGCAGATGGTTGTCATGTCTTCAAAGGATGTCCCTTTGCAATGCTTCCTTTGATTTGATACTTCTACTCTTGAATTCTTGCTTGAAGTTGTACTTGAATATTCTTCTACCTGCACGTAAAATTTGCCCGGTGTATAAATCCCAAAACAAAACAAAATACCCTTCAACTTATCTTTGCCTACAAAACACATGTAAGTGCATAATAATGAATAAATACAAATTAAAATTACAGTGCGTACCTAAAGTGTGCTTGTCACTTTTGTTGTTGACTTGCTGCAGTAGTAGACAAAGACTCCACTCTTGATATAGGCTTGGACTCTATGCAAGACTATATCCAAAACTGACCTAAAGATATATACAATAAAAAATGATGATGGACCCTAGGCTTGTGATGGACCAAGTTCTAAGTACAACAACATAGACCATTCTATAAACTATGACAAGAAAAGTAACATGAACTTACAACATCGTGTATATTTAGCAAACTTGGTGTAGCATCAAGAATATGTAGCATAAAATGTGTAGTATCAAGAATAGGACATCTGAAAAACTAATTGTGACATATAGAGACATAGAGATATAACCGAGACACTGTATATACTTACATTGTCCTACAAAAACATATGTCAGAGATGATACTAAAAATTCAAATGTAAACATTAATCATACATACCTTGTTGTAGGAGACTTACCCTTGACTATTGATGTGTGGTCCTTACTGTAGTGATCCTTGAATGCATGTTTTTTCTTTCCTTCTAGGAGTTAGATATTGAATATTTTTTATATATGTAATTTTGGATCTCCATGGTTTGAAATTTCTTCCTGTGGTAGCCCTCTGAGTCCTCTTTGCAACCCCATAGGTCTTATCAATATTGGATTCTTCAATAAAAAGTTATGCCCAATCTCCCATGATGATCACACTATAGACTGGTTTAGTAGACCGAACTTGTACGAAGTGCCAAGTGTCACTGTTGCAACCTTAGGTCATGAGAATGCTACTCCAAAAACTATAGTCCATCCTCACTCTATGAATATTTATGAAATTGGAATCCAATTCTCAGAGAGAAACTTGTGATGATTTTCCCAACGTCACCTGCTCGACATGGAATTTGGGAGCCTGCAAAACCCCTAACTTGCTCAAATCATATGTCCGAAAATATAGCGAACCAAGATCTAAAATTTGGTCACATGGTTCATCAAGATATCAGATCATATGGGTTTTAATTTCAACTTCTGAGGCTTCACAAAAAAATGTTATAGCGAAAATTCCACGATGACCTGTTTTAAGCCACAAAATCCCTACAAGAGGAGGATATGAGGGTCATTATTTATATGAATGTCTTGAGTTGAGATGGTCCTCAATAAGCGAACATTAGAGGGGTTTTAGGAGAAAAAAAAATATTATTAATTATTGACTATTCAATGACCACAACCAATTATGAGTTCCATGCCACAACCCCATAGGGTTTTAGCCCACCAACTCGGGTTACTAGCTTCAAATGCAAATAACTCTCAAACCGTGAAGAGCTAGGAGGCATACCATATATCAACAAAAACATCTCAACGAGTAGAATCCATTGAGAAGATATTTGATGAAAAATAATATGAGTTTTCAAGTCAAAATTCCATTGCAATATCGGGGTAGCCCCTAGTACTGCTTAGGTTGACATCAATGACAACCACTAATCAACATACCTTTCCAAATCTTGGAAAGAATCAGGCAAATAGTTTATCAGTTGGAATTAACTAGTCACATTCAAGTTCATAATGTGTTCCACATGTCCTTATTAAAAAAATATGTGTATGATCCTAGACATGTGATTAACTGACAAGAATTAGAGGTAATTAAGAAAAGGAATTTCTTATTTCAACATTTAATGTATATGATAGACATAGACTAATGCTAAATTATAATTGTGCTATAGGTCGAGGCAAATAATAAATTCCTGATAGATCCTTAGCGTATCCTCAAGAAGAGAGAAATGATATTACGGAGGCGAGCTATCACCTAGGTTAAGGTGCTATGGAAGCACTTTAGCTCGAAGGAAGCTACTTGGGAAGAAAAAGACTTTATGCTTAAATCTTATCCTGAACTATTCCAAAGGGCTAGATTAAACACCAAGGAAGGTGTTTCGTTCAGGGGGGGGGAGATGTCACACCCCTTAGATGCATCAATTACTATAGTAATTTTCTTGCTTTACTTACTTTTAAATATTTGAACTATTTTTGTATTTGGACATATGACTCGGGAAAGGTCTAGTAAAATGCATAACTAACATGTAAATATTTTTAAAATAAAAGTTGTGTGAACAAACTAATCATATGAAGAACCATGGAACGAATTCCAAGAACCAACAAATAGTTGGATACAGTTGGAAGAAACAGTTATGATCTTCCTCTCTTTTCTTGGGGGGAAAGGAGAGGAGGGGGTTGGTTGTCTTTCCTCTATTTTTCTTCTTCTCTGGAGCAGCGGGGATCTCTACAGAGGGTAGAGTATTGCTGGCTATAAGGGAGTTCTTGAGCTAGATACAAGGCCAATGGAACCTCTTAATTTGTTGAATTGAAAAGATTAACCCTAAACTAGATTGATCAGTATTGAGGTTCAGAGGAGTTATCTTGATATTATAAACTAAAGAATTGTTTGGAGTAAGGAGCTCGGGGGAGAGTCTGGATGTTATTTTCTGACTCACGGTTGGGAGGACGATCTTCTGGAGATAATTATATCAGAAAACATATTAGAAAACAAATAAGCTACCTTGTGTTCTTATTTATACTTCTTACATAAGTCTTGCAATAATTCCTAAATATTTTATGTAAGACATTTTTTGCTTGATATATAGTGATCATTCTGAACAGTCAGTTAATATCTTTCTCTGGGTGATATTGTAGAGTTACTATGAGGAAATGCTTACTTTTCTAACAAACCTATCATGAAAACAAAGAGATATGATTTCTATATAGAAATTTGTAATACAATAATGCATAAGGAATTTGTTTATTATATAAAGAGTTTGGAAATTCGTAAATGGTTTGATGAGGTGATTTCTTAAGAAAAGGAAATCTATTTATTTGTTGTAGGACTTATGCACTAGTTAAGGGAATGTTGGTTAGTATTGAGGTCATGAGTCTATGACTCTACCTAAGACAGTCCAACATCTAGATAATGATTTATCCCTGAAGGCCAATGGACTGGTCTCGAAGATACCAGGACCTTCTTTTGGCAGGGCATTGGTAATAGTTTGATTATTTGGAAAACTATTAGAATGAAGGAAACCAACTTGTAATTCGAAGTAAATACTTATTTCTAGAGAGACAAATAATGCATACTGCAAGAAATAAAACATAGTTTCAAGAAGCATAATTTAGAGTTCCAAGAACAACACTTCAGATGAGCCAAAGACCTTGACCAATACATTGCAGAAATATAACAAAATAATTAAATTCCAATGGCACCAGTAGCATTTAACGAACAACAAGGATAGAACCTGGAAAAACCCTCCATATTACATTTACAAGAACTGCATGTTGTAAGCACATAACTTTAAAAGAAAACAATAGTTATAAGACATGGATTATCCCATGCTCAGAAATTCGAATGCCTAGTCTGAATCAAATGCAATACATTACAATCTGAGCATGTATACACAATCATATTTCTAGTAGCAAGAGAAGTGCATAAACAAAATTATGAACACAACAGAAGCACAATTATCTAATATTGCATCAATTGAGAACCAATTGTTCCATTTGAGTTGGAAAATAATTTACATATCAAATCACAAAGCTTATACTTCAGGTGACCAGTAATTCCAGAAAAACATAATTAAGTTTTACAAACATCAAATATAACCATGTTGAGAAGGGAACAATGAGAATCAGAAGGTGAAATGCATACGAACAGAGTAACCCTCTGTCCTTAGAACCTAATTCAAGCCTACAGCTAAGAAACCCTCAGCAAGTATCCAAAATTAAGAAAAAACCCTGAGTATAAGACAATTGTTGTTGATTTTGTAACCCTAAAGAGAAATGAGAACCAAACCCTACCACGTCTTCTTCAAATTAGTTCAAGAAAAGAGGCAGCAGTTAATGAACCTCACATTTCAAGAAAAAAGGGCTCTAATAAATGTTTAGAGACAAAGAGTTGAACCCCCAATCTATGAGAGCTTCTTGAAATGTGATTTTACCGGCATGCACAACAAAGAACTTAGATGAGTTATGGAGAAAAACAACATCTTAGCTTTAAACAAATCATAAAACTTGTTGATTCACTTGTAGCTGAGAGAAACTCGTTCTGAGGTAGGCTAGATAAACTCTGCGATGGAAGAAAATTGACCCAGCTAATAGTTGGTTGTAGAAACCCCATAACATAGTGACGAGTGGCTGAGTTAAGAACTGAAACCTTTGAGACTATGGCCGATGACCTTGATCGAAGAAGGGGTAGCCTCTGTTGGTAGCACTGCAGGTATTAGACAGAGTATATTAAACTCAATACCCTTTAAATCTCCATTACAAAGCTTGAAAATAGTAATCGCAAGAGTCGTTACCTAGATTGAAATAAGCCAAATTTCATTCCATGAATCTCTAAAGTCAGATATCGAGACGCGGAATGAAATCCTAAGGAAAAATCACAAAATTACAAATAGGGAACGAAGACAAAGACGGGGTTAGTTTTGGAACTACCCTTTGTTTACCAACCGTTGGATGGAGGAATGAAAAAATGGACGGGCCGGATGTATCTCGGTGTTTGACGGGGGAGAAAGCCTGTGTATTATTGTCCTTTGAGATAACCTAAGGTCAATTAGATATGCCAAAGCATCTATAATGTTTTGTTGTTTTAAATGATTGGATTAAACAGTTGAACATGTGCTTTAAACTTAAACTGATTCTTAATAAAATAAAAGGTTGTTCTTTAACTGCACATGGTTATTTTGATTTTATTGGGATGGAGAAGTAGAATATGAAGAGGTATAATTGATTTAATATTCAAATTGAGTATTTAACCATTTATAAGCAGAAATTAAGAAAACGGTGTTTTCTTAATCAACAAAATATAAACATTCTATCACAGAGATCTAGTGCAATTTATATTCAAAGAGGAATTTACAATAACATATAGTTCTATAAATTTATCTCTTATTTAAATTACAACTTCATAGAGGATCCAAAATAAAACTGAAATTCAATTAAATTTTAAATCGGATAACTGTAAAAGACATTATTTATATGAATAAAACATAATAAATAAACAAGATGAAATACAACTCACTGAGAGACAGACCATATGAGGAAAATCTCGAATCTTTTATTATCTCAAAAATGATCCAACTTAGTACAAATATTCTTGATAACTTGTTGAAGGGTTCAACCCTGAATACTTTGACAGAATGAAGTATTTAAACAGAATTTACAAAAATATTACAATTAATGCCTAAGTGACACAACATTCTATTATTAACTTTGAACTAACAGAAAAGAAATAATTTGATCAAAAGGAATGAATTTGGTGAAGCAATCTGAACATCTGGCCCTGCTTTGGATGAGAACAGTTGCTAAGTGACCACTATTCAGGTGTTGCACTAGTAAAGTTGACTTGTCTTTCTAATCCTGGAATTCACACAACTTATCCCACTGTTCTTCTTCTGGAATAGAAATCTTTGTTACCTTGCGGTAGATCTCATCTACCTCAATATACTGAGCAAAAGTGGGTTTTACTGCAAAAATGTGTTTTATCTTGTGTTTGATAAAACTTATGTCGCTGATAGCTTTGTAAAAATCTCTCCCTGTCATAGAATCTTTGATGTTGGAAGACTTAGTTGTATCGTTGACAATTTCCTGAAGCTTCTTCATGTAGTCTTCCCTGGTCATTAATTTGTCATTGATCAAAAATAAAGAAGGTAGGCCTTTCTTGTTCAATGCATCTATCCTACTGAAAAACCTATTAATTGCTACCTCACACTACCTCCAGAGTGTGACACTTCTAAGTCAGTTGTACAACCAAGTTTTTGTTTGTTAGAACTTTCTTTACTTCCAGGATGGTTTCTATTCTGTCATCTACTCCTAGATCATCTAGCTCATATCTGCTTTTGGAATTGACGAACTTTATGATGTTGTTGGTTGTAGCAGGCATTTCTCCCAATTTAGCATTGATAGTAGAAATGGTTTGCTTGGCTTTCTCCATCAATTACTTCTGATCAAATATAATCTGGATGCATGGACAGATTTCATCTATTTCTTCAATGATATTGTTCCATATGATTTCTTTAACATGGGCCAGTGTGTAGCCAATAGAAGACTCAGCTGTTGACTTCTTCCATGCCTCTATCTGATTTTGAGCTCTCTGTAGCTCTGCTACATGAAAAGTCTTAGTCTTCGTTTGATGATCCTGTAGAAGTTTGACTTGAGCCTGCAACCTTTTGATCTCTTCAGTCTGGAGAGACATGTTTTGTACTGCATTTGCCAACTGATCTGCAACATCCCCTGTACTTGTTGTAGAATATATGGCTGTAGGAATGGCTGTGATAGGGAGTGATTCCAAAGGGACAACAACCATTTTGGCAGTTTTCTCCTTTTCTTTAATCATATTTTCCATTTCTGTCTTCATTTTGTTCAATTGTGCACTCTGCTCCATGATGAGCTTCATCATATATGCCTTTTATGTCTTTGTTTCTTCAATATCCTTGGCCGGAGGATCTTCTATAGCTGGAAATTTTAATTGCTTCCTTAATTTTTCTATGTCTAAATTCTTTTTCTTTACAAGCTCTTCTGCAACATTGATGTTTGAAGGGTCATAACCCACTTTGATCACCAAGTCCTCCAGAGTTTTGATCCTGGTGTCTTTGGCAAGTGCAGAGACCTTCCCCATATTCAATTGTGATTGGACATTTGCTAATGTAACCTGCAGTTTAGACAAAGCAGTGCTGGTGATAGTGGAAAAAATCATTTCCCCAGTCTGCTTGTGCATCTCCATTTGGTCATTGGGATGTATATCTCTTACATCAAACATAAACATTTTCTTCTTGTAGTCTGATGTTGCCTTGGGTTGGGGAACCTGTGCCTAGAGGAATGCCATTTTCATTTTATCTTTTTTTGAATCAAAGGCTAACAACAGCCTGCTTTGAGAACCAGAAGTCTGCTTCCAGAATTGATTGTAGGTGCTAATCTTTAAGGCCTCATTCCTTGCTTTTATCTCCTTAAAAATGTCCATTATACTTTTATCTATCCCCCCTATAGTAGATGTGTTGGTATGCATAATTTTTTGTTGCTCTTGTGAAGTCGTTGAGGTAGTGGGAGACAGTGTGGTCTGATCACCCACTAATGAGGAAACAAGTGGCTCATTAGTGGTGATAATGTTCTCCTACTCTGAGTCCTTGTTGAGGCTTAGTTTGGAACTAAGCTTGGCCTTCTTCCTATACATAATTTTAAATCCTTCACTGAAAATTTCAGTCCCTGAAGGGGACTCTTCTTCTCTGCTTCTCTTAGCTATTTTCTCTTGCATGGTAGGAGTTTGTATTTTAGAGGATGATACGAGCTGCTTCTCTACCTCCTGTAGGGTATTCTCAACCCATTCTAGATGGTTTTTGTACTTCTCTATCTCTGGTCTGGCTGTGTGAAAATAAGTAGTAGATTTGGTTTCTACTCTTAATTTAGAAATGATCCCTAATGGATCATATGACTAGGTGAATCTTAGGTTGAACTGCATTTCTTTTAATAGCTTATCTGCTTCTTCCCCTGCTACAAATGAAAGGCCCAATCTATGTTTTAATTTTGAACTAGGACTTCTTCTTGGCAGCTACAAAGTGGATCTCATCCATATTGAGCATTTGCCTTATGTACTCTAGAGAAAAAATCCTCATTGGGAGGAATTTAGGCAGCTTGTAAGGTGCAAGCTCACACCCAAATATTCTCAATTATGTATAGTTTTGATAGAGGTACCAATCCCTTATCTGAACTTGGTCTGATAGCTACAACACCTTTCTAATTTCCTCACTGATCCTCGGTTCTATCTTGGTGCCTAGGAGACTAATTGCTGGATGCACAAACATCTCTATGAACTGTTTATATGTATATTCCTTTTGTTCCTTCATCACCAGTGTAGTCCAGAAGATGACTGACTGTTGATTTCCTTCTTCATCCAGCTTTTGTAAAGCAAGGTTGATGTTGTCTCCCTGAAAGTATAAGAACATATAAACTAACACAGTAAGAACATATAAACTAACACAGAAGCATACTTGAATACCTCCTCAGTTGGGAATTTGATAAGCTATTGATGAATTGAATCTGCAAGAAATTGGCTAAAATTAAACATGATGGAGGGCTTAGAATCAGCAGAGAAAATGGACATAAATCCTATGATGGCCTCATCTACCCACTGATCTGAGTAGTAGCCAAGGAGGTAAGAGATGACTGTGATAATCTGCTTGGCTCTCTCAGGGAAAATAGAGGAGGGATAGGGAGGATTTTTCTTTGGCAATGACGGATCTTCTGTCAAGAAAATTTCAAGGGTTTTGGCACTTTCATCAAAGTCTAATTTCAGGTACAATTCGACAAGTGCTTCATAGGAAAAGGGGGTGGCATTCTCTACTATGGGGGCTTGCATCATCTGGTCTATCACTTAAGGAGTGATAGTAAACAAAATCTTTCTAATGGGGGTAATGATGGCCCTTTGGCTTGGCAAATAAGATGAATGACACTTCCTAACAAATTCTAGGGTGTTATGGGTACGAGGAAAAATGTAATGGGGTAAATTGGATTCCCACAGTTGAATGTCATTGGATTTGTCTATGTATTTGTCTTCGAGCCAACAATACATCTCAAAGAGGTCAAATTCGCAGAGAGTTTCATGGATTTTATGGTCTCTGTCAGCCAAAGGGATGTGGTTAAAATCAGTGGGAGGATAGATCAGAGGATTGACACGTTCCTCTGGTCCCTTTTCCTTTCGAGGCATATTCGGATAAGGCTAAGGACAATAGTGAAAATTGGATTGGAGGTTTCAATACACAGAGAGGAGTTAGGAGTTGGGGCAAGAATAGAGGCAATAGGTTGAAAATGAGTGAGTAGAGACTGTCCCTTGTGGGTGAAAATGTCAAATTTTGGTCCAGAAAACTTGTAACAAAGCAATAACAGTGACATTGTATGAATTCAGTAACCAGTTAATGAGTAAAAGGGAGGTTTATATAACAGTTTAGTTTTTTTGTTGAAGGTTGTGCAGGTCCGTTAGATTAATGGCTAAACCATTTAATGCTTAACAACTTAATTTTGGAGGGAGCGAATGTAATTGGAGGAGTTAACGGGAAAATGACGTGGCAGAAAGTGAATGGTGGGAGCGCAACTGGTAGGAGAGTGGTATCGGGAGGCAGAAAAATAGATTTTTGGACGGGGGAAGCGGTTAGTAGTTTCGCTTGAGGGGGATTTGAAAAGCTGTGCTGTTGACAAGTAGGGGTGGGCACAATTTAAAATACCACCCATTTCAGACACCCCCTCGATAGTAAAGTTCAGATGGTGAGGGGGGGTCGAAATACAACATGGGCCATCAGTTCTTGGGAGATGGGTAGAGATGATGTGAGAGGTGGAAGAGAGTTAATTGTGAGGTGACAAGTTGCTCCAGGTGGGGTTTGGAATTAATTTACTGGAAAGTGGGAAATATTTGCAATGTGTGGGGAGGTAATAAAACTTAGGATTAAGTGGGTGGGGGAAAACATGAGCGGAGGGGTAATTTTGGGGTTTAAAACTTAGGGATAAGGATTAATACACCAAAATTATTTGATATTTTTTTTTTTGTAAGTCAGATATGTATATTATAGAACAAAATATGTTACAAAAAAGTCTGCCGAAGCAGAACGAAACCTTAGAAAGACCATTTTACCAGAGCTGACAGCAAGCCCTGAACTTTCAAAACCAGGATGCTCACCTCGCAGGGCGGCCTACTCTTAGAGCTGTTACATATTGCCACGACACTATCAAAACTTGGACAGAAACAGAGTTACATAACGATCTAGCATAAGGCCGAAGCCTTGACAGGAGACAGAAGAAAAACAGAAGGAAAATACTAAGGAAAACTGCCAATTCGACTGACGGTATCCAAGCCCACGTCCAGAACATGCTTGTCAACTTTGGCCTGCATGGCTTGCATGGATTGGTATTCCTGTGCTTCCTTCGGCTTGTTCTGCTGCATCAGGGGATCCGGGCTCAGAGTTTGCCGAAGAAGCCTGATGAGCAGAGTCAATTTCTTGTTGACAGTTTCCACTGCTTCATGCACTGTGGAAATTCTTCGATCCAGCGATTCATGGATGTCATGTATTTTTGCTAACTGATCCTCCGATGGGGAGTTCCCCTTCCCAGATTGCTGCTTCCCTTCGTCCTTTGAGTCCAGGGCTCTCGCTAGGAGGGTTTTGATTCTCCAGCTCTCCGCTTTAGTCCGAACATATTGAGTGGCTCTTTTAGAGGGAGTGCCCGGGTCATGTAACCAGTCGACCTCCCCCGCAATGTTCTCCTCGGTTCGCTGCGTCTCTTCCTCTTTCACAGAAGCTTCCAGTTCCGCGATCTTACGTTTGCTCCTAGCTGCTGCTCTGGTTTCGTACATCTTCTGCGTTGTTCGTAGCTCTTGGTTAGCCATCGAACACGTGAAACTCCCCGCCTCCATGCTATACCCTCTAATCTTATTGTGGTGATCACGTCTACAGACAGAAAAGTAGCGATCTCTTGCAATACCTTGAACTGAGGTGAAAGAACTAGAGCCTCAACTCTCTGTTAAATAGCCAGTTTCCACAGAGTTTCCCCTAATGCGCTCTTCCCTCCGATGCAGAGTGGAGGTACTCTTGTTATTAATTCGGAAGATATCCGCACAAATCAGGCAGCGCATCCCAGACCTGAAATAAATGTTGCTGATTTCCTTCCTATCAAGGTCGTGCCAAGTGTCCCTTCCTCTCAAGCGGACTCTACGGTGTCTTTTGTGGCATGAACTATCATGATAGCCTTCAAATTTGGCCTTCTCTTGCCATAAAGACATCCGCCGCTTCTGTCTAGTCGTCCAGCTCCCGTGATGAATACTCATGCTGTTACCGGTATTTCCAGATATACGGTGCCGGAGACAGAAACCGTTGCCGGTCAAGCCCGGTTGGTTTCGTTTAAATCCTGTTGTGCCAGCTGTAAACATCTCGCCTTAAGGTTCGGGCAGTCCACCTCCTGCCAACAACTGTCCCAACCCCTGTCCTGATTGTCCACGCCACAATTCGCCAGGTAGTCCGCCAGCCCGTTTGCCTTACGCCTGACCGTCTGAAAGACTAAACCTTTCATTCCAGCCATAAGTTCTGCAATATTCTCCGTCACCTTGGCAAGCCTCCAGTGTTTCGTGGCTTTGTTCGCCTTAGTGCCTCCTTGAATTCTCTTAGCTGTTGAGATAACGAGTGACGAATCCCATTCCACAATTACATTGCATTTTCGTAGGGATTTTAAGATTCTCAGGCCATGCTCAAGCGCTGCAAATTCCATCTCATTATTCGTGCTTTCCCCAAGCGCTCTACAATATATATGCATAATTTCTTCGTCCTGGTTTCGTATTGCACCTCCAATTCCTGCCTTGTCAGGATTACCTCTCGAGGCCCCATCAAAATCAGCTTCAGGCCCCCTTCCGGCGGACACTGCCATTTGTTGATCTGCGAGGATGGTTGCGTCCTATGTCTCAATGTCGTGATGCTGCTGGTGGCTTCCAGTCGAAAGCACTTCAGGATGCGTAAGTCCTGAGCTGAAGGTTTCTCGTTATGTTCCTCTCTGCATTTTGTCTGAATTAACTGTTGAATGTTAGTTAATATATTATCTTTAGAGAATTCTATGTTCCTGTATTCATATTGAAATATTCTACGGTTACGTTCCTTCCAAATTGTCCACAGTAAGAAGCCTGGAACAGACTTCCATATGCTGTTAAATCTTAGTATGTTGGAGAAGTTTTTTTCCAATTTAGAATGGTTCTGCGAATGGATTCTCTATCTCGGTCAGAACTGCTGAGAATTCCTTCCATCCAGTTCCATAATTGGTTTGCCCATTCACATGCATTAAACAGGTGGTTTATGGTTTCCGCTTCGACGAGGCACATAGGGCATCTTGAGGGTCCCCTGAATCCTTTCTTGCATAAGTTGTCCCAGGTTAGAGTTTTGTTTCGCATTAGAAGCCATAGGAAGGTTCTGATTTTCGGCCAGAATAGGCTGTCCCAAACTTTGTTGCACCAGGGCACGGCTTCTACCTGTTCTTCCTTTTCTATTATATCCCTAGCTTCTTTTAATGAGAAATTTCCATTGCCTTTCAAACCCCATCTCAGCTTATCATCTTCTTCAGTTTTTCAAATCTTTCTTTTGAGGATTCTCTCATTGAATTGCTGAATGCTTTCATTATTCTCCTCTATGCTAACAGGATTTAAATTAATCCACTCCCTCCAGATCGGATCCCTGTTGCTTTGAATCCAATATTGATTAACTCTGTGTCTACCCTCGTTTTGACTTATTCGCTTGAGGGAAGATAGCTCTGGGGTGTCCAGTTTAGGGATTTGTTGCCAAGCATATTCCCAGAATAGGGCAAGCCTTCCATTGCGAATCTCCCAAAAGCTATGCTCCTGTACTAAGCTCCTATTGTTCCTGGCATGGTTCCATATTGACGAGCCTTCCGGGACTTCCTGTAGTCTTATGAGGTCCTGAGTGTCACAATCTGGAGTGTACTTCTCCTTCCAATGTATTGCCCACGGTAAATTGGGTTCTTTAATCCATTTCCACCACATCTTAGCTCCACAGGTTCTGTTGACCACTGAAGGATCCACTAGGTTCAGACCCCCCATAGATTTTGGCTGGCATATCTTATGCCAAGCCACCAACGCCCATTTCTTCTTATCTCCACTCCCATTCCATAAGAAGGATCTCTGAATAGTTCTCATTTGCTGCAGAATGCCCTTGGGAGCTGGAAGCATAGATAATAAATATTGCGGAATTGCCTGTAGAACAGCCTTGGTTAAGATAAGTCTTCCCGCGAAGTTTAGAGCTCTGTGCGTCCAATGCTTGCATTTTTTCTCCATGTTGGCTAGAACCTTCTCCCAGTGAGCTTTCTGCCATGGTTTCAGAGTCAGGGGAGCACCTAGATATTTCGAAGGCAGGGAACCAATCCTGAATCCAAGAAGCTGGGACAGGTGAGCTTGAATTGCCGGATGAGTGTTGAAGAAAAAGATTGTAGACTTAGAGAAATTAATCTCCATACCAGAGGCTCTGCTGAAGAGATCAAGGATACCCCTATAAGCCAAAGCCTCCTTCACTGTGGGTATACCGTGTAACATGGTATCGTCCACAAACTGTTGATGTGTTGTGGCTGGTATCGATCTTATCGGTTGTAGACCTTTTATGGATCCTTCTGCTTTCTTCTTGGCTATGATTCTGCTTAGTCCTTCCATTAGGATCACGAATAGGAAAGGGGATAGAGGATCACCCTGTCTTATTCCCCGCGAAGGAGTGAAAGGGGCTGAGGGAGCACCATTGACAAGGATTGAATATCTTGGAGATTTGATGAGAGCAAGTATCCACTTGATCCATTCCCTGCAGAAGCCGAATGCATCCAATACAGCTTCAAGGTATCTCCAGCTTACTTTGTCATAAGCTTTTGATAAATCTAACTACATTAACATTCCTGCTTCTTTTCTTGAATGAAGTGAGTGGATCATCTCCTGCGCTAACAAGATGTTATCTAATATTTGTCTACCCTCAACGTAGCCCGATTGCTCTTCCGATATGATACCAGGAAGAATCGACTTTAATCTATTGGCTATGACTTTTGAAATAATTTTATATATAACATTACATAGGGCAATAGGTCTGAATTTATCAGGTGTCTTTGCTTCTTCAACCTTAGGAATGAGCGCTAAAAAGGTGGAGTTGATGGATTTTAGAATAGTTCCTGAGCGTCTGGAATCCTCAACTACCTCCCAGACCTCCTGCTTAACAGTGTTCCAACAAGCCTTGTAGAAGTTGATGGTGAATCCATCTGGACCTGGTGCTTTATCGTTAGGCATATTCCTTACTGCCTCCTCCACCTCTTCCAAAGAGATTTCCCTGCTAAGGGCCCAATTCTGATCTGAGGTGATGGATTTAGGAATGGCTGCTGTAAGTTCCTTGATGGCCTCCTCTCTATTTATATGCGGTTCCTGTGCAATTGAGCTGAAGTGATCCGAGAGCAGAGCAGATATGTCATTGTGATTCTTTAGTATCTCCCCTGCATTGTTTTTTAACTCAAGAATCTTGTTAGCACTTCTATGGTCTAGAGCCGACCTGTGAAAAAATTTAGTATTCTGCTCCCCTTCTTTTAGCCACTGGATTCTAGATTTCTGTTTCCAAAGTATCTCTTCTTGCATACATCTGCTGTGCCACTGCTGTGAAAGAACTTTTTCCTGCTCAACAGCTTCCTCACTGTGGATTCCTGCTGCCCCATCTCTGTGAATCTGTTCCAATTTGCTCTCTAGAATGGCTTTCTCCTGGATGATGTTTCCAAAAACCGTTCTATTCCACTCTTTTATCCTTTCTTTAGTTGCTTTCAGCCTCTTTTGTAGATTAAACATTTTGGAACCTCTTGCCTCCAAAGGTTCAGACCACCATTTCTCAACCATCTTGAGGAAGTTAGGGTGGTCTAACCAAAATTTTTCAAATCTAAATGGTTTATTCCTTGGAGTGCCCTGAACTTCAACAATAAGCGAGATTGGCCAATGATCCGACCCACCACTTGGAAGGATATCTGATTCTGCTGTGATACCATCCATTATTATGCTTTCTGAGATCAGAAATCTATCCAATCGAGAAGCTATCAACCTCTCTCCCCCCCTTCTGTTGTTCCAGGTGAACTTGCCACTCTTGGGGTATATGTCTACCAATCTGACAGTCTCAATGAAACTTGTGAAGGCTTCCGCGTCCCTGTTAAGTTTCCTTAGACCCCCTTTTTTTTCCAGAAGGGTGGTTATCATGTTGAAATCACCCCCCAGAATACACTTAGACCTTGGATATCGCTCAATAAGTCTAGTTATTGAATTCAAAAAATTTATTTTATCTTCTAATTTCTGAGGACCATAAATATTGATGCATAGGTAAGACTCAGAGTTACCTGTGGGTTGAATTTCCACCGCTATGAAGTGTTTGTTCGCCTCAGCTGAGATAATCTGGATTTCCCTTGTATCCCATAGTGTTGCAAGGCCTCCTTCTCGTCCCTGGCTTTCAATCTCTAAAACTTCTAAATTTCTCCCAAGCTTCTTACATAAACTTTTCATGCTAGAGTTGCTACATTTAGTTTCTTGTAAAAATATAATTTCCGGTCTATATTTCTGGATTTTCCGCTTTAAGATTCTGTGTTTTGCATGGTTGTTAAGCCCTCTTGCATTCCACGAGATGATCTTCATGTTTAACTAAATTTTATTGGTAGGACGGGAAAGCACTAAGCGCCTTCATCTTCCCTGAGTTTATCATTATCACGCCTAGCTCCTGCAGAGCTTCACCACTAGTTCTTCGACCTCTTCTTTTCTTCTGCTTTGAGCTGGATGATTTCCAAAGAAGACTTTTCGAGTGGAGGTTATTGCCTTTTACTATACCTAGCTTCCTGTTTTGCTTTTCTAATTCTGCTTTTTGCCTTGCTATGAACAGGTCGTTTACCTTCTTGATTTCTTCCTCCGGTGCATTGTCTATTCCTCAAGCCTTCCAGCTCTCAGTAATTGCTGGTAGATTCATCCCCTCCCTGGCTAGCGCCTCTTCCAACTCTAGATCCTCGCTTCCTCCATCACTGGTTAGCATATCGGTTTCCTCTTCCGTCTCTTCTATTCTCTCCTGCATTTGGACTTCGTTGTTGAGGTCGCCTTCATCCGTTCCTTCCCTGGTTGGTTCTTCCTTTTCATCATGCCCTGCATCTGATGTTAGGGTTTTGTGCTTGTCCTCCGAATCTGTTTCAAGATCTAAGATCTCAAAAGAGTTGTTGTGGTTGTTTCTGTCTGTATTACCTTTATTATTCTTCCTTCTGTTAGCTCTCTGTCTAGACTTAGGTTTTATGAAGGTATCTTTGTCTTTGTTGGCTTGTGCTGTTTCGGTCTCTGCTTCCTTCCTAATCATAGGGCAATCTCTCATCAAATGCCCATGTTCATGACATTTGCGGCAACGGAAGGGAATCTGCTCATAGTCTATGGCCTGAAAATAGTCCTCGTCCCTGTATTCAAGCCAGAGCCCCTCATGCAGTGCCCCAGAGACGTCCATTTCAACACATATTCTGGCGTAAGATGTGTATCTCTTTTGTAATGTTGCTTCCGAGGCCTTGATAAATGTTCCCAACTGGTCTCCAATTTGTTTCAAGGCATTCAGACCCCAATAATCTATTGGGAGAGAGAACAATCGAATCCAGACTGGGACTTGAGTAAAAGATTCTTTCTCTGGGACGAAGTTTGGTTTCCATGGTCGCATGTACAGACCAGCTGAAGCCAAAAAGTATGGGCCACCCTCAAAAATTCTATCCTTGTCTTCTAGGTTGGAGAATACAACCGTGAAGAATCCTTTGGCTCCCAAATGAAGTTTGACATCCCCTCTCGGCTTCCATTGTTGTCTGATCCATTGACAAAGAGTTCTTTCAGATGGCCAAATACCCATAAATTTGCAAATGACAGCATGTTCTGCCATGTGCTCTCTGTATGCCTGAATCTCTGGGTCAGTTATTACCACCCTGAGGTTGTCAGTCTTTTTTGGTTTGCAGACCCCATTTGATGAAGAGTATCTATTGGGGCTTGTGCTTGTCTCCCCCTCCTTCTCCGGCTTTCCTTGCCTATTATCTGTTTGCTCCCTGTTTTCTTCTGTTTGTCGCTCCTCGTTCTCTGTTGATTTAATTATTGAGGCGATTTTGTCTTTAGTTCCTGTCAAGCTTTCATCCCCTTTGCCTTTGCCTTCCGTTGTGCTGTCTGGCTTGTCAGTTTCCACTTGTATTTTCTCCTTATTCCTCCTGTCGTTCTGCTTGTTATTGTCAAGGCCAGAAATCCTGACTCCTTCCTTCTTATTTTGCCTCTGCTTCTGCATGATTATCTGTTTGAAAGTAGGGGTCCCACTGGACCCCTCTGCCCCCATCCGATCGGTCAACTCTTGACCCTTTCGTAATAGTGTTGCGAATCGAGAACTGACCTCTTCCAGCCCTGCGATGGGATCAGAACATCAGAAACCCTAGTTTCGCCCTCTGCTCCTCTGCGCTCTCTCATACATGTCATCCAGATCCCAAAATTATTTGATATAAAACCTTAGAGAAAAACTTTAATCCTTTTCCCTTTCCCTCTGCATATGAAGATAACATTTGACATGTCCTAATGTGGTGCATTTTGACTAGCAGCCTGTGCATTTATAAAAATATGAAACGAATCCATTCTTTTCTTTTTTCTTCCATAACATTTTATTTTTATTTTGCCTTATTTGTTTAGGGCAACTAACACCTATCATTTTATTGATATGGATTCCTATAAAACATTAAATTGGCCTAACATTTTAAAGTTTCTTTCTTTTGCATCCATATCCTAACTTAACATTTTAAAATTATTATTGGCTAATATACTAACTTATCAAAACCAAATAATGTTACAACATCAACTCCAATTGGGGACTACTTTCCCCTGTGGGATGCAGAGAACAAGCAGGTCCAAGTGCCTTCTCCTCAGGCTATGGAGCCTTTGCTGAAACAGATACTCGCTTGCAATTTTTTCAAAAATAAAATAAACTCTCCAGGTATTTACAGATCATGAATGAATGGATTAAAAATTAATATTGAATGTAATGTGTCAAGTATTTCCCATTGACTAGCAATGAGGAATACTCTCCTTCCAAATTCTATAGGATGAATGTATTGTTTCCTTTGACTTCTGCAATGCTAAATGGACCAAACCAAAGGTTGTCAAATTTTATATTCTTGCCTTTATCTTCTCTCCTAGTATCCCATGTAAGCACTAGGTCACCTTTCTTGAAATTTCTTTCTCTAGCCTTTCTGTCAAACAATTCTTTCATCTTATTTTGGTATTTCCTTAGCTTGTACTAAATTTCATCCCTATCTTCATTCAACTCAATAATTTGATTAATCCTTCTTGATCATCTTTTTCTTCATAGGATTCCGAAAGGAATCTCATAACAGGTAAAGCTAAATGAGTAGGAAAAATTTCTTCCTTGCCATAAACTAATTGGAAAGGAGACTTACCTGTTGATCTTTTTGGAGAAACTATGTTTTCCCAAATTGCATGGATTAGGTGGTTGTCCCAACTCTTTTTATGGTCTTCAAGAGTCTTCTTAATGACCTTAACTAAGCTCTTATTGGAGGATTCTGCTAGCCCATTACCCTGTGGATAGTATGGTGTAGAATGTTGTAATAGGATTGAATACTTTTGACATAACTCAATCATTTTAACACTGTTGAAAGCTACTGCATTATCTGTAACAATCTGTTGAGGACACCCAAATATTGAGAGGATTTTTTCTTCAAGAAATTTAATCACAATAGTATTAGTTTCATTTTTCATAGGTATGGCTTCTACCCACTTGGTAAAATATTCTCTAGCAATTAAAATCCATGTATGTTGATTACTTGATTGTGGATGAATTTCTCCTATAAAGTCCAACCCCCATTGTAGAAAAGGAGCATGAACCAATATTGGAACCAAAGGAAGTGCTGACAGTTTCTATTTTCCTACAAATAATTGGCATGGTATGCAACTTCTTACTCTCGCTCCAAATTATTTAAAAAGTGTGGGCCCGTAGAAACCTACTTTTAAAATTTTGTAGGTTGTTGCTCTCAAAGCATAGTGTCCACCAAAAAACCCTGCATGGCACTGATCTATAATTCCCTTTGTTTCATTTTCAGTTAAAAAAAGAAGAAGGATATTAAGACGGTCTTTCCAGTATAGATTACCATTGATAATGCAATATTTTACGACTTTACATTTCAGGGCTTTGCACTGCTTCAAGTTAAGATCAGTTGGACATTGAAAATCCCTAAGAAACTGCACAATGTTAGAGTACCATCAGAGATTAGATATTTATGATATATTTGAACAAGAATGGCTTGATCTGAAGAAAGAGGTTCTTGTGGATTCTCCCCTTCTATAAGAGGAGGAGGTTCTTGTGGATTCTCCCCTCATATTAAGGAAGGTTCTTGTGGATTCTCCTGAGATATTAAGGAAGGTTCTTGTGGATTCTCCCATAATATTGAGGAAGGTTCTTGTGGATTCTCCCCAGATGAAATTTCAAACACCAAATTTATCCCCAATACTTTTCATTTGGATTCAGCTAACAATTTGGCCAGGTCTTGGCCTTTTACTAGCTTTGTGGTCTTAATTTCAAGGTCAAATTCAAGTATTTTAGCAATCCATCTTCCTCTTATTCCATTAGTATCAGGCTGAGTCAAAACAGTTTTAACAACATAATTAGGGACATAAGTTGTAATGTGTGAATGCAGGACATAGGTTCTAAAGGCTTGGGCTTGAATTAAGGCATAAGCTTGTTTTTCGATAATATCCTACCTAAGTTTAGCATCCCTCATAACTTTGGAAAAGAAGGCTATATGCTAGTCATCACCATTTGTGTTCTTCTGTAAAGGTACAATAGCTAAGGTTGTCTTGGATGCAAAATAAAATATGCTAAAAGGTGAAGAATAATTAGGGCTAGCTAATGTAGGGGCCTCAGATATAGCCTTTTTAATCTGATCAAAAGCATATCTAGTAGAAATTGTCCATTTCACTTCATTGTTTTTCTTTACCATATCAATTATATCTTTAACTATCTCTGCATAATTAGGGATGAACCTTATCAGAAAATTAACCTTTCCAAGGAAGGTTTGTATCTCTTTCTCATTCCTTGGTAGAGATAGGGTCTGAATAGCTGAATCTCTCTTTGGGTCAATCATAAATCCCTCCTTGGAGATTATATGCCCTACTAATTTCCCTTCCTTTACAACAAATAAAGATTTCTTCAAATTGATGGATATGCTAAATTTCCTGCACCTAACAAAAACCTTTCTCAAGTGTTTTAAATGATTTTCATCAAAATCAAAGAAAATAGCTAAATCATATAAATAAATGACAGGAAATTCAGATGTTCTAGCTACAAATGCTAGGTCCATGACTCTCTAGAAAGTGGCCCTGGCATTGGTTAACCCAAATGGCATTCTAGCATACATAAATGTAACCCAAGGAGTGGTGAAAGTAGTTTTCAGCTGGACTCACCATGATCTAGTTGTGACTAGAAAATCCATCTAGCATAAAAATCCTATTTTCACCTGAAACTTTCTGAAGTAGATGATCCATTTCAGGCAATGTATAGTTATCCTTTAAATATAGTTTTTTCAGATTTCAGAAGTCTACACATAGCCTAATCTCACCATTTTTCTTTCTGACATGAACTAGGTTGGCTACCCAATCATATTACCTTAAAGGTACTACAATATGAGCATCAAGCAGATTTTTAAGTTCTTTCTCAATGGTTGGAAGTAGTATGGGATTGGTTCTTCTTAGTCTTTATTGAAAGGGTTTTTCTTCTCATTTCAAAGGAATATTATGCTCAATCAAATATTTATCATAAGTTTTTAACTCATTATAAGACTAGGAAAAACATCTTTGTAATTTTTAAGAAGACTCAAGTATTTGATTTGTACATCCAAAGGTAAAGATGATGACAATTTAACATTTCTCACATCATTCAAAGTCCCAATATTACATTCTTCAATTTCTTCTTCAAGTGAGTTAAACAAGGGATTTCTAGAGACATCATTATTATCAAATATTTTTTCCAATGGAACTAATCCTTTAGGAATACAATTATTAGATAATTGGATGATATCATGATCAAGAATTTTAGGATTGAATGAAGTTTCTGGATTTAGGTGATTTGATTCTTGAACATCGTTTTGATCTTCTTCAATTTTCATATTTGAGAATTCGTCAATGACTTGAAGGAAAGATTTTAATTTTTCATCATCTTCAAAAATATGCTAGTGTTTAAGGTTATCAGGAATTGATGACCTATACTTGACTTGAATTTGGTACTCTAACAATACTGGCTCAGGGATTTTGAAAGAGCTTGCTGAGACAACTAGTGAGTCAGCATGCATATTTTCATCTCTGGGAATAGCAGTTATGTTAAATCCTTGGAAGAAATTTTCAATTGTGTCCCAAGCTTCATTTCTATAGGACCTAAGCCTTGGGTGTTTTGTTTGACACAAATTTCTAACTTGCTTCACTATAAGCTCAGAATCATAAAAGACACTCAATTTTTGAACCTTTAGACTCTTAGCTAGCTCAAGACCAAGAAGAAAAGCCTCATACTCAGCCACATTATTGGTGACCTCAAATTCAAGTTTACATGACTAAGTTATGTTTTCTTTATTTGGTGAAATTAAAACAATTCCTGCTCTTGCTCCTTCCTTTGAGAAAGAGCCATCAAAGTAAAGTTTCCAGATATCTGATTCTACAATTTTAGGTTTGGAAACTATATTTTCAATGGCAAGTTGAGTGTTTGATGAATTTTGTGAAGATAACTGAAAGCAACCAAAATCCTGATCTACTGCATAGATAGGGTGGTTTTTTGCTTGATCAGACCTACAAATAGTATGAAGGAATTTCACTTCCCTATATAACCTTAAATGTTCACCTTCGTAGATTGGAATAGTAGTAAAAGACATGCACATTTGAAGTGATCCTCCAAGTTTAGCACAACATGATCTAGATAGGAGCATGCCAAACTTGGCAGGAATATCAGTGACAACTATGTCTAAAACCATAATCTTGACAGGTATTTGAGCTAAGGTCACAAGTAGGTCTTTGATCAATCCTAGGCATGGTACTTTCTTTGAATCAAAGGTGTAAATGTCATGATAAGAATGGGTAACTTGTAACTGAAGTTGGTCCATAATTACCTTTGGCATAAGGTTATGAGAAGCTCTAGAATCCAGCATGCAGTTATACAAAAGAAAGTCATGAGATTTTAAAGTTACATAAAATGGTGGAACAATTTCATCAATCATATCAGAACGAGGGCCAAATATTACTGAGGGCTTTTCATATTGCAAACTAATAACATCTCCCTCTGCATTTACATTAGAGGACTGTATCCATTTACAAACTTGATTTTTATAACTAGGGTTTTTGGAAAGTTTAGCTAAAGGTATAGGAATCTTGACCCTTTCCAATTCCTTTTCAATATTAAAAGTTGTCAAAATAGTCTTGTCAGATGAAAAGGTTTCAGTGGATGACTTTGTAGTCTGAGGTGTTGGAGTTTGTGTTTGAATGGATTTTATTATAGGTTCAATAATAGTGGTAGATTTTGAAGGTCTACCAGGACTTGATCTAGGTCTTAGATCATACCTCTTATTCAATTCTGCAATTAGAAATTCAGAGAATGCTAGGTATTTTGAAAGTTGAGCATCTCCTTGTTCTTTTTCAAAAGAATGAGGTGAAGATGAAGGAACTATTGCCATTTGTACTGATGAAGAATCAATATTGTTGATATCTCCAGTGATTAAAGGGCCTGTGTCTTGTGGTTGTTGATCATCAATCAACAAAGGTGGTTGAACGTTTTGATCAAAACCTGGTCTCTAAAGAATCTGCATTTGAGGAGTTCTTCAAAATTGAGTTTGAGCTTGAGGTCTGGCAACAGTTTGCTGAGAAGTTCTAGGTTGTGTTTCAATTTTAGAAATCCTATTAAAAAGGTTTCTAAGTAAAGATGTAATTTTGTCAATTTTCTGATCTTCAAGATTAGATTTGGAAGAAGATGAGTCATCAACCCTAGCTTTTAGTTTTCTTTCTTCTTTCTCTGCTTTAGATTTAAGTTTGCTAGAATCTGACCTATTAGCTTCTACCACTATAGAATTTGTCTGCATGTCTTCTAATGTATTAGAAACCCTTTCCCTTAGCATGATTGCAAAGTCATCTTCAAATGCTTTGAAAATCTTAACTGTGCAGTTGCTACTGGTGGTCTACAATAAACAGGCATTGATAGAGTTTGTTAAATCTTTTGATGAATTTAGCAACTGGTTTACTCAGGTTTCTCTTCAATTCTTAAAATTCAGTGAGAAAGTAAACAAGATCTTTCTTTACCCCCCATTAGTTTTTAAAGATAGTTATGAGCTCATTCCATGTTCTAATAGAGCTAGCTCTAAGTTGCCTAAACCAGATCCTAACATTTCCTTATAAAGATTGTACAAATAATCTCATATAAACATTTTCCTGCTCTATGTTCATATTGTCAGCAAAATCTAGGAAAGCTGATACATGATCCTCTGCTGAGGGACCTGTTTCTCAATTAAATATTGGTATGTGTTTTAGATATACATCAGGAAAATTTCCGAAGTTTGCAGGGAGAACTAGAGCAGTGTACCTTGCTTGGACAATAGGTCAAAAAGGCATAACAATAGGAGGAGTGTGGGGTGACTGAGTGGAGGATGATGAGGAAGAGGAAGATGATGAAGATGAAGGAGATGAAGATGAATCGGTAGGGGTATTATTATGTGGAGGAGAGAAAGAGGGAGGAAACCTCTTTGAGGATTTCAAAGGGGTTTTAATAACCGACTTCTGAACTCCTGGTGGAAAGTATTCCTTATAATCAAAAAAAGGATTTTAATAGACATAAAATGTCTCTTCAAGATTAGTAGAGGTTGATGGAATAGAATAAGGAGTTGGAGTAATGAAGTCTTGAGGCTTGAATTCAGGTAAATGTAAACCCAATTCTTCCTCAGATGAAGGTGATTTGATAGGAATGGATGGGACTTGATATGACTCAAGTGACTATATTAAAAAGGCCGATGGAAGATCTACTCCTCTAGGATGGAGTTCAAAAACCCTAGGAGGTAGTTCGGTCCAATCAGGATGGGATGGCACAGGTGAAAAAGGATCTAGAGATGAGATGTCTTCAGGGTGTAAAGCTGAAGAAGAATAAGGGGTTTTATGTCTTCTCCTTGAAGAGGCTCCCCTAATAAGTCTTTCTGGATCTGGTAGAGGGCTAACAATCGGAGAGTCAGAACGTAGTCTAGTATGCTTAAAAGGATCCAACTTGAACCAGTGGAATCACTAGGTGAAATATTTTTACCTATGTCCTTATCCTTTATTCACCTTAAAGGAAAGGGAGAATCATTGTCTTAGGGAAAATTTAGCTTTCAATCCTTTGATCCCTAGCAACGACGCCAATCTGATGTCGTCCTTTGAGATAACCTAAGGTCAATTAGTTATGCCAAAGCATATATAATGTTTTGTTGTTTTAAATGATTGGATGACCAATGAACTGTTTATAAATAGGTGCTTTAAACTTAGACATATTCTTAATAAAATAGAAGGTTATTCTTTAACTGCACATGCTTATTTTGATTTTAGCAGGATGGAGAAGTAGAATATGAAGAGGTATAATTGATTTAATATCAAACTTAGTATTTAACCATTTATAAGCAGAAATTAAGAAAAAATTGTTTTCTTAATCAACAAAATATAAATAGACTATCACAGAGATATCATGCAATTTATATTCAAAGAGGAATTTACAATAATAGATAGTTTTGTAAATTTTTCTATTATTTAAATTACAACTTCACAAAGGATCCAAAATGAAACCAAAATTCAATTAAATTTTAAATCAAATAACTGTAAAAGACATGATTTATATGAAGAAAACGTAATGAATAAACAAGATGGAATACAACTCACTGAGAGACAGACCATATGAGGAAAATCCAGAATCTTTTATTATCTCAAAAATTCTTGAGCTTAGTACAAATCTGCTTTATAACTTGTTCAAGGGTTCAACCCTGAATACTTTGACAAAATGAAGTATTTAAACAAAAATTACAAAAAATATTACAATTAATGCCTGAGTGACATGACATTTTATTGTTAACTTTGAACTAACAGAAAATAAATTTTGACACCTAATCATAGAGATTGGGTGAACGACTGTAAATAGTGTAAATAAATAATAGAGAAAATGGAGAGTCATCGGAAGATGAAACTCAACAGTCACTCCCTCATGTATATAATAATGAGCAGCCTAAATGAATAATATAATCTCATTTGAGGAGTTACCTCCTGGCCTGACATGGTATTAGAACCAGTTATAATTTTACCTTTCCTCCCTTTGTAACTCCCTCATGTTCTGCCTATTTTTCTTAATTGTCACCTTCTTTGCATCTAGTACACCTGTGCTGGTGCTTTCTCTGTCTTATCCCTGCAAGATTTTGTGCATTATTGAATTCTAAATGTAGTGGGAGTGTTGAAGGGTCGATTTTCTGCATTAAGGCATTTCTTTTCCTACTATGAAGACTGGAGCCAGTTGCTGCGTGGAATGGTCATGTGATGCTAGGAAGTGCTGCGACTGTGTGTTGAAAGGGTGGCGGAGCTGGAAGTGTGGTGTTATGGCCAACAATGTGACTGCAACTGCATTTGAGTCTATTATTCCCTGGAGCGTGGTGTTGGATTGAGTACACTCTGAGTTTGGATGAACCACACTTGTTGGTTCGAAACGTGTCGGCCAAAAAATTCTCTCATGTGATTTCCACTGAAAGACTTTGTTTAATTCATTATGGATCATAGAAGATTGAATACAAAGACCCTCCGTTATATCAATATTTGGAGACTACTGGTATGAATTATTTTATATGCTTTGAATGATTGTGTTGTTGGTCTAATATCAAAACGTTGCATACGCTCAGGAAAACGTTGTATACGCTAAACAATACAACATTTTCTCTATATTTTACGATGTCAAATGTGGTCTGATATTTAGATATGAATATTTCAAAAGTCTGCATATAAATCCCTGCCATATATAAATGCGTTTTTTTTATCGTGACACCACTGCCATATACACCCTCCCAACACCAGGTCATACAATCACACAGTTATGCTATCACAGTGGACTGTTGAATGGTCATTCCCATTTCTTGTCGAATTGAACCATTTCTACGAAAGGAGCTATCATCCTTGCCAAATTCTATCACATCTGCACCTGTTCCTCAGCTCCACTCCCATAGCTCTAGTTGTCACAACGTTGAAGACTGTTGGGGTATTTTTCAAAATGGTTGCAAATTCACTGCTACTGTTCCACAGACAAAAGTTTGAGGTATGGTGAATGTATATGGTGTGAAGCGCATTCAACTCCTTTGAAAATGGTGGTAGTATTAAAGTTTGTTGAGATTTTTCAATGGTGATAATAGAATGAGAATTTTGGATGGTATTTTTTCAGATATATATTATATGGTTTATATGTTGAAACCATCATATAATATATTTGTGAGTGGAGGAATATATGCTACATTAAAATTATTAATATAGTGAATTCGTTTCCACCTAAACAGAGGATATCCAGAAAGGTTGTGTTTGTTTTGGAAATCAAAAGCAGATTTCTTTTTTGGGAATGCATTCACTAATATCTATTATTGGAGTAGTTCTCTTTGGGAAAGAGAACTATCTAGAATGGTCAAGGAAAATTAAACACACTCTCATTTTTAATGAGCTATGGAAAGGAGTGTGTGTTGGAGACGGAGACAAAGAACCAGAACAACCTACCTCAGAAAAGGAATTCGCCATTTGGGGAAATAAGAACAGCAAGGCTTATGCATTGATTGCAGCATCAGTAAATGAAGAGGTGAGTTGCCATATTTCGCCATTTTCAAATTATTTCGAAGCCTTACAAAAATTGAAGGAACTCTATGACTCACACTTTGCACTTGAAGTTGTTTAACTGATGATTAAATTGTTCAGCCTTGAATTACAAAATGATGATCCTCTTGCATCAGAAGTAAAATCTATTATGCATGATATCAAAGTCACTAATGTTGAACTGGACATTCCTCTAATGGCTTTTCTCAAGGCACTTTATCCCACTTACTCAAATTATATTGAGTCATTTCAAGCAAATGGAAACCTCAAAGATATTACCTTTGACTCCCTTGTGAAAATATTTGTTGAAAGAAAAAAAGATTTTGGGAAGAAGACAACTCCTCATTCTTCTGAAGAGGTTGTGTGTCTTGCACATAGAGAGAAGAATCTTGCTCAAGATTCTTCCAGAGGAAGAGGTGGTTGAAGAGGAAGAGGAAGAAGAAATTTCAGAGGCAAGGGGGTAGACACTCTCAAGGAGAAAATTCAGATTTACATTGCATATGTTGCACAAGAGATGGATCACATGATGCATCCACATGCAAGTTGCCTTGGGACAGAATTGAGGAGGAAAGAAACCAACCCAAAGGTAAAACTAATGATAAAGAGAAAGGTAAAGCACCTGAATCTTCTCATTATGTTGTGGCATATTGTAATATTGGAGTAAATGAAGACTTATTTAATGCTTCACTTTCTTGGAAAAATGATTGGCTGCTTGATACAAGAGCAACTTGCGACATGAATTTTAGAAGAGATTTTTTTGAAGAATCTACTGACAATGTTAATGGAGCAGTATACTTTGCAGACAAATCAAAACTCAAGCCATCAGGGCTTGGAACAATCAGGGTTAAATTGCCTTGTCTTCCAGACTTTCTTCTGCATCATGCTTTATATCTCCCACAGTTGAGGAGAAAATTGTTGTCCTTGGTCCACATCCTCCAACAAGGACACTCCATTCACATGTTTGATGGCAAGGTTGAGGTGAGAAAAGCATCAGACCACTCACTTGTCATGACATGGATAGGAGAAGAAAGGCTTCACAAGTTGTAGGGTACCTCTGCTCATGCACAAAATTTCTCATACAATTCTCATTATGATGAAGGTACATTTCCATCAAGTTTATTATGGCATGTTAGATTTGGACACTTGAACTATGATAGCCTCTTCTTATTGAATAAAAATGGTGTTATTGGTTTGCCTACAATTCCTAGGAAACTTAAGCAACGTGATGCTTGCATTCTAGGAAAGCATAACAAACAGTGTTTTCATGATTCACATTCTAGAGCACATAGAAAACTCGAACCTATTCATTCAGATTTATGTGGTCCAATGCTTGTTCCTTCTGCAAATGGAAATAAATATATGATGACATTTATTGATGACTACACCAGAATGTGTTGGGTTTATTTATTGAAGAACAAATCTGATGCTTTTCAAACATGAAATAACTTTCATACATGGATTGAAAATGATGCACAATCTCATATTGGCTCTATTCGAACTGATAATGGAAAATAATACACTTCAAATGAATTTGAAAACTATATTCACCAACGTGGGATCAAACATGAAAGAACTGTGCCTTATAATCCCCAACAGAATGGAGTAGCTGAAAAAATGAATAGGACAATCTTAAATATGGTGTGATCCATGATGTTTTTCAAAAATGTAAAATTGATGTTTTGGACTGATGCAGTTCTATGTGTTGTATATGTAAAGAATAGATTTCCATCTAATGCTATTAGAAACAAGGCTCCTTATGGAATGTGGTATGGACACATTCCTTCGGTAAAGCATCTTAGGGTTCTTTGTTCCACATGTTATGCCTTGATACCAAAGGTACATAGAAACAAACTTGGTTCAAGAAGTCGTAAGTGTATCTTCCTGGGGTATTCAAACACCTCCAAAGCATACCATCTCTATGATGAAGCCAATAAAAAGTTTGTTGTATCTAGAGATGTAATCTTTCTTGAATCATCCAAAACTGACAATGTTGTTGAGCTGCACCTTGATCACTTGGATAGATTCGTAAATGCAAAATCATTCCAAGAATTTGATAATCAGATTCCACATCTTGAAAGGGGGATTCCTATACTAGATCAACCTATGGAATCTTCTTCTAAAGAACTCTCTCCTCCGCATGAAACTCCAACAATGGATGATACTTTGAGTGATGTGATTGATAGAATTGGGAGACTCAATCTTGATTCACTCCCAACTCAAGCAAATGAGTAGCCTGGACCATCTCAGAAAGGTCCCCCATAGTGCCTAACAAATACACTTGAAAGTGTTCATCCTGATGAGGTTGGAAAGACAGGAACTAAAATTTCAACTCGAAAAAATGGAGGTGATGTAGATGACTCTGATTCACCTGTTGATATGGATGTTTCTTATGATTGTGAATTGAATTTGTCTACAGATTTTGGACCAACTTCCTTCAAAGAAGTTGCTTCTCATGATGAATGGAAAGAAGCAATGCAAAAGGAGTATGATGCCTTGATAAAGAATGGCACTTGGAAGTTGGTTGATCCTCCATTGGGAACGAAACCAATTCGCTGCAAGTGGGTCTACAAGAACAAGTATAAAGTTGATGGTTCACTTGACAAGCACAAAGCCAGACTTGTGGCAAAAGGTTTTGTACAGAAGGAACGGGTTGATTATGAGGAGACTTTTTCCCCCACAACAAAATGGGCTACCATCCAGACACTCTTTGCCCTAGCAGCTCAGAATGGTTGGAAAGTCCATCAAATAGATGTAAAAACTGATTTCTTAAATGGAGATCTAAAAGAGAATGTTTTTATGTCCCAACTTGAAGGATTTGTTGTCAAAGGACATGAACATAAAGTATGCAAACTTGTGGAATCCTTGTATGGTGTCAAACAAGCACCGCGAGCTTGGTATGAAAAACTAACTGAGCATCTTCTGAAACTCAATTTCAAACATTATGATCTTGATGATGCAACTTTATTTGTCAAGAAATTTGGAAAAACAGTTGTATATCTTTTGGTATATGTAGATGATCTTTTGATGATAGGGAACAATGAGAGCTACTCTACATCCATAAAGAAGGAATTGAGGAAATGTTTTGAAATGATTGATTTGGGCTATGTTCATTACTGTCTTGGTATTGAGGTAACTCAACATCCGAAGTCCATATTCCTTTCTCAAAAGAAGTACATTGGAGATCTGTTGAACAGGTTTGGCATGGCTGAATGCAATCCTTTGGCTACTCCAATGGACAAAACTTAAAGCTCACATTCATTGAAGGAAAATAATTTGAGGATGCAACAAATTATAGATAGCTTCTAGGAAGTCTCAACTACCTGACTACTACCAGACCAGACATTTCGTTTGTTGTTGGAATCCTCTCCAGGTTTATGAAAAATCCTTGTGAGGGACCTTGATTTACTACAAAAAGAGTTCTAAAGTATTTGAAGGGAAATCAAGACTTTGGACTCAAGTATACACATGTGGGCGACTTCAGCTTGATTGGATACTCTGATTCAGACTTCGATGGAGACAAAGAAACTAGGGTATCTACTTCTGGTTAATAATGGTATGAGTCTTGGATCAAGAGTTGTCTCTTGGAGATCACGCAAACAATCAGTTCCAGTAGGTTCCACAACAAAGGAAGAATATGTGGCAGTAGTTGAGGCAACAAAAGAAATTGTGTGGCTCAGGAAAATTCTAGAAGATTTGGAGGTAAAATAAGTACATTTGACTCCACTCGTGATTGAAAATACCTTGGCAATAAATTTGGCCAAGAACCCAAAGTTCCATGATCGAACGAAGCAAATCAATACAAAATATCATCTGATTCGACATCATGTTGAGGCCAAAACAATCCGTCTTCACCATTGTTCCACTAATGAGCAGATTGCAAACATCTTCACCAAATATCTTGGAAGAGAAAAGCTTGGAAGATTCAGAACGATGCTTGGACTCGACAACATCCCTTCAGATTAAGGGGGGGAATTTTGAAACCTAATCATAGGGATTGGGCGAACAACTGTAAATAGTGTAAATAAATAATAGAGAAAATGGAGAGTCACTGGGAGATGAAACTCAATAGTCACTCCCTCATGTATATAATAATGAACAGCCTAAATGAATAATATAATCTCATTTAAGGAGTTGCCTCCTGGCTTGACAAGAAATAATGCGATTAAAAGGAATGAACCTGGTGAAGTGGTCTGAACATCTAGCCCTGCTTTGGAGGAGAACGGTCGCTGAGTGGCCACTATTCGGGTGTTGTGCTAGTAAAGCTGACCTATCTTTTTAATCCTGGAATTCACACAACTTATCCCACTGCTCTTCTTCTGGAATAATAATCTTTGTTACCTTGCGGTAGATATCATCTACCTCAGTATACTAAGCAAAAGTGGGCTTTATTGCAAAAATGTGTTTTATGTCATATTGGATAAAACTTATGTTGTTGATAGCTTCGTAAAAAGCTCTCCCTATCATAGAACCTTTGATGTTGGAAGACTTAGTTGTATCCTTGGCAATGTCCTGAAGCTTCTTCATGTAGTCTTCCCTGGTCATTACTTTGTGATTGATCACAAATAAAGAAGGCAGACCTTTCTTGTTCAATGCATCTATCCTAGTGAAAAACGTGTTAACTACTCCTCCAGAGTGTGACACTTCTCTGTTAGTTGTACAACCAATTTATTATTTGTTACAACTTTCTTTACTTCCAGGATGGTTTTTGTTCTTTCATCTTCTACTAGATCATCTAGCTCATATATGTTTTTGGAATTGAGGAACTTTATGATGTTGTTGGTTGTAGTAGGCATTTCTCCCAATTCGGCATTGATAGTAGAAATGGTTTGCTTGGCTTTCTCCATCAATTCCTTCTGCTCGAATATAATCTAGATGCACGGCCATATTTCATCTATTTCTTCCATGATATTGTTCCATATGATTTCTTTAACATGGGCCAGTGTGTAGTCAATAGAAGACTCATCTACTGACTTCTTCCATGCCTCTATCTGATTTTGAGCTCTCTATAGCTCTACTACATGAAAAGTCTCAGTCTTCGTTTGATGATCCTGTAGAAGTTTGACTTGAGCCTGCAACCTTTTGATCTCTTTAGTCTGGAGAGACATGTTTTGTACTACATTTGCCAACTGATCTGCAACATCCCCTGTACTTGTTGTAGAAGATATGGTTGTAGGAATGGCTTTGATAGGGAGTGCTTCTAAAGGGACAACAGCCATTTTGGTAGTTTTCTCCTTTTATTTAATCATCTTTTCCATCTCTGTCTCCATTTGCTTCAACTGTGCACTTTGCTCCATGATGAGTTTCATCATATCTACCTTTTGTGTCTCTGTTTCTTCAATATCCTTGGCTAGAGGATCTTCTATAGCTAGAAATTTTAACTGCTTCCTTAATGCTGCTATGTCTAAATTCTTTTTCTTTACAAGCTCTTCTACAACATTGATGTTTGAAGGGTCATACCCCACTTTGATCACCAAGTCCTCCAGATTTTTGATCCTCATGTCTTTGGAAAGTGCAGAGACCTTATCCATCTTCAGTTGTGATTGGACATTTGCTAATGTAACCTGCAGTTTAGAAAAACTCATTATAGCGCTGGTGACAATGGAAAAAATCATTTCCCCAGTCTGCTTATGCATCTCCATTTGGTCAATGGGATGTATATATTTTACATCAAACTCAAATGTTGTCTTCTTGTAGTCTGATGCTGCCTTGGGCTGGGGAACCTGTGCCTAGAGGAATGCCATTTTCATTTTACCTTTTTCTGAATCAAAGGCTGACAATAGCTTGCTTTGAGAACTGGAAGTCTGCTTCCAGAACTGATTGTAGGTATTAATCTTTAAGGCCTCATTCCTTACTTTTATCTCCTTAAAAATGTCCATTATACTTTTCTCTGTCTCCATTGTAGTAGATATGTTGGTCCACATAATTTGTTGATGCTCTTGTGAAGTCATGGAGGTAGTGGGAGACAGTGTGATCTGATCACCCACTAATGAGGAAACAAGTGGCTCATTAGTGATGATAATGTTCTCCTGTTTTGAGTCCTTGCTGAGGCTTAGTTTGGAACTAAGCTTGGCCTTCTTCCTAAACATAATTTTAAATCCTTCACTGAAAATTTCAGTCCCTGAAGGGGACTCTTCTTCTCCGCTTATCTTAGTTGTTTTCTCTTGCATAGTAGGAGCTCGTATTGTAGAGGATTATACCAGCTGCTCCTCCGCCTCTTGTAGGGTATTCTCAACCCATTCTAGATGGTTTTTGTACTTCTTTATCTCTGGTCTGGTTGTGTGAAAATAAGTAGTAGATTTGGTTTCTACTCTTAATTTAGAAATGATCCCTAATGGATCATATGACCAGCTGAAGCTTAAGCTAAACTAAATTTCTTTTAATAGCTTATCTACTTCTTCCCCTACTGCCCTTCTGTTGCAAATGAAAGGCCCAATTTGTGTTTTAATTTTGAACTGGGACTTCTTCTTGGAATCTACAAAGTGGATCTCATCCATATTAAGCATCTCCCTTATGTACTCTAGAGAAAAAATCCTCATTGGGAGGAAATTAGGCAGCTATTAAGGTGCAAGCTCACACCCAAATATTCTCATTTCTGTATAGTTTTGATAGAGGTACCAATCCCTTGTCTGAACTTGGTCTGATAATTGCAACACCTTTCTAATTTCCTCATTGATCCTCAATCCTATCCTGACACCTAGGAGACTAATTGTTGGATGCACAAACATCTCTATGAACTGTTTATATGTATATTTCTTTTGTTCCTTCATCACCAGTGTAGTACAGAAGATGACTGACTGTTGATTTCCTTCTTCATTCAACTTTTGTAAAGCAACGTTGATGTTTTCTCCCTGAAAGTATAAGAACATATAAACTAATGCAGAAGCATACTTGAATACCTCCTCGGTTGGGAATTTGATAAGTTGTTGATGAATTGAATCTGCAATAAATTGGCTAAAGTTAAACATGATGGAGGGCTTAGAATCAGCAGAGAAAATGGACAAAAATACTATGATGGCCTCATCTACCCACTAATCTGAGTAGTAACCAAGGAGGTAGGAGATGACTGTGATAGTTTGCTTGGCTCTGTTAGGGAAAATAGAGGAGGGATAGGGAGGATTTTTCTTTGGAAAGGAGGGATCTTCTGTCAAGAAAATTTCATGGGTTTTGGCCCTTTTAGCAAAGTCTAATTTTTGGTACAATTCAAAAAGTGCTTCATAAGAAAAGGGGGTGGAATTCTCTATTGTGGGAACTTGCATCATCTGGTCTATGGCTTGGAGGAGTGATGGTAAATATAATTTCTCCAGTGGGGGTAATGATGGCCCTTTGGCTTCAAAAATAAGATGCATGACACTTCCTAACAAATTATGGGGTGTTGTGGGTATGAGGAAAAATTTAATGGGGTAAACTGGATTCCCACAGTTGAATGTCATCGTATTTGTCTATGTATTTATCTTCAAGCAAGAAATAAATTTCAAAGAGGTCAAATTCGCAGAGAGTTTCATGGATTTTATGGTCTCTATCAGCGAAAGGGATGTGGTGAAAATCAATGGAAGGATAGATCAGAGGATTGTCAGGTTCCTCTGGTCCCTTGTCCTTTGGAGGCATCTTCGAATAAGGCTAAGGATAGTAGTGAAAATTGGATTGGAGGTTTCAATACACAAAGAGGAGTCAGGATTTAGGGTAAGAACAGAGGCAATAGGCTAAAAACGAGTGAGCAGACAGTGTCGTTGGCAGGTGAAAATGTCGAAGTTTGGTCCAGCAAACCTGTAACAAAGCAATAACAGTGACAGTGTATGAATTTAGTAACCAGTTAATGAGTAAAAGGGAGGTTTATATAAGAGTTTGGTTTTTCCGTTGAAGGTGGTGCGGGTCCGTTGGATTAATGGCTAAACCATTTACTTCTTAATGGCTTAATTTTGGAGGAAGCAGATGTAATTAGTGGAGTTAACAAGAAAATGATGTGGCGAAAGGTGAGTGGCGGGAGCACAACAGGTAGGAGAGTGGTATCAGGAGGCAGAAAAACAACTTTCAGAGGGGGGGGGGAAGCGGTTAGCAGTTTTGCTCGAGGGGGGTCCAAAAATTTGTGGTGTTGACACTTAGGGGTGGGCACGATTTGAAATACCACCCATTTCGGACCCATCCCTCCCCACTCCTCCTAGACGGTGAAGTTTGGATGATGGGGGGGGCGAAATACAACGTGGATCGTCGGATCTTGGGAGATGGACAGAGATGATGTGAGAGGTGGCGGAGAGTTAATCGTGAGGTGATGGGTTTCTCTTGGTGGGGTCGGGAATTAATTTACTGGAAAGTGGGAAATATTTTCAATGTATGGGGAGGTAAGAAAACTTAGGAATAAGTGGGTGGAGGAAAATATGAGCGGAGGGGTGATTTTGGGGTTTAAAACTTAGGGATAGGGGATTAATACACCAAAATTAATTGATATACAACCTTAGAGAAAAACATTAATCATTTTCCCTTTCCCTCTGCATATGAAGATAACATTTGACATTTCCCAATGTGGCGCATTTTGACTAGTAGCCTATGCATTTATAAAAATATGAAATGAAGCCATTCTTTTCTTTTGGCTTCCATAACATTTTATTTTTCTTTTGCCTTTTTTATTTAGGGCAACTAACACCTATCATTTTATTGATATAGATAACTATAAAACATTAAATTAGCCTAATATTTTAACTTTTCTTTCTTTTACATCCATATCCTAACTTAACCTAATATACTAACTTAAAACCAAATAGTGTTACAACATTTACAATACCCATCCTTTGCACCTATTGCCTGGGGACGTGCACACCTTAATGGGATGCAATCAATTTCCATACTTTGCCTCGAACAGCCAAATGCGTCTAGAGTACCATGGTACAATCGTATTATGTGGTAGATTTTCGTTTAAATGTGAAATTAATGTATTTTCAACATCAAATAAATCAACCTACATCGATATGCCCTAGTAAGTTATAAAGTGGAGCATGTTAACCTTGGGATTAACACGTTACACTTAATCGTAAATGCAAATCCATAATATAATGTTTAACTCTTATTATTATTGTTTATACTTCTACCTGGTTGAATAAGTTGAGTAGGTGTACATGTGCCAATAATAGTGCGAATGTTGATTATAACATGAATGCAATCTTGAAATAGAAAATGAAGATGATGTTGATTAAGATTATGATATTATTAATAACTCTAGCTTGTAAAAGCTTATTCAACCTATTAATAAACTTATTACTAATTTTTTAAAGGTTGTAAAAGTATAGAATGCCAACTTTATTTATTTAAAAGTTTATGCACTAATTTTGTAAACATATTAGGTTTTTAAATTTTAATTTAATTTAATTATAAATTATTATATAAATGTTATATATAATAATATAATTTAATAAATATTATATATAATATTTTATGAATTTATATAATAATTGATAAATTGGTATATTAATTAAAGCATTAATACACATGTGTTTTAATTGAAATATAAATTTATTAATAATTAGTTTATCAATATAATAGTTATTTAATACATAATTAATATTTACTATATTTAATATATTAATATCAATATTAATATCAATATCAATATATTAATATTAACACACAAATAATGTTACTATAATATTTAATATGATTTATTTGTAAGCTTTGCAATACTTTTTCATTCATTCATTTCAAATCATCAAGCAGGTTATAATCGTAAAAAGTGTTATGTGGCCTCAACATGCCCGACAGGAGACTAGGTTTGTTGGCCACCGAACCACATTGTATGCCATCCAAAACTCATAAAGTTTGAGTTTGTCTACCATAGCCTTATAGGACGTAAAGTCTGTAAACCAACTTCATACCATATAGCTATAAACAGAAATGCTAAATGACATAAACATCAAAAAACAAAAACAAAAATGATATTAGACATAACCATTCAGACATCTCTTCGTTTGAGGACTCCACCAAGGTTGGGTCCCTTGCACTTGAGCCTAAAAGTTCAGATTGGGGTAGGCATGGAATGTTGTGCTCGATGTGACTAAAGTGGGCATTTTGCGATTGAATTTGAAATTGGATCAGTTGAAGTACCTTCTGAATCTCTTGAAGACCGGGGTCAGGTTTCGTAGAATTAGTTGGAGAGGACATAATGGATTTGGCTATGATGCTCTTCATCAGCCAGAAAAGATGAATTGATTGCTTGTACAAAGTAAGGCGACCTCGAGTATGACCAGGATTTGGAATCAGCCCACTCCAATCCTCCATCGAGAGCTCATTTTCCACCTTCTGATTCAATTCTGCCTCTCAAGAAGAAATCAGTTGCTTCACCTGGGCAGGAGTCCCATTATTATAAGTGTGGATAGTTTCTTGTAATATCTAGGCATCGGATTTTCTACCTCGCTTTCTTGGAGGCTTTCCTGAAGATGAGCCCCTACCCTTTCCTTGTCCAACCTGGGAGTTACAACTACAACCTCCATGCCGAGAGGCACCAACACTTGGATAAGACCTAACCATAGTGAAAGATAGGCACCTAAACAGACCACACTTTGTTGGATTCCTTAAACTTGCCCTCGCCTATGACCTAACAATTTGCGTAGAGGTGGAAGAGAGAAATTGATTATGCATACTTGATGCAACGACAATCGAAATTAGGCTTATGCTTGAGAAGAAGATTGAAGAACAGTAGTGATGCCTTCCTATGTTGCACCACACCAAGAAGCGACAACTCGTACCAATTTACAAAGGAGAAAATGAGACATCAAAGTATAAAAGTCCTCCACAGAGATTTAACAATGGTCTCCATGTACTCATACTCGGATGGTGTCACAGAATCCACAGACAAGGCTTGGAAAAGCTTCCCTTTCCCTTCCCTTCCACAAGGTTGGCCATACTAACTTACAACCAGAAATATGTAACTCACATGTAGTATTCCAACTAATTAAAACCCAGATCATGCGAAACATTCCCATATGGGATAATAAAGTGCCATAAAAGATGGAGACCAGCATAATGTGAACGAGAATACCATTACAGATAGTCACAAAACTTTCCAATCTACTAGTAAGCCTTTTCCCCTCCCCATGCAAGGCGCGTAGATAATGGTGGACCACAACCCAAGGAGAAGGATAAGGATAAATATATACCAGGCCGTGTTCGCCATCCACTTGCAGAGACCAAGCACAACTGACATTCCTCCCACACTTCTGACTCCTCGAACCAGGGCGCAATTAACTTAGATCTCCAAGGATAACTTTGGAGCTAGACTGAATATCATATAGATGGGTTCATGTATCCCTTATCTCCCACCACCTGGATTATTAAGGCGCTTCCATACCTTACGTCAGAATTCTGCTGAAGGCTACGACTCACCATTCCCTCAAGGTTATAGATCGTGTAAGGATGTGGGTTAGGCCACCTGTCAGACCCTTCATTAATGTGATTGAACATGACAATGATCCCTAAGCAGATCCACAATTGGCTCACACCTCGATCAGAGGATAACATTTAATTTATTAATATATAATATTTGTGTAAGTTTATAATTTATTACCTAAATTTATAATTTTATTAATATATATTGATACAATACTTACTTAATACTTACTTAATATATTCATATTTAATATTAGGTTTATATATTAAGTTGATACATACAACTTATATCCACCACAATGTGGTTTTGCTAGTTTTAATAACAATAGCAATAAAAAAAGAAATTGTATAATTTTATATAACGTTATAACCATTTATTTTCTTATTGAAAGATGGTTCATTATTTTTTTCCAAAAATAAATTTATCTATATATATATATATATATATATATATATATATAATCCTTATAAAATTTTAAAACTATTTATTTTATTTTAAATTTATAATAAATTAACTTATAAATGATTTTATTATTATAAATAGTAAATGATACAGAATAAATTTATACATTTTAATTTATATTTATAAGATTTTTTTCATAAATTTAAAAATTATTGTAATGTAATTTTCATTAATACTTTTTATTTTTTAAATTATTATAATGTATTTTTATTAATATTAATTTTTAAAATTATTATAATAGATTATTTTTTATTATGTTTTGAGTATAACTTATTTAGAAAAGCATGCAAATATGTTATGAAAAATAAATATTATGATATTTTTAGTTTTATTCATAATTAACTTATATTTATAAATATAAGTAACTTATATCCATGTAAAGAGTAGGCATGGTGCACCAAGTCGGTTTTCCATTCACATGCTATGCAAGGATTAAACTAATAACTCTACCACAATTTTTTTATTGCACTTTAAAAAATCATTAATACTTACTTAATGATATATTGTAAAATTTAAATTATTTTTATTTTTATTTAATAAATAATTTTCATATAACTTAATTTTTTTATTGCACTTTAAAAAATCATTAATACTTAATGATATATTGTAAAATTTAAATTATTTTTATTTTTATTTAATAAATAATTTCCATATAACTTATAAAATAAATGATTACTTATTTTGAATTTTAATTAACTAATTTGATTCTATATTTTAGAAGTATTTTCTTAACCGTTAATAATTCTCATAAAATTATAAATATTATTGCTTAAAGAATGATTTATTCTTAATAATAAACTTCAAAATTTTGATAACAAAGTTTATTATATTATTTGTGGAAATTAATTTTATATAAAAAGATCAAAATTATTCCTCCAACTACCCTGGATAAAAATAACCAACTAAAAAATAATAACCTAACATGTTTATAATATGAAATATCAAAATATAATATTACAAATTATATGTAAATACAATTATTAATTTTTAATATGTAAAATAGCAAAAATAAATATATGTATTTTCCAATTATCTATTATAATAAAATTAATATTAATAATTAACCTTAAAATATATAAATAATAATATAAATATTATATATTTAAAAAATATTAAATAAAAAATATCAAACAGATTAATTTATTTACATAAAGTATGTGTGTAAAGTATAAGCGAATTCAGTGTGAATTACATGATTTCCCACCACTTTATTTCAAATATATAGTGGGTGTTTGCAGTTTCCAAGATTTCTTGTCATTCATTATAGAATCAAGTGGACATGGGAGAGAATATTTCGGAAAAGCATCTGACTCGGGAAGTATTTCGTTATTTCAGAGCAATAATAATAAAGTCGAAACCCAATTGCATCGAGCCCCAAATCAAAATAAATAAAGAAATTAGGATCCTCCTATCAAGTCCAAATTGTAAATGGTTTTGAATTTAACTTCATCGTTACTGAAAAAAGAGGGCCTAAAAATACTATTATAGAACTAGATAAAGTAGGTGGTCAGAAGGGCGTTGTCTAAACGCTATCTAAAATGTTTCATTTAAGTAGGAATTTAGTTTCAGAAAATTGTAAATAGAGTTATTTGGAATTATTTAAAGGGATAAATTATTTTGGAACGAGGGAATAAAGAATATATTTATGAGTGTATAAAGGGATAAATTATTTTGGAGTGAGGGATTAAAGAATAAGAATATATGAAAACTTTGGTTAAAATTGGATGTTTATTGGAAATATTTATTTTTTTATAAGTGATTTTAATTTCAATAATAAAGCTAATCAAGTACATTTGTTATTGCTTTTTTTTCTATTTTCCTCCTTTGGTTTGGAGGGTACATTTGTTTCTTTTTGTTTTTTTGTTTTTGTTTTAATCTAGGATAATCAGTAATTGGTGAGAGTTACCCTGCAAGCCGCACACAAGAGGAGGAGTTATGCAACACCCTGCAAGCCGCACACAAGAGCCAAGACGTCTGCTCTGGGTTGCCTACTCTTCTAGCTAAGACACAAAAGGCCATATACTCAATGAGATTTGAACCTTCATCTCATGGGTTTCACTCAGTGAAACTTACCGTTAAACCCCATATTAGTGTATCAATCAATATATATGTTAATATGGAGAATGACCACTCAATTATGACTACTTCTAAAACTCCATTAAGTAAATTGATTAATATGGAGAATGACTATTTCTAAAACTTTTTCATGGGTACATTTGTTAGTATAGAGAATGACCCCTCAATTATGACTACTTCTAAAACTTTTTCTCTTATCTTGTTATCTTTCTACATCTGTACTTGTTTTTTAGGCATTTGAAGTTACAATGGCAACCTCACTTCTAGCAAATGAAACACTAACAAAAGCTAATATAATTGAAGAGAGAAAAAACGTCAATAGAGACATGCTCCCTTTTATTTTATCTTATCCAACTACCTCGACTGAAAATTAAAATATTATAAGGAAAAATTAAAAACTACACCTTTTTATCTTATCCCTTTAGTATTACACTAAAACCCCTCCATTTCACTAAAACCTCCTTAATGCTCCAATAGTTTAAATCCCTTTCATATTATACTAAAACCCTCTATTTCACTCAAAACCCCCCTTAATTCTCCAATCTAATAAATGAGATAATTGAAAAAGGAACACAATAATGATTTTGAACACTTTTCCTTAAAACATGTGTCCAAAACTTAGGACACGCCTTCTATTCCACTCACAGCCCCCCTTAATTCTCCAATTTAGTAAATGAAATAATTGAAAAAGGAACACATTAATGATTTTGAACACTTTCGTTAAAACATGTGTCCAAAACTTAGGACACATATAGGACAATTGTGGGACACAACTTTGATACATATCCTATGAATAAAACATGCATCACCTAGGGCTCAGATTGCCCCTTTTCCAAAATTTGAGATTCGCGAAATGATAAAATTTACATATACTCTTAATTAAAGAGTCATTTTGATATTCTTAATTAAACCGTCATTTTGACTGCCCTATTCGTTAGAATTTTTTTTATAGGGTTTTGGATATTTTTTTTCATCAAAATTGCCCCGAATCTTAATTAAACCGTCATTTTGATCTTCTTAATTAAACCGTTTTGGCTTTTTTTTTTTTTTTTTTTTTTTAAGTTTTAGGTATTTTTTCTCAATCAAAATTACCCCATAATCTGGTAAGGATGTATTTGAATTACAAATTTAAATGGTAAACATTACACATGGTTGTACTGATTTTTTTGAAGTTACTGAATTCATACATTATCTAAAACCCAATTTCAAAAGAGAAGAAAGGTGTCATTTAAACCAAAATCTCCAAAATGTTTAATGGAGTAGTCTAAACAGACAGAGGAATTGCCTCGACGGCCAAAAGTGGCTGGAACTTGGGCAGTAAAATTTCAAAATTTTTTATAGAGACAGTGTCTGAATCGTGTTTTTGATGGTGGAAATGGATTCAACACCATCAAAATCCTCTAGAACACCTAAAATTTTGAAATTTAACAACTATAATTTGGATTTACAAAAATCTTTGCGGAATTTTCTCTAAATATGACTAAAATTTCCATAATTTTCTGAGCAACTCCTCCACCTCATTAGATAGTTAAACAACACCAGTTTGACCAGCTCAACCATTCACAGAAATAATAACTCAACGCCAGTTTGACCAGTTCAGTTCCATTCAAAGAAATTACAGTTTATTACTGAAATTATTCCCCTGGGAATTTGTTCCTGAAGTTGTGGAGGAGGGACACAATGAGTGCCCCCGCAGGCAAACAATGGTTAACAAGTACAAAATGAAGGGGATAATCGAACGCGAGCACATGGTGTTGTGATTGCCATCGCTATCTGACACAAGTGGAGTGAAGTAACAATACCAATTGACGGGAAGTACAGAGCAGGAAAGTGGAACAAATAATTGGCTTGCAATTGGGTAGTTAATGCGCTGAGCTGTATATGTTTGTTATTTGATAAGCTGTAGTTTAATTAGTCAGAGAAATTGCCCAGAAAGTTATGGAAATTTTGGTTATATTGAGATTCCGGTTATATTTAGAGAAAATTTGGCAAGGATTTTTTTAAATTTAAGTTATAGTAATTAAAACTTCAAAATTTTAGGTATTTTAGTTTTGATGGTGTTGAATTTATTTCCACCATCAAAAACATGATTCAAACACTGTCTCTATAAAATTAAAAAAAAATTGCTTGGATTCCCACCACTTTTGACCATCGGGCTAATTCCTCCCCCTCAATAGACAACTCCATTGGATAATGTGTTTGTTTAAATTTAATCATGGTTATATACAGTCTCATTTATTGCCCACTGGCATGTCAGTAATTTTCTATGGTCTATTCAGCTTTCAAATTTGATAGGACCCTAAAAATATCAGACTTTGGCAATTTTTTGAATAAAATTTAGCAAATAAGAATAATGGTGGAAATAGATTCAACACTATCATAAATTTATTGGGCACCCAAAATCTTGAAATTAAACTGCTGTAACCTAGATTTAAAATTTACTATGCACTTCAAAATCTTAAAATTCTGCTTAACCTAGATTTCCTAAAATGATTGCCAGATTTTACTAAAACCCTACCAAATTTTCAATAATATTCTGAGCAAATTTGAAGGCCGGTTAGAATACGGATTTTCTGCCATGGAGCGGCAGAATGGTTTTTAAATTCCTGATGTCTCGGCGCTCAATGCATCCACTTGATGGTTAGTTTATTGGGCAAACCAATCACAGAACTGACACGCTGCCCGACGGTCGGTCGTCCTGCCCTATTTTAATAGCCACAACACTCCCAACGAACGTGAATTTGAAGAAGAGCGCAATGGATGCCCTCCGACTCGCTGTCCCCCTGCTCCCATTTTCGTTATTGTTATGCTTTGAGCTGATTCTGTCCTTCCAATCTGCGCTCTCCAGACCGATCTCCGCCGCCGAACTGCCTGCGTATCATGCTTTGGATGTCGGAGCCTCGCTTCTTGAGACTCAAAGTACGCCCCGCGGAGTTGAGTACGAAAGAGAGACAAAGCGGAGACAGAGACCCTGGAGTGTCCAAGTGAAGCACAGGGATACTCTTTTCTTCAATGACGCCGCCAACGCTACAGCGTCTTACGAGCAGCGATTGGAAGAAAAGCTGCGGCGGGAAGCCGCACGAGTCCAGGGTCTCGAGAAGCTGATAGAGACGAGACTGAGATTGGAAAAGGACCCGCCGGCAGGCTACGAGAATGTGGCCAAGGTCACTGCTGAGTTCGGCGGCGAGGTCGTGTCTGGAATGGTGCAAGGGAGCGGTGAGTACTTCACGCGGATAGGGGTGGGGACGCCAACAAGAGAGCAATACATGGTGCTCGACACCGGCAGCGATGTGGTGTGGATTCAGTGCGAGCCGTGTAAAAAGTGTTACTCACAGGCGGATCCCATCTTCAATCCATCCTCCTCCGCCTCCTTCTCCAACGTCGGCTGCGACACTGCCCTCTGTAGTCAACTAGACGTCAACGATTGCCATGCTGGCGGTTGCCTATACGAGGTCTCCTACGGCGACGGCTCCTACACTGTCGGGAGCTTCGCCACCGAGACGGTGGCGTTCGGCGCCACTTCGGTGCGCAACGTGGCCATCGGCTGCGGCCACGACAACGCCGGTCTTTTTATCGGCGCCGCAGGGCTGCTGGGCCTCGGAGCCGGACCGCTCTCTTTTCCCTGGCAGCTGGGCACCCAGACAGGCCGCGCCTTCTCCTACTGCCTGGTCGATCGCGAGTCGGAGTCCTCAGGCACTCTCGAATTCGGCCCCGCGTCCGTCCCCGTCGAATCCATTTTCGCGCCGCTGCAGTCGAATCCATATCTCCCCGCCTTCTACTATATCTCTCTTACCGCAATCAGCGTCGGCGGCGCTCTCCTCGACACCGTACCTCCCGCCGTCTTCCGCATCGATGAGACGTCGGGCCGCGGAGGGTTCATTATCGACTCCGGCACCGCCGTCACGCGCCTCGAGACAGCAGCCTACAACGCCCTGCGGGACGCCTTTGTCGCGGGCACCAGACAACTTCCGAGAGCCAACGGGGTCTCCATCTTCGACACCTGCTACAATCTGTTGGGCCAAGAGCTGGTGAGAGTTCCCACTGTTGGCTTCCATTTCTCCAACGGAGCTACCTTGATTCTGCCACCTAAAAATTATCTAATACCCGTGGATACCAAGGGGACTTTTTGCTTTGCATTTGCCCCGACCACCTCCGGTCTGTCCATCATGGGGAATATTCAGCAGCAGCGTATAAGGGTCTCCTTCGATTCCACCAATTCTCGTGTTGGTTTCGCCCTCAACCAGTGCTGATTAATTATCGACCATATCCTCCATATATATATTATTATTAAAGTGTAAGTAGAATAGATTACAGTCTGTATCTCTTCAAACGCTTGAATCGCTTACAGTTCTTTGTTTAGAAATGGAATGATGGGGAATTTTATTCTGTTATACCTTCGTCATGTGATGTAAGGTGAGATTTTTTTGTTAAGTTTATGTAAGGCTACACCATTGTTATGACAGGAGTTCTGTTACTTGGATTCATTCTGAAATCGATTATTAGGGTTTTCGTTTTGGCTATCTGTAAAAACGAGGTGAAGCTTCCGATCACTTAAACAGAAGCTGCAGTCTTCATATTATTGGCGATATTAATATATTATTCTGACTGCGCTGACAAGGCATTATTATTCATCAGTCCGTCGATATTAAAAAATTTATATGTCGTCCAAAGCTTTTAAGGTGTAATTTTTTTATATTATGTATCCATTATTAAATTATAAATAAATTATATTTAAAAAGATATTTTTTAATGTTTTCAATATCAAATAAATTTAAATTTAAAATAAATGTATATTAATTTATTTAATATCGATATCTATTTATTTTAATTTATTTAATTTTATCAGATAACTATAAATAAATACAGATTCACTTGACATTTTTACACCCTTTCAAATAAAAATTTATATTATTTTATACCCAATATTTCATTACCAAAAGTTCGCATTAAAGAGTTAATAAGGAGAGTCATTAAAGACTTAAGTAGAGTGATGTGAATGAAGGAAAAATAAAATTGTTTAAGGAAATATTAAGTTTAATTACTATGATTTAAAGAATGTATTAATTAAAATTTTCAAAGTATGTATATTATTAGTATAAATTTAATTTAAATTTTGGATTTATGTTAAATTGAGAGGGACCCAATTTTTTTATTTGTAAATTTTTTCTAGAGTGCAAAATTACAATGTGTATTTTTTAATTATTTAAAAAATATATAAGTAAAAATAATTCCAATTGTAAATTACTACACCATTTCAAATATTTTAATCATAATTTTTTTTTAATAACATTATATGATATATACATAAAAAATTTAAAACAATATTATATATATAGTTGACATTAAAATATTTTACCAAACATTGCACTGAGACATTTATTAACATACATTAAAATGACTTCAATATTTATTTATATTTATATAATTTATTGATAAAAAAATTAACTAATTTTCTATATATAGATGTATATGAAGTTGAACTTAACATAATTAGTTAACATAGATCTTCAAATAGTTTATTTAATTTTCGTGTTCAAATATTTTTTAAAAGTATTAAGCTTTAAACAACTTATTCATTGTAGAAATTCCTTGTGGATTCAAACTGCTTATGTAATTTACTAAAACAAAAGACTTGAATCTACTGTATTCATCAGCAGAAAGCAATTAATCAATTGCGAAATCACAACATAAACCTAAGACAAGATTCAACACACATACATAGAGATATATATTGGGGAAAACAGCTGCTCAAAACCCTTTACTATCTGTATTCCATTGATCAATGAATACAATATGCTCTGTTCAACCTTGAGCTCAACCTGCACAAGTATTTTCTATCCTATGCCTAGATGACTACCTTTGGCCAATACTTAGACAAATTTCCAAGCCTCCAAGAACCAATTTCCTTGGGTTGTTCCTTGAGGAATTAGGTCCCTATTTAACAGGAATTTTCCTCCATTAGATTGCATAGTTCCTTTAGGTCAATTCTAACCACATGCACCACCTACACAACTTGGAATAGTTTACAACTGATAGTACAGTTCCCTGACTCCAATCTCAACCAGGTAACTCCAATTCTCTGCATGCATGAGTTAATTTAGGATGATTAATCTTAGAATGATTAATCAGTTAACTGGTTAAACACTAAAGTTGCACCTCATTGTTAGACCTGTAACTAGTTCCTCCAACAATTGGAACTAGTTTAACTGACCATAACTCAATTTAACTGAATTAAATTGGTACAACTAAAATTAGCTCAAACTAGGCTCCTAAAATTTAGGAATCACTGTACACAACTAAAGTTCTCGGTCCAACTCGAATTAACTAAGCTAACTGAGTGATAATAACTTAGTTAACTCATTCAAGTTGTGTGCTGACATGGAATTTTGATTTTCTCCTAATTTAATTAAGGAAAAAATTAAATTAGGAATTTCTTGTTGCATTTTCAACACTCCCTCTCAGCAAGAAAGGGATTCACATCTACCCCGATCTATCACCTTTGGAATGTACTGCATGCAACACTTCTCACTATTTTTATTATTACTGCAACATCTGCAACTGAAAAGCATAAAAAAAGAACTAACTAAATCAATTGTGTCTGCAGCTGTCTACTGGGGAAATTTTGTTGTTGTTGACTCTACTACTGAGGTTCCTACTCTGCTATCAACACTCCTCTGCACTACTCAATTTCTAATTGACACTGATCCTCCTACTATTGAATATTGTGGGCCCCCATAACAAGGTAATGATCCATGAGACAAAAAAAATAAACACCTCAATGGACCCTCCTCAAATTTCAGCACTCCTAGGACTATTGCTTCACATCGCCCCACCTCACACCTAGAGGTATGACTGCATGCGCTCCCTCTACCCGCTTGGCTTGAATTCTCCTCCTACTGGAGGTCTTTGAATGGTCCTCTTCATCATCATCATCCTCCTCATCCCAACTAGCTGAGGCTTCTTCTTGAGAGCTAAATCATGCTCCCTCTCAACTACAACATCTCTAATCCCTGCCTTACTCCTCAAGGTTGCGCATGCATATTCCTCTAATGTGTAGAGGCTCTAGATCTTGACACCAAATTTCTTGATTTGACATGAAGCAAGATGCTTGAAATAAGCCTTCCCATCTTTTAAGAACACTTCATACCCTTTGTCTTCAATCCTCAATTTCTTCATCAGTTCAAGTTTCTTGGCTTCATTTCTATTTCCGAATAACTCACTAAGAGTCTTCCACATAGAAAAGGGAGTCTCTTTTCCATGTAGTTTATGTGGTCTCTCACACCCTCCAGGATGATCCTCCTAGCTCTAGCTACACACTTCTTCCAATCTGCTAGATTATGAGCACCAACTTTTGTCGGTTTTTGGATATCATTATCAATTAATTCCTTTAACCAATTATCTTAGAGCACTGGCTCCATATGGTCCTTCCAGGCAACATAATTTGAGCTTCCCTCAAGGGCATACTCGAATCTTAGTCCATAGAAATCCATCATGCTAGCTTTGAAGAAATGATCCTGCAAGTTCGATTCACTTGCAAAGACAACTTCGAATTCTTCTCTCTTGTTGTGATTTCGACTCTAATACCATGTAGAAATTCCTTATAGGTTCAAACTGCTTATGTCATTTACTAAAACAAAAGACTTGAATCTACTCTACTCATCAGCGGAAAAAATTAATCAATCGCAAAATCAAAACATAAACATGAGACAAGATTCAACACACATACACAGAGATAAATCTATTGGAAATAAAATCCTTAAAATCCCTTACTATATGTATTGCATTAATCAAAGAATTTGGATGAATATAATATGCTCTGCTCAACCTTGAGCTCAACCTACACAAGTATTTTCTCTCCTCTACCTGACTGGCTGCCTTTGGCCAATACTTATCCAAATTTCCAAGCCTCCAAGACCTTATTTCTTTGTGTTGTTCTTTGAGGAATTAGGCCCTTATTTGATATGATTTTTCCTCCATTAGATTGCACAGTTCCTTTAGGTCAATTCTTTGACTGCATGCACCACCTGTACAACTTGGAATAGTTTACAACTGATAGTACGCTTCCCTTGAACTCCAATCTCAACTGGGTAAGTTGATTTATCTACATGCATGAGTTAATTTAGGTTGATTGATCAGTTATTAGGTTAAACACTGCAGTTGCACCCGACTGCTAGACCTCTAACTAGTTCCTCCTACAATTGAAACTAGTTTAACTGACCATAACTCATTTTAATTGAATTAAATTGCTACAACTGAAATTAACTCAACCTAGCCTCCTAAAATTTAGGAATCATTGTACACAACTCAAGTTCTCCCTACAACTCGAAATAACTAAGCTCACTAAGTGATAGTAGCTTATATATTCAAATTGCTTATGTAATTTACTAAGACAAAAGATTTGAATCTACTCTATTCATTAGCGGAAAGCATTTGATCAATTGAGAAATCACAACATAAACATGAGATAATATTTAATCACATATGCTCAAATATTTATCTAAGCTCACTAAGTGATAGTAGCTTATATATTCAAATTGCTTATGTAATTTACTAAGACAAAAGACTTGAATATACTCTATTCATTAGCGGAAAGCATTTGATCAATTGAGAAATCACAACATAAACATGAGATAAGATTTAATCACATATGCTCAAATATTTATCTAGGGGAAAGAAACTGTTGAAAACCCTTTACTATCTATGTTGCATTAATCAAGGAATCTGGATGAATACAATATCCTCTGATCAACCATGAGCTCAACCTACACATCTATTTTCTATCCTGTTATGGCCTAAATCTACCTCAGGCTGAGAAAGGCAGGATCTAGGGTAACATCAAACCACGCTTAACCTAGTAGCTAGCCCTACCAGGTCAGCAGAGGGCTCTCTCCTTGTCAATCTCTGAAAAGATGGCTAATAAAAGCTTGAGATGACTGTTGTAATGACTGATTTTAGGCTAGGTATGTGTACAGAGGTGTTTGATTGAATTTAAGATGGGTTTACTGGCTCAATTGTGAAAGGCAAGTTTGGGTCTGGGGAATGGACACAGTCTTGTAGAGATCTCTATGGGGCGAGGTAGGCAAATGGTTTAACACTTCAAATTGAGTGAGATGGAGAGCTTTTAGACCGATGAGGAGTTGGAGAGGGCATGAAAGTCTCAAGGATCCTCTTCAAACAACTGAAAACATAGATAACTAAACAAACCCTAGGTAAAGCACTGCAATTTCAATGTATTCTACCTTTATCCTTGTTTAATTTAGTTAAGATGAAGCAAAGAGAGATAATGGCATACATAAATCACATGTAAAACTTGCAATTACAAAAGAAAACACAATACCAAATCAAGATGCCACAAGAATCCCATAAAGTGCTGCAAACCCTGGTCAATTCCTTTGCCAAACTGTAGAGATGAATGTACAATAATGCTCAAAGCATTCACAAGAGTCCAACCTTTACAAATTACTGAAGAAGTACTAGATATAGGCAACAAACAACTCATGCTAGGCTTTAGGGGTCGAATTGATGAGTTTCGGAGCTGTTTCAACAAGATCTAAACTAAGAACTGAAAAGTAGGTAGTGGAACAACATGCCTCTAAAAGTAGGTAGTTTATGAGTGAAAATTTAGCATAATTACATCAAAATCCATCAAGTCACATTAATTTACATCATGTTTTTGACTTTTAGAAAGAGAAAAGTCAAACTTCGAAGAAACTAGGCGAAAAACAGAGTTTTTTGGCCAAAATGAGTAAATTTCATGTTATGCACCACGCTGATTTCCCTATACGTAGTGCCTTTTTGCAGCTGATTTTAGAGGCCTTCCCATGCACCAAATTTGCTCCAAGTGGGCTTGTTGGAAAGTTCTGCCTGTCTAATTTCCAGAACAAGTGGAATTTCTAAATTTGGCCACCATTTGCCCCTCCAAAACTGAGTTCTCCCAACACTTCTTCCTGTGTGTCCAAAAAGGGGCAGAAAGGTCATTTTTGAGGTGTTTTTGACCTTTTTGGAAGCTCAAAACCTGTCAAAATTTCTTGGCCATGTGAGGGAATTCATATTTTTCCATGAAAAATCGAAAAATGCTGAGTTTTCCTCAAAAGGAGGTCTTTAACAAAAGCGCGCACCAAGTGGCGTGGCGCATTAGGCAGAAAAATCTGTTTTTTAGGTCAAAATTTTCAAAATTGCAAAAAGTTTCCTAAATTTCTTGAAATTTGGGCTGAGTGTTTCTCATTAGGTGTTGTGCTGGGCTAAGTAAGCCTAAACCAAGATCTGGAGTCTATTTTTCTCTTTTCTCTTCCTCATGGCTTTCTTAAACTTGGCCTTCAAATTCTTGATTCTTACTTTGCACACCATATTTCTTGACAAGTAGTGGTATGCCATGTTCCTCAACATGTTTTTCTCACTGTTGGCCTTCTCTAGCATCCTTTCTAGGTGCATGTTTGTCCTCTCAAGCCAAGATTCACGATCAGCTTGAATTTCTTGCTCAAGTGTGATCAATTTGATTTTCCTCCTCTTGGCAGCTTGCCTGTTTGCTGATAGGTTTTTAGGGAATAGAAGGGTTTAGGGGATGATATTTAAAGTTTGGGAATAGCAATTAGGGTTTGGGGGTATTTGACTAGGGTTTGGGATAGTGGGATTAGGGATTTAGGGTTAGTTGTTTAGGGATATGGGAAATATGGAATGGGTAGATGAGAATGTAAAGAGAGGGAGAAAATGAAGTGAGGGAATGAGGGAATGAAGGAGTGAGGGAGTGAGAAATGCTTAGGAGTGGAATTAGCAGCAAGAAATACAATTTATAAACCCTATGCAATTGTTTTTAACAAGAAATACAAGGAGGTAGGGTTTCAATTTTCTCCCATTAAATCACCACAACACCAAGCTAAACTCATACATTGGCCATGAAGGAGTGACAACTTACTTGGATAGTGAGGAATTTAGCAAATTTGTGAGTTTGGAAGAGGTTGGGAGTGATTTCGGGCCTTGTAGCCCTGTGCGCTGCGCCACCTCACAGGTGTGTTGCGCTCTCTCAATGCGTCACACCAGTTATAAAATTACACTGTAAATCACTGCCCAATGCGCTGCGCTGGCTCAATGCGCTGTGCTTTAACCTAGGTGCGTCGTGATTTTTGTGGGACACTTTTAGAGGCCTTCCTGGTGTCCAAATTGGGCACGGGATAGTTCGTTGGAAAGCTTATTGAGTATAATTTCTAACACAACTTGAATTTTTCAATTTGGAGTTCATTTGCCCTGTCAAAAGTCAATTCCCCAAGACTAGTCAAAATGTGCAAAATGAGGCTGCCTAAAGGCAGAATGTTGTTGTAGTCAGCTTTTGAAGGTCTTCCTCAACCCCAAATTGAGCTCATGATAGCTCATTGGAAAGCTCTGTGTGTCTCGTTATCATTTGGATTATCAAGGAAGTCATTTGTGTTGGAAATAATACTGAGAGGGGGGGTGAATCAGTATTATCTAGCAATTTAATAAATCTTCCTTATTTGATCTTTGAATTATTTTTGCATGTCAGTACCATAAAATAATGAGCATGAACAAAGAAAACAGATAGTCACACCAAAGAACACAAGATGTAAGGTGGAAACCCAATGTGGGTGAAAACCACCTGCTGCAATATGTCTCTATCTTCTTTCAAATTAGAAACTCTTTTTACAATGATTTTGTACTGGTGCAGTCCTTTACCAGTACGCAGGCTACAACCTGCAGAGAGCTACAACTCTCTCTCTCGTTTTCCAGTCTTCTCCTGAAAGGGAGCTACAACCCCCTACTTCTTTTCATAAAGCATCAAATGATCATCAAGTACATAACAGTTACAGTCCACTACAGTTATCAGATCAGTAATAACAGAACTAACCCAGAACACCTTATCAACAGAGAAATTCAATCAACAGAACATCTTAAGACAGAGACGCAGTTTTCCCTTCTGTGGCCTGCGACCAGACGCAGTTAACCTTCCGCTCCCCTGCATCCACACGCAAAGATCCTTCTGCTGCGCTGCGTGCCCACGCACTGTTCCTTGAACTACACTGCGTCCTGTTGCTGCAGGGATGCACCCAGAAACACTATCGCGCCGCGTACTTTGCTGCAGAGATGCACCCAGAAATGCTATCGCGCCGCGTCCTTTTGCTCTAGGGACGCACCTGAACCTTAGTCTCTCTGCGTCCCCACGCAGATCTCCTGTTACTGAACTGCGTCCCGGACGCACCTGAACCCTTCTGCGCCTGCGTCCCAGTGCACCTGAACCCTTACTGCACCTGCGTACCTCCGGGCATAGATGATTTCAAGACTTCAAGAGTAACCCAAACAGTCAGATCTACAGATCTGATCATGCGCCAAAGAGATCTCAGTTTTTCAGAAGATTCGCCTTTTTAGATCTAGACCAGATCTAGTCTCATAAGATATTCAACCAAAGACATGTACAAACCAAATGATCTCCTTTGCTTTATATAGGCAAGCTCCTCCTCAAATCATGGAACAATACCACGAGCCGACACCATAGTAACACAATACCGTCGGCTAGATACCAAGAGTAAAACACAAGAAACCCCCACGTGTGCTTTTATCTGCCTTAAAATGTGTGCACTGGGTGGACGCACCTCCTGAACGGCTGGCATGCGTCTCTGGACGTGGCGTCTGCATGGTGTACCTGCGGGTACACATCTTTTGAACTGATTTCCTGCGTCCTTCTTTATTTTCAATAAAAAGAGAGCGTTTCCATGGGAGTTGCCATCAAGTACAACATCTGTAACATATATAGCCATTCCTGAAACATAATGCCAACAATCTCCCCCTTTGGACTTGATGGCAACCTCACAAACTTTGCTTCATTCTCCCCCTTTGACATCAAGGGCAAAGGGTATGCTCCCCCTAAGATCATGTTCCCCCTGAACCAGATCTGCAACAAAGAACCATAATCCTTAATGAAAGAGATAGAGACATATTGCAGCTATTTCCAAGATCTCCTTCTGACCATCCTCCATAATGCCAACAATGCATTATGTGCTCCCCCTGAACCTGTACCATCAATCAGAAAAGGTTCAACAATAAGATGATGCATCAACAACCCCCAGCTTTTGCCTGAGGTATTCAAAAGTGTCCCTGGGCAATGGTTTGGTGAGAATATCAGCAACTTGTTCCTTAGAAGGAACATACTCCAACTTGACCTTCTGTTCAAGCACTTGTTCCCGGAGAAAATGATACTTGATTGGTATGTGCTTGGTTTTTGAATGCATAACCGGATTCTTTGAGATGCTGATTGCACTTGTGTTATCACATAAGATGGGGATAGGTGGTGTACAAGTGATTTGAAAATCCTGCAAAGTCTGCATCATCCAAAGGAGTTGGGTGCAACAAGATGCAGCAGCAACATATTCCGCTTCAGCTGTAGACAAGGCAATCGAACTTTGTTTCTTGCTGAACCAAGATACCAGTCTGGAACCCATAAAGAATGCACCACCACTTGTGCTTTTCTTGTCATCCACGCTTCCAGCCCAATCTGCATCTGTATAAGCATGAAGTGTAAGATCTGTATCTCTAGGATACCATAAGCCATAATTTTGAGTCCCTTGAAGATATTTGAAAATTCTCTTCACTGCCTGTAGATGAGTCTCCTTCGGATTTGCCTGAAATCTTCCAACTATTCCAACTGCATGCATGATATCCGGTCGGGTACCTGTCAAATAAAGTAAACTTCCAATCATAGATCTGTAGGTTGGTTGATGTACTGCTGCAGATTCATCATTTGCACTAAGACCACATCCTGTGACCATGGGTGTACATACTGGTTTTGCATCTTCCATGCCATATTTCTTCAAAATCTGTTTGAGATACTTGGTTTGAGATAAAAAGATTCCTCCTTTTTGTTGGATTTGCAAACCAAGGAAATATGTCAGTTCTCCTAGCAAGGAAATTTCAAATTCTTTCTGCATGACCGAGGCAAAGCTTTGACTCATAGCTTCTTCATTGCTGCCAAAAATAATGTCATCTACATACACAACAAGTATTAGCAATTTGTCATTTTCAACTTTTATATAAAGATTGCTATCTGCTGAACCTTTTGAAAAACCTTGTTGATGAAGATATTTGTCCAAACGGTAGTACCAAGCCCTTGGAGCTTGTTTGAGACCATAGAGAGCCTTTTTCAATCTGCATACAAGATTTGGATCATTTCCAAGAATGAACCCATCTGGCTGTTCAATGTACACTTCTTCTTCCAAGTCTCCATTCAGAAAGGCTGATTTCACGTCCATTTGAAATACTTTGAAGTTTTGAAAACTTGAGAGAGCAAGGAACATTCGGATGGCCTCAAGTCTTGCAACAGGAGCAAAGGTTTCTTCAAAGTCTATTCCTTCTTGCTGTGCATACCCTTTACAAACAAGTCTGGCTTTGTTTCTAATTACTTCTCCATTTTCATTCAATTTATTTTTGAAGACCCATTTTGTTCCGATAACATTCTTATCCTTTGGTCTAGGAACCAGCTCCCAAGTGTTGTTCTTTTCGATTTGCTCAAGTTCTTCATCCATTGCTTTCACCCAACATTCATCTTTGCATGCTTCTTTCACATTTTGTGGTTCAGTAGAGGAGAGTAATTCCAAATAGCTTGAGGCTTCTGCAACTGTTCTTCTTGTTTGTACACCTGCTTCTTTCTGCCCCACAATCTGAGATTCTGGATGATTCTTCTGAACATATCTGGATGGAGTCCTTTCTTCTATTCTTGTTTGCTCTTCTGGCTCTTCTTGAGGTTCTTCTTAAGGTTCTTCTTCTTCATCATTCTGTCTTTGAGGGTAGCCTTCATCTTCTTCGATGTCTTCATGATGGACTTGCCTAGGAATGTATCCCTTCTCATCAACTACTACATCAATGCTGTCAACAATTCTGCCAAGTCTTTTATTGTAGCACTTGTATGCTTTGCTATATGGAGAGTAACCAAGAAGAATGCCTTCATCTGCCCTAGGTTCAAGTTTGCCAAGCTGCTCATCAGTATTCTTGATATAGCATTTGCTCCCAAAGATTTTGAAGTGCTTTACCGAAGGAGTCCTGCCACTCCAAATCTCATGAGGAGTTTGAGTGCTGTTCACCCGGACATTTGTTTTGTTGAGAATAACAACCGCAGCATGTGCAGCTTCACCCCAGAAAGTTGCGGGAGTTCCTGATTCATCAAGCATATCACGAGCCATTTGTTGGATTGTTCTGTTCATTCTTTCAACAACTCCATTTTGCTGAGGAGTTCTAGCTGTAGAGAATTCTCTCCTTATCCCATGTTCATCACAGAAATCGAAAAATTCATTTGAAGTAAATTCCCCACCTCTGTCGGATCTGAGGCACTTAATTTTGTGACCTGATTCATTTTCAACCAAGGCTTTGCAGGATTTGAATTTTTCGAATGCTTCATCTTTGTGCTTCATAAGTCCTAACCAGACAAACCTGGAGAAATCGTCAATAAATAATATCAAGTATTCCTCTCCTCTAGGTGTTCTTTTCCTGAATGGACCACATGTATCTGTATGTACTAGCTCAAGAGGCATGCTAGCTGATCCTTGTTTCTCTGGAAAGTTAGTTCTGGTTTGTTTTCCAAACTGACATGATTTGCATATGGTGTTGTCAGGAATTTTGATATCTGGAAGATCGCGAACTGCCTGATATTTGCATGCTTTCCTTATTTGTCAGAAGCTTAGATGTCCCAACCTTCGATGCCATAACCAGTGCTCTTCATCCTTGCTCAGATAGCATTGTTGTTGTCCTTCTTCAAATATGTACAGATTATTTGGAGTTCTTTTGCCTTTGAGCACTGTTTTACCTGTATCAAGATCACGAACAAGACATCCATTCGATCTGAATATAACCTCGGTTCTTTGATCACACATCTGACTGACACTTAGAAGATTATGCTTCAATCCATCAACATACAAAACATTTCCAGCCTTGACCTTTTCTTTTAATTGAGCAATGCCTTTTCCTTTTATAGTTGCAGGAGTATCATTTCCAAAAGAGACTTTCTTTCCCTTTTCTAGAGCAGAATAAGATTCAAGTTTTTCTTTATCACCTGTCATATGCTTCGAACATCCACTGTCAATGTACCATAGATTTTCCTGTCCCTCTGCATAAAATGCTATCCCACATCTTTCTGTTTGAGGTTCCTTTATTCTCCATGTTTTGGTGCTTGAGGCTTGTTCCTTTTTCTGCTGGAACCTGCTCCTGCATTCAGAGTCTTCATGACCAAAGTTATTGCAAATAGAACATTCAACTTCATTTTCAAGAACCGAAAAGTTGTTATAGGTCCTTTTTGTAATCCCTGTCATACTTCTTCGTTTTTGAGCTTCCCTAGTCATGATTGTTTTATATGCAACACATTGAGCTGCTTTGTGACCAAAGTTATGGCAAGAAAAGCATTGTCCATTGAAGAAACTTCTGCGGTTATCAAATCTACCGGCCAAATGATTGTAATTTCTATTGTCATCCATTCTTGAACCAAATTGAGAAGGTTTTACCTGTGGCTGGTTGTAGCTTTTGTTCACCCTTAAGATGGATTGCCCCTGATAGTTTCTGTTTGTAATTCATCCCTGCTTTACCTGATGATCTTCATTTTGCTTTTGCTCATTTCTTCTTGCTGCATCAAGATAACTTTTTGAGGTGGATGCTTGAGAAGTTTCTCCATTATAGCCCAGACCTGTCTTGTTTAGAGGAGATCGCTGCACATTGATAATCTCATCCAAAGTTTCAGATCCTTTGACAAACTTGAGATTAATAGCTTTTGTTTTCTCAATCTCTTTTCTAAGACCAACAATTTCACCTTCTAATTTTTCAAGATGTTTTTCCTTTTCATCAATTTGAAATTGGAGAGTATCAATGATCATGTTCTTTTCTTCTATACATCTCTTGAGTCTAGTAATTTCATCATAAAGGTTATCCACATCTACAGCATCCATATAATCATCATCTTCAAATGCCATTAACAACTTATATTCATTACCTTGTTCATCTCCATCACTATTTGATAGACCATCACTATCTTCATGAGTGTAGTAGCTTTTCTTATTTGCGTTTTGTTTCTTGTTCCATCTAGCAGGTTCCTTTCCTTTATCCTTATAAGGGCATTTTGCAGCATAATGACCTACTCTTCCACAAGCAAAGCATTTAAAAGGTAACTTACCTCTGAACCTTCCAGAACCCCTTTGAAGATTTCTGACAAAATTTGATTCTTCTTCCTCTTCTTCTGGGACGTGGCTTGCTTCATAATAATCTCCTTTGCCTGATGCCTTGAAAGCAGCTTCTCTTCTATCTGAAGGACCTCCCTTTCTCATTTCATAAGCAGTTAAAATTCCATGTAGCTGAGACATAGTAAGAATTCGTAGATTTTCCTTTTCTTCTATAGCAGATACTTTAGATTCAAACTTGGGAGACAAAGATCTTAGAACCTTTTCAACCACTATAGCCTCTCTTATTTCTTCACCCAAATTTTTCATACAATTAAAAATCTCATCTACCCGAAGAAAATAGTTAGCCACACTTTCATCATTATACATCTTGAGAGTCTCATACTGAATCCTGAGAGTTTGAAGTTTAGCACGCTTTACCTGTTCATCTCCTTCATAGCTTGTGACAATTTTGTCCCATATTTCTTTTGCGGATTTGTAGTGCATTACCTTCATGAATTCCGTTTGGGATATACATCCTAACAGAGTACTGACTGCTTTTGCATTTGTTTCATACTTCTTTTTCTCAGCTGGATCTGTAGGAGTAGCTGAAGGAAAAGCATAGCCTGTTTCTACAATGTCCCAAACTTCTGTACCAAGAGATTGAAGATATGCAGTAACTCTTACCTTCCAATAATTGAAGTTTGTTCCATCAAAAACCGGTGGCCTGATTGATGCTTCTCTCTCGTAGTTGCTCATGATGAACGATCTACCTTCAAGCGATCAAGCTTCTCTGAAGGACCTGCTCTGATACCAATTGTTGGAAATAATACTAAGAGGGGGGGTGAATCAGTATTATCTAGCAATTTAATAAATCTTCCTTATTTGATCTTTGAATTATTTTTGCATGTCAGTACCATAAAATAATGAGCATGAACAAGGAAAACAAATAGTCACACCAAAGAACACAAGATGTAAGGTGGAAACCCAATGTGGGTGAAAACCACCTGCTGCAATATGTCTCTATCTTCTTTCAAATTAGAAACTCTTTTTACAATGATTTTGTACTGGTGCAGTCCTTTACCAGTACGCAGGCTGCAACCTGCAGAGAGCTACAACTCTCTCTCTCGTTTTCCAGTCTTCTCCTGAAAGGGAGCTACAACCCCCTACTTCTTTTCATAAAGCATCAAATGATCATCAAGTACATAACAGTTACAGTCCACTACAGTTATCAGATCAGTAATAACAGAACTAACCCAGAACACCTTATCAACAGAGAAATTCAATCAACAGAACATCTTAAGACAGAGACGCAGTTTTCCCTTCTGTGGCCTGCGACCAGACGCAGTTAACCTTCCGATCCCCTGCGTCCACACGCAGAGATCCTTCTGTTGCGCTGTGTGCCCACGCACTATTCCTTGAACTGCACTGCGTCCTGTTGCTGCAGGGACACACCCAGAAACACTATCGCGCCGCGTACTTTGCTGCAGAGATGCACCCAGAAATGCTATCGCGCCGCGTCCTTTTGCTCTAGGGACACACCTGAACCTTAGTCTCTCTGCGTCCCCACGCAGATCTCCTGTTACTGAACTATGTCCCGGACGCACCTGAACCCTTCTGCGCCTGCGTCCCGACGCACCTGAACCCTTACTGCACCTGCGTACCTCCGGGCATAGATGATTTCAAGACTTCAAGAGTAACCCAAACAGTCAGATCTACAGATCTGATCATGCGCCAAAGAGATCTCAGTCTTTCAGAAGATTCGCCTTTTTAGATCTAGACCAGATCTAGCCTCATAAGATATTCAACCAAAGACATGTACAAACCAAATGATCTCCTTTGCTTTATATAGGCAAGCTCCTCCTCAAATCATGGAACAATACCACGAGCCGACACCATAGTAACACAATACCGTCAGCTAGATACCAAGAGTAAAACACAAGAAACCCCCACGTGTGCTTTTATCTACCTTAAAATGTGTGCACTGGGTGGACGCACCTCCTGAACGGCTGGCCTGCGTCTCTGGACGCGGCGTCTGCATGGTGTACCTGCGGGTACGCATCTTTTGAACTGATTTCCTGCATCCTTCTTTATTTTCAATAAAAAGAGAGCCTTGCCATGGGAGTTGCCATCAAGTACAACATCTGTAACATATATAGCCATTCCTGAAACATAATGCCAACAATTTGGCAAACAAAGCTAGGATAAATCTTGATTTTCCCAACGTCACTTCAGAGGTGCATCAATTCTCCTAAGGCAACTGCATTTTTGACATTTATCTAAAACCATGACACCTGTGTAAAATGTGAAGGAGGTTTTTATTCCTTGGCTTATTTTGGACAAAAACCTCTCTCATTTTTTTCAAATTCATCTTTTCTTGCTCATAAACATCATTGGAGTAAAACCTATCCTGTTGTGTGGAACGAGAGATTTGTCGAAATGAAGTGAAATGAAGGGGATAAGGGGCTTCTAAATTCTTGAGAAAATTTTGGGAAGTAGGGAGGGATGTTAGGAAGTAGGGGAAAGTGGAATTTCAAAGATTGAGTGAGGGGAAGGGGTCCAAAAGGGAAAAACACAGGCCTAGCCTAGAAAATTGTCAAATTGTAGCAAGAAATTAGGGTTTGTGCGAAAATGAGGAATTTGAGGGATATCAGTGATGGGAAGTGTTTAATAAGGTACATTAAGGATATGGGAAGGTGTATGAACATCGGGATACAAGTTTTGCTGATGATTTGACCATCCAAGAGAAATTACCTTCAAAACCCTAGGAGAGGGAAATGAACCTTACCTAGGCATAACTGAAGCATGAGCAAGGTGTAAAATGACCCATTGGAACCTGATATGATGATGAGAACCCTCTGAATGATGGTATGCTCAGCTGAATGGTGACATGGACCGACATTTGGACAACTTTGAAAGGAGTGAAAACAAACCCTATACCTAATACCTAGTGACCAAATTTTGCTTGAAGACTCATTGAAATGACAAAATTTGATCTTGACACCTTAAAATCACTTTGTAAGAGCATGTTTGATCACTGGAGGAAGGCTACAAAGGCTAACACTAACATTGGATCCAATGGGGATGGTAGCTCCTTGGAGGTGCCAAGAATGGTAGATCTTTGGGAGAGCAGACCAGTGCCTTATCCATTGGGCAATGGAGTAAAAAACTCAAGCTAAAATACATGACTGAAAACTGATGACTTGACGACACAAACTGACTCTCACTCAACTAAATACTAACTCGATACTTAAACACAACCGACAAATTGGAAATGATGCTCAAAGTGGAGCTTATTCAATGCAACCTACTCTAGTTGTTCCATTCATCACCTGATCAAGTGAAATGAAACAACCAATGCAACCAAGTAAGCATTCTAGCTGTTGTTTGCATTCTCCACAAGTGCTTGCTTATGAACAACAAGAGAGAACTACTGAAAGGCAACTCCCATGAAAACTTGGAAATAGATCCGTTGAATGATATGGATTCTCTATCCGCCTCCAAAAACACTGCATAAGGATCTTGAAATTCATGCACACTGGGACTTAGCTCATCCAATGGATTACTTCTCTTCTCCTCATACCATGAATGCAAACTTTGATCTGAGCTTTGTGACAAGACTCCTGCTGAAAATGACAAAGAAACCAGCTACTGGGTCAAGTTTATATCAGTACACGTTTCAGGCTCACATGTAGTCAATGGAGAAGGATTTTGATTGCAAACATCATCCAACACATCAGCTAGTGGATCATGAAAAAATTGAAAAGACTGCTGCAACCCATTTTCTATTGGCTCTGATGAGATTACATGATTTTCTACAAGTTGCTCATCCTTTACAGAAAATGTACTATGCAAATTTTTCTTCAAAATATGAAATGATTCAAAACAGAAAGGTACGGAATCATCTTGTATCATTTAATCATATGATCTAGCTTCCAAGTCTTCATCTACAACTTGGAAATCAATGGGATTTGGGGGCTGCAACTCTGGATATGAAATGTCTTGAACAAGGTTTTCATTGCCCTCAAGATGGTCCAGATCAAGACTTGTCGACAGTTGATTTTTGATTGCATGAATGTTGTCTCTAATGAACTGAAATGAAGCAAAAAAAAAGGCAAATATCCTTCACTTACTTCAAAATTTTCTGCACTCTCCTCCTCACTTCCATAGCTGATATGCAATGGCTGATCATTGTACTCAAACTACGGAAAATGAACTTCCTACTCCCACAAACTAGCTGTTGGTTTGTCTACAAGATTAGCTTCTGTTTGGAGAACATAATCATCATCATACTAATCAAACTGAGGCAAATCGTCAGTATAAAACACATCATCAAGCATACCTATCATATCAACTGATCTCTCTTCTCCAAGATGATCTACAAAACATTCATTATAAGATCTATGACAACTGGGATAAGAAAGCAGATGTTTTGGATCAGCAACTTGTTCTTCTTCAATCAGTGAGCCATCGTCTTGAACATCATACTCATTCCTTGTAGTGATCTTTTGCATCATCTCTTCCATTGCACTTACAAAATGTCAAGCTTTACCTCCAGAGATGTTGATTCCTCCGGCTCTGTGTTTTTCATCTCTTCTTCCTTCAAATTTGCCCTTCTGATCAACAAATGAGCCTCTACATCTATTGCACTGTTTTGCATCTCTTCAAGCGTTGCAAGATTCCTTTCTCTCAGCTGAAACTCCATTTCCAGATCAAAGGCACCCGGGTAGTGCAAGAGAGCAGATCCAAGAGGAGGTCTTATATTAACCGACATCGAAAAATAAACTTGGTTAAATCTGGTAGAAAATTGTTGTACTTTCTCCCCTGGCAGTCTTTTCAGTTGGTTATACTCTTCTATAATCAAGAAAGGGTTTTGTCTTACCACCCACCTATTGAGAAAAACTTTGACAAACTACTCGAGATCTGAGATGCTCACATTAGGCAGGGTTTTGAACCAACTCTTGACTTTGCCTTGCAAAGAAAGAGCAAAAAGCCTAATACTGACATCTTCTTCATCAACTTCAAAAAGTTCGAGAAAAGACTCAAAATTCAATACATGTCTCTCAGTCGTGATATTGTCGCATTCGCCATCAAATATTGGTAGATATAGATCATGATTTTTAGGGAAAGCATGGGATATAGGAGGTAAAATCAGAGGCTTGTATCGATTTGGAATTTTACAAGGTGTAGGAGTATATACAAAAGCTGCAGAATCAGTGTTGATCTCTTGAGGCAAATCTTTGGTATTCACAATCTTCAAAGGGAAGAAATCAAATGCAAGCTGAGGATCTTTTCTCAAATACAATATACTTTGCAAAGCCTTCTTGAAATTCTCAGGAAAAGAGAAGAAATAATTTATAACAAAGAAAAAAATGTCTTGGATGAAATTCCAACTTGAATACCTGATCGTTCCATATTGTCCTTCCATGTTTCTGCTGGTCAGGTTCATCCTCCAGTGGAGTCCTTGGATATGATCTCGAAACTGATTTAGAGTCGCCAGGTGAATGATTTCAGCCTTCTGGTGTCTGATCGTTGTCCACCATCAACAATCAGATTTGAACTTGATTACATTTTACTGAGGAAACCAGATGTTCAGTTCATAAACTAGACCGGAGATTGACTAAAGCAACATTCATCTACTTTCGCTAATGTAAAGCAAGAGCGTTTCGAAGGCTACCTGGCTAACTTCAGGCTCCGTATTAGTCTACAAAGCAAAAAAATGATAATAAAATTTTGTCCCCAGTATGGTCGCCACTATGTTATCGCCTAAATCTACCTCAGGCTGAGAAAGGCAGGATCTAGGGTAACATCAAACCATGCTTAACCTAGTAGCTAGCCCTACCAGGTCAGGAGAGGGCTCTCTCCTTGTCAATCTCTGAAAAGATGGCTAATAAAAGCTTGAGATGACTTATGTAATGATTGATTTTAGGCTAGGTATGTGTACAAAGGTGTTTGATTGAATTTAAGATGGGTTTGCTGGCTCAATTGTGAAAGGCAAATTTGGGTCTGGAGAATGGACACAATCTTGCAGAGATTTCTATGGGCCGAGGTAGGCAAATGGTTTATCACTTCAAATTGAATGAGATGGAGAGATTTTAGACTGGTGAGGAGTTGGAGAGGGCATGAAAGTCTCAGGGATCCTCTTCAAATAGCTGAAAACATAGATAACTAAACAAACCCTAGGTAGAGCACTGCAATTTCAATGTATTCTACCTTTATCCTTATTTGATTTAGTTAAGATGAAGCAAAGAGAGATAATGGCATACATATATCACATGTAAAACTTGCAATTATAGAAGAAAACACAATACCAAATTAAGATGCCACAAGAATCCCATAAAGTGCTACAAACCCTGGTCAATTCCTTTGCCAAACTACAGAGATGAATGTACAATAATGCTCAAAGCATTCACAAGAGTCCAACCTTTACAAATGACTAAAGAAGTACTAGATATAGGAAACAAAAAACTCATGTTAGGCTTTAGGGGTCGAATTGATGAGTTTAGGAGTTGTTTCAACAAGATCTAAACTAAGAACTGAAAAGTAGGCAGTGGAACAGCTTGTCTCTAAAACCTAGGAAACTGATTCATTCAGTTGCAAACTACTTTTTCATGATGAATCTACCTCAATGAGTGAAAATTTAGCATAATTACATAAAAATCCATCAAGTCACATTAAATTACATCATGAGTTTGACTATTAGAAAGAGAAAAGTCAAACTATGAAGAAACTAGGCAAAAAATAGAACTTTTTTGGCCAAAATGATCAAATTTCACCCTATGCGTCGCACTGATTTCCCTATGCATATCACCTTTTTTTAGCTGATTTTAGAGGCCTTCCCATGCACCAAATTTGCTCCAAGTGGGCTTGTTGGAAAGGTCTTCCTATCTACTTTCCAGAACAAGTGGAATTTCTGAATTTGGCCACCATTTGCTCCTCCAAAACTGAGTTATTCCAACATTGCTTCCTGTGTGTCTAAAAAGGGACAAAAAGGTCATTTTGGAGGTGTTTTTGACCTTTTTGGAAGCTCAAAACCTGTCAAAATTTCTTGGCCATGTGAGGGAATTCATATTTTTCCATGACAAATCCAAAAATGCTGAGTTTTCCTCAAAAGGAGGTCTCTAACAAAAGCGTGCACCAAGTGGCGCGGCACATCATGCAGAAAAACCTGTTTTTTAGGTCAAAAATTTCAAAATTGCAAAAAGTTTCCCAAATTTCTTGAAATTTGGGCTGAGTGTTCCTCATTAGGTGCTGTGTTGGGCTAAGGAAGCCTCAGCCAAGATCTGGAGTCTATTTTGCTCTTTTCTCTTCCTCATGGCTTTCTTCAACTTGGCCTTCAAATTCCCGATTCTTGCTTTGCACACCATATTTCTTAACAAGTAGTGGTATGCCATGTTCCTCAACATGTTTTTCTCGTTATTGCCTTCTCTAGCATCCTTTCTAGGTTCATGTTTGTCCTCTTAAGCCAAGATTCATGATCAGCTTGAATTTCTTGCTCAAGTATGGTCAATTTGATTTTCCTCCTCTTGGCAGCTTGTCGGTTTGCTGATAGGTTTTTAGGGAATATAAGGGTTTAGGGGATGATATCTAAAGTTTGGGAATAGCAATTAGGGTTTGGGGGTATTTGACTAGGGTTTGGGATAGTGGGATTAGGGATTTAGGGTTAGTTGTTTAGGGATATGGGAAATATGGAATGGGTAGATGAGAATGTAAAGAGAGGGAGAAAATGAAGTGAAGGAATGAGGGAATGAAGGAGTTGTTAGAGCCTAAATCTGCCTTAGGCTGAAGGAAGGAAAAATTCAGGATAACCACAAACCATGCTCAGTCTGGTAGCTAGCCCTACCAGAACAGGAGAGGGCTCTCTCTGGGTCACACTCAGTAAAAATAAACAATAGGGTCTGAGATGACTCAAAATGAATACTGATTTTAGGCTAGTAAATAAATAAGAAAGAGGTAATTTAATGAATGACTAAACTTTCTGGGCTGTATGGGACAAAGGACAGCATGAGCTGGGAAATTGAATCAAAGACACAGAGTATTTTGTGAGGCAAGATAGGCAGGAGGTTTAGCAATCAAATTGAAGTAATGTGGAGTGGAAAGACCGTTGAGAGGTTGAAAAGGGCATAACCAATGAATCCTTTTCAAACAGAAGAAGACACACAGAGGATGAATGCTTTTCCAAGGTAGAGCAATAAACTAGATTCTAACTTTCTTACTTGAAAACATTTAACTGGAAATGATTATGAATGAATTGTAAAACATAACAAGATACACATGAAACAGAAAGAAGGACATATGCTAAACTCATACCACATGAATCTCATGAATCAGAGCTGCATCAGTTTATTAATTTCCTGGACAAACTGTACAGTGAAGCGCTGAGTTTTCTTTCGCACCTTTCCTAGAAACTCCAACCCTTTACAAATGATTTACAATACCATAAATAAACTCAAAGGTGGGAAAACAAATCGATGAAAATAGGGAGTTGTTTAATCATCATTAACAAACTGAAGCTGAAGATCCAACCATTTGTTCTGAAAAGTGCAGCGTTTAATATGAAATCTGTTTGATGACCAATGAGTAGGTAGAACCTATAGCGCAGACCTTATGAGTCGTAACTGAAGAGAAAAATAGACCTCTGATCCTATTTATCTGCTACGGTTGATGTTTTCATTTAAATTTAGGCGTTTCGGTCTTTGACTGTTCACCTTCCCTTTTCCGTTTGAATAAAAACCAAATTTTTATAATTAGCGTCCTTTGCAATATTTGGGGCACTTTCATTTCGATGTAGCAACTTTTCAGGCATGTTATTTCATTCATATATAGTGATGATACGAGTAAAGAACATCGTGGAACATATTCCATACGCCTATCAAAGATTTCCATCTAGATTTCCTCAGCCTCTTCTATTCTTCACTTTTTGACAAGAGCATTCAATAACATGTAGTATTATATGATCAGATTTCACCCATCGATAAGTCTTTCACCAACATGGAGTGAGAAGAGCCGAGTGATTTGAATTCTTGTAGAGCAACGATAAAAATTTGCTTTGTCTGCCTTGTGCGCCTCGCGCGAGCCCAATGCGTCGCACTCACTGTATGCGCCGCGCTCATGGGACAATACACAGTGGCAGGAGGCCATGTGCGCTGTGACCTCCCAATGCGTCGCACCTTCTCCCAATGCACCGCGCACATTCCAAACACACAGTTTCACCTCGGATTCTTTGATGTAAAGATGCCATTTGAAAAAGGCGCAACAAAGGCACCAAGTGAGTTCATTGCAACACAATTCATCGAAGTATTTTTGGATCGGCAAAAGCTAGCTATTTCTGGTGAGTTTAGCCTTTCAATTTGGCAGTGAACGTATGTTCGACTAGGAACAGCTGTCTGGTGTCTCTTCAATGGGTTGAATCTTGAGCAGAAACAGAATGTTTTAAATCGAGCTTCATTGCCATCTGAGTCCAAAATATTGCCCTCAGATCTCCAAATCTCATTCTTGACAGAGACATTTACTGCTTGGTACTCTTTAGTTACCCAGAATTCAAAGTTGATAACTCATGGCAAGAAGTCAAATGTCTTCTTGACCCCGCAAAACTGGCGCAATGAACCAAACAAAAGGGGCAGGAGAAATTTTCAGTAACTTCTGTCTTCTACAATGTATTGTTATAATACCTATAATTGAAAATCACATTTCCAGCCCTCAATCGAATAATACGGGACAACAAAGATGAGAATCAAATAAGGGGACTGCTGCGAGTCTATAGTCCGTCCTCTTCTCCAAACAACACGCAGCACCAGCTTAAAATCAATGACAAGAGCTCACAAACAACTTGGGGCAAAAATAATTGAGTCGTTCTGCAAATTCGATGAAGAAAGGGTGAGAATCGGCTTTGGAGGCTCTGTGCACCGCGCCTCCTGGATGCGTCGCGACAGTGTATTTTTACACTGTGAAAATTGGCCCAATGCGTCGCGCGGCCTATGTGCGCCGCGCCTTCCTCCAATGCGCCGCGCAGCTGGTTTCAAAACACAATTCGGCCTTAAACAATGCCTTCGCTCCTCCACGTTTCCACTTTGGCTCTTTGATGTGTTTAGTATGCAAATGAACTCTTGGAACACAAAAATGATATATACGCCAAGGATTTAACTCTTGATTTCAACAACCAATTTGTCATGTTGCAAACTTTGACACTTCACTTTGAAACTCTGTTTTGCTTCTTTGTTGCTCTTTAGACTGAATGGTTTGATTTTTGCTTGTCTTGCAGGGATGAATGGCCTGGAACTTTGCAAAGGATGACCAGGGTTGCGCCTGGAACATTTCATGTTTGAAAACTTTAAAAATTACATATCCATTCCAAAAAACAAATTTGACGATTTCTTCTTCAAAACAGAGTTTTGAAGAAGAATCATTCTCGAGCATGATTGACGATGAAAATTCTGAAATGAAAACTTATTGGAGACATCCTCATGGCCTGCTGGCATTATTTGACATTCTGAAGACCAAACCCTAGACCTAATGACTAAAATGACTCTTGTTTGACCAAGAGACCATCCATGACTGTAAAGGACTGAAATCAATTTTGATGAATTTTGACCAAACCAGCAGGTATAAACATGAGGGAAACGAGAAAACAAAGCCCTTCCGTCAGACAATGGCATGCCCCTACGGAATGCAAATGAATGAAATGAATGAGACACGTAAAAATTAAATGCAATAAGCGAAATGATATCTGACGGAGGGATAAACAGACCGACTCTAACAGGAGTGAGGGAGTGAGAAATGCTTAGGAGTGGAATTAGCAGCAAGAAATACAATTTATAAATCATATGCAATTATTTCTAACAAGCAATGCAAGGAGGTAGGGTTTCAATTTTCTCCCATTAAATCACCACCAACACCAAGCTAAACACATACATTGGCCATGAAGGAGTGACAACTTACTTAGATAGTGAGGAATTTAGCAAATTTGTGAGTTTGGAAGAGGTTGGGAGTGATTTCGGGCCTTGTAGCCTTGTGCGTTGTGCCACCTCACAGGTGTGCCACGCTCTCTCAATGTGTCATGCCAATTATAAAATTACACTGTAAATCACTGCCCAATGCACTGCGCTAGCTCAATGCGCCGCACTCTAACCCAGGTGCGTCATGCTTTTTGCGGGAAACTTCTGGATGCCTTCTTGATGTCCAAATTTAGCACGAGATAGCTCTTGGAAAGATTATTGAGTCTAATTTCCAACACAACTTGAATTTTTCAATTTGGTGTTCATTTTCCTTGTCAAAAGTCAAATCTCCCAAGACTGGTCAAAATGTGCAAAATGAGGCTGCCTAAAAGCAGAGTGCTGTTGCAGTCAACTTTTGAAGGTCTTCCTCAATCTGAAATTGATCTCATGATAGCTCATTGGAAAGCTCTTTGTGTCTAGTTATCATTTGACTCATCAATCAAGTCATTTGGCCAATGAAGCTAGGAGAAATCGTGATTTTCCCAAGGTCACTTCAGAGGTGCATCAATTCTCCTGAGGCAACTGTATTTTTGACATTTCTCTAAAACCATGACACCTGTGTAAACTGTGAAGGAGATTTTTCTTCCTTGGACTATTTTGGACAAAAACCTCTCTCATTTTCTAAAATTCATCTTTTCTTGATCAGAAACATCATTGGAGTAAAACCTATCCCGATGTGTGGAACGGGGGATTTGTCGAAATGAAGGGGATAAGGGGCTTCTAAATTCTTGAGGAAATTTTGGGAAGTAGGCAGGTATGTTAGGAAGCAGGGGAAAGTGGAATTTCAAAGATTGAGTGAGGGGAAGGGGTCGTAAAGGGAAAAACACAGGCCTAGCCTAGAAAATTGTCAAATTGTAGCAAGAAACAAGGGTTTGTGCAAAAATGAGGAATTTGAGGGATATCAGTGAAGGGAAGTGTTTAATAAGGTACATTAAGGATAGGGGAAGGTGTATGAACATTAGGATACAAGTTTTGCTGATGATTTGACCATCCAAGAGAAATTACCTTCAAAACCCTAGGAGAGGGAAATGAACCTTACCTAGGCATAACTGAAGCATGAACAAAGTGTAAAATGACCCATTGGAACCTGACATGATGATGACAACCCTCTGAATGATGGTACGCTTAGCTGAATGGTGACATGGACCGACATTTGGACAACTTTGAAAGGAGTGAAAACAAACCTTAGACCTAATACCTAGTGTCCAAATTTTGCTTGAAGACTCACTAAAATGACAAAATTTGACCTTGACACCTTAAAATCACTTTGTAAGAGCATGTTTGATCACTGGAGGAAGGCTGCAAAGACTGACACTAACATATCCATTGCCTGATTGACTACCTTTGGCCAATACTTAGCCAAATTTCCAAGCCTCCAAGCTCATGTTTCCTTGTAGTGTTCAATAAGGAATTAGCCCCCTATTAAATAGGAATTTCCTTAATGAAAAGTGTGCAATATATTTAGGCCTTCCTTTGACTTCGTGCATGACCTGTACAGTTTGGAATATTCTACAACTGATAGTACACTGCCTTTGAATTTCAATGTCAACTAGGTAACTTGATTTTTTTGCATGCGTGAGTTAATTTTGGTTGATTGATCAGTTAACTGGTTAAGCACTGAAGCTGCACCCCACTGCTAGACCTCTAACTAGTTCCTCCAACTATTGGAACTAGTTTAACTAACCAGAACTCAATTTAACTTAATTAAATTACTGCAACTGAAATTAACTCAACCTAGGCTCCTAAAATTTAGGAACCAATGTACACAACTCAAGTTATCCCTCCAACTTGAATTAACTAAGCTAATTGAGTGATAATAACTCTCTTAACTCATTCAAGTTGTCATAATAACTCACTTAACTCATTCAAGTTGTCTGTGGATGTGGAATTTTGATTTTCCCCTAATTTAATTAAGGACAATTAAATTAAGAATTTCTTGTTGCATTTTCAACACTCACACATTTTTTTACTTCTAATTCTTTTACATGAATTTATATTACAAAATTAACTAAACATGCATAACATATTCATTTTCTATTTTTATTACAACTAGCATTGATTTTCTATTTTGAGAATATTTTTATTTTATTTTAAGAGGGACACATGTCAACTCCACATTGAGCATGGATGAAATTACACACCCCCCTCATACTGATCTCTACAATGAGTATCTCAACTCAAAAACATTAAAATATATATATATATATATATATATATATATATATATATATATATATATATATATATATATATATATATATATATATATATATATATATATATATATATATATATATATATATATATATATATATATATATATATATATATATATATATAATGATGATGATGGTGGTGGTGGTGGTTAACGTCCACTGAGACCAAATTGGTCTATCGGACCTATAACTTTCTTGCTTTTTAATTGTTTGGCTCCTCGTCTTTCTCGGCGAGATTGGTGTTGTAGCTTTCTTTTGTTTTCTCTACGGTCTTCCAACTTCCTTTATCTTGCATCTCCTTCATCTCTTCTGGTTCTTGGGACATTGGTGTCTTAGCTTCGCGATCTATTGTGTTCGTCCTTTTGAAGATAGTTGAAGAAGAAGTTTGGTCTAGGAGACCCGCCTTTCTGTTAAATGAAGATTTATTTTGTGCGGTATTTGAATCCTCATAATTGTTGATGCTTGAGGTGTTGTCAAGTTCACCTTTTTATTGTTGGGCGGGGCTTTCCCCTTGCTTGTCTTGAGAGTTGTTTCTTTCTTGCCCGATTTCTTGTGATTTAGAGTTTTCTCGAGAGTATTCTTCTTTGATGACAGTGTAGTGCTCTTTTTGTGCTCCTTCCCACTATGTAGATTTGTGTTGATTTTTTCTAGCAGAATTTTTCTGGGAGGCTTTTGGGAAATTTTTGGCTAGATGGTCTATCTTAAAGCAGGATCGACATCTGAAGAGGACACTTTCATAATCAGGTTTCTGGTTCCACACATAGTCTTTACTTGTTAGGTGTATTTCAGTTGGGAATCCAGCACTGAAGTCCATTTCTACACAGATACATGCATAGGTGGTTCTAACATATTCCATTGTTTCTGGGCACCTGCAGTAAAATTTTCCAATTGCATTTCCAATGGCTTTTAGCGAGGAGGAATTCCAGAGATGCAAGGGTAGGTTTGGAAATCTCACCCAAATTGGTGCTGAGGTTATGACTGCTGTTGAGGGATCGAATGATGGGTTCCATGGCTTCATGAATAGGCCTAAGTTCTCCCAAAACCAAAGGCCAGAATCTAGAATACATTATCTACTTTCAGGGTTTTCAAAATCTACTATAAATAAACCCTTAGCACAGGGGTAGATATTAATTGCATCAAAAATGACAAGCTTCCATACCTCTGAGATCCAACTATGGAGAGTTGTTAGCCGCGGCCAAAAACCATTGAATCAGAAGATTAGGGCACTTTCAGAAAACTTCAAAGCCTCATTGAGTGAGGCCTGGTCCACCTGGACAGTGGGAGCTGGGGCTTCACTGACGATATGGGCAGGAGCTTGCCCCCTAGAGGCAGACGGATCTGAGCCAACAACTATTTTCGCGAAGCTAGGAGCCATCTGGAGAATGCTCTCCTACTGACTATAAAAATGTTTCTAAATAATTTTACAAAAGGGAGCCACACAGGCCATTCAGATTTGTGTCTCAGATCTGTAAATCTGGAATATGCAATCCACTGGCCAAAGATCCCGCCAGAAGGCCTCAAAAGGAACCCTCTGGCAGTAGAAGAAACAAAAGGGTTACAGAAGAAACAAAAGGGCTGCAGATTACTCACGCTAGCCGTAAGAAGAAACCCTAGATCACCGCAGTAATAACTATGAAAAGAAGAAATGTTAACGGGTTATTTCCCTCTGGCCATAGAAGAAATAGAAGGGCCGCAGTCACGCTGGCCACAGAAGAAATAGAAGGGCCGCAGTCATATTTTAGATATAAAATGTATAAGAAGGATTTGATTATATATATATATATATATATATATATATATATATATATATATATATATATATATATCTATATATATATATCTATCTATACATATATATATTAATTGGATATCAACATAAATTACTTAACATAGATCTTCAAATAGCTATTTAAATCTCATGTTGAAATAGTTTTGAGAAGTATAAGGTTTAGATATCTTACTCACATATTTTTGTTACTTCTAATTACTTTACATGATATTATATTATACAACTAACTAGACATGCATAACATATTCATTTATTATTATTATTATTATTATTGCTAACATTAATTTTCTATTTCCATAATATTTTATTTTTATTTTAAGAGGGACACATGTCAACTCCACGTTGAGCGTGGAAGGAATTACACATCCCCTCATACCATAATAAACATCTTGGCTTAATGATGAGTTTAAATTATTTATGTTCTTCTTTGAACAAAATTACATTTATCATATTAAGAAATTAGAAAAAATATGAAAATATTTTCTTTTAAAGTTTTAAATACTTAAAATAATAATAATATTAAATAAACATATTATCATATAAATATCAAATTAAAAATAATATATAAGATGTCAAGCCCTATATCACATATCAATATTGAAATATGATATTTGTATAAACTTCTAAGTCACGCATCATATATAAGATGTCAAGCCCTATATCACATATCAATATTCAAATGTGATATCTGTATAGACTTCTAAGCCACACATCATTATAGGATGATATAAAGTCACATTAAAATAAAAATAAATATATGTCATGAGATGATCATCGTGAATCATGTAGAAACTACAAAGATAATGAGTTAAGGAATCAATTTTTCTCTCTATCCATTTTATAGGAAAGATTCACAACTCTTGATATGGAAGTAGTAGGCGGATGTGTTTAGGTTGAACCTAAGGTGGAAGGTGCAACTATTGGGGCTAAGGTGAAAGCTAAAGTGGGATGTTATTTGACTCTTTAACTACTTTCCTGACTCTATGAAGATGGTGTCTAGAATGCATTCTCATTTTCCTCCTCCAAATGTGTATCTACTAGAAGTGTAACATCCTCCTCTAATTCCTCCTCCTCCTCCAACACATCATTCTCCAACCAGTAAGGTTCCTCCTCCATGATAGGCTTCTTGATATCCACCCTCCATGGCTTCATGATGTAAATCAATTCTAATGAAATAATATTCATGTCATGTTCTTTGTGAATCTATCTCACCTATAACCTAATATTATAGTAGACATAGACCATTCCATTAGGGCATTGGGAATCTAACCTATATGAGGAATATTTTATAGCATATGATGTCCCACAGGAATAAATTAAAATTAATGAAAATATGAAAAAATACAATTTGAATTTGAACATTTTTATCTAGTTGTTATTCTTGGAGTACACTTTTTCAAATACACTCTAGTTGTGCTGATACGCTGAAGAGCTACATGTTTTACTAAACACTCAAATGGAAATATTATATAACTCTAGGAATTATTTTCCCATAGTTTGTTTGCCAAAAATATATAACAAATAAATGGAAAGGAATGAGAATGAAGTATACTAGATCGAGTAACATATCTATATCTATATCTATATAGATCTATATCTATCTATATATATATATATATATATATATATATATATATATATATATATATATATATATATATATATATATATATATATAGATATAGATATATATATATATATATATAAAGGGAAGACATTCATATTTGAAATTCTTAAACATATTATACTTGAAGCTTACTTGGCATGTTAATGATGTTATCTTGGATAATCATATGATAACCAAATATTCCAATATCCAACATATTTATCTCCATATGTTTGGATATATTTGAGTGTTCAATGAGAGTGAAAAACATGCTCATAATAAATTGGAAAACAACATCCACAAAAACCACAAGGCTCATTTACATGTAGACAAAAATGATTATTGTTCCTTAATTCCTCAATCAAATTTCATATATGGACTCATTTAGTGTGTCCCATCCCCTCCTTATCCTTATAGTACTAATATATATCTTCTTGTCCCCATCCATCACCTCATACAAATAGCCCATTTTAGGCTTGTTACCATCAATAAAGAGAAGAAATTTTCTCAAAGGTTCACCAATGGGAAAAGCTCATGTAATCACATCCAAAACTATGATTCTGACTAAAAATTTGGGTTATGTATTTCCTATCCATTTTAGTGTTGTAGACACAAGAATTTCACCCAACTGAAATAAGCATCCTTCGCAACTCCAACATAGTATTGTGGAGAGATTGTGGTGAAATACATGATTTCGAGATATACCAACTCCTTGTTCACTCTCAACTATCTCATGAGTGTAAGAAAACATGTATGATTTTTTATGTATGTAAATATTGTGACACTCCTAACTAAATCAATGATTTATTTAATCTAAAAAAAATTCCCCGCATTCTCTAATATCAAATCAGTGTAATGGGAAGCACAAGGAAATTAACTAACAAAGTGAGAATGGACTTGTTATTTCCATTTGTCTAGACATTTAATGTAATGGTGCATCTAGTGATTATTTCATGATTCCTTAACCCCATCCAACCTCTTAGTGTAATTAGTCTTTTCCATTAAAGGAAACGCCCTCTCAAGTCATTATAGGAAGGGTCCTTATACCCTAGGCCAGCAATAGTAGTGGTTTGATAAATGGAATGGCTAAATGGGTTGTTCATGGAAATGTTGAAAAGGAATGCCATTTTATAGAAAACATATAGCTAAAATATTATTGACCTCATCCTTGTCCCTTTTTTTAGTTATTGATAGAGTATAAGGTTGTCCCCTAGCATTGGCCTCAACATGAAGAAAGGTGAGGAAATTGAGGGTGCTATGGAAGGTGTGGTTGAGGATTGGGTGAAGCTTTTGGTTCCTATGCCTTTTTTCTTTTTCCAATATCAAGCCTTATTTTTTCAACTAATATTATCTATTCTTATCAATATAAATAATTGATTGATTGGAAACATGGATAATTTTTGGGGTAGATGCAAATAAAATATTCACTCCATGTCGTAGGATTTTGGTAAGGTGGAAATCCAAGTAGCTAGTTTTGTCAAATGTTTTCATTCCACATAGCTTATAATTCATGCTTACTTTATTATCACCCTTTTATGGTTCACCATACTCCCACATTATGTCCAATGGATGTTTCATTTTGTAGGGAAATAAATAGATTTTAAACCTGTGCCACAAAACAAATGGGGAAATTCAAATCAACATGAAAATTAAAGAATGCTACAAATAAAATGTCACAAATACATAACTGAAATATATCATTATAAAAGGGAAATATGTGGTATATCTACCCCTAGATGGGGTGATATGGGTGTGAAACCCCAACCAAAAAAATCAAAACCCACCATCAACATCCATTTGATTATGCTTCAACATGATAGATGGCTCTAAAAACCTGGCTCCATAACATCCAATGTGATCCATACTTATGCAGGAACACAACAAAACACATATTTAAACACAAAATTAGAGATGCAGAAGAAATACAAATTCATTTCATTAACATCAAAGAACTGAAATATGCTTACATACATAATGTAAATAAACTAGCTCAGGTGATGGTAGCTTATCTATGAGAAGTGATGTGGCAGCTACATGCCTTTGAACTATGTTATAATGAGGCTCAAGGGTTGTTTAATTATTGAAAAACAAAAGGAAACCCTAAAAAAAAAAACCAAACCTTAAGAGATGGAACAACAAGAGTTTGTGGGCCCTCTTGGGGTTAGTTGGGCAACCAACTTCCTAAGGTTGTAACTTGGTCATATGATCTCTATTTGACGCATATGATACTTAGTTATAAATATATTTCTGATTACTACATGATTTGTGGAATTCCCCTACCTACGGCTATGGGCCTGTGACAAACCTAAAGAAAAATCGTCTAGGGGGTCAAAACAACTATGGATGTTCAACACCAAAAAAATTGCTAAAAATAGTAAATTCTACTATAATTAAGGAAACTGATGAAACCAACTAAAGGTCTAGATGGAATAGGTGGGTGGATACAAATACACACCTGGATCAATCCTCCTCTCTTAGGAAACAATGGTCCCCATTGCATGCAGAGCCTCCATGAGGTGAGGGAATTCTATTGAACCTAGTCCCTAGTGAGCCACTTGCATTGGTGAAGGAGTTAACTTGCTTTGACAACTCGATATAGCTGGATCCTCTGCTGGTGAGTGTTCTTGATCTGTGTTTCCATGATCATATCAATTTTTCCCTATTCGATACAAATTGGGTTGAGCTTTATTGGTGTTAACTACTCAGCAACGTCGAATGTATCCAATAATGGGGGAAAGTATGGCCGCAACCAATCCACATTAAATACTGAGTGTAGTCCAAGGAATTTTGGAATGAAGATCTTGAAATAATTATCCCCTGTAGCTTTAGTGATGGTGTAAGGACCATATTGGAGTGGGTGAAGCTTGTGGTGGGGCCCACCAAGGTGTTCCTTCTACAAATGTAACCAAACTTTGTCTCCCACCTAGAACTTGTGTGGCACCCGATGTTGATCATGATGTTGCTTGTACTTTTCATTTTCTCTGTCCAATATGTCATGGACCTTCTATCGGATGTGTTGAATGTGCTCAATGAAGTTGTTATCTCTGTCAACTTCGGACTAGACATGAGTCGAATTTGCCTTAGTAGCTGCAAATGATATGACAACATCAATGGGACATAGTGTCTGGAATCCCAGTCCCACTTGAAAGGGGTTGTGGCTAGTTGAGTTTTGGAGAGCCCTGTTGTAGTTGTGTTGGACATAGGGGAGGCTCTCATCCCATGTGTTTGTCTGCTTCGAGTTGTACATGGACAAGATGCGCATGATCATCCTATTGTCAGCCTCTATTTGGCCATCAGTTTTGGGGTGAAAGGTCGTGGACTTCGTGAGCTTGGTATCCAAGAACGACCATAGGCTTGACCATAATGCAATTAGGAACTAGCTATCCCGATCTAAGATAATGTACTATGGGATCCCAAAGTGTACCCATACTCATTTGAAGAAGAGTTTGGTAGTGGATTCTGCTGAGATATTCTTCTTGCAGGCCGCCAGAATGGCCATCTTGTAGAATTTGTTGAAAACCATGAAACCACATTCGTTTCCATGCTTGGTAGAAGGGAGGCTCGAGATTTAATCCATGGGGATAGATTCCCAGGGCCATCTAGAAGTAGGTAGAAGAGTATATAGACCTTGCTTCTTGATTGTAGGTTTGGAAATGGCACAACAGTGCAAGATCTGATGTACTTCCCAACATCCTATCGAAGGTTTGGCCAATAAAATTTTTTATATAGTACTACCACTATCTATTCTACCCAAAAGTGTCTAGCGACTTGACTATAGTGTGCCTCCAAAATAATCTTGGCACGCTTACTTAAAGGCACACATAGGTGTCCCAAGTGGTATAATAGCGCACCCTACAAGTGAAAGTATGACACTTTCTTACCTTCCACGAGAATCTGGTATGTGGTGTGGAATTCTAGATCACTCTTATAAATATGTGGCCATTTTGAAGTCTCATGTCCACAAGGTTTGAGCACAGTGGTCAATGCCATGACTAGTGGTCGACTGAGGTAGTCTGCAATATTATTGGTGCTTCCCTTCTTGTGTTTGATGTTGAAATGGAACTGTTGCAGTTATGTCGACCATTTCCTATGGCGATTGTTCTACAACTTTCCTTGTGTCTATATGAACTATAGGGGTTGGTGGTATTTGTGGATGATCATTCCCTTCCCCAAAATGTAATGCTTCCATTCTCGGTAGTCATGCACAATGGAATACATCTCTTTGTCATAAGTGGGATACTTTCAGACTGTGTCTAAAAGTTTCTTGCTGTGATATGCCACTAAATGCCTCTGCCGAGTAAGAACTACACCAATAACATATTCAGAGGCATCTATCTCAATTTCAAATGGTTGTTGTAGGTCAGGTAATGTGAGCATTGGTGCAAACCAGAGGTAATTCTTTAACTCATAAAATGCCTATTGTTTGGATTTAGACCAAAATAATTTTTCTTTCACTTTTCCCTTGGTGACTTTACTCAAAGGTCAAGTGATATGAGATAAACCCAATATGAACCTACGATAGAAATTAGCAAGACCAGAAAGTTGTAGAGCTCTGTTAGAGTGGTTGGGGCTGGCCAATCCCGAATAACTTGTATCTTGGTTGGGTCCACAAGCACACTCCTCTCATCAATGATGTACCCCAGATATTAAACTTGGGTCATACCAAAAGCTAATTTCTCCAAATTGGCACATAATTTGTATTAATGTAGGGTTTGGAGGACCTGTTGAATATGGTGAAGGTGATCTTCTCAACAGTGGTTGAAGATTAGGATGTCTCCAAGTACACTACCACAAATGAGTTAGTGAAGAGCCACAAGCTTTCGTACATCAACCTCATGAAGGTTGCAAGGGAATTTGTCAACCCAAAAGGCATGACCAAGAATTAGAAAAGGCCCTCCTTGGATTTGAAGGTTGTTTTCCACACATCAAAGGATTTGATTGGTACCTAGTGATAACCAGACTTCAAGCCAATGTTGCTGAAATATCTGGCCCCCTTGAGATGGTCTAGAAGGTCATCAATCCATGGAATTAGATACCTATTTCGAGTAATGATTTCACTTAGCATTTGATGGTCAATACAAAATCTCTAGGTCCCATCGTTATTTTGTACCAAAATGATCAGGCTCCCACGAGGTGATGAACTTGGCCTGATGTGCCATTCTACAACAACTTCCCAATATGCCTCTTGATTTCATTGTTATCCAAAATAGAGCATTGGTAGATCAGTCTATTGGGTAGTGGCTTGCTCGAGGTCATATTGATGGAGTGCTTGACCTGACAGTGTAGGGGTACCCTTGTGGGTAAGGTGAATATGTCCTTGTACTCCTCCATGACCTTGTCCATCTGTTGTTGTCATGCAAAGGAGCCTTGTATGGAGGTCATGGATGTGGCCACAATCTTCTTCTTTCACTGAGGGTGAGTCATAAGGAAGACAAATTTCTTGGTCTAGGAAATGAACTTACTACATTTCTTCACAGAGATCAAAGAGATGGAGGTAGGATGTGGTCACAATCTTCTTCTTTCCTTGAGGGTGAGTAATAAGGAAGACAAATTTCCTAGTCTAGGAAATGAACTTACTGCATTTCTTCATAGAGATCAAAGAGATGGAGGTAGGTGGTGCTACCTCCAATATCTTGTATAACTTATCTCCCAAAGTAGTAATAATAATGTGAGGCCTAGTATCATACAAAACATGACACTTCCACAAGTTTGGCTGGCCTAATAATACATCACAAAATTCAAGAGGAGAAACATCACACAATATCTCATCTATGAAGGGCTTGATGTTGTAGGGAATGCGACACTACAGGCTGACGTAGAGATCTCGTCCCTGGTGAAGCTTCTCAATGGTATAGGACTATGGCTATGGTGTGGTCAGTAGGCATAACCGCTACACGAACTCTTCTTAAATGAGGTTCTTTTGGCTCCCACTCTCAACAATGAACTATATCAAAGAACCCTTCAGCCACATATGTGAGTGGAAGAGGCGTTCCCCATCCTATGGATCCTCTGGCTCAATATTTTAGATCTTGGTGGTGGAAATGGTGGCACTAGGCTCCGCATCAATAATTTTCTTCCCTTTCTCATTTTGCTTGTTGGGTTCTAACTCAGAGTCAGAATATGCATCTGATTCGGAAGCCTTCAGCTCGACCACCAATGACTCCTTAGTTGGACACTGACTTGTGTTGTGAGTGGGGTTCTTATGGAACTCACACCATTTTCCTATGTCTTTCTTTATCTTTGTGGTGTTTTTCTTTTCTTGTGGCTTCGGCGGGTTATCCCGGGTCATCCCACCTTGGCTTTGTCCTTTGTTCTATAGTTTGGGGGAACTTTTCCCTTACTTTGGATTCATAGATCCAAAATCTTGCTTCTTATGTTTAAATTTCTACTCGATCTTGAGAATGTATCAATAGATGGCGCCAAGCAAGGAGATGTTAAGGAACTCCATCTCGTCCTGGATGTACTTGTTTAGATAGTTGATGAGCCGCAATATTGCAACAAGAATGCTACAACTCCCAAGGATACCAACTTAAATTATCAACTTGGGGTTTATACAACCTTAAAAGGTGTTGGAACTATATGTGCAACATGCAATGTGTCCTTCTTTTAGTGATCTAATGCAATGAACTGAATGCCATGAAATCCAAGCCTAAACTAATTGCAAAAATGGGGATGTTACTCTATTTGTAGAAAGGAAAACTAATTACTTTTGCAGAGAGGAAATCATAGTTACTTTTTAATAAAGGAAATGATATTCTACTTTGCATGAATGTACATGTTAATTCTATTTGCATAAATGAAAACATTAACCTATTTGCAGAGTGTAAATGGTACATCAAAAGGAAGCCTAGTCTATGCAATAGAAATAATAATGTTGGAAATGGAAACCATAGCTTAAGATGTATGAAACAAAATGAAATCATTCTTCAATGACTTCATTCAAGATAGATTTTGTCAAAAAATTTCATAAGGTGCTTCATCAAGCAATCCTGAAAATCATCATTATGCTCTTCACATCATTAATCAGTCCACTAACCATAACTGTAGAATTGAATTACAATGGAGAAGAGACAAGGATTAAGAGGTATTTTGGTCTTGCTCAATCATGGATTCAGAGCCTATGGGTCATGATTCAAGCCTAATAGACAAAATCCAAGCTTTTGGAGCAAATTTGGTCAATTTTACATGTGCTACAAGAGGCCCTGTTTCGCTATAGTAGTGAGATGACTAGCTGAATTCCCGAGTAAATCAAATGAAAATGAGATGGGAATTATTGCTTTTATTAAGTAGGATTTCCTAAGCATCCATTCCAAGTGAAATCATTCCAAAATACCCTTTTTAACACATTTTAAAAAATAGCAGAAAATTACTACTCTAAAAACCAGAAATTCAAAAACTAGTGAACTAGTTAACCTACCAAATTCTTAACCTAATTAAGTGAAAATTCCATGGGGAATTTTTTTTATTAACTTGAAAATATTTGTTGGAATTACAAATTTATGTGGTTTAGTTTACACAATCCAAGTGTCCAAGTAAATTTTCAAGGCATTGCATCCATTTATGCATTCAAAAATTCATTTTAAAAAATGAAAAGTTACACATGTTATATGCATATATAGAACCAATATAGATCCATTTTGAAAAGGATTAAATCTATTGAGGTGCATATTTTTTTTCAAATTTTGCACTCTAAAATAGGCCCCATAGGCTATCTTTAGCCTTGTGGATGTTAAAATTTTATTTCTTTCCTTCTTATCTTTGTAGAGGTAATTACAGTTTCTTTTGCAGATGTTGTGTGGGTCCCACAATAACTAGTGACCATGTAAGTTAATTGTAGTTAAGAAGTCTTTACTTCAAAGATGGTCATTCCTAAACAAAAAGATGCCCAATAACGTCTTAGGTTGAACATGATTTAAGGTGTGACTTTATCATAATTAGTTAAATAAATTTTGTGTGGGAGCTAAAGAATTTTGATTTGAAGGAGTACCTACTAAATATATGATATGCATTTATAGTTTGGAAAATTTTCACATTATTGAATTGTTTCTTTAACATATATTTATTTTGTATGTGGAATGGAGAAATTATAAATCTTAGTTTCACATTAACAAAGTATAAATATAAAGGAGAGAAATTTATTATATATATATATATATATATAACAACCATTAAGAGTATGTGTTTCTTTGGTAAAATGTTATAGGTTCAAATTCAAAGAGGATTAAAATATATATACTAAAAAATCTCATATATCAATTTAATATCTAATTTAGCCATGATTTTAAAAATTAAACTATTTAATTTTAATTTAGATATTAGAAATTAATTAAATAGAATTATCCCTACTTTATCGTGGAGATCCTTGATTTGTAAATAGGCTTTGTTATAATATCATGGGCCATTACTATGGCATATCAATACTAGATTCCCATAAAACCATAACTCATTTCATATGACACTTGTTCATATAAATTTTTTTTAATTAATAATTTAATTAAAAGGATAAAAACGACATAACTACTTTGGAGATGAATCTCAATCATTGATTTGTGTACTACTATGAAAATTCTAGAATATTTCATCGAGGTTAAATCCTTACCATCTAGGTAATATTTTTTTATAATTAAATTAAAATCCTGAAAACCATTCCAAAATATACACGCTTATCTAAATAATTAAATTTTTTATTTTTAAAATTAATGAAAATTTTGTTAAATTTCTTATGATGTAATTTAATTTAATTGCGGATGGTTTTTTATTTCAGCTTAAGGTGGATGAGGATCTGTTGATTTTGTTGTTTTTTAATTGAGGGGCTAGATTTGTTCTCAAGGGAAAATGCTCAACATATGTTTAGTTTTAATGTTTATCAAGGGTTGTAGTGTATTGGTTTATTAGTTTGCATTGACTTCTAATAAATTTAAAAAATTAGATTCGTGCTATGTGGCTCCCCACCCACCAATTTCCTAGGGATTTGAGATTATTCCAATTCTAATAAGTTCCTCCATGATAAGTTATTCATTATTATTTATAACTTTCATACATATATATATATATATATATATATATATATATATATATAGATTTTTTCTTAATCAGGCTATTCTATATATATAGATTAGCAAAATGGTCCATTACTTTTAATAAATATAAAAAATTAGTTTCGTGCCACTTGGCTCCCACCCACCAATGTCCTAGGGATTTGAGATTATTCCAATTCTATTAAGTTCATTCACGATAAGTTCCTTATTATTATTTATAACATTCATTTATATATAAGCAAATTTTATTTAGCACAATGGTCCACTTTACAATAGGATGTGTAATTCCTTTTTTTTCTTAAGTTGAAGTTGACCCATGTCAAAACAAGAGACAGACAAATGTAAAATGGAGATGAAAAAGGTAGACAATGCCTAGCCCAATTCGAAAAAGGGACACCAATATAAATTTGAAAGACTTTTAAGTAGTTACTACCCACCAAAATTTATGCAAGTCTTTTTCCCTTAATTAATTTTTAAGTTTCATCAAATTCTTGGAAATTAATTTTTAAAATAATATTGAAAAGTAAATATTTATTTTTAGAAGTTAATCATTATAAATTGCATTTCTCAATGTTAATTGCCATGGGCTAATAATAAAAAAATGAAATATTATTAACCATTAATTAATTAAAATGTAATTTAATTATTTATAATATTTAAATTACTTTTATAATAAATATTATTATTTTTTTTACCCCCCCCAACTATGTAGAAAGCTACCATTCCTCAAGCGAGAGGATCTTAGAGCTGAATTAATCTTCTTCATTCTATTGGGCTTGGAGTTCAGCAATCTGATGATGCATTGTATCATTTTCGTTAATCATCCATGAGAAAGAGGATTGAATTATGATGTATAAGATTCTTGTAGAGGTCATTATTCTTTACATGATGGTCAATCTGAGGGCGAGGACAAGAACCACAGACATAAGTTCCTCCTAAGGCTACACAGCTAGAGCCAAAACAATCCATGATACTAGATGAGTAGAATAGGGAGCACCAAGTTGAGAAGTAAGAGATGTAGGAGGAAGAAGGAGAGGGGATGAAATAAGAAGCAGAGAGGAGGGGAAACTCAAAAATTGGAGAGCACAAAGGAAGGAGGGCTACACAAGAGGAGAAGTGAAGGGAAAATAATATTGCAAATGTCTCTAGGGAAGGCATTAAATATACTTATTAGGTCATCAAACAGAGCCGAAAGGCACATTGATTCAATTGAGGATAACCAAATAATCTAGAGAGAGGGTTTATTTTGGTGCATAAAAGGATAATTAAGAGCTTGGTGCTTCACTTTTGACCAAATTTCTAACTTCAAGGTCACGCTTTATTTTATAGAAAATATTGCAAATTTATTAGGAACTAGGGAAGACCATACCACTAGTGAGAGAGTCATTGAAGATGCGAGTTGAGATTCCTTAAAACAATTTGTCACTATGTAGCCTCTAAGCTGGTAACATTTCTTTTGAGATTCCAAGCGAACCAATAAAACTAGAGTCGAATATGATAGATAATACCTAGATATAAATAGGAAGTTTCTCTCTACCCATAGAAGACAAAGCGAGGGGTTGATTTGATTCCCTTCAACCCTATGAAAATAAAATGTAAATTGAATCCACTACCAACCCATAAGATCAACTTGCTCCAACAACCAAAAACTAAGGCAATTTTCTTGGAATTGCTTCAAGAGAAGTCTTCTCATGACTAGAATTTCCCATGCTCTAGAGTTTAAATCATCCTTTAATTTCATTAAATTACACATCCTTGTGACTCTCCTAAAAGCTAGATCGAGGATTAAATTTCAATTAGAGAACAAGCCATCCATAGATGGATCCACATGCATGGAGAGGGAGGATGCATGTTGATCACACTTACTATTGGCTCTCTCTACCTTGATTACTGTTACATGACACCAATTCATATGAAGTCGCCCATCGTGGTGAGATTGGACAATAATTGTAGCCAGGGGGGTCAACTTAATATTTTATTCTTGTTGCACACTGTTATCTAGCTTCCTATTGAGGGGACAAGAGAATTCACATAGATATAGCTTCATGGAATACTTTTCATGCCTAAAACCTTGTTAATCACTAATTTCCCTGCTTCAAGGAGGCATGCTTGATTTATTTCCCTGCTTCAAGGAGGCATGCTTGATTTTCTTTTACATCCGTTGTTGTATTATGACATCTTAAAATGTGGAAATAAGACTTATAAGAAAAAGAGTCCATAAAACTAGAGATCTTGCTTAGAAGGAGGTTAAGATAGCTATTTTTAGGAGAAGATACCTTAAGGAGATGTTGAATAATGATGAGGGAGACTCCAATGATCACAATTTTAGACACATCCCTCTCTTGAGCTAATTGGAGGCCGAGAAAGAGGCCATGCATTTTTTCCACATTGTTTGTGCTCTGTCCTAATCTCCATACGTAGTGGACTTCTTGGTTTTCATAGGACCCAAAAGAACCCCTCCCCCTCCTGCCGCCCCTTTTAATAAATATTAATCATTAAGAAGTTCAAAATTAATAAATATTGTTAGTTAAGTGGTTCAAAATTTTATTAGTGGAATTAAATAATTTTATTCATAAACAAATACAATGGAATAGACTCATTAATAATTAAGTGAATATTGATTCTAACCATAATTTTTTATTTAATAGATATTAAAAATAGTTAGGCACTTAAAAGAATTATTATAGAATTATTTTAAAAATAAAAACACTTATTTATATTACTTAGATATTTATTGTTTATTGCAAAATGAAATGAATTTTAACAAATAAATTAAATTATAGAAACTAATTATATAATTTTACTTAATATCAATAAGAAATCAGTAAAAAAAAATATTAATAATATATTAAAATGGTTATCAATCCATATTTTTTTAATTTATATATAATTTTTTTAAGAAATATATTCAACCTATGTTTGACATATATATCTAGCCAGGACAAACCCTTTAAAATATATCTATCTATATTTCACATAGAAAATATAAAATCTTTTAGACAATCTTCTTAACAAAAACATTATTGCTACAATACAATAAGACATTATTATTGTCCTTGGATAGGATTGGATTCTAGAGCCCCCACAACCACAATGCAGAATTACAATTAACAAAATACCTCAATTTACCAATCAATAAAACCTCCTAATTTAATTTAACTATATTTAAACTAAGTAATAAATACTAACTACCACTTAACACTGGTTTAAATTACATTCTTAAATATAAACCTGAATTTAACACCATAAAAATCCCCAATACAGTATTTTAATATGCATAAACCTAGCTATAATTTTCCAAATTTATGAGTATGGAATTTATGAATACCGCTTAATCTTTATCTTTATGATAGCTGGAAATTTTCCTTTTTTCTCATCGTCACATCATGTTGCTGGGAAATGATGATCCGACACAGTTTTCTAGTCTGATATGATCTTTTTACCCTGAGATATGGTCAAATTGGTGTATACATTATCAAGGTTCATCAATGCAGTGCAATTAAATGATATTTCAATATGTATTCTCATCGATAAACAAAATGATTGTAAAATTCAATGAGTAACCTGCCAATGATGAAATTGTACTTCACAAATTACCAGGCCAATGGTAGCTGTCATCAACCCCTGATACATGAATCAATGGAGGACTTCAGAGGACTTCTCAAATGTTGTGTTTTTTTATAGTAAACTTCAGAAATTAGCCAGCTGACCCTAGCTGTTATCAACCACTGATGTATGAAACAATGGGTTACTGGTCAAATGTTTTGTTTATGTAATTACAGAAGTTATCATTTCAATCATTGCATACCAAATAAAAAAATGGTCTAATGCTGAGGTAAAGTGGCTCTTATTTCTAAGAATAGTAGAAGAAAAATATATAATCTGATTTTGCGGTGATAAAGTCAGATTTAGGGTGACATATGATGAACCAAACACAAAATTTTAGAAACCAAGTGCGTAAAAGTAGCTATGATTAGCACAATACAAAATAAATAAACAAATCACTCATTCAAATTATATATTCAACCTGCAGCCCAGAATTACAGCAATGATTTTTGTGCACGTGATGACCTGTGAGTCTATGGTGTCCGCCTGTCTGACTTGAGCGATCAGCAGGCTTTTGAGAAGGTGAGAAGCAAGAGGCTGAATCAATAAAAAAAGGGAAAAGGAAGGCGTTCTGTTCTTGTCAGGTCTGTGGAGGACATGATAGTTGATGCAGCCTCTGCTTTATCAAACATAATTTACAGATACCAACGTCGTTATTCAGGCCGTTTTGCTGTCGTACCATATCCCATAATGGGATTTCGTTGCACAATAATATTCTGCCATTCGCCACTGGTATTATTTAATGTATTCAGTGGATGTGTTCCTGCTTCGACTTTGACTCATCTCCCATTCAATCATGGAGTGGCATCACCGCGATAGAATCCACTGGGACGCCTTTAAAACTGTTTCGCTTTAATCTTTATGACTAAAACTACAAATATCTGAATGCACGTGATTGACTGTAACGTGAAAATGACAATACGGTGGAATGTTCTATGGAGCCCTAGGGCTCAAGGTTTTTAAAAACTAAGTGTACCATATTGATTGGCCCTTCCCATAACTAGCGGTGGGGCAAATTCATCAAATCGAAACATTTATTGCTCTCAGAAATGTTATTGTTAAAAGGAAAGTAGAAAACAAACGAGAGAAGGTAGGTTTAATTATCATCATGATGTAGTTTAAAGTTTTAAAAAAATCAAATTGTGTGTGCAATTGGTCCATGGTTAAAAATATATTATAGTGATTGGACCTCCCCATAACCCTAGGCATAACTAGAGGTGGGGCAAACTCATCAAATAGAAACATTTATTGCTCTAAGAAATGTTATTATTAAAAGGAAAATAGAAAACAAACAAGAGAATGTATGTTTAATTATCATCATAATCCAGTTTAAAGTCTTAAAAAATCAAATTGGTGTGTGAATTTGTTCCATGCTTAAAATATATTATATTCAAATTAAACATGGCAACCCATCACATAGAAATATTTATTAAAGTGGGACATGCTCAACAACTCATTATAGAACTCACTGTGAGAAAATTATTCTTAAAAAGAAGTATGTTTTGCAATCTTATAATTATAGTAAATAAATTAAAGTCATTAAAAAATAAATTTGTATATAAATTAAGGTCATTAAAAACAAAAAAAAATTGTATAAAACTTATTTTATTAAGAATATATTTAAATTAGACGCATAATTTGAAGTGGGCAACATCATCAAATCTAAATATTTATTAAATTGAGAGATGCCTTACATCTGATTTTTTTTAATATTATAATAATAATAATTAACATCTAATTTAAATTTATTAAGAAATCAAATCAGTGTGTGAGATTTTTTTGTTAAAAATGTATTATATTTTAAAAAAGGTGTAATTGAAAGGGTTAAATATTAGGGTATAGCGCAAGTAGTTATTCTCACAATTCATTTTCCATATATCTTCTCAACCCTATGTATTTTCTATTTAATATAGATTAGATCATTATAGTATTTATCTTGATGCTTTAAGAGTGATAATAGTAGAGGAATAAATTCATAGGACCATTCTTATTGATGGGTCCTAGTTGGGAAAATTGGGGCTTGAAACTTTCTAGAAGTAGTTTGAGGCATCAAACACATTTTTTAAGGGGGAAACTTTGTCACTTAACCATAGAGCCCCCCAATGTTATTCTACACACATATACCTTTCGAACAGTGCAAGAATTGCCTTGATCATAGTTCGTATGCAAAATTTATGCCACTATGAAGTTGACCTTCTTGTTTTAACCACCATAATTCAAGAGGATGTCACGTCACCCCCCATTATTCATGGAAAAGGGACTAGTCATGTGATCATGATGAATAAGACTATAGAAGAGTTAATATTGTAACTCTATTTAGGAGTTAAAGGATTCAAACTTAACTACTAGTAGTCTATCATCGTTGTATTGTAATAGGGCCACTAGAAGGAAAAGGTGTTCCATTCTATTCAAGTGCATTTTGTTCCAAAGATTAGTGGAGTAACGAAGAGTGGATAGGGAGAGAGAAAATAAAGAGGATTTGTGCATTGTAGTAGCCCATAGGCCATAGACCTCACTTCTTTATACTTGCATCCATTTCTATTCAGAGAAAGAGTTAGTAGAGCAACCTCACCTTCTAGCTGGGTTTTCTCCTAAAAGGGTTTCCTAGGTCATGTCTTGCATTCTTGTGGTTTGTGAGTGATTTTTCTATTTTTTCTTTATTTTCTACATAAATATAATTTGCATGCATTTACAATAAACTTTAATTATCAGATCCATAAATCTAAGGAGAAATTAACCCTAATAGTGCAGATTTTAGATTTTTCAGTATAAAAATATTAGATCTATTGTGACAAACTATCTAATAGAATATCCACGACAATTTATGGATCATATTAGTATGAGAGTAGGTTTCTTTGTGGATATTATGGGGATTTGCAAGGAATCTAGATCTACTAAGATGAAAGTCATAGAACCCTAGAGATGACTGACCAATCTATCAATAACCTTGAAGATCCCATGAAGGAGAGGTTTATGCAACTGGAAGCACAAGTCATAAATATAAAACATAATGTGAGCCTCCTCATGGAAGTCCTAACCAATAAGAATAGGCTATTCAGAGAATATAGAGGTTCTAATGTGGAGGTTAGATCAAAGGGGAAATTAGGAGATTGAGAAGAACCAGAGAGAGAGTATGAGAAAGAACTCAAAAATGATCAACCTAGTTTAATTTACATGAACCATTCAAAATCCCTATTCAAAATCAAAGTGGAATGATCAATATCAATCCATATTAAGATGAGATTAACATTCTGAAGTTAAATCACTAGTTGTAGCAATTAGAAGTGTATTTTTCTATTCATCATATAAGGAAGAACAAAATACTTCGTGTACTTGGATAAAATTAGAGGTCTATTCAATACCCCAACGAAGTTGCTTACTTCACAATTCTATGAGGAAGCCTTTCTCTTCTTCACCCTTTCTTTTATTTTCACTATCCTTTAGCATTTATTAAAATTTATTTCCTTGGGGTGGAAGAGGGATCTTGACTTATTTTACATGCATAAGATGTTGTTCCTTGTCTGAGATATTTGAATGATATCTAAAATTGATAGGCTCATCTTAAGTTTCCTCCTTTCCCTTCTTTACTCGATTGAGTTGGTACGTTAAACACCATTCAATATAAGGCCGAGTCAGGAAAGAAGATCATAATAAAGATATGGGATTTGTAGTTTGGCCAAAGGCTTTCCATCTAAAACTAATCATATTTTCCATCTAGACATCATTAAATTTAAATATACGTAAACCCAAACAAAGAAGGGGATCATAGACTAGCCAAGCATTGTTTGTCATCACAATTTCTCTTTCGAATCTTTGCCATATTTCCTTTCAAGCTGAACAAGAGAAATTTTCATGCATGGTCTTATTGAATAAAACATGAAAGAAAATACATGACAAGACAATAAATATAAAGGCGTGAAAAGGAAAATGAAAGATAAAAAACAAGAAAACAAAGAAAATACAAAGACTAGATGAGGAAGAAAATGCAGGGTCATGTGATGCAACTAGAAAAGTAAAAAAATGCAGCTAGACCTACTCCTAACCTAATGGGCTAGAAGGTCAGGATTAAGTGAAGTGAAATTTCCAATCTAGCCACTGAAGTTGCTCTCGACCTCCAAGTAGAAAGATACGAGCAATTAAAAACAATATAAAGAAATGTGCAAAAGTAAAGACAACAAATAGAATACCTTGCATAAGAAATTGAAGTTCTTGCCTACTGGCAGAAAGATGTGCCATAACAACTAATTTTAACTAGTATGCAACCTTACCTTTTCGATTAGAAAAACAATCATGCAAGCCTCCAAAGCTTCTTGTGAATGTACCTTTAGTTGTGTTCTCATTCTTAGCAAACATCAAGAAAATCAAAACTTATTATAGCTCGCTAAGTAAGATGTTTCCAACCAATCAAAGATCTGATCATGGAATTCGAAACAATCCTTTTGAAACCATAGAACTCTTGGGAGAATAAACTTTCAATTAGCACATTTGAATCATAGGGAGAGTCTTGCAAAGAAAATAAAACGTAATCTCATTTGAAAACCTTGTCAAGATAGTGAGGACATGATATAACCATCAACAAAGGGTGAAGTGCCTCAACTGTTTGAAAAGTATCTGAACAATGAAATGGAAAATCATCAAGATCAATGGGTTCAATAAGATCAAACAATTTAAAACAATTACCATGAGATATACTAGAGGTAAAATGATCATTTGAATGATAGTTGTTAGACCTGGTTTTACCATCAAATTGGTGACTTGAAATACAATATTCTTGATTCTCAATCAGTTCCTTCTATGTCTAATTTCATAGCAGACCAATAATATGAATTCTTGGGGAATTGAAAATAATTTTTGACCTTTTAAATCTAGGAAACCAAATAGAATAACATGTTGACAAAAGGTTAGAAATATATGTCAAATCAAATATAAGATCCATATCAACATGGGGGTTTTGATCCCCCTAAATGATTCAAGAATTTAATGATACTCAAAAGGATTGATAGAACAAAGACTAGGAGTTGATTGTTTACAAAAGCACTTAAAAAATATGAATTCTTCGTCCAATTATGATTTTTATCTTGATAATTAGAATGATAGGATTAATAGCTCTATGGATCCATGAAAGATATACATTCCAACCTTGCATTCGATGTAATAGGTTTACATGGAGATGAATTAACTAAAACCAAACTCTCAATTTGATAAAAAACCTAATCTTGAAAACTAGAAAAATTATCTTGGAAAAACCCAAAATATTTCAAGAAAAATTTTGCATCGAGTGAAACAATGCAGAGAAAAGAATCATGTGAGAAAATCTAGATTTCGCCTAGTATGGGGACTTCGTTGGGATTGTGAGAACCTAACATAACCATTAATTAGAGTTGAAGTGCCTTGACTCTCTGATAAGTCCTGGAACTTCCAAATGTTGAATAATCATATTTTGAGAACTAAGTCAGAGCACAAATTTCATGTGGATACCTACTATTGGTTATTTCAACAAGATCACTATTGTCTATGGAATCCATCTACAACACTGATTTGATCAGATTTTTCAATCTGAATAAACATAATTCTTTATTCATAAGGTTCTTCTAATAGTATATCTAAGGATGCATAGATTAAAGAAATATCATGAGCAACCTGAACTAAAGAATTATCCTGATGCAAGATTGTAAATTGCAAGGCAAGGGATAGATGCTCTATGACTTCATTGCTTTATTCTTCATCAAGGATGATCTCACTGCCTTGTATCAATTCAAAGTTCAAGTCATCGAATTTTGGATTCGAAGAGCATGGCACATTTTCATCACAAGTTAATTCATTACGAGTAATAGGACACAAGGGATAGTAAGTTGAAGAAGAAGTTCCTATAAGAACATCATCTTGAGAAATAAAAATATTTTCCAATAAACCTGCACATTCATCAACGGGATCATGTTCATTAAAATGATTATTGTCAAAGGGTTTCTCCTAGTTAAAAGCTTTGATTTCATTTGACTGATTGTTAGGATCACAAGATTCTAGGTTAGCCAAGAATGAAGGAACAACATCTTGACATAGAGGACTTTGAAATAAGGAAGAGAGATAAAATGTGATTTCATCTTTCTGATCCTTTACCTGTGGAATGTGACCACCTTGTACCTCATCAAAAATTGAACTAACAAACTAAGGGTCAAGAATATATGAAGAACATAATGATGGAGTAGATTGATCAAGTGAATTAGGGTACAAAAAACTATCATATGTAGATGATGGAGGATGATAGGTGTTCTATGAAGAAACAATACTTTCAATTGTAATAGATTTGAGATCAAGATTATGTGCATTATGATATTGAAAAATCAAGGGGTCAACCTCCACCTTAGGCTCTATGAATTTATTAGAACATTGAAAGTCTTCCTGAATAATATATTGACCATGGGAAGAAAAAGAAGGTGGAAGAGGAGGATTAGTAATTTTATTTTCATATTTCCCAACTTCAACAATAACACCAGAGACTACATTGTTAGGCAATGAGAAGGGAGGAGGATAAAGGAAAAAAGGGACAGTAGGTTTCTCATTTGAGTTTAGAGGTGTCTCATGATTAATAAAAGTTAGGAGAGAACAATCAATTAACAATTCATACTCACAATGTTTCAAAGAGATTTGAACCAAACACTAAAAATTTTCCTTCAATAAATCCCAATCCACATCTTCTTTAGGAAACTCATACCATAGGTGAAGAAATATATTGGAAAAACCCTTTATTAATTCATCATGCTTCATTATAAGTATATTAATCCTTTTATAAACTTCTCGGTAATTAATGAGCTCCAGTATTGCAGCAAGGTTGCCGCAACTCCTAGGGCTGCCAACTTTACTTCATCAACCCATAGTTCATACAAACTTAGAGGTGACATTGTATAAACAGTAGATGCAATGGTCTACTCTTGCCACTTTTCAACTCGGGTGATAAACCACTAGGGTTTTTCAAACTAGTCTTCTATTGACTAGAAGGAGTCTCACTACCAAATAGCAAAGGGAAAACTATTTTCAATGCAAAAAGGAAATGTTGCCTACTCTAGGAAATGAAAGTGATGAATTGGAAAATGCTAGAAAGTGACATGAAATCATCTAGCTAAGTATCTACACATATTTCTTGCAAAGGATACCTAACTTAACCTCGCATCTAACATCTAGTTATCTGGACTAAATAAGTATGGAAATTATCCTAAAACTACTATGGTTGTTGCATGCATGTACTAACTAGAAATTGCAGAAAAGCCTTTTTGATTTTCAATTTTATCAATGTAAATGCTAATTTAACCAATTTGATCCATGGAAGGGTATGGAAGCCAAGTGGAGGCCTAACCTAAGCTCAGATGACCATTTTTGCTCAATTTGGGCTTAAAATGGGCTTTTAGAGGGTTTCTTGTAGTACAAAGGATGTCCTATTTTACTACAAGAAAGAGGACAAAAGCTTATAGGGAGGTAGGAAAGGTAGAATTAAGTGTGGGAAAGGTGTCTGATGGGGGAATAAGGCACAAAGGAGGTGCGCACTACCCAAGGCTTAGTCCAAGTCTTCAAGATGGTTGGACTTGCTCAAGGAAAATGTCCACTTTGCTACAAAACAGAAATTCGGATTAGGTTTTGGTGGACTTTGGTAACATAGGTGGAGAAGACTTGGATAAGGATGGTGAGATGAGCCCCCCTACATATCAGAAACTCTTGCAACAACATACATAATTTTCTTCATTTATGCACAACGTCATTAATATATGGAAAAGATGAGTTGAATTTAGGAAAAACAATGTTATTAATAGATAATGGCTAAGTCTACTAATGGAAGTGCTTCTAAACCATAGAAAACTCAAGAAACAAAAATTAAAATTGTAGGTACTTCTAAGGAATTGAGAAACAATGATCTATGCAACAAGAAATCCTAAGTTATGCAATGATCAAACAATAAATCTATTTTTGGGTAGTGAAAATGGAACCCTCAAAACATGAGGCAGAGGCCACTACAAAAAGATTTTATGAAGTATTTACTTTCACTACTGTACCACTGATCTATTTGTCCACAAATGGAAGTAAACTAAGTAATAATCCAAATAATTACAGATTAAACACAACACAAGTCACTCCAACAGCTCACTATGAATATAATCTAAGCATACATATACAAAAAGAGGAACCTATGCTACTAAGGTTGGGCCCTCACCCAAGAGCTTCAACCCTCTAAGTCAACTCAGTGTTGGATCAAGGGAATGCTTCTCATTCTCATCAAAATGTCAAAAATACATAAGAGTAAAAAGTCACAATGTCTTAGCTCAAAAATGCCCCTTGGCTACAACAAAAAAATTTCAATCCTAATGAGGCCCTAGGCATTCTTATTTATATAACTGAAGCTACCAGCGACTTCCTTAAAATGAGGGATGCTTGGCTCCTAAACTCAAGATTAACTTTTCTTAAACTATCACTGGCTTGGCTGCCAATGACCTCGGTGGGATTGGTTGCTTGTAACTCCAAGCTGATGAGATGTGGTGGAGGAATCTTTGAGTGATTGAAGAGTTAAGGAGGGAGATCCAATCTCCTAAAATCCCTCTTTCTTTTCTACTTCGTGTTCCTGCACATAAATTAGCCAAAATTGCTCCAAATCCTACAATTAATGCACACTAGGCCACATGACATAACATCTCATCTTTACCCTTCTCACTAAGAAAAATATAATAAAATATGTAACGAAATGTGAGAAAAGTTGATTTTAATAAGTTGGAGAGTGGTATTAAGGTCCATATAATTTACCTATTTATGAGCCTCATCATCGCCCCCCTACTGAACATGTTGCTAATCCTCTGAGCAACTTAATCTATGTCCATGTCTCTCATTGCCCTTGTGGCCTCTCTGATATCCCAGGCTTCTGTTGATGTATTATCCTCTTGTGGATAAAATCATGTATGCTTCTCTATTTCCTCCCACTTATTTCTTTCCTCTTCCTCCTTTCTTCCTTCTAACATACCCAAGAGCAATGCTGGACTGAGTTTCAAACCAATGTAGTTGATTTTGAGTCTCTGTAGTTCTTTCTTATACAATGGGGACCTTTCTAGTGCACCTCTCATTCTTTCAGAGGAATGATACTCCCTGATCCTTAGGTTTTATGTTAAGGTGCCCCATCTCCTTTGGCATGCTTTTTGGTTTTCATCCCCAGGAAATCTCAAGGTTTCTTCAAAATGAGTGATTGCTTTCACTTGTGTAGCTAGGTATCTTGGTGCAAGCTAGGTATCATTGGCGATGATGTTGTGGGTGCTAATGCCAACGATGGAATTGATTTGTTCTTCTCTGATGTAAAGGGGCTCTTTTTCTTCTCTTTCCAACACCCTTTTTACTTCCTTAGCCTTGACCTCCTCATGGCTCATCCATGATGCAAAGGCCATTAGTTCTAGGTCCCCCAACTTTGCATTGGTGTTTGACACATTCAAGTCTATTAAGGCCAGGTTGTGCAAGTAGAATTTATATATCTTGTCCTTATCCTCTAGGGTGCTTTGGTCATAGACCTTAATGAACTGCTTATAGTATTGGAAAGGCATAGTCCCTCGTTGTGCTAGGGTCTTTATATGAAATTGCAACCATTGAACTTTTAGGTAAAAGGCATATTAATTTGGTGGCATCTTGCACTGGAGTGCCTCCATAGAGAGGCTTTCCGTAGTGGCTAATTCGCTATATTTTTCCTATACATGCTTCCTCAGCCATGTGTTTTCAACCTCTAGTTGATATTTCATAACTCTTTCCGTGTCTCTTATCCTACTCAACTCTCTTCCCATCTCTAGTAGCTTCTTTTCCATATGGCCCACATCCTCTACATTCTTTGATTTAGAAATTTTTGTCCAGCGATGTGTCCTTGCTCTCTCCTTCTCAAGCTCAAAGAAGAGATGGATAAAAAAATTATGTGGTATTACTCTGCATCCCTCAATGAATCTGTAATAGGAGCTGCGATTAGGCTGTGGGCTAGGTTACTATAGCTCTTTGGATTCTCTCTTTAATGTCTTTGGAGCATCTTCCTCCTCCTATACTTGTGTTGCTACTTCCTTTCCTTTCCTTTGTCCTTGTTGTCCTTCCTACTACTTTTTCTATGTTTCCTGTAGTGCTGACAGAGTTTCCTATAGGACTATCGGTGTTTCCTATAGGAGGCTTTTCCCTTTCTGAAATGGGGTCAAAGGTTCTTTGATTTTCTTTGCTGAGATTGACCTGGTGACAGGCCTCCTAACATAGGTGATTGGCAACTATGGGGAAGCTTGTTTTGATGTGCCCTCTATTGGGTTGTGTTATATTCATTCAATGACTACTCCACATGTGGGGGGGAGGCAGCTCCCCCTGTACGTTTCGTGAGGCGCTGTTGGGGGGTCACAAAGGGGGAAACTTGCCCCCTTGATGGGGGGTATGCAGGGGGGCAACAACGCCCTGGGAAATTTTTTTTTTGGACCCTATATTAGGTCGGTAGACCTACCTATGGCTTTGTGCATGGATTTCGCACATGGTTTTGGGCATGGTGGTTTTCTGTCCATGGTATTTTGTAGATCCGGTCAGGGGAACTACAATCATGTTCTAATCCAAGGATAATGGATTAGGGTTTTTTGGATGCTTTGACATGTATATATATGTATTGTAACATTAAAAAGAATACAATGAAAATAAACCTGGTAGTCCCGGTTTTGGGATCTAAGGGAAAATCTCTATGTATATCTTTTTTTATGTTTTATGCTCTCGCCATTTTTTTTCTATTTTTTAGAATTCGTATGAAGGTATTTTCTATACGGGGTTAAAACCTACATTTGGTATTAGAGTCATTTTGGCTTAAAGGGAATTCCTTTGTTGCTGAGGGGTTTTTTCTCAGACCTATGGTAGACCCTATTTAGTGGGAGATATGCGAGATCGATTCTTGTGGAGAAAGAAGATCGTGAGCAGTGGAAAGATAGAGATCAAGAACTTTAATGGTCAGAGTTTTGAGTTGTGGAAACTCAAGATGGGGGATCTATTGGTGGATAAAGATCAGTGGACCATGGTAGATCCAAGTTCTAAACCAACAACAATGTCAGCTAAAGACTAGGAGAAGTTGGATCGAAAGGAAAAGAGCACAATACGATTGTGTGTCTTGGATTCAATATTGTTGATGTATCAGGGGAAGCTTCGACGAAGGATTTGTGGGACAAGCTAGGGACTTTGTACCAATCTAAGTCTTTGGTGAATAAATTGTTCTTACAGAAAAAGTTGTATAACCTGAGGATGAAAGATGGAGACTCGGTGAGAGAACATCTAAACACATTTAAATCTATGGTACGCTAGTTATTATCTATTGATATTAAAATTTCAGATGAAGATAAGTGCATCATTTTGTTGTGTTCTCTACCAGATTCATGGGATAGTTTGGTTGTTGCAATAGGTAGCAATGTAATTGCCTTGTAGTTTGACAAAATAGTCTCATCCTTGCTATCAGAGGAGATGAGATGGAAAAATATGGAGGGCCAGAATGGTGATTCCTTGTCTATATGAGGACGGTCCTAGAACAGAAACAATAATAATTCCTTAAGTGGGAGATCTAAATCTATAGGGAGATCTGAATCTCCAAGAAAACCTGTAAAGGTGTGTTGGAAATGCATAAAGGAAGGGCACTTCAAAAGGGTCTAGAAATATAAAGCTCCTGAAAAAGGAAAGGGATTTGATGATGCTCCTTTTGCAGAGGTGAAAAACACCTTAGATGAAGGTGGGGATGTGTACTTGGCTTCTTCTTCAAGTACACATGTAGATTATGAGGCATGGTTGATTGACTCAGGTGCATCCTTTCACTTCACTCCCCATAGAAAGTGGTTCTGCGAGTATGAGAAATATGATGGTGGTGATGTCTTCTTAGGGGATGGAAGGAAGGCTAGAATCGTTGGTCACAGAAAAGTCAAGTTTAAGTTGCAAGGTTGAAGGATTAGAACATTTCCGGGTGTTCTTCATATTCCTGCATTGACCAGAAATCTGATTTCTGTAAAAATGTTGGATGATGCAAGTGTAAAAACAATGTTCGAGTAAGATATCTACAAGATGGTTCAGGGAACACTAGTATTTATGTGGGGAGTTTGGATTGGAACTCTATACAGGCTTTGGGGTAGCACTATTATTGATGGGTGCAAAAGTTCTACGGTTCTTGAAAGTGGATTAGAAAATCTAGTGGTCTTTGGAGAAAATACCATGCTATGGCATCAAAAGCTTGGAAATATTGGAGAGAAGGGCCTTCGAATACTTCATAGTAATGGTATGTTAGAAGGTATGTCTAATTTCTCTTTGGATTTTGATTTCTGTGAAAATTGTGTATATGGGAAGCATAATCAGGTGACTTTCCCCTCTGGTGCTAAGAGGGTGAAACAAATATTAGAGCTTGTGTGATGTGTTTGGACCTGGGTCGGTTCCATCACTGGGTAAGTCTATGTACTATGCATCATTTATAGATTAATTCTCAAGGAATACATGGATATATTTTCTCAGGAAGAAATCTGAAGTCTTTGATAGGTTCAAATAATGTAAGGCTCTGGTGGAAAACCAGACAGAGAAGAAGATAAAGGTGTTGAGGACAGATAACGGTGGAGAGTTTTGCAAGAAGGAATTTGAAGAGATATGTAAGAAGCGTGGTATAGAACAATAGAAGACTACTCCATACACACCTCAGCAAAATGGATTTGCATAAAGAATGAACAAGATATTGATGGAAAGGGCAAGAAGCATGCTTAGTGGTGCAGGGTTAGGACAGGAATTCTGGGCATAGGTGGTGGAGACTGCATGTTACTTGGTCAACAAATCACCTTCATCACCGTTGGAGGATAAGACTCCACAAGAGGTATGGAATGGTAAGAAACCTTCTCTTTCACATCTAAGGGTATTCGTATGTGATGCATATGTACATGTTTCAAAGGAGAAGAGAACAAAGTTGGATAGTAAATATAAAAAGTGCATCTTTATTGGGTATAAGGATGGTTTAAAAGGTTATAAGATTTGGAACCCAGAAACAAGGAACGTTGTGTACAACCAAGATGTGGTTTTTAGAGAGGTGAAATATGTTATTAAACATGAATTACTACAAAAGGAACCTGAGAAGGTAGAGTTTGAACTAAAGGAGGGAGAATCGGACTTTTCAGCAGAAGAGGAATTAGAAGATGACGATCCACAAACTTTGGCTATGACAAGATCAGTTGGAGAAAGAAGGTAGCCAAAAAGGTATAGTCCATATAGTTTTTGTTCAAATTTTACTTTATCTATTATTGATGATGACCCCAGAACTATGAAGGAAGCAGTAAATTCATAGGATGGCAAACTCTCCAAAGAGGCCATGGTTGATGAAATGACATCTTTCACAAAAATGAGGCTTGGGATCTTGTGGAGTTGCCGATTGGAAGGAAACCCATTGGAAACAAATGGGTGTTTAAGAAGAAGATGAATGCAGAAGGAAAGGAGGAGAGATACAAAGCTTGGTTGGTAGCAAAAGGTTATTCCCAGGTGTTGGGAATTAATTTGGTGATATTTTTTCTCCTGTTTCCAAGGTAGTTTCTATTAGATTACTTTTATTTGTTTCTATTGCTTTTGATTTTAAGGTAGAAGAGATGGATCTGAAGACAATATTTCTTCATGGTGATCTAGAAGAAGAGATCTACATGAAGTAACTTGAAGGCTCTACGGTGAAGGGTAAGAAAGAACTATTATGCAAGTTTAAAAAGTCTCTGTATAGGTTAAAATAGTCACCAAGGATGTGGTATCAGAAATTTGATACATTTATACGGGGACTTGCCTTCACCAGAAGCAAAGAAAATCACTGTGTGTATTTTAAATTAATTGGTGATCATGTTATTTATCTGGTCTTGTCTATGGATGATATGTTGCTGGTTGGAAATGACAAAGAAATTATCCAGGATTTGAAGACCCAATTGTCTTCCAAATTCGACATGAAAGATCTCGGTGCTGCAAACTATATTTTGGGCATGGAAATTAAACGAGATTGGGTAGAGAGGAAGCTCTAGTTAAAACAGAGGAAGTATGTCGAGACAATACTGGATAGGTTTAATATGAAGGATAGTGAGCCAGTGAAGGTTCTTATTCTTGTAGGTGTAAAGTTATATGTTGAACAGTGTACCAAGACACAAGAAGAGGAAGAGGACATGTCTCGTGTTCCATATGCAAGTGAAGTCAGTAGCCTGATGTGTGAAATGGTATGTACTAGATAAGACATTGCACATTCAGTGGGAGTATTGAGTAGGTTTATGTCAAAACTAGAGAAGGAGCATTGGACAACAGTGAAGTGGGATTTTAGGTATTTGTGTGGCACTAGTGATTATGGTTTGTGCTATCAAGGAAGACCATGATTGGAAAAAGTTTTGGACATCTGTGGATTTGTTGATGCAGACTGGTCTGGAGATATGGATCAGAGAAGATCTATAGGTGGGTATGTCTTTAACCTATTTGGAGGTTAGTCAATTTGATGAGTAAGAGACAATTTGTAGTGGCAATTTCGACTATAGAGGCAGAATACATGGAAACCACTCATGCAAGCAAGGAATCAGTTTGTTTGCAGAGATTGGGTTCAAGTATGGGGTTAGTACAATGAGCTATAAGGATGGATTGTTACAACCAAAGTGCAATTTTCTTGGCAAAGAACCCTGCTTATCATTCAAAGACAAAGCACATTGATTTTCAGTATCACTTTGTGAGGGATATGGTTGAGGACAAAAAGGTGTTGTTGGTAAAGGTGGACACTTTAAAGAATACTGCAGATGCATTGACAAAGTCTGTGAGCACTGCGAATTTATCTTGGTGTAGAGAAACAATGGGCATTGTAGGGCTGGATCAATGACTAAGATCTCCTGTGGCCCCCTGTGGAAAGAAAACAACAAGTGGGAGAATGTTGGTTTGTGTTATATTATTTCCACAACTACCGCACGCGTAGGGAGGCAACTCCCCCTGTACATTGCACTAGGAATTTCCAAGGGGTCACAGGGGGGGTGGATGCCTCCCCTATTGGGATCGCCCCCTTGCACGGGGTCTAGGGCAGTGCCCTCGGAAAAAAAAAATGACCCTATATTAGGTGGGCGGACCTACCTATGGTTTTGTGCATGGATTTCGCACATGGTTTTGGGCATGATGGTTTTTTGTCCAGGGTATTTTGTAGATCCGATCAAGGGAACTAGGGTTATGTTCTAATCTAGGGTTAATGGATTGGGGTTTATGGATCCTTCAACATGTATATATATGTATTGTAACATTGAAAGGAATATAACGAAAAATCAATCTGGTAGTCCTAGTTTTGGGATCTAGGGGAAAATTTCTGTGTATATTTATTTTATGTTTTATGCTCTCGGCATTGTTTATTTTCTATTTTTTAGAATTTGTATGCAGGTAATTTCTGTACGAGGTTAAAACATACACCCTCTTTACCTTCCATTTCTGAAGAGACCAGTTTTTCTTGTCCATTTGGTGGGTCTTCAAAGATGATAGTAGTCTTGGTAGGTGTTTGTGGTCTCCTGTGTTTGATCCTAGTGCTTCTTGTTTTGAAATATAGGGGAGTCTTCCTCTACCTTTTTCATGTTGACTTTATGGGTGTGCTTAGGGTAGCCAAGGCAGCAGCTACCTCCTTCTCTGTTGGTTTAGGAGACACTCTTGGAGATTCTGCCCCTTCCACGATATGTTTTTAAGGGCTTGCCTCATCCTTTTGTTCTTCTTCTCCACTTTTCTCTTTTCCTTCCTCTTCTTCCTCTATTTTATTGGTCTCTCTCTCCTCTTCTTCCTCTCTTTCTTCCTCTTCTTCTTCATGTTCTTCCTCTTCTTCCTCCTTAGGTTCTTCTTCATCCCCCTTAGGTTCTTCCTCTTCTTCTTCCTCAAGTTGTTCTTCTTCCTCCTTAGGTTCTTCTTCTTCCTCCTCCCACTAGTGGTTGGGTCCCTCTCATATTCATTTGCTTCAATCATAGCCTCCCTGTCTATGTCCCTAAATGTGGACCATAGAATAGGGACTCTTAATTGGCTTAAGGAATCTTCTAGTATGAGCTTGATTAGTCCATGATGTGCCAGCTGTTGATGTTTTCCTTCCTATACCTTTATTCTCATGTCTATTATTGATAGCAACAAGAAGTAGGTCATAGTAAGTCTTTTGTTAAGGGGTAACTCTTCTCCAAATCTCAACTCATGGAGGAGTCTAAATTGGTAACCATGAACTATACTGATCCTTCCCTCACAAGAAATATACTTGAGAATGTGATAGCTTACTTCATCCCAAGGATAGGGAAGGCTCTCCCTTCTAATCCCATTTTTTCCCTCAATTGGCTCTTCATCTCTCAAGATTTTATTTTTCTTAGCATAAGTGCTACTAGCTTTATCCTCATTTCTCCATTGCATTCCTAGAGGAAGTGTAGTGATTCTTCTAATGATTTCAGGGGTAATTGTTACTAAAAAATTGCTCACCACAAAAGTAGCACTGACTCTAGCCCAAGGTGTGAGTGACATGGAAAATTCCCAAGCTACATCATCATCATATCCTCTAAGCAGCTCGAAGAATCCCAACCATTGATGCCTTCTAAATATCTCTACCACATGGGGATGGAGCTGTATTCTGGATGTCCTTGTGAGATCCCTTCTGTTGAAACCTCTTGTAATTTTCTCCTCTCTGTCAAGATGAATGTAGGTAGTTTGGTGGCTTACCTCTAGAGCTTTCTAAGGTGACTGCGGGTTTAGATTTTAGGAGGGTGATGACTGCAATTCTCTTTTTATCCACACACAATTTCTCCACTCAATTCTGTCTATCCCCATGCACACTGTAATTACTAGAAATAAAGGAAGATTTCTTTTCCTTTTTCTATTTCCTAGCTATCAAGCCAAAACACAGAGGATATGGGCCACCTACCTTTCACTGTGATGCCCTAGGTGAGGAGAATTTCTAAATAGTTGGGCGCTGGGCACCCCCTTGCAGAGTTTTTTTGACAATTCCCATTGTTTCTTGTAGTTCTCTTAATTTCTTGTAGCTGTTCACTGTAGGATGGCCGAAACTGGTTTTCTTCTTCGATGGCTCCTCTAGGTGGTCCCAGTTCTCTAAATATCGAAATGAATGATGTGTGCATGAAAGTTAGGAATTTTTTCTATTTATGGTTGATTCCTTGGAGCACTATGTTGGCTGGCAGTGTACGTGATTTCCCCTTTTGGACCTTTGGATGACCGTTAGTTATCACACAACCTTTCCTCGTAATCATCACCCACTCCTGTAAAACTTAACTCGACCACCTTTTTGACTTACTTTCTTTAATGTGACCTCGCCATGTGGCTTGTTGACTAGGACATTACTTTTTGTTTTTAGGTTGAGGGTGGCCAAGTTAACTGGCCATCTTCAGCTTATAAAATCAACCTTTTCATATTCCTACACTTTTATCATTTTCGTACTTAGGAAAGAGCATGGATGAGGTGCCATACACGTGCCTTCCTTCACTTGGTCAATGCATGCTGGAGGGTGGCTCTGTTGTGCTTCTTCTTGTTCAAGTACATGTTTTCCTTTGCTCTTGTTTTGTTGATTTCACCTAGTTGATATGTTTGTCTTCTTTGTTGTGGTGTGCAGGTGCTTGCCTCTTCTACTGTTGTTGAGCTCTGGATAGGTGCCATAGTTCTTGTAGGGGTGTTGATACTCTTTCTCTACATGGATGTTGAAGGAGTAGCATGGAGACTATTGCTGTAATAACACATGCTGCTACAGGGTTTCCTCTAGTACTACAAGAAATCCTGTAGTTGCCTCTTTCATAATTCTTTTGTTTTTTTTTCTTCTTGGAGGAGGAATAGGTGGTGAGGTAGGAGTGGAAGTGGTGGAAATGGTGGAGATGGAGTGGGAAGTGAGGTAGGCCACTGATGGTATGGCCCTTGGACTTTTCTATGTTTTCCTTTTTTTTTCTCTTTGTTGTAGCGGCTACAACCACCCTCCAAAATTTTGGCCTGCACCAATTTCGGAGCCTCCCTTGAGAGTTTCACTTGATGATTGCACACACTCAGGTTCACTCCATGAGCTTGTGTGAGTCTCTGCATCCACCTTGCTCGCTCTTTTCATTCACGTTTCTGCATGCTGGTGTCTAAGTCATGCTTGCGACCATGTTTTGGTTATGCTCAAAGTCTTTGCTTCGTATGTGGTTGTTGTGATCTCTATGAAAGCATCTGTCACACTCACACACGAAGTCACATTCACTCTCATGCAAGCGTCGTCTCGATCAATGAACAGTCAATCATGAGTGTCATGCTTGTCACTTGCACCGTCGGTCAGTCATGTTGAGCATGTGTGTCTAGATGGTTTGGGTCGTTTCATTGTCGAGTCATGTGAGTGTGTGTTCGTATGATCACCTATGCGTCTTTTGATCATTCACACACTTAGTCATTTTTGCTAAATTTTTGACGACCAGACTCCCCTCTGACACCCAGATCATCACCCTGCTTTCGACTCAATCGATTGTCAACCAGAACAACGCAGAAGCACCAAGCTAGTATTTTCAAGCAGCGCTGCCCGCAAGCATTTCAAATCAACTTCCATGCAGACCTCCCGGATAGTCGATCCTTGAAGTCACCCCACGACTGACTCCCTTCAAAAATTGCACAGAGGACACTGATTTCACTCACTCAACTGACTGAGGAAATTGTGCAGACACGATGGACAGACACCAAGTGCCCATCCCTATCCTCTTCAGGAAATTTTGTAGTTTTCCCAGTCAGTCATCTCGACAGTCGACTGACTGTTCATCCCAGAAATTGTGTAGTTTTCATGGGTAGACCTTCTACTAGCCATCAGTTAGCTCAGCTCAAAAATTTCACAGAGATGATCAGCAAGCCGGCCTCCTGGCCTCAGTGTAGTTTTCCTTTCCAGTAGCCCCTAGTAGTAGACTGCCAATTCCCTCCAGGAATTGTGCAGTTTCTGCTGCCAGTGACTCCATCATCCAATTGGTAGTTCCCTTTGGGAGTTGAACAGTTTTGGCTGCTGATGACCCCATTAGCCAACTAGAAATTCCCTCTAGGAATTGCACAGTTTTGGCTGCCAGTCTCCCGGGCAGTTCCCCCAAAAAACTGCATAATACCTGCCTGCTGACCCTTCATGCAGCCTGGCCTGTTGCTCTAGAAAACTGCACAAATACGGCTATCCAGTCCCCGCTACCCATTCATTCTAAAAATTGCATAGAACATGCCTGCCTTACCTTCTAGCAGCCCAAACTATCCCTCTAAAAATTTGCGTAATTTTGCCTCCTAACCGAGTTAGACCTCGCAAGCAGTCACTATCGACTTAGATAGCCCATCTTCATCACTCAGTGACTCTTGCATAGTTTTCATCAGCAGTTCTCAGAGCCATCATCCCGCTTCGCAACCTTGCTGCCTCTCCTGGTCACCTGCATCCAAAATGATCATGCGTCATGGTAGACTAGGAGGTTTTGGATTTGATGTCATTTCGTCATGAGTGACTGTAGGTACAAGTACACCAACAAATATGTCAAGACGACGAACAGGATGAACGAAGGGAGCACATGCAGAAGGATAGGTTCACTAAGAGATGAACGCGATGAACATGCACCTTCGCGAAGAGATGAGCCTGTCAAGCCTTCCAACATGCAAGAAAGGGACAACATGTTAAAGCTTCATCAAGTGAACCAAGGACCATCAAAGACTTCATGCACTTTTCCATGAAGAGGTGAATCTATGATACACCATGAAGGCATCCATCACCCAACAACATTGTAGCTCGACATGCACTCCAGCAACAACACGAATGTACCAAAACTATCATGTCAAGTCATTTCGGGTCGCGTCATGAGTCATGTCGCCCAAATCTCCACTATGGGCTTGTTGTCAATCAATGTGATGTAACGTGGAAGTCCAAGAGACCCACTTGTTGAAGAAAGAGTCTTGTAAGTGTAAAAGTCATGGAAGTCAAATAGTCATGAGGGTAGTTGAACAGCCACAAGGGTCTGTTTCATCCTTGGCTATAAATACCCCCTCATTTGTATATGTAAAGGACTTTTCACCTCAACTCCTCCCACATAGCCAAGAGAGTCTGTAATATTTTATTTGAGGAGTAAGTAGTGGCTCCAACACCCTGCACTCGGGGTTAGTAATGTATGGTTTAACGATGTGTCTTAGAACTTTCTCTTAATTCAGAAGCCTGCTAACAGGCCAACACATTTTCACACATGTATTGTATCTGTTGTAAGACTGATCTTTAACACTTGTAATGCATGTTGCTTTAACCTGTGTTCTACATCTGAAATGCTTCATTTGTTGTAATGCATAACCTATTAATGGGAATGTGTTGTATATTCTGTTAATGTTGTCTCGCTCGTGTAGACTTCTCTCCCGGACATCAGACAGAGCTTTCACATGAAACTTGCTATAACAACCGTTGCACTCGTTCAGATTGATCCATTGAATGTTGTACATGTTATCTTACCTTGTATGTTGTGACTACCACATCTGTGTGGATTGCTCCTCCGGAAGCTGTGAATGTCTTGTTGAATTGTGTGTTCCTAGCAGTGTTGGGATTATTCCCAATCGACCTGGAACTCACTCTCACCCTCTCCCTCGACAGTCAAAGAACCATTGACACAAGTGAAACTTACACTCACTAGGCACGTGAACCTCACTTCTCGAAGACAAAGCAAACCAATCTCATGTGCTAATAAGCAAGAGTTGAGGCAAATCCTTAAGACAATGACAACCGGGCCATCATACCGGATGGGACTCCCACACCAAATAGTGTGAGGTCTAGTTGGGACTTCATACTGGGGTGATCTCCTGAATGTTGGTGGGTCCAACACCGTCAACATTTCTAGTGCTAGAAGGAGGGCAGCTAGTTGTACATGGCTGAAATTCCCCTCACACTCATTGATCAACCATCTGGTCAAGGTTGTAATTTTCACTCCCTTTCACCTACATCCGACTCTAAAGTTGGTTACTCCTCACCTCCCAGAATTGAACATGAGATTTCATATCAACACCTTCACTCCGTTTGTCCCATCACTCGCTAGTTTGTGAAAGCAGTCGGACTGATCCCAAGGGTACAACATCTTCCACACACATCTAGGAAGCTAAAAGCCACTCCCACATGAGTTGCTGTGTCATCAGTGGAAGAAGCAGTCCCTGCCGCGCTTGAAGGTCTATAAGAAGCTATTGAAGATGGAGAATATCCTCCAATCTTCCTTCAAGAAAAACAAGAAACCCTTATGATCTTGGGATCAAACTTTGTAATAGGAGGTAGAGGGAAAGACAGCAGAGGAGGTAGAGGCGAAGGTGAACCAACAAACTCAGATCTGAAATCATCAAAATCCAAACGAGAGGATGAAGAGGAAGAGGATGAAGAAGACGAAGAGATGGATGACCCAAATCTTGAATGGATGACTCAGGGACCATTGGCTTTCCTGGGTGTTCTACACAAGATGTCAAAGCGAGTGGATAAAATGAACATCAAGTTCAACCCTTACAACATGATGAAGGCAGAAGACCGCATAGGAAAATTCTACCTACAGCTGCAGACCCTTGAGGTACGTTATGATGACGTAGCATGTAGACTGTTCCAAAGTACCTTAGACAGCCACGCAGCTGCCTGGTATCATAGCCTTCCACCCAACTCCATACAAAACTGTGGTTCTTTCAAACGTATGTTCCTTGAAAAGCTTGCTGATGACAAGACCCTAGCCATGCTACTCAAAGAATTGGGAAGCCTCAGGATGGAGGGAAAATAGAAAGTGAAAGACTTCAATCAGGGGTTTATGCTTATTTTGAACAAGTTTGCAGCAGATGCTAAACCTCATGACTCCATCACCGTTGACTATTACACATCTACACTGCCAACCACCATTGCGCAGTTCGTCAAGCGAGTTGCAAAGACAACACTTTTAGAAAGCTGTGAAGAGGCTATTGCTATTGAAAAGGACTTGCACGCAATTGGAGTCATCAAGGATGACGAATCAAGGAAAGACTCCAAGGATGTGAGCAGAAATCCCCAAGCAATGGTGAGCAAGGGTAGAGACAAGGAAGCAACTGATATTGGACCCTCACTTACCTTGTCAAGAACTTGACCACCAAAATGTCTGAACTCAAGCAACAAAAAATAGACACATTCAGAAGAAGTTATCCACCCAGATAGAGACAAGCAAGTAGTTCATCAACCAGATCGTCAAGAAACAACCAGTTCGCTTCCAAATTTTCATAGAAGCCTGTGTTCCAACTCGATTAGTGTGCTGATCCTAATTTATGTTCCTTCCACGAAGAGTTTCACCCCGAGAACTCTTGTTCAGATTGGAAGCAAGTTGTTAGCTCTGTCTGTAGTCATACACTCGATGTGGAAGGTGATATGCAGGAGCAGCCAAAAGACACTAATGATAATGAAGAGGTTGCACTTGATGAAAAACCAAGTTTTGGTCATGTGGTGAATGCATATTAGTGCTCGCAAGTAATATTGAAGACAAACACTGAGAAGCAGCCCCAAAAGAAAAATGATCGTTACAATATTAGGAGTAAAGGGGCTCCACCTACACTTGGGGAAATGCAAGAGAAGGTGAGGCAACTGATAAGGAAGGCCAATCCACCGGCTGATTTAAAGCAACAAACAAAAAGCATGTCCGGGAAGACAAAGGTGGACAAGAGTACAACCATGAGCAACAAGCTGCATAACACTTTGCCGGACAACGTGAACAGCCATTCCACCTAGGACACCTCGGTGAGTTTCCCACCTCTGGACTACAACATAGTTGATGACATGTTGAAAACTTGAGTGAATATCAGTTTGTTTGAGTTAGCCAAAGTCTAGAGTGAGTGAGATATCCTGCTGCGTGCGTTGGGACAGACAAGAATAGACAGCGCAGCCTCTACCAACAAAGGAACGGGCACACCTACCGGATCACTTTCCATTGTGCTCAATACACTCTGGATGGAAGAGGAAAACTCAGGTTGCCCCCCATTCCTGCTTTCATTTGAATATTTCAACTACAATGTTCACAATTTCTTGGTTGATTCTTGCGTGAGAGCCAACGTCATGTCGCTCTCCATCGTTAAGAAGATCAATGCACGATGGAGTGAAACATCCATGAGAATCGTCCAACTTTATAGAACATCATTACTAGCCATTGATGAACTATGAGACATGATCATCCGACTATCTCATGACAGTGGAGTTCACCAATGCATCAACATAGTTGTTGTGGACATACCGAAAGCATATGGCCTGCTACTCAGTAAACACTAGTCCAACAAGCTAGATGGATATTATGCTACAGATTGGTCTTACATGCCACTTCCGTACAAGGGTAGATGCAACCAAATCTAGGTGTTATCTGAGATGTATATGAAACATAATGTCACTCCCCTTAATGGTGAGAAAGAACCACTGGCCTTTGCCAAACTCATGTTTGGCAACTGCCTCCTGGAAAAGGCATTGGAGTGTTATCTTGCACAGTCAACTGCAACCTCATTAGACACATAGTTGGGACTCCTTCCTTTCCAACTGATGGTAATGAAACTTGTACAATATATTTTTCCGATAGTAATAGTAGTAGCAGCAATAGCAACAACAACAGTACTAGCACGCCAAACGGTCTGGGTATAGACGAGCTGTGGGCCATGAGTTCTGATGGATCAGAAACACATGATGGCTCAAGGACCGAGTGCACCTCAGTCATCCAAAACAACAGAAAATGCATGATTTCGAGCTATGTGAAGTTTGAAGGCACAAACAATGACGTTGGGTATGAATCACTCATGCTAAACTCATAGATGACCATCGCTATGAACAAACAAAGCATCTTGGGAAATTATCATGATCTGAAGATGGCCAATCTCGATGTAAACTACACACCATAGTAGCAACAAATCTTTGGCCGCTTGACCAAATAGTACCACGATGGGTCTGCATGGGTAGATGATGACCTGAGTGCACACTACACATGAGAAATCCAACATGAGATTCTAGGTAAAGGAGGAGACAAGCTATTACAGGAAAGACCAGGTAACACATACATGTTGTTTGCACTCCTTTTACAGAAAAATTTGACTAACATTTTAAGTGGTTGGACTACTTCCAAAGTTCGTCATCATACTTGGTTTTTCTAATTTAAATCCCGCATGTAATAAACATGGGAACATCTGCTTATGCATTGACTTCAGGAACTTCAACCCTTCCTGAAATAAAGAAAACTACCCCGTGTCATCATCCGAGCCCATGTTGTACTCAGTACCTGAAAGAGTGGTGTTGCCTTCACTTGAAGGTCTTCTGGAATGTCACTAGGTTCTAGTAGCGGAACCCGGTGGACCTGCACTAGTCCATCAAAAGCTTGTCCCACACACGTATCATTTGCAGTCACTGGGCAGGAGGATGGAAAACCTCCTTCCCAACGGCCAAGATCTCAAACATTATTTTCAAGAGGTCGGGCCGCGCTCGTGCCTTGTACATAGTCTGCTTGTTGTTTGTTGTTTTCATCATGTTTTATTTTCTTATTATCTTGTTTTTGCTTTGTTTGATTATACTTACTATTTGTGTTCACGTTCGTTTTGTTTGTTTGATATATTACTATTTTTGTTTCTAAAAATAGGTATTGTCGACTACTACGTTCTGGCTTCTGAATAGACTATGTGGATGAAATTGGAATAAACTTGTGACATTGCAGCACTTGGCCAGTCTTGTGTCCAACTTCTCTTTGCTTGGTTGTAACCTTCGATCGATAAAGTCTTGATAGAAAATACAAATCATCTACAAGGGAAGTTTTGGTCCAGCTATGAATCTATGTCCACACTGGGAAGCCCCATTCCTGTACTCAGCCTTCTGCTTTGTGTGTTCAAGATCATCCAATTAGTAGAAACAAAGAAAGGGAAAATCTAACTGAGAAAACCTATATCAAATGTCTTACATGATTCTCTGAAGGAACAACCTCTTCTTCTCTCAATAAGTCAGGATCCCTCTTTTGCCCCAACAATAAATGAAATCCTATGCATAGTCCTCTTGAAAAATACAAAGGCGAAAGAAGAGAAAGGCTTCCAGCGCAGAGAGGTGAAGCATGTAACTCCACAGGGGTACTAACGAGGCTGGCTAGTAGTGGAGCAATGTGTGCGTTCCTGTGTGACGCCACCGGGGTACTGTCTAGGCCTGCTAGTAGTGGAGCAACACCAGAGATGAAAACTTATACTTTGAAAATATTCAACTTGCAAGCTAAACTACCCTTCCTGCATTCGAAACACTGAGATCTAAGTTGAACTTTTGATTGTGTGTGACTAAGTTGGCAAAGGCTGAACCATGTATGTCCATAGGGTAAGTGGGGAAACTGAAGTAACCCACACAATGATTCAATACTCCGTGAAATTCCAAGGCCCTGTGCTAGAAATGAACCGAAATAGAGAAGATGGAGTTCTACGAGTGTGTCACCAAGTGTTGTAGCGACTACAACCACCGTCCAAAATTTTGGCATGCATCAATTTTGTAGCCTCTGTTGAGAGTTTCACTTGATGATTACACACACTCTGGTTCACTCTATGATATCATGTGAGTCTTTGTATCTGCCTTGATCGCTCTTTTCATTCAAGTTCTGCATGCTAGTGTCTAAGTCATGCTTGGGACGATGTTCTGGTTATGCTCAAAGTCGTTGTGTTCGCTATGAAAGCATCTGTCGCACTCACACATGGAGTCACACTCACTATCATGCAAGTGTCATCTCGATCAATAAACAGTCAATCACAAGTGTCATGCTTGTCACTTTCACTGTCGGTCAGTTAAGTTGAGCATGTGTGTCTGGATAGTTTGGGTCATTTCGTCGTCGAGTCATGTGAGTGTGTGTTTGTATGATCACCTATGCATCTTTTAATTGTTCACACACTTAGTCATTTTTGTTGAGGTTCTAACGACCAAACTCCTCTCTGACAGCTGGACCATCACCCCATTTTCGACTCGATCGATTGTCAACCAAAACAACGTAGAAGCACCAAGCTAGTCTTTTCAAACAGTGCTGCCTGTAAGAATTCCAAATCAACTTCTAATCTGAAATGGGGGTTTAAAAACTTGTTATGCTTACAAGAACCTCCCACGCAAGGCTTGACAAATAAATGATTTAGCTTATGTATGACATTTATAGAATTAAATACTTGAAACAAGTATATGTTGTTTGTTTTTAACTGTTTCAATGCTTTAAGTCCATTTTGTTTTTTCTAATATTAAACAAATTTAACATCCATATAATGCAGTAAATAAACATCAACACATAACAACAAATTTAATCTAGGAGTTCACCCAAATATCATGGGCGACATCTCCTTGAGCTTTTGTCATCTTGACTTGGCTCTTTGGGTCATTATGGAAAAGTTTCTTTTACAAGTTCCACATTTAACTCCAAAGGTTACTGAACTAAACAAATGGGCTTATAATACCATCTATATCCCTGTCATGGCTGTCATCACTCTGTAAACATATCTAAGCTCCCTTAGACTTGATTCCTTCAATCAATGCTTTGAGCTACCCTGAGCTTCTTGATGGCACTAACTCCTTCAGAATTCTTTAATTGTCACTGAAACTTCTTCTATTGTCTCTAGCATATATCAGACACCAAATATAGACTTATCATTTTCTTAAAATGAGCACTGCATCCCCAAACTAGGTCTTCGTCCACGGTTGGCATTGGGCTGCCTCAAACTTCCATGTAGCATCTCGGCCTTTAGAAGTCCCCAACTACTTCTGCAAATCCCTACAATGGATTCAGAATGCTAATTACAGTCAGGAATGACTGTTGGTTCGTTGAGAATGAGTACTGGTAGCTCCTACAACTGCCTCCTACCCCTGGTGGCCCTAAGTTCCAAAATCTTCCTAAATGAAAATCTCTATGAAGATGACATCCTCAGCTTCTTTGGACTATTCCATTAGTTTCAGCAGGCTCCAATTAGCCTAGCTAGCCTCTTGTTTCCACCCACTCTCTCTCTCTCTGTTCGAAAACTACTCTTATAGTGCCTTTAGGCAATATCCCCTAGGGATACTCTACCAATTTTTGTGAACTACAGCTAACTCCAGTTAAACTTAGCATATCTGCCTAAGTTTAGCTGCTCTGCCAGGCTGACCGTCAGAGGTAGCCGTTAACATAATCGTAACTGTTGGGCACGCATATGTGGCTGTATAAACCCCGACGATTAGGGAGAATCTTGCGTAGATCTGGCAGTCGGGTAACATGTAGCCGCATGTGACTGCGTTTCAAGCATTTGCAACTAGCGGTTACATATCCTGCTAGATCCTTCTTTGACTTTCCCTTTTATCAAGTGCTTCAATCTGTGCCATTGATCTCATTTCTCTAGATCCAATGGATATCGCGTCATTCACTCGCCAACTAGCCCGGACGATCTCCACCGTCGATGTGACCTGTCGGATCGAACGGCTGTTGCACAATCTCACGTGAATTCTTGCATAATTGATATCAGGTGGAGAGTGCATGAGAAAAGTGGTTTTCTTGTGCTACTTGTCGACCGCTAAGGGTAATCACATGAAATTTAGGAATATCGCTTCCCACCTTTAGGGCGTGCAAGATACCAGTTCCACTTTCCAGATATTGCCCAAGTTCTTAATTCGTAAACTAAGAAAGGCACTTAAGGAAAGATTTAGCGCTTAAACCAAATTAATCTTGGTTAAATTTCCATAAATTGTAGTTTATTGGACTTTTCAAATTGCGATAACTTCTTCATACGGTGTCAGTTTTTCGAACTATTCGTGATGCCAGAATTAGAATGATGAGATCTATTCGGTTGCTCAGGTTTGACACTCTTTCGAACACTTTGAAATTTGAGCTATCATTAAGGTCTTGGATCAATATATAATCACTGCTCCCCATTAGGAATCTTTTTGACCCCAAAATACTGATATACTAATCTGTATAGTAGATGAGAGTACAAGACCCTCTTCTTTCAGCCTCCATACACTTTCCTTGCATGGCTAGTGCCTTTGAACCAAAACTTGAAGGTAGTCAACACTTCCCTTCCTGGATGCGCTTGTCCTCCTATTAAGAACTGTCTTCCTTGAACTCATTCAGAATTTCTGTTGAGAAGTTTACAGAAGGTAGTTAAACATCGCTTCCTTGATCATTGACCCAAGGTGGCTCAAACAAACATGAGATTACATCACAAATATATGCATACTTAACTGAAATTTTCATATGTACCAATGAAAGTATGTTTTACTATGTCAAGAAGTCAAACCACTTCTGACCAAGCCACTTCTATGGCAACTTTTGTTGTTGCAAATCTTCTTCTGACATCTTGTCAGAAACAACATAATGAAAGAAAAAACAACTTGAAGGCATAAATTCACATCATGTGAATCATCATCATGTCTTTACATCTTGTGTACAAATGATCAACTAAATCACAAGTCGACAAAAACATACCCTTTCAACAACTGACTCTCCAAGTCAAGCATGTACAAAAAGAACTTGACGATTCTTTTTCAAAGTAGAAAGAATTCCACCTCTTGTGAAACACTTCATCATTATCTCCCTTTTTCAATCTTGGAGACAAAATCAACTTTTCCAAGTCGACATGACATTGCATGCATGTTTAAACAAAGCAATCGACCATCAAGTTAATTACGCATACATGTTCAAATACAATGAAATCATCAACATTCCTTTGTTCATACATACCATCCTCATGTATGTATTCCATTCTTCAACTTTCTCTTAAGCACAATCACAAGTACAAGATCCTCAATCATATGTACATGTACTTACAAAGCTGAAATGAATAAAATTTTGCTGCAATAAAGCGATTCTCATACTCAACTTTTTCATTCACATTTTTGGTAAAACCCTGCAACTTGCATTCCATTGGCAAAGAAATGCATCAAATCAAAAGACATGCAACCTTAATTGGATAAGAACTCTAACCATTTCTTACCAATCCACATCAAAGGTGCTTCCTTTAACTGCACATTGACATCAACATGTGAATCATCCTGAAACACATCAATTATGGAAACTTCCTTTCCATTCTTGCCATTCTCTTTTTCCACCTTCTTCAAATTTTGTGGAAGCGTTGTTGGATTCAAAGTCCAACACTTTTCAGCAATATGTCCTTGCTTATGGCAATAAGTGAAACACATGTTCATTCTCTTTATAGCATAATTTGCCTTATCCAATGGAACTTGGCTTCTTCCCTCCTTTTCTTCAAAAGTTCCATGTATGTGGCCATTTTCTTCCAACATTTAGAAACACTAAGGTTAACCAAACCACAAAAGGAACATGCAATTTTTTCCAATGCTTATGTGGAAATTTACCATGCTTAACATGATCAAAAGGAATATGATTGAAATCAGATTTATACCTTTCTCTTTCACATTTTTTGCCTCCATGAGAAGGTGAATTGAATGAAGAATTGGCTCCCTTCGAAACACCATCAATCTCTTCAATGTTTGAAGAGGTTTCACAACTCCCTTGTTCGAGTGCATGCTTATGAACACCTTCTTCTTGCAAAGCATGTTTCAAACAATTGCATTCCTCATGAACACAATCTTTACAAATTTGAGGTAGATAACCTAAAATGAAACTCCTTCTAGGAACTTTTTCAATTGCCTTCATGGCTGGTTTGGAACTTTCTCCATAAGATTGTCCATAGCCAAGACCCAAATACTTAGGCCTTTCCTCAACCATTATTGGCTCAACAATGCTTTGTGCATGTTTTCCCAATCCTTTTCCTTCATAGCCCATTTTTGACATCAACATGGACCCTATGCCTTTTGTATGTTTTTCAAAAGAACCAACATAAACATTCTTAGAGGAAATTGAAGAAAAACTAGAATTGTTTACCTCTTCTTCAAGCTGATGCTTGACTAAGGCTTCTTTGGAAACAAGGAGCTATGTCTCCAACTCATGCATCCTTTCAAGGTTCATATTTGCAATATGAAGTTGGTTTTCCATTTCCTGCAATTTTTCATAAAGCAATTGCTTCTCTTCCTTCATGGAATTCAACTGCTCTCGAAGTTTTGTGCTCTTCTTTTCATCTTCATACATTTGTTTCACCATATCCATCATGATGAACAAGTATCGCTTCATTTCTTCATCAAGGAATCTTGTGAATGAGGAGGATTTTGAAAACTCACTTGTAGAAGTTGTCATTATCAAAATGAAAAAAACAACTTCAACAAAATTCACAAAGCTTTCAGAATGTATTGAAAAATTTCCAAACTAAATGGCTGTAGAGTCGAACTCTTATTCAAGCAGCCTTTTGTAAACAAACCCTCTTGTGCTTCAAGGGTTGCCTTGAGGTCCTTTAGGTAAGGAGAATTCCTTTAGCCTTTCTTCCTTCTTGTCCTCTCCTGGACTTAGCTATCAGTAGCTTTCCCTTCACCTTCGCAAACTCAAAGAATAGTCAGTCTACAAACAGTCAAACAATCAAATTCTTTTTACTGTTTAAACACCTTTCAAGTCAAACAATAAACCTATTGCTCTTTCAATCAAGCAACCATGCTCTATCAGTCAAGAAACATTGCTCTGTCAATCAAGAAACCTTACTCTGTCAATCAAGAAACCATGCAATATCCCCTAGGGATACTCCACCAATTTTGGCGAACCGCACCTAAATCGAGTTAAACTTAGCATATCCACCTAAGTTTAGCCGCTCCGCCAGGCTAACTATCAGAGGTAGTCCTTAACATAATTGTAACTATTGGGCATGCATATGTGGCTATATAAGCCCCGGTGGTTAGGGAGAATCCCGTGTAGATCTGGCGGTTGGGTAACATGCAGCCGCATGTGATTGCGTTTCAAGCATTTGCAACCGGTGGTTATGTATCCCGCTTGATCCTTCTTTGACTTTCCCTTTTATCAAGTGCTTCAATCTGCGCCATTGATCTCATTTCTCCAGATCCAATGAATATCACGTCGTCCACTCCCCAACTAGCCGAGATGATCTCCACTGTCGATGTGACCTGTCCAATCGAATGGCTATCGCGCAATCTCACGCAAATTCTCACACGATTGATATTAGGTCGAGAGCACGTGAGAAAAGTTGTTTTCTCATGCTACGTGTCGACTGTTAAGGGTAATCGCGTGAAATTTAGGAATACCACTTCCCACCTTTAGGGTGTGCGAGATACCAGTTTCCACTTTCCAGATACTGCCCACGTGCTTAATTTCTATTTTAAGAAAGGCACTTAAGGAAAGGTTTAGTGCTTAAACCAAATTAATCTTGGTCAAATGTCCATAAATTGCAGTTTACTGGACTTTTCAAATTGTGATAACTTCTTCATATGGTGTCGGTTTTTCGAATCATTCACAGCACCAGAATCGTAAAGATGAGATCTATCTGGCCGCTTAGGTTCAACACTCTTTTGAACACTTTGAAATTTGAGCTATCATTAAGGTCCTGGATCAATATCTGATCAACTTCTATGCTGACCTCCCGATAGTCAAACCCAATAGTCACCCTGGGACTGACTCCCTTCAAAAATTGCAGAGAGGCCACTGACTTCACTCGCTCAACTGACTGAGGAAATTGTGCAGACAAGTCAGACAGACACGAAGTGCCTGCCCCTATCTCCTTCAGAAAATTACGCAGTTTTCCCAGTCAGTCATCCCGACAGTCGACCGCCTGTTCATCCAAGAAATTGCGTTGTTTTCATGAGCAGGCTTTCCACTGCCCATTAGTCATCTCAGCTCAAAAATTGTGCAGAGATGATCAGCAGGCCGACCTACCAGCCTTAGTTCAGTTTTCCTTGCTAGCAACCCCTAGTAGCAGACTACCAATTCCCTCTAGGAATTGCGTAGTTTTACTACGAGTGACTCCAACAGCCAACTCAGAGTTCCCTCTGGGAATTGCACAGTTTTTGCTGCAAGTGACCCCAATAGCCAACTAGAAATTCCCTCTGGGAATTACGTAGTTTTGGCTACTAGTCTCCCGAGTAGTTCCCCCAAAAAACTGTGTAATCCCTGCCTGATGACCATTCATGTAGCCCGACCCATTCCTTTAGAAAATTGCGCAAATCCAGTTGTCTAGCCCCCACTACCCATTTGTTCTGAAAAATGCATAGAGCATGCCTGCCTTGCCTTTTAGCAACCCAGACTATCCCTCAAAAGAATTGTGCAATTTTGCCTTCGAGCCGAGCCAGACCTCGCAGGCAGTCACTGTCGACTCAAATCGCCCGTCTCCATCACTTAGTGACTCTTGCATAGTTTTCATCAGCAGTGCCTGGAGCCATCATCCCACTTCAAAACCTTGTTGCCTCTCCCGGTCACCTGCATCTGAAATGATCATGTGTCATGGTAGACTAAGAGGTTTTGGATTTGACGTCGTCTCATCATGAGTGACTTTAGGTACAGGTACACCAACAAACATGGCAAGACGACGAATGGGATGAATGAAGGGAGCACATGTAGAAGGACATCTTCACCAACGAATGAATGAATGATGCATGTGAAATAGATGAACGTGACAAACATGCACCTTCGCGAAGAGATGAGCTTGTCAAGCATTCCAACATGCAAGCAAGTGACAACACGTTAAAGCTTCATCAAGAAAACCAAGGACCATCAAAGAATCCACTCACTTTGCCATGCAGAGGTGAAGCTATGATACACCATGAAGGCATCCATCACCCATCAGCACTGTAGCTTGACATACACTCCAACAACAGTACGAATCTATCAACACTATCATGTCAAGTCATGTTGAGTCACGTCATGAGTGATGTCGCCCACATCTCCACTATGGGTTTGCTGTCAATCAATGTGATGTAATGTGGAAGTCCAAGATACCCACTTGTTGAACAAAGATTCATGTAAGTTGAAAAGTCATGGAAGTCAAATGGTCATGAGGGTAGTTGAATAGCCACAAGGGTTAGTTTCAACCTTGGCTATAAATACCCCCTCATTTGTATATGTAAAGGACTTTTCACCTCAGCTCCTCCCACATAGCCAAGAGAGTCTGTAATCTTTTCTTTGAGGAGTAAGTAGTAGCTCCAACACCCCGCACTCGGGGTTAGTGATGTATGGTGTAACGATGTTTCTCATGACATTCTCTTAATTCAAAAGCCTGATAACAGGCCAACACGTTTTCACACATGTATTGTATCTATTGTAAGACTGATCTTTAACACTCATAATGCATGTTGCTTTAACCTGTGTTCTACATTTGAATTGCTTCATTTGTTGTAATGCATAATCTATTAATGGAAATGTGTTGTATAAGATTTTAACATTGTCTTGCCCATGTGGACTTCTCTCCCAGACATCAAACAGACCTTTCACATGAAACTTGTTGTAACAACTGTTGGACTCATTCAGACTGCTCTGTTGAGTGTTATACGTGTTATCTTACCTTGTATGTTGTGATTGTCGCATCCATGTGGACTGCTCCTTCGAAAGTTGTGCATGTCCTGTTGTGTTGTGTGTTCCTAGCAGTGTTGGGACCATTCCCAATCGACCTGTAACTCACTCTCACCCTCTCCCTCGATAGTGAAAGAACCATTTACACAAGTGACACTTACACTCACCAGGCACGCAAACCTCACTTCTCAAAGACAAAGAAAACCACTCTCCTATGCTGACAAGCAAGAGTTGAGGAAAATCCTTAAGACAATGGAAATCGGGCCATCATACCGGATGGGAATCCCACACCAAATGATGTGAAGTCTAGTTGGGACTTCATACCGGGGTGATCCCCTGAATGTTGGTAGGTCCAACATTGTCGACACTCTTTTATATATATCTCTTTCATTTTGAGTGGGTTTTGTTTTTCATGGACATAGAGGGTGGCATGGGCATGAGTTAGTGTTGGGTGAGATGTGGTGAGGTCAATGGTCTCCCCTTTCAACCCAGAACAGGCCTACATCATCATTTCTCAACCGAAATTTCATTCCTGTAGAGTTTCAGGACATCCTGTAGTAACTACAGGAAACCCTGTAGAAGTCAAAAAATTACCTGCAAACTCATTTTTGATGTTTGGAGAATAGAATGGATGTTGGAGACATGGTGGGAATGGAAGGTATAAAGTGAATGAAGGAAGAATGGGGTGTTTCTTGGCTTTCTTTTCTCTGAACATGGTGTCCATTGTTGCCTTGATAACCTGCAAAAATTACAGAATTTTATTAGTGGGTAGGTTTGAGGTCCCTGCGATAGAATTTTTGTTTTCTTTGAAAGACACACAAAATGCCTCAAAGGAGGTTTTCAACCTATTTGCCTTCCCTAAAAACCTCAAGGGAGGTTTTCACCCAGGGATCTTTTATTTTCCTTTTTTTCACTCTTGTGCTGCCTCAAGGAGGTTTTCAACCCAAAAATTTGCCTCAGGTGCCTCATGGAGGTTTTCACCTAGGCCCCTTATTGTTTTTTTTTTTTTTTCAAAAATAACAGTCTTCAAGAATTCAGTGAGTTGGAATCCGAGTCACTTATAATCACATTCACTTCCTTACTAATAGTACTGACAAAATCTTCCTTTGACAGATGTATTTTGTAGGCTTTCAATATGTACCCATTGACAAGCAAGGGGATACCTTCTTCATCAATGGTTCTTATATGAACAACCCCATTTTCATGGAACCTTTCTATCACATATGGGCCCAACCATCTAGTCACCAATTTTCCTTTGAAATCCTTGAACCTATAGTCATATAGTAGAGCCCAATCACCCTCTTGAAAAACTTTGTCTTTGATGTTTTTTTCATGCCAAACCTTTCTTTGTTCTCGAGTCACCTTTATGTGTAGGAGGGCCTGCATCCTAAATTCATCTAACCCATTGAGCTGGAGAAGCCTCTCTTATTGTGCCCTTGTAACATCCAAATCCAACTATGCTTCTAATCTCATAGTGTTGTACTCAAACTCAATGGAGAGTAGAGCCTTCTCCCCATAGACCAAATCATAAGGGGTGAAGCCAGTGGTTGTCTTCCAAGTTGTATTATAGGCCAAAGTGGCCTCCACTAGTCTGTCAGCCCAATATTTCCTACTTCTGCTCACCACCTTTGTGAGAATGCTTTCCAATGCTCTGTTGGTAACCTCTACTATCCATTGTCATGAGGATGGTAAGAACTCGACTTCCTGTGGTTGATTTTATGCTGGCTCAATAGATTCTCAATCAGGTGAGGTGAATTGAGCGCCCTGATTAGTGACTAGCTCTCTAGGGTACCCAAACTTGTAAAACAAATTCTCCCTTAAGAACTCAACCACTTTATCTTTTGTTGCTACCTTGACAGCCTTGGTTTCAGCCCACTTTGTCAAGTAATCAGTGCACACAATTATGTACTTTTTCTGCCCTGATGGTGGATCAATGGACCCAATGAAATCCATGCCCCACTTGTCAAATGGCTCAAGAGTCACTTGAGGTTGCAAAGGCATTTCATCCCTGGGAGTAGATTTCCCCATTCTTTGGCACCGGTCACATCGACTGGTACATCTTCTTGCATCGTGGCGGAGAGTGGGCCAGTAGTAGCCATCTTGTAGTACGTTCAAGGTTGTCCTCTTGGTTGTAAAGTGACCTCCACAAGCCCCATCATGACAAGCCAGAAGGATGTCAAAAAGTTCCTCCTCCCTCACACATCTTCTCAGAATTTGATATGGGCCTAGCTTAAATAGATTTCCCCCAATCCAAGTGAATGGTGCACTTTTTCTTATAATTCTACTCTTTTACCTGGAGGAAAGATTTGGAGGGAACTGTGCAACCACTAAGTAGTTGGCTATGTCAGAAAACCAAGGAGAGAGAACTAAAATAGCAAATAAATTTTTATCTGGCAGCTGATCATCAACCATTCCTTCCTCACCCGCAGGCAAAGCTAGTCTAGACAAAAAAATCTATAACTACATTTCCTCTACCAGCTTATCAATGATAGTTAGATCAAATTGTTGTAACAAAAGCAACCATCTAATAATTCGTCCATTCACATCAGGATTTTTCATCAAATATTTAATAGAAGCATGGTCAATATGTACAAAGTTCTGGTAACTAGTGATGTAATGTCTAAATTTATTCAAGGAATGGGCAACAACTAGGAGCTGTTTCTCAGTCACAATATAGTTCAATTTAGCCTTGGACAGACTTTTGCTGATGAAGTAAATGGCATAAGGTAACATGTCATCTATCTGGCCTAGAGTTACTCCTATATATTTTTCAGAGGCATCAGCATGGACGTGGAAAGGAAGAGCCCAATTTGGGCCTCAGAGTATAGGTGCAGTAGTCAACTTGTCCTTTAGGGTTTCTAGGGCCTCTTGGCAGCTTTCTGACCATAAAAATTTGTAGTCCTTAGCCAATAGTCCAAACAAAGGTGATGCTACTTTTCTAAAGTAATTTATGAATCTCCTATAGTATCCAAATAAGCCCAAGAAACTTTTGACATCCCTCTGCTTCTGAGGAGTAGGGACCCTCTTTATGATAGCAATTTTATTTGGGTCCACTTGTAGTCCTTCTTGAGATATTGAGCGACATAGAAGAGTCCCTGCAGTCATCAAGAACTCATAGTTTTGAGGACTAAGGGATAAGTTCATTGCAATGCATTTTTTAAGACTTTTCCCAAGTTAGAGAGAGCCTCTAGGAAATCACACCCATAGGGGGTGAAATCTTCCATATAAATTTCCATAGAGTCGTGGACTAGCTCTACAAAGATGCTCAGGACTGCCCTATGAAAAGTGGTAGAGGCATTTCATAATCCAAAATAAAGGACCCTATAAGAAAAGGTACCCCAATGATAGGTGAAGGTTGTTTTAGCTTGGTCCTCTTGGATGATCTGGATCAGATTGTAACCACTAAATCCATCCAGGAAAGATAAGAACTTATTTCCTTTCAAACCATATAATACTTGGTCAATGAAAGGTAGAGGGAAATGTTCCTTTTTTGTGGCTTTGTTAAGCTCTCTATAGTCCCCACAGATCCTCCACTTCCTTTTTTCTTTGGAACCATAACCAGAGGAGACACCCACTCACTATCTGAGATGGGGTAAATGAACCCTGCATCCAACAACTTCTGCAGTTCTTCTTTGACTATATCCTTGAGGGTTGGGTTCATTCTCCTCTGAGGTTTTCGCACTGGCTTGCAACCTTTCTTGATGTAAATGTTGTGAGTACACATCGCAGGGTGCACTCCCTTCATTTCCTTATAAATCCAAGCAAAGCATCTAGATGATTTCTTAACATGTCACATTACTTCTCTTCTTGATGTGGTTGATTTTCAATGTTCTTTCTAGACCAAATTCTATCATCTTGCCATGAGTAAGACTTGAGTCATCTAGGAACAAATCATTCCAAGGGTTATCTTCAACTTTCTTTACTAACTCCTAAAGTGACATGATGTTGGGGGGCTAATTTTGGAGGATTTTCTCAATCAGGTTGTCTTCATCAGGTTTCCCCGCTCCTATAGTATCATCTAGGGTACAAATTGGGTAAGAGTAGTGTTATAGCTCCAAATATCACTCTTGAGTTTTGTGATGCTGCACTCATGGCCCAGGGCAACCCCTCCTTCCAGACCTGGTCCAAAAATTAAAAAAAATAGTGTTTTATTCCCTATATGCGACATTGCCCTGAGCTAAACGCGTGTATACGAGGGTCTGTGTATACCCAACCCACGTATATGTCTTAAAACACTTAAAACAATTAAATCTCCTTAATTTCGGGTGGATATCGCGAGTTTTACCTGCTGATCACCTGTTAGTGCCTGTGGCCCAACTGTTCCCAACGAATTCGTAACTAAAAAACTACTTTGGGAGAAGTATAAAAAGGCCTCAATGGGAAGGGCTAAGGGAGGAGAGAAGAGAGAGAAAGGTTATTATGTTGAGATTTCCTTGACCAGGTCTGAAGATCCTAGTGCCTCCTGCACTTCCCGCATTTACAGGAAACCCTTGTTTCCTTGTGTGGTGATGTCTATCTACTACTTGAGATATCATGGAGTAAGTCATGGAAGGAGTTTGTTAAAGGCTTGAGACTGGATGAATCCAGAGGATGGTTTTGCTTGGAGCCTGCGAAAGGACGAATCAGGTGAAATTATTCCTTTCTGTACTTTATTTGTCTATAATAAAAGAAACACTTGTCTTTGTTCCTGACATAAATCTTCTTCATGTTTATGATATCCATGTTATGATTCATATATGAATGGTTGTTTAATTGCATAGCTAACTATCTTTCACTATATTATGAAGATGATTTCTTTATGATGTTTAGTCCATATACTATTGTACTTTCTTGAATTGATTGTTTTGCAGGTTGAAGGAGCAAAAGGAACTCTAAGAGGGTTTGGACCCTGGAAGGCTCTTCTCGAACGTAGGACCCCCAGGTACACCCCTTATCGTATAGTTTGCTTATCTTAGCATCATGGCTGTATGGAATGTGTGTTTCTCTATATAGACAACCTATGATCTGCTAGGGTTTCAACCCAAAGACCCTAGGGGAATTTTTCCCTTAACAGAATTGGCGACTCCACTGGGGAAAATAGTATTGTTGTTCCTAGTTTGTGTTTATTCAAGCCAATCAGGGCTCAACTGTCTGTTTGCTTGCTGTTGCTGTGTAGTCTGTTCCTGTAGGAACTTGAATTATAAGTTTGGTCAATTTCTTCAGATTGTTTTTTATTTTTTCTTGAAATCTTTTATATACACTGTTTTTCTTGTTTATAGAAGCGTATATACACATGTTTCCTTAATTAAACCCGTGTATACGCAGGTTCCCTTAGGCTCAGTCGCGTATACACACAGCTGTACATCAATACAGTCGCGTATATTTTGCAATTTTCAATATTTTTTAAATCTTTTTGTTTCTGAAGGTCTGTCTGCTGGTTTGATTCAATCTTGAACAATTACTTTTCAGTGTCAGTTTTTAGTTTTACAACAAGTATCTGATTTCAAATTCTCTTTGATTTTGGAAAGTGTTGGTCTTATTGGTTTTATTTGCAAGCGTCATCGTTTTGTTAAGCACACAAGATTTCTTGTTAGGAGTCTTGGCTGCTCTGTTTTGCCAGAGCAGAAAGGTTGATCTCAGTCTTTGTGTCAAATCTTGTTTTGGTGACCTTTTGTGTTTGCTTGTTAAAACTACATTTTTGTGACCATCTACTTTTCTTGCTTTCGAAAGTTGTTGATTGACACTTTCTTGAAAATTGTCTTTTTTATCTTTTGGTCTTTGTTGCCAAACCTCTCATTGCTGCTTTTGATTGTTAAAAGCATCTCGAAACACATCTTTGTTGTTGAGTTTTCATCCATTTTGTGTTGTCAGCTTGCAAAGTGTTTGGTGCCGATTTTTCAATCATAAAGTTTCAGTCTTGTTGAGAGCACTTTTGAAAAGACATTTTTGCTCTTGCTTTTGAAGAAAACTTTTTGAAAAACTAAGTTTTGCTTTTTTGAACTTTTTTTTGATTTAGTTTCCTTTTAGTGAATGAAAGTGCACTTTTGTTTGTCTTGAAACTTGTTTTTAGTGTTTAGACGAAATGAATGGTAGCAACTCATATTCTATCTAAACATTTTAAGTGGCAAATTAGAAATTGATAAACAAGTAACTTTCATTTCTTGATTTAGAGTAGTCTTAAGTCTTGCATCAGCATGTACTCATTGCATTAGGATAGAGTTGCACATATTTTTAGGCATCCATAGTTTTGTTAACTTTTGTGAGTGTGAAGCATGAGTAAAAGAAAAGAAAAGGAAAATTTGTTGTTTTTTTTTTTTTTGAAGTTCCTTTGAACCCAATAGAAATTTCTTTCATCGAAAAATAAAAACAAGTGCATTTGCATGTAGTTTGGTTTTTATTAATTTCTTTTGCATCAAAACACCACTAGTTTCACTTCCGCTTATCCCTTGACTTAAAGAATAGCCCATTTAAAAACAAGCACTAATTAAAATATACTAGAACTTTTTATAATTGTCAAGTTAGACACACCAACAAGTTTTAGGATATTTTAGGGCCTTGGATTAGGCGAGTGGAGAGATAACTCTCCAAGGCCATTTAAACTGTCAAACATAGGAGTCTGAATAGTGAGTGAAAATCCAATAGCGTTAGGGAGACCAGGAAAGCTCCGGATCTGGGAGTTAAGCACGAGGGTTTTTGAAGACAGGGAAGAGAGATACCCCCTCTCCTACTTGTCAGATCTAACCTCAAGACTGTTCCACCTGGCTTCTGATACGAGTTGGTAACCTTAGTTGCTACTCCTAGGGATCTACATAGGTGGCTGCGGAGGGGAATCCCATGGCACTTGAGGTCGACGTTGTATCACTCTCAGCAGTACTACTGGAGGGCACCCTTGCAAAGCTTGGGGGCTTGCATCGGCGCAGGCTGTTGTTAGGAGGTCAGCGTAACTTCCTCTGTTACCTTCACTGATAGGACTAGGCCGTCATTATCCCAGACTATCTTCGGAAGGCCCCTTACTTCACTTTCTTGTATTTTGGTGTCCAGTCCTCATCACCTGGAGCGGAAATACTCGAAAGTTGTTTGACTGGCTGATATCTTTTAGGGAATTTTTAGTGTGTGCTCTATGCTCCTAGTTGGCCTAGCTTTCAATTTTTTGAGTCTTTAGCTAGATCTTAATAAAAAATTTAAAGTGGCTAACCAATCACCTAGACGGTCTCAAAGACTTCGTGGTCTTTCACCACCAAGTTTAGAGCCTTCTCCTAGAAGGCGCAGAGGTAATACTGCCAGTGGGTTTCGTCCCATGGTAGCTGATGCATCGGGGATTGATCCTCCTCACAGAGACATTAGTGTTCAGAATAGGCCTGGTACTTCCACAGAACAAGAGAGGAACACTCCAGTTCTTTCTCAAGTTCTCTTTCAGACGGAAGATAACATAGAAGTAGAAGAATTTCAAGAGTCGTTAGCAGCTCCGAATTCTCCCTTACCTTCTAGCTATCTAGAAGTATTACGATACGTTGGGACTCTGACACATAGACTGTCAAGTCCAGGTCGCACTACGCACTTACCATCGATGACCACTACTGGAAGCATGGCTTCTACTACAAGTGCTACAACTATGCAGACTCCAACGTCAGTACAAGGGGGAGGAACCATTTCCATCCCCTCTGCATCTTTATTTGGGTCTTTTGCTAGCACATATTTTGTTGGGTCTACCTCCATTCCTTCTATGAGTGGAAATTCCCAAGCCAATGCTTTTAGTACTGGATTCTTCCCTTTTGGCACCCATTCACAGGGTATTCCATCAGTTCCGTTTAGTGCCTCCACATCCATGATGGGTGGATCGGCTTCATTCCAGGGTTTTCCTTTCGAAAGTGGTCATATACCACATTCCAACCTGACAGTAGGATCTATGCCTTTTTCTTCTATAGGACAAAGCAACAATCCTTTCCAAGGTTGGACTAACCCTGCGGTTAGTGGCATGGGAACTGGGAATCCATTTTTTGGCCAACAAGGGAATGGGCCGTACTCCACAGTTAGTTCATTTCGAAGTATTCCTCCCTTAGCTACTGCTTGGAATCCTTATTAGGGGTTATCCACTCCTTATAATCCTTTAGGAGGAAGCTTCGCCGGTCATGGAGGTTTTGCGGCCGGAGTTGGTCAAACTCCGAGTTTTGCTGGATCACAAGGCTTGCCTTTTGGTTCAGCTGGTTCTACTGGATACTTCGGGTAGCTTGGTGCCTTTCAAAATCTAGGCCAATCTTTTCAAAACTTTGGGAGCTCCGCCCAGTCAGGGTGGAACCCCCAAGGTCCTCCTAGGCTTCCTTTTCTGGCAACTTTGAACTTGCTAGATCTCACAAAATTAACAAATGATCCAATCAAATACAACCTGGCCTGGCCTCTGGTCCCAACCAAACTCCCTTCAAACATTCCAAAATTCGAAGGGAAGGGCGGTGAAGACCCAGGCGACCATGTAACCACATTCCATTTGTGGTGCTCATCAAACTCCCTTATTGATGACTCGATTAGGTTGAGACTTTTTCAATGCACCTTGACTGGTAATGTGGCCAAGTGGTATATAGAGTTGCCAGGGGGCAGCTTTACATCTTTCGCTGACTTAGCTAATATTTTCTTAAATCATTTCTAGTTGCCTGTCCGTTATGATGCCGGAACTAAACTTCTGGCCAATTTCCGTCAGGACACGACAACTCACATTTCTGACCATATTCAGGAATGGAGATGGAGAAAGAGGCTCATTAAAGCCGAAATCCCTCCAGAATACCGTCTTGAATGGTTTTTGAAATCTTTACAACCTGAAATCTCTAAGGATGTCTCCATGTCCGGAGTCTATTCTGAGGAGCAAGCTATTTTTAGGGCCCAACAATTAGAATTGATTTACTCTCAGTCTGGGATCCTTCAAAAAATCTTGCCAGATGCTCCTGGGTCTAAGGTTGATATAGCCAAGTCGAAGCCAGGTCCCCATGCAGATGGTATCGTTGGATCGGTAGACACAAATGCGGTGAACTTGTTGAGCCAGTTGCAGCAGTTGTCTTTACAAACTGCTTCTAACAACCAAGTCACATTGTCTAACCCTTCATCTTCCCAACCCTCTTCAGTCAATGTTGTCCAATCTACCAACCCCAAAGGAAATCAAAATTCCAATGGGAAGAAGAAAGGACGAGGTAAGAAAAAGAGTCAAGATGGGAAGACTGATGCAAATAATCCTGGCAATAATGTTGGTGGTGGTAGAAATGAGTCTAAAAAGAAAGTCAAGTTTCCATGCAAGTTATGCAGTGGAGACCATTTAATTCATATCTGCCCCAATATTGAAGACGCTCAATGCTTGTTAGGGCAACAAGGGACTTCTAGTTCTCAAGCTGTGTTAACCAACCCTTTTCCCCAAGGGCAGCAACTTCTTGCTGGCGCGAGTTCAAACCCTGGTACCTCCGTAGGGGGCAACCAGGAAGGGGAAAAGTCATCAAATGTTTTCATGATGGGTTACAATGTCCATCTGGCCACTCAATCACGTGATTACGGTGAAGCCGAAACTTCCAAGGACAAAATTGTTCCAGGAAATACCGACCTTCATATTGAGTGACCCCCTATCGAGACTGTACCATGGATACCGAAAGGTTCCGCTAAATGCGTGACTATTAATCCTAATGCTAGGGCTGCCTAGAACTACTCCATTGTTGAGGATCTGGCTCAGAGTCCATGCGCCATGTCCACTTTAGAGGTTCTCCAGTCGTGTCTGGCTCAATGAAGTGCTTTACTTTCGGCGATTGGGGCAGTTGATCCAACTAACTCTTTAGTGCTCACTTTCGACATGTTAAATGTCAAAAAGTGACTCCCTCATCATATGGCTTTCCAAATAAAGTCTACATACTGGAAAATTAACATTTTTCATACCGTTATTGATGAAGGAGCTTCCACGTGCGTCATGTCGATGTCATGCTGGAAGGCTATTGGATCGCCTTCGGCTGTTCCTTCACCCACTGTCCTGACTGCATTTGATGGGAATTCTCATAAGCCACATGGGATTATCTTGGCCTTTCCCATATGTGTTGGGGGGAAAGTCATTAATATTGAAGTAGAAGTCATTGATGCTAACCTGGACTACAATCTCCTCTTAGGAAGGAACTGGGTATACGAAATGGACGTCATTTTTTCAACTCTATTTCGTGTCATTTTCTTTCCTCATGAAGGGAAAATCATTAAGGTTGATCAATTGGATTATTGTCCAGTCAATCCTTAAGCAATCTCTGACTCTACTGTTCCTCTAGTGGATAACCCTCATCCACCTACTAAGAATCTAGGAGTTGGGATGTATTCCTCATTGATGGGTACCTTTGATTTTCCCTCTCCTATCGCTAGAATCAATGTCATTTCATCATCTAAGGAGTCTCCTCGAAAAGAGTTCTTTCGAACTCATTATTTTTCGGACCCTTGGACCTTGCCTTCACCTACGACCACATTAGCTGAAGGACAAGTTAATGGAATGGCATTCCCTATGTCTGTAGCTGAGCTTAGATATCAGTCTATCGTTAACTCTATAGACGACCACTCTACTCCTTTTTCTGAGGAGGAGCTAGATGGTGATGTGGCCCCGGCTTGGACCCTTGATTCTACCTCTGCCTTGGACTGCTTAGATATAGTTTTACCTTCTGAAGAAGCAATCCTCGAAGTAATGATGGGTGTAGATCGACCTTGGGAAGACTTACACCATCATTCATATTTTCTTCCTCCATTGCAGGAAGTAGAGTCTAGGTTCTCCGAGCTCTTTACTAGTGATGTTTGTATGGTATCAAATCCTTTGGCTCCAACACACTTTCGTGCCAAAGGTAACATGTCGGTGATTTCAAAAATGATACCTATAAACATCTCTATGAACCCTAACGTGATCGAGAATATCTTCATCGGAATCGAATGTTCCCCTAAAGAAATTCAAGTTTACATCGAACTTTTCAAGGAATTTCGAGATGTATTCGCTTGGTATTATGAAGAAATACCTGGCATTGATCCATCTATAGTTCAACATTAGATCAAGACATATGAAAACGCCAAACCAATTCCTCAAAGGCTTTGGCTGATTAATCCTAGGAAAGCAGCAGCCATTAAAGCTGAAGTAGAGAAGCTGCTCAAGGTGGTTTCATATACCCTATTCCTCTTACTGATTGGGTGTCTAATCCAGTCCCTATGGATAAAAAGCAAGGAACAATCCGAGTATGCATCGAATTTAGAGACCTAAATAAGGTCTGTCCAAAAGATAATTACCCCACACCATTCATCGATCAGATTATTGACAAGTGTGAGGGTAATGAGATTTTTTCCTTCATGGATGGTTTTTCCAGTTATAATTAGATCTCTATCCATCCTGAAGATCAACATAAGACAACTTTTATATGTCCCTGGGGTACCTTTGCATACAGAAAGATGCCTTTTGGTCTTAAAAATGTCGGAGCCACTTTCCAGTGGGCCATGTCATATGCTTTCCACAACATTAAACATATCATTGAAGCATACTTGGACGATCTTGCTGCTCGTTCTCGAAAGAGAACTGATCACCCTAGTCATCTTCGATTGGTTTTTGAGCGATGTCGTTTTTATAAAATCCGGTTGAATCCCAACAAGTGCATTTTCGTGGTTACATCCGATCAGTTATTAGGGTTCATCATGTCAAATGAAGGGATTTGGGTTGATCCCTTCAAGGTTGAGGCAATAATTCAGTTTCCTCCCCCGTCCTCAATTCGACAACTTCAAAGTCTTTAAGGGAAGGCTAATTTCCTAAGACAGTTTATAGCAAACTATGCCGAGATCACTAAAGGGTTTATGCATTTGCTACGCAAAGGAGTTCCATTTGTATGGGATGACTTTGCGCAGCGGTTGTTTGATGCTTTGAAAAAGGCATTAGTCTCTGCCCTGTTTTTGAGTCCACCAGATTATGGTAGGGACTTCCTTTTATATCTCGCTGCAGTAGAATCAACCATTGGTATGGTTCTCGTTCAGGAGGACAATGCTCTCATGCAACATGTGATTTATTATTTGAGCTGAGGCTTAATAGGTCCTGAACTTTGTTGTTCACTGGTTGAGAAGTTGGCTTTGGCAGCTATCCATGCTGTCCAACGGCTCCGTAATTATATCTTGCTACGCAAAACTTTTGTCTTAGCGGCGGTCAATCCATTTCAATTTTTCCTCAGTAGGCGAGTGATTAGGGACAAATATAATCAATGGATAGTTATTTTATAAGAATTTGATCTTGGGTTCTTATCCGCCAAGTCTAAGAAATCCATGGTTTTTGCCAAGCTAATTTCCGAGCTACCTTGTGGAGAGGATACTATTTATGAGGAAAGTTTTCCTGACGAACATTTATTCCTCATCTCTTAAAGTTATAGCTCCAAATCTCACTCTTTAGGTTTATGATGCTGCACTCATGGCCCAGGGCAACCCCTCCTTCCAGGCTTGGTCCAAAAATTAAAAAAAACAGTGTTTTATTCCCTATATGCGACATTACCTTGAGCTAAACGCGTGTATACATGGGTCTGTGTATACCCAACTCGCGTATATGTCTTAAAACACTTACAAAAATTAAATCTCCTTAATTTCAGGTGGAGATCACGAGTTTTACCTGCTGATCACCTGTTAGTGCCGTGGCCCAACTGTTCCCAACAAATTCCCAACTAAAAAACTACTTTGGGAGAAGTATAAAAAGGCTTCAATGGGAAGGCCTAAGGGAGGAGAGAAGAGAGAGAAAGGTTATTATGCTGAGATTTCCCTGACCAGGTCTGAAGATCCTAGTGCCTCCTACACTTCCCCCATTTACAAGAAACCCTTGTTTCCTTGTGTGATGATGTCTATCTACTACTTGAGATATCATGGAGTAAGTCATGGAAGGAGTTTGTTAAAGGCTTGAGACTGGACGAATCCGGAGGACGGTTCCGCTTGGAGCCTGCGAAAGGACGAATCAGGTGAAATTATTCCTTTCTGTACTTTATTTGTCTATAATAAAAGAAACACTTGTCTTTGTTCCTGACATAAATCTTCTTCATGTTTATGATATCCATGTTATGATTCATATATGAATGGTTGTTTAATTGCATAACTAACTATCTTTCACTATATTATGAAGATGATTTCTTTATGATGTTTAGTCCATATACTGTTGTACTTTCTTGAATTGATTGTTTTGCAGGTTGAAGGAGCAAAAGGAACTCCAAGAGGGTTTAGACCCTGGAAGGCTATTCTCGAACGTAGGACTTCCAGGTATGCCCCTTATCATATAGTTTTCTTATCTTAGCATCATGGTTGTATGGAAAGTGTGTTTCTCTATATAGACAACCTCTGATCTACTAGGGTTTCAACCTAAAGACCCTAGGGGAATTTGTCCCTTAACAAGTAGACTTCATCTTCCTCCTCCTCTTCTAACCATAAAGGTAAGTCATGCTCTAGATATGGCTGAGCAGGAGGGTACAAGACCAATTGTTTGGAAAAATGCCCATTTTTAATGGTCATATTCCCAACCCTGCAGCTTATATAAGCATCAACAGTGGCTGCCCATGACCTTCCAAGAATGAGAGGATAACCATTGAACTTGTTCTTAAGTTGGAGAACTAGGAAGTCCGCAGGGTATTCCCAGGAATCAATGGAGACCATCGCATCCTCAACAACTCCCTTAGGAGCTACTGTGGACCTGTCTGCAAGCTACAAGCTGCAAGATTGTTATGGTCTTCCTTAATGATCCTTGGAGATTCAGCTTAAACATAGTCTCCATAGTCATCACATTAATGGAAAACCCAATATCAATCTAGGTATGGGGAACAATGATACCATTGATGTGAACATCTACCATAGGACTTCTCAGATCTAGATACTTCAGGAAATCATTCGCCCCAACATTAAGTCAGACAACTGTCTAATGACATTAATGGTAGGGGTGTCTTTCTTTTTCCTCCCAGGATGTTTGAAGAATTTATCCTTGATTAACTTGTTATAGATGGGGACATCCTTGATAGCTTGGAGGAGCGGGATTTTAACACACAAGTTTTTCAATTCACCTAGAAGTTTAGTCTCTTCTGGGGTGTGCTAGATAGGATCGATTAATCTCTCAGGAAAAGGAGGTGGATTGGCTTGAGGAACACTCTCCTCCTTTTCCTCTTCAATCTCCTCAAGTGGAGATGGAGGTTGATTATCTAGAAGCACTGTTCCAGAACTGAGGTTGATTTTTTGAATTTCCACAACATAGGCAGGGTAATATGTTTCCCCACTATAGAATTATTGTGCATGTATGTTGTTCCGGTTCAGACTTGGTTGAGCAGGCTTTTGAGGTTGCTTAGGTGGAGCAGGGTGAAGGAGCTTTGGTTGAGATGGAGGTGGACACATTAAGGCTGGATATTGGTTGTATGGGAGCCTCCACCCCTGGGATGGTGTATTCCAATGAGGTTGTGGAGGAGCATATGGCTGAAATTATTGATTGGTAGGTTGGGAATGGTATTGAGGTGCAAAAGACCAGGGAGAAGGTATGGACCATGAAGGATGACCAAAAGGGCACCAAGGGGGAATGGATGCATTTTGGTTAGGGTTGTAATATGAATAGGATGCCCCTTGCATGCCTTGATGGTATGGTTGAGGTCCTTGAGTCCTTCTTTGGTTGATATAATAGAGTTGTTCAGTCACCCCTTCAGTTCCTTGATACACAACTTTCAATCCAGGCAAAGAAGGGAACTTGTTTGTGGAGTGGTTCTCATCACACATCGAACAGATATATATAAGATTCATTCGACATTCATTTCTAGGGTTCCTTCTGGTTCATCTGGGGAAAAAGGCAACTAGGTCTCTTTCTACTTCCTCCTACTTCCTCTTGATCTGCATGGTGTCCATTTGCAGAGCAAGGGTATGCAACATTTCACTCTTGAAGTCTTCCAACATGTTCCAAATTTCAATTTTGATGGATGTGTTGGAGGAGGATGAACTGGCCAAAGATTGACTAGCCCTACCCTTCTTTTTGGCTGCCCTAGAATGATTTTTGAAAACTATCTTGATATCATCATAGGGTAACTGATAGATGTCCCCTCCTGACAGCATGTTTAGGGTTTCTAGGAGATATTCCATGGTCCCTCTAAGAAGGACTAGCTTTAGTGATTCAAGATTGAGGGTGCATCTAGGCCTTTTGTAGCTAAATTGGAACCTTTGCTCATAATCTTCCAAAGACTCATCATGTCCCAAGGTCATTCTAAAAATTTCCTCTTTGGTATCTTTGGACCTACAATAATCCTTGTACTTATTATTGAAGGCTTGTTGCATTTGAGCCCAGGTGGCGATGTTGTCCCAAGGTAAAACCATGAACCAACACAAGGCTGCATCTTTGAGGGTGGATGGGAACAATTTCAACTACTAGTTGTTAGAGGTATAATCATAAGTTATGCATATGACAACAAACTCAAACAAAAAGGTATATGGGTCCTCTAAGGTTAAACCATGGAAGTGAGGAATGGTAGAGGGGATTTTTCTTTTCATCCTAGCATCTCCATTAGTTTATTTGATGGGAAAATCACCCTCAGCTAGATGCGGTGGGGGTATTTGGCAAATTTTTTCCTAAGTTGTCTCTATTCCTATGAGGCATGAATGGAATTTGTTTTTTTCTTTCTTTTTTTTTTCAGGGTTTTTTTTAGTATTACTTGCAGAATGGCAAGCAGGATTTGCAACTATTTGCTGAATGGAACTACTTGTAGAATGGAAAGAAATAAAAGATTTTTAACTATTTGTTGAATGGAAATACTTGCAGAATGGAAAGAAATGAAAGATTACAACTATCTATTGGATGCAAAACAAAAAGGAAAGAAGAAATCACATCTACTTAGACACCTCCCCTTCAACAGTGCAAAAAAGTGATGAGCTCTAGTATTGCAGCAAGGATGCTGCAACTCCTAGGGCTCCGAACTTTACTTCATCAACTTGGGGTTCATACAAACTTGGAGGTGACAGTGTTGTATACACAGTAGATGCAATGGTTTACTCTTATCACTTTTCAACTAGAGCGATAGACCACTAGGATTTTTCAAACCAATCTTCTATTGGCTAGAAGGAGTTTGACTACCACATAGCAAAGGGAAAAATATTGTCAATGCAAAAAGGAAATGTTGCCTACTCTAGGAAATGAAAGTGTTGAATTGGAAAAAGCTAGAAAGTGACATGAAATCATCTAGCTAAGTATCTACACATATTTCTTGCCAAGGAGACATAACTTAACCTTGAATCTAACATCTAGTTATCTGGACTAAATAATCATGGAAATTATCCTAAGACTATTGTGACTTCTGCATTCATGTAATAACTAGAAATTGCAGAAAATCCTTTTTGATTTTCAATTTTATGAATGTAAATGCTAATTTAACCAATTTGACCCTTGGCAGGGGAGACAAGTATGGGGAAATAGGCCTAGAATGGTGTTGAGGGTATGAAAGCCAAGTGGAGGCATAACCTAAGCTCAGATGACCATTTCTGCTAAATTCGGGCTTAAAATAGGCTGCTACAGTGTTTCTTGTACTACTACAGGATGTCCTAGTTCTACTACAGGAATAGGCCGAAATGGTATAGGGAGGTAGGAAAGGTAGAATGAAGTGTTGGAAAGGTGTCTGATGGGGGAATAAGGCATAGAGGAGGTGCACACTACCCAAGGCTCAATCCAAGTCTTCAAGATGGTTGCACTTTCTTAAGGAAAATGTCCACTTCGCTACAAAACAGAAATTCGGATTAGGGTTTGGTGGACTTTGGCAATGTCGATGGAGGAGACTTGGATGAGGCTGGTGAGATGAGGTCCCCTTGCAAATTAGAAACTCCTGCAACAACATACATTCTTTTCTTCATTTATGCACAACTTCATTTATATATGGAAAATATGAGTTGAATTTAGGAAAAATAGAGTTATTAATCTAATGGCTAAGTCTATGAATGGAAGTGCTTCTAAACCATAGAAAACTCAAGAAACCAAAATGAAAATTTCAAGTACTTCTAATGAATTGAGAAACAATGATCTATGAAAAAATAAATCCTAAGTTATGTAGTGATTAAACAATAATTTTTTTTTTGGCAGTGAGAATGGAACCCTCAAACCATGATCCCATAAGGGAGATGAGGTAGGGGCCACTACCACAAGCTTTTATGAGGTATTTAATTTCACTATTGTACCATTGATCTACATGTCCACAAATGGAAGTAAACTAACTAACCATCCAAATACTTGTAAATTAAGCAAAACAAAAGTCACTTCAATAGATAGCTATGAATGTAATCTAAGCATACACATACAAAAAGAGGAACCTGTGCTGCTAGGTTTGGGCCATAACCCAAGAACTTCAACCCTCATAGTCAAATCAATGTTGGATCAAGGGAATGCTTCTCATTCTCATCAAAATGTCAAAAATACATAAGAGTAATCAGTCACAATGTCTTAGCTCGAAAATGCCTCTTGGCTACAACAAAAAAAGTCTAATCCTAATGAGGCCCTAGGCCTTCTTATTTATACAACTAAAGCTACCAACAACTTCCTTAAAATTAGGGAGGCTTGGTTTCCAAACTCGAGATTAACTTCTCCTCAACTATCACTAGCTTGGCTGCCAATGACCTTGGTGGGCTTGGTTGCTTGTAACTTCGAGTTGATGAGATCTGGTGGAGGAATATTCGAGTGATTGAGGAGTTAAGGAGGGAGATCCAATCTCCTAAAATCCCTCTTGCTTGTCTACTTCAAGTTCCTGCACTTAAATTAGCCAAAATTGCTCCAAATCCTACAATTAATGCACATTAGGCCACATGACATAACATCTCATCTTTACCCTTCTCACTAAGAAAAATATAATAAAATATGTAAAGAAATGTGAGAAAAGATGATTTTAATAAGCTAGAAAGTGGCATTAAGGTCCATATAATTTACCTATTGATGAGCCTCATCAGTAATCATACCCTATCAAAGGATTGATGGAGCTGCTTGAAAAGTTGTTCAAATGAATGAATGGAAGTAGTTGGTAAGGTATGACACCTGAGATTAACTCAACCTACTAGTGTGAGGGTGAATAATTTACAAGAAACATATTCAAAATCCACTTGGTAAAAATGACAAAATTTAAGAAATGAAGATGTATGCTTGACTATGGATGTTCCACCCTCGCCTTTAAACTTTAATTATGACAAGTTATAAATAAGTTTCGTGGGGAATGAAATATTTTATCTATTTGAAAAACATCCAGGGATTATGATTCGTGAATGATACATTCAAGATGGGAGATTCAAAATAGACTTAGTAGGTTGAACCTTTCATTTCTCCCTCCTAGAACCAATTTTTGACAGTGTTGGAAATTCATCAACCAAAGGTGTTTCCCCACTATGAATTCCCAACTAGAGCTCACATGTTTTGGAGTAGGAGCCCCAATTGAGAATAAAGTTGATCGTTATTATCCTTAGGAATTTTCCTTGGATATAATTATTAGCATAAGAGATTATTTTTATAGGATTATTCAACACTCATGTAGTTATTATGCTCTGGTATGGCCTTGGGCAACCCTTTCCCATTCAGACTTGATCGTTTATTAAAAAAAATATTTTGAATTCCATACGCGACTCTTCCCTTTCAAAAGCATGTACACATGCATGTGCCATAATACAGAACTAGTGTATATGATTTAAAATATGAAAAAAATAAAAATATATCCCGTTTTTCGGGCGGGGTTTATGCTTTTCACTGAAAGCCCACCTATAGGAGCCTGTGGCCTAATTGAATCAACTGATTTCTAGTGGTATTTATACACCTCTTGGGAAGGCCTAATGATAGAAAGAGATAGGATATCGACATTATAGTCATTTTTTTCCCAGATCAATTATGATTTTCCCTATGCCTCTTGTGTTAGGGTCCTATAATTTATAGGATCTCAAGGTGATTGAGTATTTTATCTCAGAAATATCATATTGTAAATTATTGTCAATCTGCAAATGATTTCCAAATAAAAGAAAAATAGAATAAAAAAATGAAAAGAGGGTATAAATAAAAAAGAGGAAAAACAAAAAACATTGAAAAAAAGAAAATAATATTGAACCCCACCAAAAGAAAGAAAGAAAAAAGAAATAATATTGAAAGTGTTGCAAGTCTAAATTCCACTACTGATAGATAGTTTTCTTCATCATTAATAAATAAAGGTTGTGTGCAGCTTGTTTAAAATTCCACGAAGACTAGTTATTTGTTTATTCATACAATATAATCATGTTAAACATGTTTAAACTTCTGTAATTTAGACTAGAAAATAAACATTTGCAAAATAGTTTAATCTTGGTAAATCAATAGTTAGGTAGAAAATGACATTGATTCAACTGTTTAATCTGAATCAATAGGAGAAATAAGTGATAGGATTTAGATAGTTTTTCATTTTTTATAAAAGAAAATAATGTGGGTTGGCTAGACTAAGTGCACCCCTTAGAAGAATAAAAATGTTATTTTAGTTAAAGGGTAGGTAGAAATAGTTGGTTTTATAAATATATGCCTATGTCCCTTTCTTATAAGTTTTAATGACAATGCAAAAAGAAAAAAGGAATGAATGGATAAAGTATTTGATATATTTCATATTTCTAACCTTTATCCTAAGTTAAAAGTGAGAAACAAAGGCAAATATTGACAATGCTTTGTTTTGTCGTATTTCGTTAAAGGAAATTGCTGTCAGAATGTCGAGATCCTCTCCCCCTCATGATCCATGGTCCATATCTTTTTTCGTCCCCACTCTCCATCCTACCTTTACCGTCGAGGAGGGGTCCGAAGAGGCAGTTTCTCCCGTTGATCCCCATCCCTACATGGTGCCCTCTCCTTATTTCTCACCCCCCTTGCGATACTGCTTACCACCCTCTACCTACTCTAAAATTGTCTTCCCCTCATCTGCTTACCGTGTTCCTACTTCGTCACCTCCACCACTCATCTCCCGCCACGTCGCATAGTCATTTCTCAGTTAATTTTTGTCTCGACAACATAACCGTTCGACATTCAATTTGCCTTCCTTGGTAACCATTCAAACTTTGTCTCGTGCCAAACCTAGAACGGATTTCACCTCTCTGCCTTTAAGATCTTTCGAAACATCGACTTTCTCCCGTTCACTATTCATTCTCTGAAATTTACATCTTTTACATAATGACCATTTTCAAACACTCATTGAACTCGACTTGATGTAATTCTCAGTGCTTTGTGTTTTTCCCTTGGCGGCTTATAACCTTAAACTGTTCCCGGTAAGCCTTCCTTTCCCGCACTATAATTATTCATTGATACAATCATGCCTCCAAAGAGAAAAACCGAGGAGAAACTTGTCAATCCATTGATCCCTCCCTCCATAGATTTAGATCACATTCCTTTAGCCGACAGGGATTATCAGATTAGTGAAACTCAGTGTGACTGTGAGTTTTTAGAGCTATAATGTTGGCTAGAAGACAAGCATGCAGACAAAACTGATGAAATTGGACCTTGAGAGTCCAATCTTCCTTATTATATGTTCCCTGTGACCTTCCAAGCCCCTAAATTCACTAGAAAATGTCAGCCCTGTTATGTCCCTGTCCAAAGAGCTATTATGGCCCCATCTGGTGACATTCTGTTTACCATTACTGCCCAATCCATAAACCAGATGATGTTGGCTCCCCCTGTGGAAAATAGTGCCCCTTTTTCCTTAGAAGCCCTCACCCAGCTTTATCAGAAGCTTGATTTCGCTACAAGAGCCAAAATTTTTGAGATCTTCTTGCCTGAAAATGCCCAATTACCCAAGAAGAACCCTCCATACCCTTCCTCTATCTTCCCTGATCAAGCTAAACAAATTATATCCATAATTTCATATATTTTGGGTTATTATTATGATCAGTGGGTAGATGAGCCCATTCTAGGTTTCCTTTCCATATTTTCCACAGACAGTAAACCATCCATTTTATTCAATTTCAATCAATTCTTGGCTGATAGCATTCATGAACAGTTTCTGAAATTTCCAACAGAGCAAGTGTTTAATTACACTTCCATTTTAATCTACATGTTCCTTTATTATCAAGCAGACAGGTTCAGTTTTTCTATGCAGAAGTTAGATGATGAAGGAAACCAGCAGGGTAAAAACATGTTAATGTGTATCACTTTTTCCCTTTTTGTGGAAAAGAAGTTTTATAAAAATAAATGGAGTTGGAATGTTTACTCTTAAATTTACAAAATCATCAAAAACTAGGTGGTGGTAAAAGAAGACAAAACATGTCAATTTAAATTCAATTTCATGTCATATTTTTTCTAAAATTTAATATATAATTTTTATCTAATTTATTCATTTTCTTTAAAAGGTATCATTAATATTTTACATAAATTTTTAAGTAGTGACAAAACCGCGACCCCCCATTTCTCTATTGATTTATGCTTTTTAATTCCAATTTCTTTAAGAGATGTGTTGTAAACATTCTATAGATTGCTAAACGAATTTAAAAATAAAAAGTAAGCATATTTTTTAATTATTATTAAAATACTAGTAAAAATGATCATATTTTCGTATATATAAAACCGCGACCCAAGAAACTACCCTTTCAAGTTTATAAAATCAATTTTTTTTAATAGAAATTTGAAAATAACATATAACAAAATGTTAAAATTATTTTTTGAAAAATTTTAAAAAATATTTTATATTTTTTATAATAAAATTTTTAATTATGATTATAATAACGTATTTTATATTATTCAAAATATAATATATAAAATTATTTGTTTAGAAATTATACTTCTATTTTTATATATATTTTTAAAGAGTTTTATCATTTCATTTAACTTTACATAAAGTTATTTATATTTTGTGAGTGATTAACCATAGTTTTTACCAATATTTACTATCAGTTGACTTATTTGCAAATTTAGTATTTACTTTTTATAACATTATTTATATTTTCTAAACCCATTAAATAGGTTCACTATAGCTTTTACCAAAATTTATTGTGAGTTAGATTTGTTACAAATTTAGCATTTATTTTTTATAATTAACAAGTATGAAACTCAACTCATTTAATTGATGTTTTTATATTATTTTTTTATCTTTTTTCATTTGAGTACTTTTTTGCTTTTGCCATATAATGAGACATAGAACCTTCTTTGTTGCTACCTGTGACTTTTTGGACTTCATTGGTCATGAAGGAGCAACAAGAATTCTCATACAAATAGTTTATTGAAGAGTATTTTAACACAAAATTGAACATCCTAAACAGCTCAATACAAAACGGAATTAGTGAAGATATCAAAAGAATTTTACATCTAACAGATCAGGCCAAGGATGGAGATTGGTATTTATACCAAAACTACACAGAAATCAGAGTTTATGGATGCGAATTGACACCATACAGACTCCCTAAATACCTCCCCATGAGAATTTTTGCCCTGGAATACATCAGACAAATGTTAAATTCTGATGACATTCATTTTGTGGTGGCAAAGAAGAAGTCACAATTTTGCATAAAGACACAGGTGGGCCCATTCATATGCAATACTAGGACAGCAGGAGAAGAAGCAGACAAACTTCTTAAAGAGATGAAATTCAGCCTTAGTTTTACATGGTCTTATGACCCTTGGGGTATCATTTCAAAGCTAAGGGTAGAAAACAAAACTACTCCCTACATCCATACCTCAAGGCCTAAGATAGAAAATTATGCAAATCAGTTGGAATGGATAGAGAATACTTTGTAGAAATATGAAGAACAATTGTTTTCTACTGCAAGTTTATAGACTTCCACTCCTCTGGAGAAAATGGGTAAGAGACACAGAGAGGAGGGATCATCATCAAAATGAAGAAGTGAGGCCAAAGAATTCAGGATCAGTTATAGGAAAAGGGAAAAATTGACTCCTAGGATAGATGTAGAAAAAGAGACAGAAGAACGTGCTTCCATCATAATTACAGACTCACCACCTACAAGCAACAAATTTGTAACATCTCCTACTGGAACTTCAATTTCACATGGTTAGAAGGATACAAATATGGATTCACAGAATTTCCAAGGAGAGAAGGAAAATATTGTTTTTGATAGGTATAGAGAGACTAAACTTAAGAATGAGATTCTTAAGAACAATACCTACAATCAGTTTTGGAAGAAGACTTCAAAATCATAGAGTAGATTGTTATCATTTTTTGACACAGAGCATGGAAAGATGCATATGGCCTTCCTTGAGGCCCAAATTCCACATCAAAAAATATCAATAGACTACAAGAGTACTACATTTGAATTCAACACCAAAGATATCCATCCCATTTATTAAATGGAGATGCATAAGCAGACTGGTGAGATGATTCCTTCTACATTAATTAATACTGTTATGTCATTGTCTAAGTTGCAGGTTTATTTTGCCAACGTTCATTCTCAGTTGAAAATGGAAAAGGTATCCTCCTTGGAAAAGGATAATAGGATCAAATCTTTGGAATATTTGGTAGTCAAGATAGGATATGATCCTAAATATGTAAATGTTGCAGAGGATATTATCAAAAAGAAAAATCTAGATATTGCAGCATTGAGAAAGCATCTTAAGCTGCTAGACACAGAGGATACCTTGACCAAATAAATTGAAGAGGATGAAACATAGAAGGTTGACATGATGAATCTAATCATAAAGTATAATATACAGATTAGACAGATGGAGGAAGAAATGGAAAAGATGATAAAAGATAAAGAACAGAGTCAGAAGATGGCCATTGTCCCCCTAGATGCCATACCCATTTCTTAGCTTCTCATAACAGGAAAAAAATCTGCAGCTACTTCCTCCACTCATACTACAAGTGTTGAACAAGTGACAAAAACACTGGAGAATATGGCAATCTGGTCAGAAGATTTCATGACATTGTATGCACAACTCAAAGCTCTGCAAGAATAGAAAACCAAAGCTGAAGCCTATCATATGGTTGAAGTGTAGAAATCTCAGAGACGGTTGGAGAGATTGCAGAAGGTAGAAAAGGATACATCAATTTTTCATACTTAGGCCCAAGCCAAGGAAACCATTTGGATGGGTATTCTAGACTCTATGAATGAGATTTGGCCATCTATCCAAATCATTTTCGAACAAAAAGAATTGATAGAAAAGGCCACAGAAACCATTGTTCAGGTAAGGGAAAAGTTGGGAGATATGCCCACAGAAGCCTTCGACATTATCAAATTCCTGAATTCAAAGAAAAAAATATGAACTTGAATAATTAGGAATTAGTGACACAACTACCACTATTTTTGGAAGTCAAGAAAGTTTTGACTAAAAGGAACCTCATTGATCAATTGGAGGAAATATGTGAAGCACTAGAGCTGGGAGTGAATAGGTTTTGCAACAGAACTGAAACATTAATCCAGAAAGGACTACCCAACATATATGTGATAAATGATAAATTAATCACTCAAGAAGATTATGTTTTGAAGATGAAGGAAATGGCCAGAAGTAGTGTCAAGTTCAGTGGCATAAAATGAATTATGAAAGCCAAAGCATTTTTAGAAACCATGGCAAATGACTTCTACATCTTGAATGAGGTAAAACATGTTTTTACAATGAATCCAACTTTTTCAAAATATATTGAGGTTGATGAGATTTACCAGAGGGTAATTAAATTAACCATACCAGATGAAAAAAGGTGGGAAGAACTTTGTGATTTACTGAATTAAAGGGTAATTCAGATACAGTAAAAACAAAATCCAACACGACAGCCAGCGCATCGGCCCAACACATTTTTGAGATTGATTCATCAACCAAATCCACCAAAACAGAGCCACCTTTCCATGCAACTATCTACGTTGCCTATTTTTTGCCAAAGATAAATTGTATTGTTTAGAGTATGGCTAATAATACACTGTCGGTTAAGACATCGATTTTGTAATTATTTGCATAAATACTTCACTGTTTGAGGTATTAAGGGTTGATTTCAGAATATAATTTCCTCTGCAAAATTGTAATTTTTCAAAATTGTTGGAGCATCAATAATACAAGGACATTTTCATAAGATTCATGTGGTGTACCAAATGATGATGTTTTTCTTCAGTTTATGTGTTTGATCATTGTTTTCTTTCTTTGTAATTTCTCAAAATCTTAATTACTTAACATAAACTGTAATGAATAAGATATGTTATTTAGAGCACCCTATTCTGGCTGTTAGTAATCTACATGTTTTCTTCTGAAGTCAAATTAAGGAATTCTTCACCGCTCAATTTCTACTAAATCTTACATTTATGTTATTTCACAATCCATTTAATACTTTGAACGATCCAAATAATGCAACCTAGCTTGTCCTCTGAGACTCCTCTATAATTTTATGCAAATCAAGTTAATCTATAGACTTCATAGCCCAATGGAATTATAACAATCAAATCAAAACAATCAGTACAGTCATAACTAGCCTAAAATTTACACTAAAATAAAGCTAAATTTTATAGAGAGATCCCTCTCTAAAGATGGCAGGGCTAGATCCCAACTTCAAAAGTGATTTTGATGCTGTTGTATGTGTTTAATCCCTCAACCTCAAAAATATAGAATGAAAACATCCTACACTCTGAGTCATAGGAAACCCTTGTTTCCTTGCATAGATGCTCAACCTTCATTATATAACATCCTTTTGTACATACTTGAGAGGTGATCTTTGAGGCTTTGGCTAGACAGATCCAGATGAAGGTTTCATTGGTGTCATGGTCGGATTAGGTTGTATCTATCCACTACTATTTCCTTATATCAATAAAGAATCTCTGTCTTGTTCTTGATATATTATGATCTCATTTTTTTTATGATTTATGTGGAATATGTCATGATTTATATATTTATGCTTGATGATATAAATTTTTTATTATGCATGCACTTTGAACTACATGGTATATATATGCTTCTCTGAACTATGTTGTAGGTTTGATCACTTTGGAGGAAGCAGAGCATTTGGACCCTATAGGATCGACATCAAACATAGGACCTATGGGTACTCCTCTCAAACCCAAATTTGGTAGTTAATATAGTTTTCTTGCTTGAATGTATGCTTCTTGTAGATAGTCTTCCTTCGATCTGTTGAGGTTTTCAACCCTTACTTAGGGAAGTTTCTCCCACCAATAGAACCGGCGACTCCGCTGGGGAAAATAGTCATGTATTTCCTACAAGGGTTTCTTTTTCCTTGATCTAGGGTTTTCTTTCTTGTTTCTTGATTTTTCTAGTATTGTTGACTCGTTTGCAGTCTGGGTAGCCAGTCTAATCTTCTGGATCAGGTCTGTATTTTTTATTTTTCCCTATTTTTTCTGCATATACGCTTTTTTTCTTGTATATAGAAGCATACCCATGTGGTTTCTACCAAAGAAACCTGCATATACACTAGTTTCTTCTAAAATAATCGTGTATACACATGGATCTATTATTACATAGTCGCGTATATTTGGAAAATTTAGAATTTTTTCAAAATTTTCCTTTAGTCAGGGGTGTAGCCTATTTTTCTGCTTTGATGAGGTTATCTACAGTCTATAATGGTCTTGTTTCTTATTGGTGTCCATTTCTTTATCTCTCTTTCAACCTAGGGTTTTCCTTTTTTCGAAGTTTTGCATCATAAGTTTGGGTTTTAGACCTTCTTTGTGAAGTGTTTGACTATTCTATGCTTCTGGGATAGTGAGTTGGTTCTCAACTTGCTTATAATCCAATCTTTTCATTACTTCACTTTGCATTCTTTAACTTGACTCATTTGGTTTCTTTTTTATTATTTGAGAAGGGTCTTTGCAATTTTGGTTTAGTGAAGGAGTTTGGTTCTTTGAAATATTTCTATTTTTTGTAATCTTTTATGTACCTTTCAGGTCATGTTGTTCAAGTTTTTAGGTCTCTTAGTAACTTTAGTATTGTCATCTTGGAGATTGTTTATGGCTTGTGAAGTTTGGAGTATTTTCACTTTATTTTGATCTTGAAAAAATTGATTTCTTTGCCTTATTGAAAATTTTGTTTGAAGTCCTTAAAAACAAAAAGAGAAAAAACATTTGTTTTTGCCTTTCTTTTCTTTGGTTTTTGGTTTTTTGGTCCTTTTGGATTTTCAACAAGTGTGCAAATCTTTGCTTGAGGTTGAAATTTGCTTCGTTTCAGAGATATTTTCTTGGATATTTGTTTCTCCGTGTTGGTAAAATTTTGGCTTTTGGTCTTTGAAAGAACACATTTGTTTGTTTATAGAATTCCATAGAATGTTGCATTTAGGCATTTTAGTATGCATTAAGGTGGTTTGAATTTTAGGAATTTTAGTCTCTTTCGATAGATGTTGAATGTGTGAGTGTTTTTAAAGGACAAAGAAAAGAGTTTTCCGTTCATATATTTCTTATAGAACCTTGTAGAGATCACTTTTAATTGAAAAAAAAGAAGTTGCATTTGCATGTAGCCTAGTTTTCTGTTGGCTTATTTTTGCGTCAGAACATCACAAGTTGCACTTCATCTACCCATGACCTAAATAAAAAGCAATAAAATCAAGCACTTAATCTAAAATGAACTAGATTTTCTTTTTTTCATAGATACATAAATTATTCTAGGGCATTTAGGGCCTTGGAATAGGCACGTGGAGAGGCTACCCTAAATTGAAACATAGAAGTTGATTAAAGAGTGTAAATATAGACTTGTTAAGTTGTCTGAGAAATCTCTTATAAAACATGAGTTAAGCACGAGGATGATTGAAGATAGGGAAAGAGATATCCCCCTATCCTACTTGTCAGATCCCTCACCCATGACTGTTCTGCCCAGCTTCTGATTACGAACTGGTGACCTTAGTTTCCTATCCTAGGGACCACATAGGTGACTATGGGGGGCGGGGTGTGGGGGGATGCCTGTGGTACCTGAGACAGACGTTGCATCACTTTCATAGTACTTTTGTAGGGTTCCCTTGCAAAAATTAGGTACTTGTAATGACAAAGGCTATTGTCTGGAGGCCAGCATAACTATTTTTGATACCTTCCCTGGTAGGCCTGGGCCGTAATTATCCCAACTATCTTTGGAAGGTCCTTATCTTTTCTTTCTTGTATTTTGGTGTCCATTCCTAATCACCCATAGTGGAAATACCTGGAAGCTACTTCTTTGGTTGTATCTTTACGATTTTTTTAGTGAGTTCTCTTTGCTCCTAGATTTCCATAGGTTTTTATTTTTTGAGTCTTTAAAATTTCTCTTAATATTTAAAAGTGGTTGATCGACAGGTTTGTCGGTCTAGGAGGCTTCGTGGGATTTCACCTGCACGTTCTGAGACTTCATATATAAGGCATAGGAGCAATTTTGCTAGTGATTTTCCACCAGTAGTAGCTGGCGCATTAGAGATTAATCCCGCTTTAGGGGCTCTCGTTTCTTAGGGTGAACCTAGTTTAGTTCATAATTTGGATGGAAATGCTCAAGTACTTGCTAGGGTGTTGTTCCAATTGAAAGATGAGATTGATATTGAAGATGTATGTGAGTCCCTCGTGACTCCTTAAACACCTATTCCTTCCCATAGTCCTTACGTTGTATATAATGTGGGTACCCCAACTCATAGGCCGATAAGCCTAGTTCACTCTCCTTCTTTTTCGATGGCCAATGTTAGTGGTGCAAGTGTGGCTACTAATACTTCTAGTGTACAAAATCCTCCTTCAGTTGTAGGAGGGGGTAATATTTCTATCTCTATTGTTACACCTAGTATCATAGTTATTGGCTCTACCTCCATTCGGGTCTGAGTGGGGGCACCCAACCTTATGCCCCTTTCACTGGTGCTTATCCTTTTAGGATGACATATAGTCGGATTCCTTTGGTTCCTTCAACCATCCCATATGTTTCTTTCACATCTATGACTTCTATGCCAAGTGGTTCAACATATTTTTAGGGTTTTACTTTTGGAAGTAGTCATATTCATCCTTCCATTCCATTTTTGAACTTAGGACAGGCTCAGAATGTTAATCCTTTCCAAGAAAGTCAAGGATGGCCAAATCCTTACGTTAGTGGTTTAGGGGCTAAAAATTCATCCCATATATTTGGTCAATAGAGGAGTATTCCCTTCCCTTCTTCTGGGACCTCATAGGTCTTTCCTCTGCTAGCTAGTGCATGGAATCCTGATGAGGGGCTTTCCCCTTATTTCAATTTTCCGCTAGGAGGAAACTACACTATGCATGGTTACCCTACGGTAGGGGGTGGATACCCTCTAAATACTTCTAGGACACAAGGATTTCCTTATGGTTCAGGTCCTTCTACGAGTAGCCCATGGAAATCCAGTGCCTCTCCAAATCAGTGATACTCTTTTTATAATGTTGGAAATTCTTCTCTTGGATGGTGGAATTCTCCTATTCCTTCGCGCTTACCATTCTTGGAAAATTTAAACATTCCAAATATTTCAAAATTGACAAATGATATGATCTAATACAATTCGGATTGGCTTCCGCCCCCCACCAAACTTCCATATGATATTCCAAAATTTGAAGGGAAGTCTGGAGAGGATCCAACTGATCATATAACCATGTTCCATTTGTGGTGCTCATGTAACTCCTTGAAAGATAATTCGATTAGGTTGAGATTATTCCAACGCACCCTAACTGGAAAGGTTTCAAAGTGGTGTGTTGATCTTAGAGGGGGTACCTTTGCTACATTTGGTGAATTGGATATTATGTTTCTAAATCCATTTTCAGTTGCCTGTCAGATATGATACTGGAACTGAGCTTCTAGTTACTTTTTAACAAGACAAAGAAACTCATATTTTTTACTGCATCCAAGAGTGGCATAGAAGGAAGAGGCTAATCAAGGCATATATCCTGATGAGTTCCTACTGGAATGTTTTTCTAAATATTTGCAATTAGATATTTCTAAGGATGTGTCACTCTCTGGAGTGTTCACTGAAGAATAGGCCATGTTTAGAGCCCAACAATTAGAAATCATCTATTCTCAGTCTAGATTCCTTTTCAATATTTTCCCTGATTCTCCTCAATCAAAGATTGATCTAACAAAACCTAAGCCGGGACCCCATGCCAATGGAATTGTAGGGTCAATCAATCATATTACTGCTAACTTGTTGAATCAATTGCAATAGTTATCTTTACAATCTTCTTATTTGGCACAGGCTACGTCATTAATGTCTATGTGTTCCCAACCTTTAGCAGTTAATGTTGTCCAATCTTCAAATCCCAAAGGAGACCAATAATCCAATGGGAAGAAGAAGGGACTTGGTAAGAAGAATGTTAGGTCCCTATACTACTAGTGTAACCCCTTATTGTTATTAGTACAACCCCCTTATTATATTATTGTGCCCCATAGAATCCCACTATTGTTATTATTGTGCCCTTACATTATTATTGTTATGTCGGCTCTGATTATATTATGACCCCTTAAAATCCTATATATAGAAAGGAGGTCTTGTCATTTGTATCATCCAATAATTGTTCATTTGTGTAATGTAAAGGAGGTTACCCCCTCAAAGAGGCTGAATTCTAAGGCATTTATCTCTCTTTTCTATCTTTTTGTGAGCTAGTTTCATAACATTTGGTATCAGAGCTTTGGATTCTAGGGTTTCGAGGCTCCAAACAGGTCATCGTGGAATTGTCGCTATATTGTTTGTGCTCTGAAGTTTCAAAAGCAACAAGAAAAACCCATTTGAGAAGACATCGGTGTGAACCTCGGGTCCGAATTTCAGATCTTGTATCCCTATATTTTTGGAGATATAATCTGAGGAAGTTAGGTTTTTTTGCAGACTCCCAAATTACATTCTAAATAGGTGACCTTGGGAAAAGCATCATAACTCGTGCTCTGAGAATCATATTGAAATTTGGTAAGTTGCAGAAAGAGGACGTATTGCAGTTTTCTGTGTATATTTTTCAGATCTGAAGGTCGAAACAGTGACATGTGGCACATCGTACAATTTCACTCTACTAAACCAGTCTATAATTAGGTCATCACAGGAGATTGGGAATAACACCTTCTTCGAGAATCTGATTGTGATCAGAATTGTGCGGTTAGAAAGAGGACTAAGAGAGATATCACAGGCCACAATTTCAAAACTTAAAGATCCAAAATTACAGATTTATATTCACTTCAAGATCGAGGTCATAAAATAAAGAAAAAGTGATATGAGGAAGTTTGATGGCAAGGATTCGGTAAATTGGATACTATAGATGGAGCAATATTTTGATCTACATGAGGTGAAATTGTTACAAAAGGTACGTATTACATCTTTTTATTTAGAACCGAATCAATTTTTATGGTATGAAGGGCTTTGTTCTCATAAAGCACTTGTCACATCGTCAATTTTCACGGAGGAAATAATAACACATTATGAGGATACAAAGAGAAACACCTTCTTAGCTAATTGATAAATCTCAAACAAAAGGCTTCAATGTCAGAGCACATTGAGGACTTTCAAAAATTGAATATAAGGATAAATGATATTCCAGAGAAACAAAGGATTGATGTCTTCATAGGGACTTTAAAGGATACCATTCAACATGAGGTTCGTCTTTGGGAACCTGATTCATTGGAGAAGGCATTCAGGTTGGCAAGAAAAATTGAAAGTGAAATTATGGAAACAAGGAATCCCACCACTCATGACTATAACTATGGAAGTGTTTTTTCTCCTAGCCTTCCAAAACCTACAAGGTTTACACCACAACAATTGGAAGAAAAAAGAGAAAAATGGCTTTGTTACAATTGCGATAGAAAATACACTAAAGGTCATAAGTGTGCTGAGAAGAAATTATTTTACACAGATTATGAAGAGGGGGAAGAAAAGGATCAAGAAACATCAAAATAAGAGGATATACACTAGGAACCAACCCTAAAGAAAGAAGAAATGAATATGACCATATCTTGTAAAGCATTGGCAAGAATTACAACTCCTCAAACTATCAAGATAGAAGGACATATCAAGAAGAAAAATGTTCAAGAAGTTAAAGATCACATTGAGAAAGAAGAAATGAATCCGACCATACCTTGTAATGCATTGGCCAGAATTACCACTCCTCAAAATATCAAGATAGAAGGACATATCAAGAAGAAAAATGTTCAAGAAGTGAAAGATCACATCGAACATCAAGAAATGAATCCGACCATATCTTGTAATGCATTGGAAGAAATTACAACTCCTCAAACTCTCAAGATAGAAGGACATATCAAGAAGAAAAAGATTCAAGCAGTGAAAGATCACATCGAGCATCAACAACAAGTTCTCAAACTTTTAAAGGATAACGCCACTTTGGTGTAGAATCGAATGAAACAATAGGCAGGTCAACATCGCAATGAAATAAGTTTTGATGTAGGCGATTGGGTATTTTTACGGCTACATCTCAAGTAAGCTATTTATGAGAAGGAAATGTTGGCAATACTACATGCACTTAAAAAATGGCGACCTTACATAATGGGAAGACACTTCAAGGTAAAAATGGATCATGATAGTCTTAAATACCTTTTAGAACAAATATTATCTTTAGAAGAACATAAAAAATGGGTCACAAATATGTTGGGTTATGACTTTGAAATCATATACAAAAAAAGGAACCAAAATGTTGTTGCAAATGCATTCTCAAGAAAGGATGACGATGTGGAAGCATTATTTTGTGCTATTTCTATAATCCAACCAGATTGGATAAATGAAGCAAGGGAAGAATCAAAGAAGGATGAAGAAGTGTGGCCACTCATTCAAAAGTTGCAGAAGATCCGAGTTCAAACAATATTGCTAGAATTTGACGAGGAAGGAAAAATAATATTGGAACCTAGAGCAGTCATAGAAACAAGAACCCAACATCTATGGAATCGATCAATTTCAGAGTATCTCATCAAGTGGAAGAACTTACTGGATGAAGATTCCACATGGACGAACAAGAATTTTATACAAAAGCATCAAGAACTACTCAAGTGTTCAGGACAACACTTTTTGAAGGAGAGGAGCATGTTAGGTCCCTATACTACTAGTGTAATGCCTTATTGTTATTAGTACAACCCCCTTATTATATTGTTGTGCCCATGTAGTCCCCATATTGTTATTATTGTGCCCCATAGAATCCCACTATTGTTATTATTGTGCCCTTACATTATTATTGTTATGTCGGCTTTGATTATATTATGACCCCTTAGACTCCTATATCTAGAAAGGAGGTCTTGTCATTTGTATCGTCTAAGAATTGTTCATTTGTGTAATGTAGAGGAGGTTTCTCCCTCGAAGAGGCTGAATTCTAAGGCATTTATCTCTCTTTTCTATCTTTTTTTGAGCTAGTTTCATAACAAGGACGTGTCACTCTCCGGAGTGTTCACTGAAGAGTAGGCCATGTTTAGAGCCCAATATTTAGAAATCATCTATTCTCAGTCTGGATTCCTTTTTAATATTTTTCCTGATTCTCCTCAATCAAAGATCGATCTAACAAAACCTAAGCCGAGACCCCATTCCAATAGACTTGTAGGATCAATCAATAGTATTATTGCTAACTTGTTGAATCAATTGCAATAGTTTTCTTTACAATCTTCTTATTCGGCACAAGCTATGTCATCAATGTCTATGTGTTCCCAACCTTTATCAGTTAATGTTGTCCAATCTTTGAATCCCAAAGGAGACTAATAATCCAATGGGAAGAAGAAGGGACTTGGTAAGAAGAAAGATAATGCTGGGAAGGGGAATGTGAACAAGCCCAGTAATGATACTGGAGAGGGAAAAAGGAATCGAAAAATAAAGTAAAATTTCCATGCAAGTTATGTAATGGGGATCATCTTACCCATCTTTTCCCTAATATTTAGGATGCTCAATGATTGTTAGCTCAGCAAGGTTCTTCAAGTTCCTAGGCTATGCTAACTAACCCTTTTCCCCAAGGGCGACAAATGCTTTCTGGCACTAATGCTAGTATTGGAACCCCCATAGGGGGAAACCAGGATGGGGAATCCACATCGAATGTATATATGGTAAAGTCTCATGTTGATGTTCCTACAGGATCACATGATTATGGTGAGCCAAAACCTTCTAAGTCTAAGGCTACTTCTGATATCCTAGAGCCTCTCCATATGGAGAAGCCCACAGTTGAGTCTACACTTCAGATGCTGAAAGGCTCTACAAACCGTTCAACTTTCAATCCCAATGTTAGGGTTACTCATATCTATTCTATTGTCCAAGATCTAGCTTAGAGCCCTTGTGCGATGTCAGCATTAGAAGTACTCTAATTTTTCCTTCACAAAGGAGTGTGTTGTTCACTATGATCGAAGCAGTACATCCGAAAATATCTCTCGTTATTACATTCGATATGTCAAGTGTTAAGAATAGACTCCCTCATCACATGGATTTCCAAACTAAATCTACATATTAGAAAATGAATATCTTTCGAACTGTAGTTGATGAAGGGCCTTCTACATGCATCATGTCGATGCCATGTTGGAAGGCTATCAGGTCTCCAAAAGTTGTTCCTTCCCCTATTCTCCTTACTACATTCGATGGTCATTCTCACAGGCCTCATGGAATTCTTCCAGCCTTTCAAGTTTGTGTTGGATTCAAGGTTGTCAATATTGAGGTAGAGATAGTTGATGCCAACCTCAATTATACTATTTTATTGGGTCAAAATTTGGTTTATGCAATGGATTCCATTTTTTCATCGTTGTTTCACATCCTATGCTTCCTTCATGAAGGTAGAATTGTTACAATTGATCAAATGGATTATTCTCCTAATGATCCCATCTGACTCTACCATCCACTTGGTGAAGAATTTGTTGGAAAATTAGTGGTGTATGGGTGGTTGTGTTAGTATTGGCATTGATTTCAACAAGGGTGAGCATGATTATTGGGTGTTTGTGAGGAATTTCATGGTTGTTGGAGTGTTTTGTAGAAAATCATCATAGTAGCAGGCTCACTGGAAAAGCCATAAAAAGATGATTACAATGATGGACTAGATGGAATTCCATGGTAACTGAAGGATTCATGTAGAGAATCATCACAGTAGGAGGCTCATTGAAAAATCCATAAAATGATGAATATGTTGGTTGGGAGTTCATCTTTTCAAGCAAAAGAAGGAGACTCAAGGAACAAAGTGTGGTAGAGAGTTTGTAGTCACCTTAGAGGTAGAAGATGGACTCAAAAACTACATCGGGGCCTATCGAATGAAAATTTCTCTAGACGAGCTTTCCAACAAGTGGAAGTCTAAAAATGGACTCCTGGATCAAAAGATATGGTCTATCGAAGTTCAAGGATTTGATGCCTTAAGGAGGATGGAATATCAGAGCAAGCATCATATTGGCTATCAGGATACCGGAGCATGAAAAGTATCGGACATCGGAGCATATAGTATATCAGAACCCCAAATCATCACATCAGAGCATTAAAAAATCAGGACATCAACATACCAAATATCAGAATATTGAAAATTCATAAGTAAGGAACCTTTAAAAGTTACGATATTTGATAGTGTCGATAGTACTAAAAAGCACCAAGGAATGCCAAATAAAATTAACGAAGGATCTTGTTACAAAACCAAGGTTTGGAAGGGCCTCTTCTCTCTCCTTTGATAGGACACATGACAAAATTAGATTGGCTCTGAGAAGCTTTAGTGGCATCTGACCTCAGCATGACGTGACAGTACGACGGGACACGTGGTAGGAAGTTTCAACATAATTGGGTGGTCTAGTGGGCCAAATCTGAGTGACACGTGCCACCAATAAGGAGTCACCACGTGGTGGAATGATGTCATAATGGAGGTTAGCGTATCTGAGAATGAGAACCTTGTAACTCCAGTACAAATGATTCTTGGAAAATTTATGATGGAAGGGGCTTCTGATAATGGGTTGTCTCTTAGTCATGATAGTCCAAAGAAATATGGGCGCAAAGAAGTTTAAAAATGAAGCTTGGACCTCGGAAGGAGCCTGAAGGGCTTAGCACCTAAGTGCTAAGCCATCGGTCATAGGTTCGGTCATATGAGAAGGAAAATTCTCAAGGAGCTAAGCACCAAGGAGATGAGGATATCGAGACTGAGAAGAATCATATTGTTCCACCTCTGTAAAGTTACGATATGGAATTTCTCCGATGAAGTAGTATAGTGAGTTAAAGGATGTCTGGGTTGGAAGCTATGGAATTGAATGCAGGCTCAAAGGAGTTGATCATTGAAATGGGCTAAACCTGTAGAAGACTCTGTAATAAGGAATTGAGGACAACATTTATGGCAGAGATAAATATGGGTGAATGAAGGATGCAATCAGCGGATTCGCATGCACGAATGGTTATTATAAATGAGAATCAGAGTGTTCAACTATGTGAACTGTCAAGTTCTTTGGAGAGATAAATGAGAATGGGGCTCTCAGAGGATTGTTCAAGTCATCTACAAATTAATTTCTCAACATGGAGCTCTATGCAGTTAGATGATAAATAATTGCAAGGCCCATGTCTAATTTGGCACTGTGACAAGAAACTACTGGGAGACGCAAGAGTGACAAGGGAATCCATGTTGAAGTGAATTTGGGTAGCTAAAGTATAGAAAACAAAGACTTCCTTGTGCAGAGTGCCTCAGTGAAACAAAATCATCACTTGAAATTAAGGAGATGGGGAGTTGAGTAGATTGATGTAGCGTTGAGAAGAGAATATTTTGCATTGAGACTTTGAGGTAGAAGCCTAAAGGAGGAAATTGTGTGATACAAAAACAAATGTAATGAGAGTGTTGTGTTGAGAATTGTGAGGGTAGTGTTAAAGAGCAGTCAGCGTAGAGCCCTTAACGGTGAAAGAAGAGTGCTAAGGAGATGTTGTTGTGAGCAACAAGTAACGAACTACTGCATGAGAGCATAAAAGACAGAGTGCGGAAGTTGAATCTGCAACCTGCCATTTTGGTATTTACTTGTAATTTTTGGTCCTCTATTGTCAATTTGAAAATTGTATGTAATAATAGAACAATGGCTAGATCAAGTCGGTGCCTACACTAAGAAGAGTTTGGTGCCTCTAAGAAAGTTGGTGCTTGCTAACTAAAGGGGTTCGGTGCCTCCGGTGAGTGGGTTCTCACAAACAAACATATGTAATTAAGTGAGTTCTTAATTTACATCATAAAAAAAAAAAAAACAAATTTTGTGGTTTTTTCCCTCTGGGTTTCCATGTGAAAAACACTGTGTAAAATGTGTGTGTTGCTCATGTGATTGTTGTATGAACATATATGTTTGAAATTGTTGTTCACATATTTTGTGAATGAATTCTCTCACAAGTAAAAGAGGATAAGATGGAATTGTAAGCATAACAGAGAAAGAAAAAGAATCTCATAATTACTGATTCACCTCCCTCCCCTCTCAACAATTCCTTATTTCAACAATTGGTATCAGAGCCAAGTTCCTTCAACAATAGTATAATCACTGGAAGGTAGATATATAAGGAATTATGTCTAGGAAAGAGAGTCAAGAGGATTACTCAAGTAGAATACCAGTCTTTGATGGGACAAACTATGCCTTTTGGAAAGTAAGAATGGAAGTGTATCTTATGTCCCTGGGAGTAGATGTTTGGACTTCAGTACTAGTAGACTACAATGTCCTTGATATTCCTCCCACTAATGTAGATGGTAAAAAATTATATGGGAACAATGCTAAAGCCAAGAATGCCATTCTGTTTGGCCTTAGTCAATCAGAACGTGTAATAGTTATGCATTATAAGTCTGCTAAGGAAATGTGGGTAAAGCTTAATCAGAGCCATGAAGGAGATGACAAAGTTAAGTAGGCGAAACTTCAAACTTTCAAAATGAGGTTTGAGAGCTTGAGAATGAGTGAAAATGAAAGCATAGAAGAATACTTCCTTAGAGTTGATGAAGTGACTAATATGATTAGAGGACTTGGTAAAGAGTTCAAGGAAGACATGATTTTTCATAAAATATTAAGATCTCCACCCATGAGATTTAATGCCAAAGTCTCAGATATTGAAGAAATGGATAATTTAAAGGATATCAAGATCGACCAGCTGCATGGTACTCTTACAGCCTATGAGATGAGAGTAGGAATAGAAAAGTATTAACTTAAAGAAGCAACGTTCAGAGTATCCAGAAAGGCCAAGAAGAATAAATATCATCAAGACTACTCCATCTGTGAAGTTGATCAGGAACTGGCTCAACTAGCCAGAAAATTGAAGAGTGGCCTAGGAAAATATAAAGAGAACTTTCCCTTTAATTATTTTTACTATGGAAGAGTTGGAAATTTCTTGTACAAATGCCCTTATATAGAAAAGGATGAAAAGGAAGAGGATCTAAGATTTGGAAACAAGTCCCAAACACATTAGAAGAAACATCTCTATAAGAAAAAGGGGTTCTACTCCAAAGAGGATAGAAAAGTAATCAAAACCCACAATAATGTATATGTATTTAATGATTCTAGGGTTAACTGTTGTTTAAGAAAAAGAAATGAATCATGGTTGTGGCACAAGAGGCTTGGGTATATGAGTTTTGATAGTTTAGTAAAGGTTACTAAGATGGGAGTAGTGAGAGGATTACTGAGACTGTCAAGGCTGCATAACTCAATCTACAAGTCATATCATTTTGGCAAGAAAACTAGGACTCATTTCAAGTCAAAAGCATTCTCCTCATCCAGACCTTTGGAGCTCATTCACGGAGACATTTGTGGCCCAAATAGAGAAAAATCCTCAAAAGGATAAAGGTATTTCATGTTGCTCATTGTTGATTTCACCAATGCCACTTGGATTGTTATCTTAAAAGAAAAATTAGAAGCATTCAAGCATTTCAAGAAGCTTAAATCTCAAGTAAAAAATGGGAAAGACTTAACTATAAAATTCGTAAGATCAGACAGAGGAGGAGAGTGCACCTTAAGAGAATTTGAGAAATTATGTGAAGAGCACAACATCAGGAGGAAACACTCAGTGGTTAGAACTTCATAACAAAATGGAGTAGTAGAGAGAAAGAACAGAACAATCCAGGAAATGGCTAGAGAAATGTTGGATGAAGCAGGTGTGTCTCACAACTTTTGTGGAGAAGCAGCCTAGGCAGAAGTATATCTGTCAAACAGAACTCGACTTGGGCTTAATAGTGATAAAACTCCCTATGAGTTGTGGAAGGGAAGACCTGCATCAGTTAAACACCTCAAGGTGTTTGGAAGCAAGAGCTTCATCAAAAGGAATGATAAGAATCTTGGAAATTTTGATTCATGTGCTGATGAAGGTATACTTCTCAGGTACTCTGCTCGAAGAAAAGGATATAAGTGTTACAACAAGTGAACAAAGAAGATTGAGAATTGGGTTGATGTTATAGTAGATGAAGTAGGTTCACAACCAAAGTCCTACAAAATAAATATGAGCTCATATGATGAAGAAAGTTCATATTTGAGGTTCACGGATCTAGAGGAAACAAATTTAGACAGTGAAGGCAAAGAAGCAGGAACAACTTCAAGGCCAAAGACACCCTCCAGGTATGTACAAAAGGAACATCCTGAGATTCAAATACTTGGAGATCAAAGACATGGTGTCCAAACTAGGAGGAAACTTGTTGGCATCACAAGTTATGTGAATCTGACTCTGTTATCGCAGATAGAACCCAAGAGCCTCTATCAAGCAAGTGAAGACAAGTTCTGGGTGAGAGCTATGAATGAAGAACTTGATTAGAATGAAAAGAATAACATTTGGGAGATTTTTCGAACACCCAGAGAGAAAAATGTTATTGGAACCAAATGGGGTTTCAAAAATATACTAAATGAACAATGTTAAGTAATCAGGAACAAATCTCGATTGGTATGAAAAGGCTATTCCGAAATAGAAGGGGTAGATTTTGAAGAAACCTTTGCACCAGTAGCACAATTGGAGGCTATCAAGATCTTTCTTACCCTTTCCACACATAAGAATATCAAGGTATATTAGATGGATGTGAAGTCTGAATTTCTCAATGGATATTTGGAAGAAGAAGTTCACATTAAGTAGCCAGAAGGATTTATAATCATCTCTGATGAAGGGTTTGTATGCAAACTGAAAAAGGCCCAGTATGGATTGAAATAAGATCCCACAGGTTGGTAGGAAGGGCTGGATAAGTACCTTCAGCAACAAGGGTTTAAAAAAGGCACAATTGACAGTAACCTATATGTAAAGTCTAAAGGAGACCATCTATTGATAGTAGTTGTGTGTGTGGACGATATGATTTTTGGCAGTGATATGGAAAAATTGGGGCATCAATTTGAAAAATGTATGCAAGAAAATTTTGAAATGTCCATGATCGAAGAGTTGTCCTTCTTCCTGGGTCTGAAAATTACTTAGTGTCCACAAGGAGTGTTTACATCCCAATCCAAATATCTCAAGGAAACTCTGAAGATATTTAGGATGGAAGATTGCAAACCAATTAGCACACCTATGACTACAGGATGCAATTTGTACAAAGAAGATGGAACACCATTGGTAAACAAGACTGAATATAGATCAATGATAGGAAGCTTATTGTATCTGATAGCTTCAAGGCTAGATATCATGCAAGTAGTGGGGCTTGTGGCCATATTTTAGGCTTTCCCGCATGAGATTCATGTTGTTGTTGTCAAGAGGATTTTCTAATATCTTGAAGGAACATTAAAATATGGAATGTGGTATGCTGAGAGTGAAGAATTCAAGTTGAAGGCCTACATGGATGTAGATTGGGCTTGAAGCCTTGATGACAGGAAGAGTACTTCTGGTGCAACTTGCTTCCTAGGAAAATGGTTGGTTTCATAGGTCAACAAGAAACAAACCTCCATTTAATTTTCGATTGCTGAAGCAGAGTATATTTCTATTGCTACCTATTGTACACATATTTTATGGATGAAGAAAAATTTGAAATATATTTAGGTAGAGATGACTGATCCCATTCCAATAATGTCTGACAAAACAAGTGCCATCATCATCTCCAAAAATCTAGTCATGCATTCAAAGACTAATAATATTCCTATCAAGTTCCATTTCTTGAGGGAACAAGCTACAGCCAACACTGTTAGACTTGAATATGTGGCCACTAAAGAACCACTGGCTGATATCCTTACCAAGCCACTGGAAAGAGAATCATTTAAATATCTCAGGCATCAGATAGGATTTGTGACTCCTCCCTCCAAATTACTTCATTTTAGTAGGTGGTGGAAGCTACTCAACATGTGGAACTCATGGTATAGTAGGATACAATGGTTCAGGAGGAGTATTCAAGAAGTATTTTTTGTCACTGATGTCAAAGGGGGAGAATATTGGCTTGAGAGTAGACCATGCATAGCCAAAGGGGGAGCTTATAGTATTGCCATCAATGCCAAAGGGGGAGATTATTAGACAATTGGTGGTGTATGGGTGGTTTTGTTAGTGTTGGCATTGATGTCAACAAGGGTCAATGTGATGGTTGGGTGTTCTGGTGGAATCCCATGGTTGTTGGAGTGCTTTGTAGAAAATCACCATAGTAGCAGGCTTACTGGAAAATCCATAACAATATGACTACAGTGATGGACCAAATGGAACTCCATGGTAGCTATAGGCTTCATGTAAAGAATCATCACAGTAGCATGCTTACTGAAGAAGCCATAAAATAATGACTATGCTGGTTGGGAGTTCAACTTTCCAAGCACAAGAAGGAGAGTCAAGGAGAAAAGTGTGGAAGAGAGTTTGTAGTCATCTCAGAGGAGAAAATGGAATCAGAAACTACATCGAACCCTATCTAATAAATATTTCTGTCAAAGAGATTTCCAATGATATGCAGAAGTCCAAAAATTGACTCCTGGATCAAAAGATATGGTCTACCAAAGTCCAGGGGTTTGATGCCTTAAGGAGGATGGAATATTGAAGCAGTCAACATATCGTATATCAGGCATATCGTATATAAAGATACAAGAGCAGGTAGCATATCGAGCATCAAAGTATATATGATATCAAAACTCTGGAGAATCAACACATCAGATCATCGGAACATCGGGGCATCGTCATACTAGATATTGAAATATCGAAAGTCCTTAAGTAAGGAACCTTTAAAAGTTATGATATTCGATAGTTCCGATAGTAATAGAAAGTGTCGAGGAATGCCAGAGAAAATTAACAAAGGATCCTGTTACAAAAACAAGGTTTGGCAGGCCCTCTTCTCTCTCCTTTGATATGAAACATGGCATCATAAGATTGGCTTCGATAAGCCACAGTGGCATCTAACATTAGCATGATGTGGTAGTATGACAGGACACATGACAGGCAATTTCAACATAATTGGGTGGTCTAATAGGAAAAATATGAGTGACATGTGTCACCACTAAGGAGTCGCCACATGGTAGAATGACATCATATCCGAGGTCAACATATCGGAGAATGAGAACCTCGTAACTTCAGTACAAATGGGTCTTGTAAAAGTTACAATAGAAGGGGATTCAGATATTTGGTTAGCTATTGGTCATGGGAGTCGAAAGAACCAAGGGCACAGAGCAATTAACAAATGAATCTTGGCCCTCGGAAGGAGCCTGAAGGCATTAGCACCTAAGCACTAAGCCATCCGTGATAGGTCCATTCATATGAGAAGGAAAATGGTCAAGGAGATAAGCACCAAGGGAGCTGAGGATATAGGGACTGAGAAGAATCGTAACGTTCCACCTCTGTAAAGTTACAATACGGTGTTTCTTTAATGAAGCAGTACAACGATTTAAAGGATGTCTGGGTCGATAGTTGTGGTACTGAATGTAGGCTCAGGGGAGTTGATCATTGAAATGGGATAAACCTGTAGAAGACTCTATAATAGGGAATCGAGGACAACATTTATGATAAAGACGAATATGGGTGAATGAATGAAGCAATCCACTTCTTCATGTACATGAATGGTTGTGATAAATGAGAATTAGAGTGGTCACCTCTGTGAACTGTCAAGTTCTGTGGAGTGTTAAATGAGAATGGGGCTCTTGGAGGAGTGTGCAGGTCATCTAAGAATTAATTTCTCAACATGGAGCTCTGTAGAATTAGAGGATAAAGAACTACAAGGTCCATCTCTGATTTGGAACTATGACAAGAAACTACTACGAGACACAACAATAACAAAGGAAGCCATGCTGAAGTACATTTGGGCAGCTAAAGTATAAACAATAGAGACTTCCATGCGCAGAGTGCATCAGTGAAACAAAACCATCACCTACAATTGAGGAGATGGGGAGTTGAGCATATTGTTGTAGCATTGAAAAGAGAGCATTGTGCATTGAGACAGTGAGTTTGAAGCACAAAGAAGGACACTGTGTGATACCACAGCAAGTGCAATGAGAGTGTTGTGTGGAGAATTGTGAGGGTAGTGCTGAAGATCAGTCAGCAGAGATCCCTTGATAGTGAAAGAAGAGTGTTGAGGAGACTTTCCTATGAGTAGTAAGTAAAGAATTGTTGCATGAGAGAATAGAAGACAGAGTGTAGAATTTGAAACTGCAATCAACCATTTTGGTATTTACTTGTAATTTTTATGCCTCTATTTTCAGTTTGAAAATTGTATGAAATAGTAGAACGGTGTCTAGAGCAAGTTGGTGCCTGCACTAAGAAGAGGTTGGTGCCTATAGGAAAGTTGGCACTTGCTAACTAAAAGGGGTTAGTGCCTCCAGTGAGTGGGTGCTCAAAAAAAAAAATGTAATTAAGTGGGTGCTTAATTTACATCCTAAAAAAATAACAAATTTGGTGGTTTTTCCCTCTGGGTTTCCACGTGAAAAACGTTGTGTCAAATGTGTGTGCTACTCATGTGATTGTTGTATGAACATGTATGTTTGAAAATTTTGTTCACTTCTTTTGTGAATGAATTCTCTCACAAGTAAAACAAGATGATATGGAAGAGTAAGCATTAAAAAAATAAAAAAAAATAAAAAAAATCTCATAATTACTGATTCACACCCCCTCTCAACAATTCCTTATTTCAACATAATACCAAGCAACCCGTTGAGAATTTAGGAGTTGGAATGCATTCCTTTTTGATGGGTACTTTTTATATTCCTCCTCCTACCACTCATATTAATGTCATTTCATCCTCTAGGATCACTCCTCGAAAAGGTTCATTCAGAACTCATTATTTTTCTTATCCTTGGCCCTTGGCCCCCTACTGCCACATTAGAGGATGGGAAAGTGGGTCGAATCACATATTCTAAATCTGAAACAGAAATCACATACCAATCTATTATGAATTTTCCATATTCCTCCCCCATCAGAGGATTTGGATGGTGATGTGGCTCTGGTTTGGACTGTTAACTCTACTTCGGCTATGGATTTCCTTAACATTGTATTATCAAATGATGAGGAAATATTAGAAGCAATGAGGTGCAAAAAGGCTATGGGATGATTTTGCATCATCAGTCATATTTTCTCCATGATTTGCATGAAGTTGAATCAAATTTTTCCAACCCTTCTTCAACTAGAAGTGTTTATAGAATTCTAAATCCTTTGGCCCCATCATAGATTTTTGTCGAAGGTAATATGTCTAACATCTCACAAACCATTCCGGTGAACATTTCCATGAATCCCAATATCATCGAGAATATCTTCATCACAGTTGCATGTTCCCTTAAAGAAATCAATATTTATACTGACCTCTTTAAGGAATTTCGAGATGTGTTTTCTTGGTCTTATGAAGAAATGCCTGGAATTGATCCATCGATAGTTCAACATGAGATCAAGACATATGAAAATGTTAAGCCTGTACAGGAAAAGCTTCGACCGGTAAATCCTAGGAAAGATAGATCAATTAAAGCTAAGTTTGAAAATTTTCTTAGGGTGGGTTTCATCCAGTCCCCGTTGATAAAAAGCAAGGAATGATCCGTGTATGCATCGGCTTTAGGGATTTGAATAAGGCTTCTCCTAAATATAATTTCCCCACTCCATTTATCGATCAGATCATTGATAAGTGTGATGGAAATGAGGTGTTTTCCTTCATGGGTGGTTTTTCTGGATATAATCAAATAACTATCCGTCTTGAAGATCAACATAATCCAACATTTATTTTCCCCTAGGGTACATTTGCGTACTAGAAGATATCTTTTGGCCTAAAAAATGTTGGAGCTACTTTTCAACGGGCCATGTCTTATTCTTTCCATGACATTAAGCACATAATAGAAGCATATTTGGATGACCTATCTGCTCATTCTCAAAAGAGAATGGATCATCCAAAACACCTGCATTTGGTTTTTGAAATATTTCTTCACTATAAGATCCAGTTGAACCCTAATACATGCATTTTCATTGTCAAATCGGTCGATTATTGGGATTCACTATGTCTAATGAAGGGATTTGTGTTGATCCCTTCAAGGTTGAGGAAATACTTCAGTTGCCTCCCTCGTCGATGGTTCGTTAACTTCAGAGTCTCCAAGGAAAAGCCAATTTCTTAAGGAGATTTATCATAAATTACACTGAGATTACAAAAGGATTTATGTGATTACTGAAGAAAGGAGTTCCATTTGTTTGGGATGATTTTGCTTATCGCTCCTTCGATTCTTTGAAAAAGGAATTGACCTCTTCTCCTCTTTTGAGTCCACCAGATTATAGCAGGGATTTCCTCTTGTATCTCACTGCTGCAGAATCAACCATTGGTATGGTTCTGGTTCAGGAAGATGATGCTCTTAGAGATAATGTGATTTATTATCTGGGTGGAAGCTTAGTCGGTCCCGAACTTAGGTATTATCATATAGATAAATTGGCTTTGGCAACAGACTCTATGATTATATTATTCTTAGAAAAACTTTTGTGTTGGTTGACTCAACTCATTTCAGTTTGTCCTTAGTAATATAATAAATGGATTGTCATCTTACAGGAATTTGGCCTCGAGTTTATGTCAACCAAGTCTAAAAAATATTTAGTATTCTCGGAATTGATTTCAGAGTTACCTTGTGAAGAGGATGTTGTTTATGAATAGTCATTTCCTTATGAACATCTCTTCCTAATCTCTTCACAGGATCCTTGGTATGGAGACATCATAGTATATCTCCAGAATTTGAATTTCCCTCAGACTTTTTCGAAGGATGAACATAGAAAATTGCGTCACCTAGCTAAAAATTATATTATTATCAATGATACTTTGTATCATCGCAACATTGACTCAATCCTTAGGCATTGTTTAACCCTAGAAGAAGTTGAGTTTGTTATTAATGACTACCACAGTGGAGCTTGTGGAGGTCATCTATCTGGGCTTGCTACAACCCAAAAAATTTTCATGCGGGCTATTTTTGGCCCTCGATTTTCAAAGACTGCATTGAAGTAGTCAAGAAGTGCCATCCTTGTCAGGTATATGCTCGGAAAATGCATGTTATCCAACTCTGCTTTTCCCCGTCATCACCATTGGTCCTTTCACTAAGTGGGGTATTGATTTTACGACTTGTAACCCAACCTCGGCTAGGGGTCACAAGTACGTTATCGTAGTAGTAGACTGCTTTACGAAGTGGGTTGAAGATATGCCTACTTTCAATAACAATGGTGAGACACCAACTCTTTTCCTATTAAACCAAATAATTTCATGTTTTGGTATTCCAAGGGAGATTATCACTGATCATGGAAGTCATTTTCAAAATAAGATGATGTTTGAGTTGGCTTTAAAATTAGGATTTCGACAAGAGCATTCGTTTTTGTATTATCCTCAAGCTAATGGATAGGTTGAAGCCATAAACAAATCCCTCAAAACTATCCTGCAAAGGACAATCAATAAAGCTAAATCCAACTGGCACATCATGCTATATCCTGTGCTTTGGGCATACCGGATGTCTGTCAAGACCACCACAAGTTTTACTCCTTTTCAACTAGTTTATGGTTTGGAATCAATATTCCCTATGGAATGTGAGATCCCATCTCTTAAATTAGTGGTTGAACTTATTCTAGACACATCTAGTCTTGAAGAACACCTTATTCATTTGGAACATCTTGATGAGCAGCGTCGGGATGCAGCCACAATGAATGAAGCTCATAAAAGGAGAGTAAAGGCCCAATATGAAAATATTGTGCATCCTAGGGTTTTCTCTGAAGGTGACCTTGTCTTGATCTATGACCAAGATAAGGACACCTTGGGGGCAGACAAGTTCAAACCCATGTGGTATGATTATTTTATCATTAAAAAGGTCTTGAAGAAAGGTGCATATAACTTGGTTGACTTTGATGGAAATGTGTTGTTGGAGCCCATAAATGGGCTCTATCTTAAGAAGTATTATGCCTAGGTTGTTGCCTAATATTTGCTATGTTTTGTAAATATTGTACATAGCTGTTGTTGTTGTTGTTGTTTTTTTTTTTTTTTTTTTTTTCTATGGGTCTCGCGGTGATGTTGGTATTTTTTATCTGCTTTGGCAAGTTTCAATGGCTGATCTGGTTAGTTGTTAGTTCAAGAGGCATAAGTATCGGTATTTCTTCTATAAATATGGTTGAATACAATGTTGTCATTAATTTACTATCTGAACAAATATCTTTTGGTATTGAATCTTTTATGGTTTATTTGGATTCACAGCTAGTGGTGTCTCAATTAAATAACATATATCATGTGAGAGATCCTTTATTACATCACAAATTTATGAGAGTGAGATTATTACAAAGATCATTTAATTTTATTACTTTTATTCATATTCCACAATCAAAAAATTCATTTGTTGATTCTATAGCTAATCAAGCATTAGATTGGCACATTAATCATTCATCACGTTAAAATAAAAAATATCATAAAATCATCTGTATATATGATCAAATCATCACGAAACCATCTATATATAGATAGGAATAATATGTCGAAAATATTACAAAATGTGGACAAATGTCCTACAAAATTGGGGCTTAAGCCCAATCATGTCCATAAAAAATATCAGTCATGTAATCTAAGTTTGTGGGCCTTACCATGGATGAATGTTAAGGAAAAATACAATGGAATTCACCACCCATCAAAAGAGATGCACCTACTCTTATGGTACTCCTACCACTTGTCTCTGAATGGCCTCAAGGTGATTCTCTATGAGTGCCATGGGAAACCGGTGAGTCAAACTCTCCAAGTTCCTTAAGACTACATGAAGGAATCTCTTGGTCTTTGTTGCATCTCTTTCTGTGTCTCTGCCACAATGCTTATGCCTAGGTGGACCCTCATGTCTCATTGGGCCAACATCTGCATCATGATCAAATAATCTTGTAAAAAAAATTTCACGAAAAAATAATTTTAACTTCTTGAGACCATATTTAAAATCCAAAAAAAAAATCAAATAACATAAAAATCTAATTTTTTTTTCCCATGTCACTCCATGCACAGCCCTCGTGAAGTGCCAGATATGGGTCCTCTCGATAATCTATGCCTGCATAAGGGTAGTCATCTATAGCTATGACATGTTTCTCCCACCAAAAGAAGAACTTCTCATCAAATGCTGCTTGAGTGACTTCGCCTCCGCCAAGTCACTTGATCAAGTCTACCCATCTAGCCATCCTCGGATCCCTGGGACTGCTACTGATTGTAGACACTCTGGGTCGAGTACTGGTACTCTCTTAAAGAAAATGGAATAAAGTATGCTCCCATAGCCAAAATGCTTCCTTTTCCTTCGTCTCACTGAAGACAATTGCTTCTTCATGAAGGTGAGGAGCCCTGTGCACCAATCAAAGACTTTCGGACAAAGGTGCTATACTACCAAGAACATGGCATGTCGAGAAGCCTCATGTAGTGTTTTCAATCCTGCTACCCTGAAAATGGTAAAGAGGATAATTTTAATTGGCAGGTTCCTTAAAATTTTTAACGGAATTTGTGATCCAACCTCATCTGTCTCTGGTGTGCAGTAGAGATCTATGTAATTTGAAACCTGAAGGCCTCCCTGAGCCATCTCTTTTAGATTGACTACTTCCCATTTTCGAGAAAGTCCTGTGATGAAGTACATATCTTCCACATCAATCTGTAAAGGCATTTGATCAATCATAAAGAGCTCTTACTCTCGATCCTAGTAATGAACAAGCATCTCTAACAATCAAGTTTATTTTTTCATATTTGACATCATAAAAAAATTGAAAAATATCATTTAAAACCTCATTGTCAACATCACTGTGCTCCCTCTCTTTCCAAACGATTTCTATCCTGCAAATTTAAGAGAATTCATCCATTAGAAATTGGATTTTTCAATCTTATCTGCATGTACATGACTTTATTAAATGACAATTGTGTATAAATGCGGCTTTTCCTTTGTAAACCCATGTATAGGGCTTTCTATACGCAGTTCCCAAAGGCTCGACCTGCATAATGCACAAACAATTTTTAAAAACAAAAATCCTACAGTGAAAATCGGCTGAATTCATTCAAAATGCAATAAAATGGATGAGATTATAGATTTAAAATTACCTAGAAGCTTCAGTTGATGAATTGGTTGAGGAAATCGTGAAAAAGAGGTTCCCAAGTTTTCTCCCAAGCTCTCAAGCTCTCAACACTTGCAAGTTAAAATGATTTTTTTGTGAGTCAAAATGTCTTTTTATATTAAAACTTTAAAACCCACTTTTATAAAGTTCATAATTTTTAAACTTTATTATCTCATGAACTTTTTAACTTTTGGCTTGAAGTGTTGGGGGAGGTTATTTCCCAAGGTAAATGAAGACTTTGTGACATGTTTTCACCACTTCGACTCCATGATCGCAGACCTATCGTGGTAGGTATCATTTTCATCACTAGCATATAGGTTAGGACATATCACTTTTTCCACTGCATTATGCATCTTAACCTCATACTGCGATATTTTTCCATAGGGTCGACCTCATTATGTTGCAGCTTTCAAACCACTTTCACTCACCATCTTATAAAATCGCAGCATAGTGGTAGAGATTTTCCTTCCATGGGCTTCCTAGTTAGATCCTCCCTAGCATATGTTTCCCATGCTACAATAATTGTTTAGTCTCGGGAGTCCTCTTTAGTCCCTTCATGACTTTGCGATGAAGCCTCATTCCTCTTCTTCTTCACTATCATTCTGGATTTATACCCTAAAGTCTCCCATGTGTTAAGTTTTACTACTGCATTTCATCTTGACTACTTGTACCCTTTTGGCCTTAAGCCGGCTTCACTTGGATTCGTGTATAAGCCACTTTTGACCATGACCTTTCTGCAAGTTCAAACCATGCATTCATTAGCCTCTATGACTTGACACCTTTATCCATGGCAAGAACATTTCTTTGAGTGTTGACAACCAGTATTCACCACCTTGCGTTGAGCATAGGTGTGTTTCGGTTGCAGGAACTAGTGCATCTACCTTTAACACTCTTTCTTTCCACTATAATATAGCCATTCATTTATTCTTTTTTAGGCTTTAAATATCAAAAAGAAAAAAAAATATATATTCCAAAAAAGAGTGGGAACAAGACATTTACTTCCATATTTTATGGCAGCAAGATTCAATTATGTCTCCCTTGAATAAAGCACTCAAAATAAGTCTTTCCTCCATTGGGATGGAACTTAGTTTGACCTTAGGAGAACCATAACCTTGTTCTTGAGTCAATCCTCCTTAGGTTGGTTATTTGTTCCAATCATGTGGAGAGTTTGTTAATGCCTCCTACATTGAAAACTTATACAAAGTTATTTTATGCTGCCATAGAGTCACATTTGAGGTGTGATTTTGTTCAAGGGAAGTCAACCTATGTTGACCATTCTGTGGTGTCTCTTGATTCATTTTCAGTCGGCCATACCTAGTCTATCATGTTATCTTCAGTATCACATCAATTGGTCCTTTTCTCATGCTAGTTAAGAAGGTCTCCATTGACTTCTTGTTGGTAGGTCTGCTCTAATTGAATCCGAAAAATTTCTTTGAGAGTACGCTTAGATCCACACCCTAGTCTTATTGACATCATTTATAGCTGACCTTATGCTCAACATCGATCAGTATCATAGGTCTTTGACTGAGTGGTTTCCCTTGTGTTCGATGTCATCTTACATTATCACACATTGGGATTCATATGATACCTTGGTTTCAATTTAACCATACTGGTGGATTCCTCGCCTCTATGTCAACTCTCATTATTGGTTGGTTTAGATGGTTTCTATCATGCGCTAGCCACATATTGTGTACGCTAGAAACGTACTTCATAAGAATTTATTCATCTCTTTTCATTCAATTTCTTCAAAATTATTGGCCTACGAGTTACACTCGCGTTGGTTGATGTGGGATGCCTTAATGCCTTCCTTCCAACAGATCTTTTCCCATCGAATCCAACTCATTTCTCTGGGAACAAGATATAGAGTACTTTTGTTTAGTACCTTAGGGTTTGAAGTCATCATTGGTAGACTCCTTCACTATCAACAGTGAGAATACATCAATGTCTCCTGATCGCTAGATTCTCTCAAGTGTTCTACTTCAACACCTTTATTCTCACTTGTTAGATTGTACTGTGGTACCTTGACTCTCATCATCACTATCAGTGAGTTATCTTCCATTTATTAACGATATATATCAATGATCGTTAATCAAACGATTTCTCACATGGTCGACTTTAGCTCATGTATTCCCATCGTTTAGAAATGTACCATCTACAGTTAGTGAAGACCTCGGTTTGTGTTAGCATCTTGGTTCAGTTATCAGCTCCTTCAGTTTCCTACCAATTTTACCAGCCACCCTTATATGTTGCAGTTCATCACAACAACATCATGTATGTTGACACCAGATTTTATATAGTACCACTATTCCACCTAGATGACTTGGTACTATTATGATGATCAATTATGCAACATCAATTATCACACATTCTTCGAGTATCATTGATAAGATTTTCTTCTATATGTGATATTGAGACATAACTCCACTATGTTCCTTTGTGGCTATGGTCAAATGATCCACTATGTATTATTTAGTCTTCTATGTACACTTATGTATACATTTTGGATCCTCTTTATATTTGATCATCAGACATTATTTACTATCTCTGATCAGGGGTATGCCTGCCTCAAACATAGTCTTCTTTTCGATTCCTTCTACAAGTATTGAGTGGGTTGGAATCTGGTAATCTCGTCTCAGGTTCTCAAATGATCTCACTTTGTACTTAATACATTTTGGCTATCATGTACCCCTTATGAACTCACATATTAAGGGGTATCTATTATAGAATCATTCTACACTCCTGTAGTTTTGATGCTTTGATATGCCCTTGGCCAACCCTTTCCCATTCATACTTTATCATTTATTTAAAAAAAATATTTTCAATTCCATACGTGACTTCGCCCTTTAAAAAGAGAATACACAGTGGGTACCATAATATAGAACCCATGTATATGATTTAAAATATGAAAAAATAAAAATATATCCTATTTTTCAGGCGGGGTTTATTGGTTTCATCGAAAGCCCACCTACAAAAGTTCGTGGCCTAACTGAATCAACTGATTTCTGGTGGTATTTATACACCTCAAGGGAAGTCTTAATGATGGAAAGAGAGAGGATATCAACATTATAGTCCTTTTTTTTCCTAGATCAAGTATAATTTTCCTTGTGCCTCCTCCACTCCCAGTCATAGGAAACCCTTGTTTCCTTACATAAATGCTCATCCTTTATTATATGGCATCTTTTTGCACATGCTAGAGAGGAGATCTTTTAGGCTTGTCCTGGACATATCTAGAGGAAGGTTTCATTGGTTCCGTGGTTGAATCAGGTTGTATATATCCACTACTCTTTGTTGATATCAATAAAGAAGCTTTGTCTTGTTCCTGATATGTTATGATCTCATGTTTTATGATTCATGTGTAATTTTCCGTGATTTATATGTTTGTGCTTGATTATCTAACATGTTTATTATGCACACACTTTTAACTACTTGCTATATATATGCTTCTTTGAATTGTGTTGCAGGTCTAATCACTTTAGAGGAAGCAAAGGGTTTGCACCCTACGGGATCAACATCAAACATAGGACCTCCTGGTACTCCTATCAAACCCAACTTTGGTAGTTTATAACAACGTAAACTTTGAAACGGGAACTGATACTGTTCTCGTTTCGTAGAGATAGCAAAAAATTGACACGATTTTGAAAAGGGGCGATGCAGAGCACACATATTATTTTTAGAGCATAGTTTTTGGCACCTTAAATAACCAATAAGATTACCCATTTTGTAGGGGTAGTAAAAACGTGACCCAATTTTCAAAAGTGATTCTGCAGAATACACTTCTTTTTGTTGGAAGCATATTTTTGACATTTCAAATTTTCTTATGTATCAAATATAAATATTTGTTTTTAAATATTAGTGATTTTCATGCTGATTTTGAAACGTGTAGATGCAACGTGTTGATGCAACATACCTTTTCTTTAGAGGACTTATTTTTCACACTTTAAAATTTATTATGTCTTTTTTTTTTTAAATTATGATTACTTAACGAATTTTCAAGTTGTTTTATTTCTCTTTTTTAAATGTTGATTACTTGAAAACAACAAATATAAAAATATATATAAAAAAGACAAACAAAAAAAATAAAAAATGTTAAAAAGATATTATTTCATAAACCATAAAAGAATTTGGAAAAAAAAAACAAAATTAAAAAAAAATATATATATAAAATTAAGTAAGTAAAAATAGAAAAATTAAAAGAAAAACATTAACAAAAACTAGGAAAAAAAAATTTAAAAACAAACTAGATTAAAAAAAAAGAAAATTAACCAAAAAAAATTTAAAAACTAGTAAAATCAATATTAAAAACATTTAAAAAAATTAAAAAAACAAAAATAAACTCATTCATATATATATCTATATATATATATATATATGAAAATTTTAAAAATACATGTCTTTTCCAAAAAAAAAAAAATTATTAAAATTTCATTGTTTGTAAATTTTAAAAATACATGCATTTTCAAAAGGAAAAAAATAGATTTTTTATTAAAATTTCATTGTTTATTTAAAAACAAACCAATAAAAAAATTTTAATTTTTTTTTTAAGAAATTTTTTTTTTTTTTATTTAAAAAACATAAATAAATTATTAAATAACTATTATTATTTTTTTAAATATGATTTCTTTTAAATAAAAAAATTAAAGTTGTTTAAAAAGAATAATTTTTTTTTTCAAATAAAAACAAAATTGTTTTAAAAAATAAATAATTTTTTCTAATAATTTTTTTTTAAATAAAAAACAAATTTTTGTAAAAAAAATTAAATATTTATTTGTTTGTTTTTAAATGAACAATGAAAGTTTAATAAAAAAATAATAATTTTTATTTTTTTGAAATAAAAAACACATATTTTTTTATAAGCTTAAAATGTTTATATATATATATATATATATATATATATATATATATATATATATATATATATATATATATATATATATATATATATATATATATATATATATATATATATATATATATTTATTTATTTATTTATTTTTAAAATTTTCATGTTTATTTATTTATTTATTTTATAATATGAGTTTATTTTTGTTTTTTTTAAATGTTTTTAGTTTTATTTTATTTTTATTATTATTATTTTATTTTTATAGTTTGTTAATGTTTTTTTTTAATTTTTCTATTTTTACTTAATTTTATATAGACATATTTTTTAATTTTGTTTTTTTTTTTTTCAAATTCTTCTATGGTTTATGAAATAATTTATTTTTTTTTGAACATTTTCTTTTGGTATTTTTTATATATATTTTTATATTTGTTTTTTTAAGTAACGAACATTTTAATCTTAATTTCAGTAAATTTTTTTTTGTTTTTTGTTTTGTTAATTTTCTTTTTTTGTTTTTTTAAATCTAGTTTGTTTTTAATTTTCATTTTTTTTTTTTAAAGTTTTTTGTTAATGTTTTTTTTAATTTTTCTATTTTTACCTACTTAATTTTATAGTTTATTTTAATGTTTTTTTTTTTTTCTTTTCCCAATTTTTTTTATGGTTTACATATATATATATATATATATATATATATATATATATAGTAGTTTTTTAATTCTTATCTTTTATAGGTTTTTTTTTGTTTTTGTTTTTGTTTTTGTTTTTGTTTTTGTTTTTTTTTTTTTTTTTTTTTTTTTTTTTTTTTTTACATTTTTATGATTGATTTTTTTTTTTTCGATGTTTGATTATTTTTTTGTTTTTTTATTTTTATTTTATGTTTTGTTTTTAGTATATATTTTAATCTATGTTATGTTATGTTATGTTTTTTTTTTTTTTTCATTGTTTTAATTATTTTATTTTATTTTATGTTTTCATTGTGTTTTTGAAATTTTAATGTTTTTCGGGGTCATGATAAAATATTTTACGCCATTATTTTGAAATGTTGAAATTTTACCCTTGAAAAAAAATTGTTATCCCAACATCAACACTTTCTATTTTGAGGGTGTTTTTAGCACAAAATTTACCATTGAAAAAAAAATGTTATTCGAACATCAACACTTCGTTTTGAGCGTGTTTTTTGGACAATTTTTGCACAAAAAATTGGTTTTCACCGCCATTTTTAAAACATGTTGAAAATTTACCCTAGAAAAAAAAGGTGTTATTCTAGCATCAACACTTTTCGTTTTTAGCACTGTTTTTTATGTTTTTACAGGATTTTTTGGTCAGAGTTCCCGTTTTGAGTTTATAGTTCCCATTTCAAAGTTTACATTGTTTTATATAGTTTTTCTTGCTTGAATATATGATTATTGTTGATATTCCGCCTTCTATCTGTTTAGGTTTTCAACCTTTACCTTAGGGAGGTTTTCGCCCCCAACAATTATACAAACAATCTTTGTAATAAGTAAGTTGACAATGTGATGCATACAATTGCAATTTATATAAAGTACTTTTATAGTAGGAAAGAGTGTGCCTCTAGAAGAAAAGTATTATTACTATACTAAAAGGGACACACAACAACATGAAATCAATTGTTAGTTAACCTGCACAGTAGCTCACAATAAAACAATGATCATAAAGCAACAACGCACATTCAATAAGATGCATACCAAAGCTAAAAAAATAGTTCATTTTCATTAGTATGTGTTAACATAAACATACACCACAAATAATGAAATAATAGTCTTACAATCATTCACAACATATGCATGAAAGTGTGTCGAATGGAGGAGCTTGATATATTAAGTGAAAGTACCAAGATATACAATTACAATGCTAGCACACTAGCCCCAATAGTGGAACATTAAGTCACCACTTGCTCCTCCAAAGAAAGATATTCTCTCCTATGCCAAATTAGAGAATCTAAGGTGAAAAATCCAAAGTCCTCTTCTCTTGAGCTATGAGGGTGTATTTATACCAAATGAGGTGTCTCTCCACCTCCCACATGACTCTTGACCTCCCTCATGACTCTTGAGCTCCTAATATAACTTTTCAAATTCCTATGTGACCTTTGAGCTTCTACATGACTTTAGAAGTTTCTAGTGAATTTTCAAATTCCATGTGGGACCCTTGGTCTTCCATAACTTAATTTTCTCATTTTGGAAATTACATAATTACATTCCACATGTGATGTAGTGAAATGCATAAACACATGTGACTTTGCAATGACACTTTGAGAAGCCATGACTTGGTGACAGTGACATAAGACTTCATTTCATCAATGCCAAACTCTGCTCCTTGCTTTTATGACTTTGACTTGTTTATGGTTGATCTTTGGTTGTTCTTTATCTTAACCCTACAAAGGGTCTAGATGAGTGTCACAACCTTTCAATTTTGCATGAGTTTCCATATATTTTTCTTGGCCCAAGGCTCCTTCAGGTTCTTCATGAAGGTCCTTTTGGTGCTTCTTCTCTGTAAGTTCTCTCTTGTAGCCTCTCCTTAATCACTTCCCTTAAGCATCAGCCTACCATTTTGAGATGATAATACCTACAAATGAATTCCACTCATGAAAAGGAAACATCAGTTTGAAAATCATCTATTCTACCTATGCCTACTCATGGAAAGTGATCACTGTGATGGGTCTATGTAAGGACTAAGAGGGAGAGGCTTTCTTGGGCGTATTGTGCATTTTTCAGTTGCAAGGGTCTAGGTATGCTTCACTGCTAACTATAAGTATGCAATTCACACCAAAGGGAGGGTATGACAAATCTTCTATGCAGTGGGGAAGTTCAGGAGACAAGGGTGGAGTGATCGTTGAGTCTGATTTGGAAATGCAAAATGGTAATGGAGGAGGAGGCATGGATTTCACAATTGATCTTCATAAGTATTGAGGGATGTCCCACTACCCATTGGAATTGTGCAATGTGCAATGTGAGGTAAGAAAAGGAAAGGGATTAGATAGTGAGGTGTTTTAGTCAGCAGGAGTGAGACACTAGCCACTTAAACTACGCAATGTGCAGTGATTGAGGGACATGATCAATGAATTGAGAAGTTGAGGGTTTTAGTGATGTAGAGGTGACCTAATTCTCACTAGAACTACATCATTCGAAGTAGGAGGCTGACTAGATGAATGGATTGTGTAGTTGAGGAAGTTATTGAGACAAAGACGCAGGTTAGGACACTGAAACTACACAATGTTCAGTAGTTTAATATGACGATTACGATACTACACAGTTGGGCATGTTATTGAGAAAGGGAGGCTCCATTGTCCATTTCAACTATGCAATGCACAATACAGGGTAGGAGGGATTATGAACTACGTATTTGATAGTGAAAGATAACTAAAGTGATGGTCCACACTTCAAGGTTTCTCAATGTAAATTTGATGGAAACTGTCCTCTAGGTCTGTGCAATGCACAGTTCCAAGAGGCAGAGGATGTTTTACTATGGCTTAATACTGCACAATGCACAATTCTAGGAGTGCGAAAGGTTAGAAAGCTACAAAGATAGTGAAAGATTTGAAAATTACTAAGTGTGGGACTAGTGAGACAAGAGAGAACAAGACATGCAAGAAAGTCCTGAAATAGTGATCTCAACTTGGATAACATCAACAATCCAAATAATGCATAGTACCAAAAATCAACATGCATACCTTGAAACGATAGCAAATCGACACTTATTTCTATGTGTGACAATTGAAACGTAGCTTTGTGACACTTATAATACAAGTTAAGAAAGAAGTTTCAACTGCAACTAGAAAGTGCGCTAGGTTGTGGGAGAGTTCCTAGCATATATTCTTGTGATGGGTAGGGTAAACTAACGTAGAAGGGTGCACTAAGGTTGCCTCTAGTGGTGCACCAAAGTGTGACACATGTAAAAGCAAAGTAAAAGAGAAAGTGCATTTGGGGAATTTTGAGGTCTAAAATGGGCCTCCTAAGGAAATAATAAAATAATATTAGATTACATCATTAAATTTTAGAAGGAAAAAAGAAAAAACTACTTTTTCAACTCGTATTTTCAACTTATCTCCCTATGGGTTTACTAAAATTTCGAGCAGGAACACTTATTGGATGCAGAGTTTGATCCCTCATCCAAGGAGTATCCATCTTGCATACTTTTGATGGACTTCGCTACATGAAAAATGAGAAATACATGAAAAATGTGATTGCAATCACGTTTTTGCATGTATTACTCTTTTTTTCATGTAGCAAGGTCCATTGGAAGTACGCAACATGGGTACTCTTTGGACGAGGAATTAAATTTTGCATCCAACAAGTACTCTCGCTTTAAATTTGAGTAAAATATTAGGGAGATAAGTTGAAAATACAAGTTAAAAAAGTAGTTTTATTATTTTATTATTTTTTAATCTTTTTACTTTTTTTCTCCAAAAATGGTGAATCATCCCCCATGGTTGACATTATCATCTTGAATTCTATTGGTTCTTATAAATTTTAATTTTGATTGTAAATTTTTCTTAGGAGGCCTATTTTAGACCTCAAAATTCCTCTAATGACACTTGTGAAAGTGAGAGCAAGCAAAAACAACAGTCACAAAAGTGAAAGCATCACTTGCAAAAGAAAAAGGTGCCCAAAAGTGACAATTAAGAAGACTTATTGGACTAATGATCCAATTTCCACTAAGAGTGATGGAGAATGTCCAACAATGTTGCGCACTGATTCTCGGAATGGATTGTGTTGTGCACTGTCCCTATCAATGCTCAAGCATTGTCGGTAGGTGTTGTGCATCGTCTATGAGTTGTGCAATGCCTATAGTCAAGGATTTCACAATCACTGTTACTAGTGACTACACAAGCTTCATTTTCAATGTCTGCACAATGCTTGTTTTCAAGTGTAAACATTAACTATTGAGCTTTAGAGAAAGAGGTGTGCTTGTGAATGCATCGAAAGCTAAGCATGTGCAATCAAGTGGTTTTGAAAGTTAAAATCTCGTAAGAAGTCTTAAAAAATTATAAAAACATTAAACAATCATGAAGTGACCATGAACAACTTGATATGACAAATAATAAAATCACAAGGAGGCTCCAAAACTTAGGGTAAGAGCCCCAATTGAGAAATAAGGCCGATAGTTATTATCCTTATGAATTTTCCTTGGCTACAATTATCAGCATAAGAGATTATACAAACAATATTTGTAACAAGTAAGTAAGTTGGCAACGTGATGCATACTATTGCAATGTATATAAAATACTTTCACAGTAGGGAAAGAGAGAGTGTGCCTCTAGAAGAAAAGTATTAGTTCTATCCTAAAAGAGACACACAAGAGCATGGAATGAATCGTTAGTTAAATTGCAAAGCAATTCACAAGAAAACAATGATCATAAAGAAACAAAACCCATTCAATAATATGCATACCAAAGCCAACGAAATAGTTCATTTTCATTAGTATATGCTAACGTAAACATAAATAATGAAAGAATAGTCTCACAATCATTCACGACATATGCATGAAAGTGTGTTGAATCTAGGAGCTTGATATATTAAGTGAAAGTACCAAGTTATAGAATTACAATGCTACCACATTAGCCCCAATAGTGGAACATTAAGTCACCACTTGGTCCTCCAAAGAAATATCTTCTCTCCTATGCCAAATTAGATAAGCCAAGGTGAAAAGTACAAAATCCTATTCTATTGAGCTATGAGGGTGTATTTATAACAAATTAGGTGTATGTCCACCTCTCATGTGACTCTTCAACTCCCTCATGACTCTTGAGCTCCTACTATAACTTTTCAAATTCTTATGTGACCTTTGAGCTTCTACATGACCTTAGAACTTTGTAGTGACTTTTCAAATTCCATATGGGACCCTTGGGCTTCCACACATTTTACATTTTCTCATTTTGGAAATTACATAATTACTTTCCACATGCAGTGTGGCAAAATACATCGACACGTGTGACTTTGCAATGATACTTTGAGAAGCCATGACTTGGCGATAGCGACATAAGACTTCATTTCATCAATGCAAAACTCTTCTCCTCGCTCTTATGAATTTGACATATTTATGATGGATATTTAGTTGTTCTTTATCTTAAACCTAAAAAGGTTCTAGATGAGTGTCATAACCTTCCAAGTCAGCATGAGTTTCCATGCCTTTTTCTTGGCCCAAGGATCCTTTTGGTTCTTCATGAAGGTCCTTTTCATGCTTCTTCTCTACAAGTTCTCTCTTGTAGCCTATCCTTGATGAATTCCCTTAAGCATCTCCCTACCATGTTGATATGATAATACCTACAAATGAAGTCCACTCATGAAAAGGAAACATCAGTCCGAAAATCATTTATTATACCTATGCCTGCTCATGGAAAGTGATCACTGTGATGGGTCTATGTAAGGACCAAGAGGGAGAGGATTCCTTGGGTGTATTTTGTAGTTTTCAGTTGCAAGGGTATAGGTATGCCTCACTCCTTAGTATAACTATGTAATTCACACCAAAGGGAAGGTATGAAAATCATTCTGCGAAGTGGGAAGCTCAAGAGACAAGGGTGGAGTGACTACTGATTGTGATTTAGAAATTAATATTGATCAGGGAAGAGGAGGCATGGATTGCACCTTTTAGCTTCATAAGGATTGAGGGATGTACCACTATCCATTGGAATTACACAATGTGTAGTGGGATGTAAGACAAGGAAAGGGATTGCGTAGTGAGGTTTTTCAGTCAACAGGAGTGAGACACTAGCCATTGTAATTGTGCAATATGCAATGATTGAGGGACATGCTCAATGAATATATTAGTTGAGGGTTTTAGCAATGTAGAGGTTACCTACTACTCACTAGAACTACACAAGTTGTAGTAGGAGGCCCACCATATGAAGGGATTGTGTAGTTGATAAAATTAGTGAGACAAGGAGGCAGGCGAGGACACTGAAACTACACAATGTTCAATAGTTGAAGATGATGCTTAGGATACTGTGTAGTTGGTCATTTAGTGAAAGAGGGAGCCTCCACTATCCACTGAAACTATGCAATGTGCAATACAGGGTAGGAGGGATCATGAACCATGCAGTTGATAGGGCAAGGCAGCTAAATTGATGGTCCACACTTCAAGGTTTCTCAATGTACAATTGAAGGAAACTGTCCTTTAGGATTACACAATGCACATTTCTAAGAGGCAGAGTCTGTTTCACTATGGCTTAATACTACAAAGTTCATATTTCCAGGAGGGTGAAAACTTTGGAAATGACTAAGTGTTCGACTAGTGAGACAAGAGAGAACAAGACATGCAAACAAGTCCTGAAATAGTGATCTCTCACTTGGATAACATCAACACAATCCAAATACTGCATAGTACCAAAAATTAACATGCATACCTTGAAACGATAGCAAAGCGACACTTATTTCTAAGTGCGACAATGGAAATGTAGCTTTGTGACAATTATAATACAAGTTACAACAGAAGTGTCGACTGCAACCAGAACGTGCGCTAGGATTTGGGAGAGTGTCTAGCATGTATTCTTGTGATGGATAGGGTCAACTAATGTAGAAGAGTGCATTAGGGCTACCTCTATTGGTGCACTAAAGTGCGACACATGTAAAACCAAAGTAAAAGAAAAAGCGACACTGGTGAAAGCAAGAGTAAGTAAAAACAATAGTCTTGAAAGTGAAAGTGACACTTGCAAAAAAAAAAAGGTGCCTAGAAGAGAAAACTAAGAGTACATATTGGACTGATGATACGATTTCCACTAAGAGTGAGAGAGAGTGTCAAATAATGTTGTGCATTAATGGTCAGTATGGATTGCGTAGTGCACCATCCCTATCAATTGTGAAAGCATTGTTGGTAGGGGTTACAAATGGTCTATGAGTTGTGCAATGCCTATAGCCAAACATTTCACAATCACTATTAATAGTGACTATACAAGAATTATTCTCAAGATATGTGAAATGCATGTTTTCAAGGGTAAAGATTAACTATTGAGCTTGGAAGAAAGAGGCGTGATTACGAATTCTTTGAAAACTAAGCATGTGTAACCAAGTGGTTTCGACAGTTAAAATCTTGAAAGAAGGCTTAAACACACGAAAAGACATTAAACAATCACGAAGTGACCATAAAAAACTTCATATGATAGATCATAAAATCACGAGGCTCCAAAAATTAAGATGTGGGAAAATATTTGGAAGGTGTATGTCATAGCAAAAACAAAATCCTGCAATGAAAAACCATGCAGAGGACACTATTATAGCAAGAGGACTTCCTTCAAAGTCCTTCACACGGGGTACTATTGGCATACTTTTTTTTAAATATTCCAAGAAGTATATTTGAGGATGTTGCAACTATTAATGGGTGGGTCAGATAATATAATCTAATGATATTCCATTACAATCATAGATACTCATAGAGTGTTTTGAAAAATAGGCTCTAGACTTTGTAGGGCCAATTACTCCAATGTTGAAGTCAAAAAGAGAATTGTTATGGATTAAGAAGTGTATTTCACATAAAACATTATGTAATATTTCACTCAATAACATCAAATTAAGCACCAAAAATTGAATCAATATTTACTAAGATCATTCAAGTACACCATCAGGATTAGGTAGATCGTCTTCTTAAGGAACTTTCATCTTATAAGGCTACATGGAGAAATACAACTAAGTTCACTATATATGAGTTGGTGTATGGAAAACGACTTATTCTTCCAATCAATTTGAATATGATAAAACCTTTGGATTTTTCCAACAATACGTTCAACATTTATTGATTCCACCATTCATGTAAATATTTTAATAGATACCGAATCTTTATATTAGCTACCAGATGACTTGTAACACTCCTTTGAGATATATGTCATAGTATGAATTTATTTTTATGCTAAAAATATTTTAATTCAAAGGTTATAGGTACCGAATATACTCATCGCCTCCTAATTCAACTCTCCAATAGGTATTCTTAAGTAGGAAAGGTTTATTTGTTCGAGATCCAATGTCAACACCTAACATTATTTTTATATCTCTTAACAATATAGCATTAACATTCCTTTGGTATATTTCATTGGTTCTAAGGTTTAAATTCTTTGTTTCTCATCCATAAATTTCAAATACCAGCATACATGTAAGTGAAAACCTAAATTCTTGTTTAGGTAATATAAGGTAAAACCAATTTTCAAACTCTTTGGTTACTAGAAGTATGGGAAAATAGCATGAACAACTCCTATGAGCTTTTATATATATTCGTATATGCTCATTAACTTGTGATATTTATCTTATGATATTAAATTTATTGGGATTTCCCCTCCACTAACACACATACACATATGTATTTTATACGTCAACCCTCATACTTATGACCTTGCTCACCACCTTTTGGAATCATGTGGTCACCTCCCTCACTTCTCTATTACCTTTATACACTGTCATTGTTATGTTGATCCCTCACCATACTATTATCATGATCGAGTTAGTGCCTCTCATACTCAATAATGCTTCTACCATGGCCTTCCCTCATTGTGATGGCCTCCACCTCAACTTGAATCATACATAGGGTTCATGTGAGGGGCCATGACTAGAACCCAATGAACATTAAAAATGTACCGTTAGCCTTTTTAGCACTTATTTCATCGACAAGTGATAAATAAAGAAATTAAGTGATTCAATAGATTCCTCTTCAATTAAAACCCATAGGCATGGAGGTGTTGGAAGGATATCTAGAGTTCAACACATGCAAGATTAAGTTTTGGGCAGCTGGTTGGTATCCCTTTTTCCAATAATTCTGAGAGTGCAATGACCTAGTAACCTGAGCCTTTATAGAGGGTTTCAATGGTAAAATTATTAGAGTTGGTAACCTAGTCTCATAGTTTTTGAGTAAATAGTGGCTCAAGCCATTATCTTACCACAAATGGGTGAACAATGGTTTAAAAAGAAGAAAATTGAGTAAGTGGTTTAGGGTTGGATTCTATGTGCAAACCAAAATAATCCAAATTTGGCTAAGAGAGTATTGGAGATGTGGATCAAGGAGGAATAGAGGAAGATATTTTTCATTTTGAAAAAATATTTTACATGTGATGGCATGTACGGAGTCATGTTTTCATATCACATTCATTTATTGTTATATTTTTAGGTAGATGAAAAGTTGAATTTCCCTTTATATCTATGGAAATTCTCGACAAAATTTTCAAGCACATCTAAACAAATCTTACAACCATTGGCCAAAGCCTATGTCGCCATGGGTTGGTCAAAATTTTGATTATGGAGGAATTAAAGAAGAGGAATGCCAACTAGGAAAATTTCTTAAACAGTAACTATTTCAGTGGGATAGTTGTGGATGAGGAGAATAAAGGAGAAGATGTCCTCATCATTGGACATGATAGGGATCAAATTTAAGATCCTAATTCTAGTATTATTAAAATAAACCCTAAAAATAGACCTATAGGGAAATAAATGAAACTAGGAACCCAACCCTTAGGGACCATTGTCACTCAATTTGTTACTAGGACAATTTCCAATTAAAAACCAAAAAGGTAGGGTCTTGAAGTTTCATTTCCAGCCACCTAACATTGTTCCAAGAATAAAACTAAATGGAAGTCTGTAGGGAATGAGCCTAGACATGACAGGAAGGAAGAGTATTTATCCATTTTAAAAAACAAGGCCTAAGAAGTTTAGGATCAAGTTCTCTAAGCCCATAACTCCTATGTACACTAAGCCAAAACATATGAAGCCATTAAGTGGATATTTTGACCATGAACCAATAATTCCTCAGCTAGTGAACGAGGCCATATCCTCTATCTCTAGGAATACTTATACCCATTCAAAATTAAAGAAGAAAAAAAAAAAAAAAAGATATGAGAGAATTCAAGTTCTTATATTGCTATGGGAAGAATGAAAATGAAATACAAGAGAGACATAGTTCAAAAGTATAAGAGGGAAATGAGAAATGAGCATACGAGAATAAGAAATTTCTCAATCAAAAACGAAAATTTCACCATGAATATTGTTAGGTCCCTAGAGTCACACTATGTCGTGCTATAGTGCCGAGCCTGGGAACATATAATTTTGATCTATTTTTTTTTTTATGATCCATGAACTTATATGAAATCATCTATGTTTATTTGACTCGTGCTAAGGATATATCTGCATTCTTTAGTTTTGAATGTGCATGCACATTTATTCTTGGTTTCAATCTTCAATAAGAATACAAAAGTGATGAAAAATGCAGTAAATTAAATTAAGGGTTTATGCTTGTTCACTGAAAATGTTATTCTGTAAATAACTATGAATTCTTCTATTCTTTGTGTTTATTTCATATTCAAGTTTGATGCAGTCTACTTTCCCAATAAGATTTATCACAGAAAGTAAAGAAGCATGAAGATTCATTTTCAACCATTCGAATCAAATTTTTGATCCTTGTTAGTATACCTTAGTTTTTGTTATGATGCAATGAAAATTAATCATAATGTAGCTAATGTTTGTTACACATTTAGAAATTTGAACATCTCATACATTCACATTCACCATGGATTTTCACAAGTACACATTAGAAAGAACAAATTTTAGCCAATTCAAATTTTGATTTTTACTTTAAATTTTAAATTTCTTATAAGAATCTAGGTAAAGGAAAATGCAGCCATTCAACATTATTTCATTGGTTAGGATTTCCACTAGCTTTCAGTTAGAGCATTCATGATCTTTGAGTTTGACATAAATAAATAAAAATGGTTTGAAGAAGGGGAAAATGGAGAAAATATATGAACAAACTCAAATGAGCCATTAAGAATTCATCTGAAATTGTTAAAATTGGATGGGTAGCTAAGAAATTAAGAATTCAACCCCAGCAAAACATAGTATTTTGAATTATACAATTTCATTAAAATTCCATGTAAAAGTTAATCAAAATAGCCAATCATACTCTTCAACAAATCTTGATGAATTCTATAGAAATTAAAGTAAACAATCATACTAATTCATAAATTACTTTAACTAACAATTCCCTTTCAGCTTCATACCAAACCAGGTTTACAACATAATTTTCCATGAAAAATACTTGAAATTGTATTAGTATGGTGCAAACTAAAATTATAAATATGGGTTACATAAAAAATAAGAACTGACAGCCCAAAAATTACTTTAGAATTCCACCTTAGACAACTTCAAAAGTCGCAACAATTTCTGGAAAACATTTGAGAGAGTTTCCCTGCACCAAAAAAAATCTCTCTTCTAATTACATCAAAATGAGGCCTATATATAAGCAATAAAGACTCAAAACCATAGCCTTAAACTAGTAGTGGGATCAATAAAACCACTAGGAATATTTACAAAAAAGAAAATATTATTGTAACAAACTTCCTCTAGAAGTTTCCAGAAAAATATGCTAGCTATAAGGTGGGCCCATTTGATTTGTATGTAGTGCATTATCTTTCTCTCTCTTGATTATGTGATGACATTATTCCCTATATTTATTGGTAAATGGCTTGGCTATGAACAATCTTGGTTGGTCTTCCAATGGTGTCACCCTTACTTGTGTCAATTCCAATGTTGGTGTTTATGGTTGAGGTCGGGCCTGCTATAGTTGTAAATGCCTAGAACATGAGCCTGCCTCTATTGATGACACCTATGACATTGGTGTATATCCACTTTAACTGACTAACCTATATAGATCCAACATCCCTTTCAATTCTTTTCCCAAGGGGACATCACACAATTGTGCATCCAAAATTGTCCCTTCCAAGGTTGTGATCATTTCATAATCAACTTTACCTTGCTATTTGAAGATGCTCTTTAGCATGAATAAAATTTCAAAATAGTCTCCATATAAATTTATCATATATCTTTCTCCCGTAATGGACAATCCTCCTCCCCAAATCCTTTCTGATCTTCCTTGATATCATTTATGTTTTCATAAAGGATTATACGGAATACAAATCCCCATGCCTGTCAAAAAATGGTTGGAAATTTCTCTTATATAGCACTTCAGATCTGTCTTTGAAACATTGTACCTTGTTAGGCAATGCTTTTTATTTCTTTTCTACTAGTGTTATCAACTTTTGTTTCCTATTCATTTTGTTAACCCTAGCTACCAATTGGGATATGTTGAGGTTTTCTTTAGTGACCTCCTCCTTGGACATATGGTTAAGAAAAATTATGATCACTCTAGCCTTGGTCGGGGATACTCCAATAATGATCTTAACTGCATCCACTTACTTATGATCCACTTTGACAACTTCTATATTCTTTTTGATAAACTCCATGTGATCCGAACACCTATTCATTGTCTTCATGATATTGTCCTAGATGATTCTTTTAGCTGACTTGAAAGAGGATTTGGTTGGGTGCTTCCTCCTCAAGACCTCCAATTCAGCCTCAATTTTCTCATTGTTTTCTTGTACTTGGTACATATCCATTTTGGTTTTCTCGATCTATTCTTCCTTTGTCTTATCTCTTGGTATTGACTCAAGAATATATTTTGTAGATTTTTTTCATCCTTTGACATAGCCAAGGATTCCACTTTCCTAATCAAATCATCCAGGGTTTGTTGAATCTATAAAGTCTCATTTATCTTCTCTTTCATTCCTTGGACCTGTGCCTCTAGTAGCACAATTTGGTCCTTGTATTCCTTTTTCTTTTTTAGTGCCTCATGTATCTTAACCTTCATATATTGGATCTATTTCTCTAGTGATTCTAAGTCAATTGTTTGAACATGATGTACATATGGAATCTTCAGTTGTTTCTTAATTGAGGCTATTCCTCTGTCATTTTCCTCCAATACTTCCTTATATTGCTTAAAACCCCTAGGTAATGTGGTCAAGTGTGTGATTTTGTCCTCTAAGGTTTTAATCCTCATCTTTCTAGTCATGCAGAGGATATTCTCATATTTCAATTGATTACTAGCCTTGGTGTATAGATCTTGTAGCTTTTTGGCAATAGCATTTGTTCCATGTATTTTTCTATGCACCATGTGGGTAGCTTAAAAATTCAAACCCATTATATCATTATAAAAAATGTGATCTGCAAGAAAGGACAATTGATGCACTTGGTATTCTGACATAGGTCTTGCTGTCTCCACTTTAGGTTGTATTACTGCCAGCTTGAAAATTCCTTTTTCATAATCCAATGTCCTCTTAAGCTACATGGGAAGAAGCGGTTGATTCTTCATTATTTTGATGTCTCTCATCCTCTCCTTAGAGTCTTGCTTGGTTATCTCTTGGAATGTTTATACTATTGACACGTATCCAAGCTTAGACACCTCTCTTGACTCCATTATATCTGATCTTGACATGGTAGAGGGAAATGTATCCATGGTGAATGCCTATTTTCACAGAGTTTCCAGCTGACTATTGTATAGTATCAAAGGTTGTTACTTTGTCTCATAATCATCTCCATATTCATCATCTACTATTGCTTTACCTCTCTTCGCATTCTTTCAACTAGGATCATCTCCTTCATCAACCTCCATGGGTTCTTAAGTACCTGTTGTGGTCACCAACAACCCCCCTCTCTGTTTGATATTAGCAATAAAACCAAGCAAAGGGGGACCCTTAGCAAAAAATCCAAAAAATATTTTTATCAAAATTTTTGTATTTTAACTCCCTAAAGCTAGATCGCATCGCGAAGAGAGAGTGAAGCGTTTCCTATGCGCATAAATAAGCTGCGAAGAAGCAACGCGAAATTCATCGCATCGCATATATTGAAATCGCCCTTAAATGAAATTTCTGAAGGAATCGCCGACGGCCGATATGCGACGTCGCATATCGCAACATCGCATAAGCAACACACAATGGTTAAATGAAAAACGCGATCTGCGATCCTGCGATTTGCGATGAATGAGACTATCAATCCCTGCGATGACACTTCTTGACATCACAATCCTCGATACTGCGATGCGAATCGCAGAACCACTCATCGCAAGATTTCCTCGACATAGTCTGTAAACCCAAAATTGAGCGCGCACCTTAAGGGAAATTAATGATTGTACGCCTGAATATCCAAGAATGATTGTGTTGCGTTTTTCGAAGAGTCAAGTCATTATGAGTGTCATGATTATGCATTCATTAGAACTTAATGCTTTCATGTCAATCTTTTCGTAATTCTTCTTTTCCTTTGTGTAAACTGTAAGGCAGCAACTAATATAAATCAATATGCAGGAAACATCTAAGGAAAAGGAGAAAGCGCCAATACTAGGAGAACAGAGAGGAGATGCCTTCGCAAATGGTTGCCACATGCAGCAGGACCGCGGATTCCAGAGTATCACTCAACAGATACTGATGGAAATAGACTATCCAAGACTCAGAGTCAAAGGTGCACAAAAGCAGCATGTTTGCAAAAGATCCTGAAGCTCAGACTGGGTAAAGCAAAAAGAAAAATGCTAAAGAGGGAAGACGCTCCAGAAAAGCCTGGAACAAAGAACGGAAGCAAGTTTCAATACAGAAGATTGTTCAGGCAACGAAATCCCTAACTCATTGAGTCATTCGCATGGCTGGAAACCGAAATAGCAACAACACAATCAGTTTGAAAGAAATCTGGGTTACACTAAGTATACACACAGCGAATACACCCAGCCAGAGAAAGATTTTCAAAAATATCTCCTAGTTTGTCAGAAAGAGGTGCCAACTCTTGTTATTTCTACTTTTATCGCTCAAACGAAAGGAAAAGACAACCAGCCGACTCTTTCCAGGTGAACGTTGCATTGCTTACAGCACTATGGAGCAGATACAAAAACGGTTAGAAATTAGATTCAATTTTTAGAAATAAATTTGTTTTAGTAAAAGGGCGGTCATTTGAAGCCATTTCCTAAATTGGTGTAATTAAGATTAGTTAGTTATTAGTATTTAACCCTTCTCATGGCATTTGGAGAAGGATCCGGAAATTTGTCAAAAAACTTGTCCTCAGAACATGTACTTTTGCACCCTCGGAGGGGGTTTTTGATGAATGGACGGATCGAGATTTATTTATGTTTGTATTTTAATGTCTGCTACTGATGTTGCACTTCTGTACTCTTAGTAGATGTTAGAAGTAAGTAGAGATAAATCATTATTGCTTGAGGTTTGTGAGTGAAAATCAGTCATAAATGGTACTTTTATCTCTTGACGAATTTCTGCTTATATTCTTAGAGTGATATACAGCTGAGTTGTTGATATGTTAATGTATGAATGTGTGGGTTACCATTTGGCACTTTTGTACGGTGGAGTCATTTATTTGTGCTTGACATATGAATAACTTATTATGCGATATGCTGTTCACAACTGTTTTGCCTAACTTCTTATGCAGAATTGTTTATCTTAATTGATTTATATTCTTATGATAGCTAAATAATCTTTATTACCAGTTATTGTATGAAATCTTTTTAGATCGCATAATGAAAGAATTCTACCCCGGGTTAGTGTAGATTAGATGTTTTGTTTTTGTTAGATTATAGTAGCATAGAGTCAGTTTAGAGTTTAGAATTAAATTAGCTTAAAATTACTTCGAGATTAGCATCATCAAAATCTACACACACACACACATCCTTTAGATTGGGAAGCTGGTCCCATTATCCCCAGTCGGACCCGCTACACCAAACGGGCAAGGAGCCGCCAACTAGGTTCTGGACCGGGTGGGTATCCCCCTTGTCGTTGACCCGATTTTAGGGCCCTCAACATATTTGGCGCTAGAAAGAGGGCACGAACTATGAATGGCACCTAAATCAAAATCTAAATACCATTCTGAGAGTAAATCACCCTCATCAACTCCCCCGACTTCTTCAGTACGGTTAAACCCGGAGTTAGAAGTCGCTCGAGTATCCACCATTGCTACATACCCTAATATATCAGACCAACTTATCATTGAACCCCCTGAAATTCAAACTCTGATTCGTAAACTCCAGGGATTCTCTATTTTCAATCAGTGGTCTGATAAATCTCAAAGCAGCGTGACTTCGCAATACAATCCTGCTCATCCCCTGACCAGATTGAAGAGTGAAAAGTTTGGCATCCAGCCAACTGAACTTCCTCTCCCCACAAGGAAAAGAGCAAGGAAAACACCACCAGAGTCTGACAGTGAGACTCTTTCATCTACTTCGTCCATTTCAACTCCCTCACCGCGAAGTCAACCACCCACATCTTCATCCCAAATCACCCATCCATCTTCCACACTCCTTCCTCTTCAATCATCAAAGATCATAATATCTTCATCTTCTCAGCATAAGGGATCATCCCCTGCACTTTCATTAACTAGCAGCTCAACGATGGCCCAGTCTCCATGGAACAACCCTGGGGCGGTTTTAATGCCTCCACCCCTGAGTCCAATACCGGGCCATCCTGAGAAATGGCTACCTAAATTCAATCCAAAAACAGGCATGCTAGCTGAAGAGCATATCAATAATTTCATGCTTTCTGTTAATCTCAATGGAGTTACCAACGAAGATGCTGTTGTCTGGCTTTTTCCCTATACAATGCAAGGAACAATCGGGTCATGGTACTTTTCGTTACCTTCCGAGTCCATCACAAGTTGGGACATTTTTCAAAGTCAATTCCTTACCAAGTTCGGTGATGATAGATCAACAGCAACATTGATTAATGACCTATCCAATCTTAAAGTTGAGGCTAGAGAACCCATTAAAGATTTCAATTTACGGTTCAATAAGATCCTCAAAAAAATTCCCGCTGCTTCTCAACCCAGCGAGGAAGTAAGATGTGAATGGTATATCACTGCCTTACCATCAAACTTGGCTATCTTCGTAGATAGGGCAAACAAGACGACCTTAGTTGAAAACTTGACAGAGGCGTTAGCAATAGAAAAGCGCGTAGTAGCCCTAGAAAAGAGATCTGCAATAAAAGAACGCAAATCTAAGAAAATCTCTTTCAAAGAAGACACCAAGAAGAAACAAACGAAAGATCCTTTCGATTTGGAAGGATTACAAAAAGTGTTAAAGGCCATGTCCAATGAGATGATTGACATAAAAAAACAAGTAGCAGAAACTTCTTCAAAAAAGCCCTACAGAGCTTTTAAAAGAAATCCTCCCATGGATGTCAGACCACCCAATGCTGTCTCAAACGTTGAATCTGAAGAAGAACAAGAAGAAGAGAATGCCACTGAAGGGTAGACCGATGATGAAGAAGTTGTGGAACTACAAGGAATGTGGGATTTCATCCTCCCACAAGAAGAAGATCAAGAAGCATTCCCGGTTAGCACACGAAGCAAAAACCAGCTTGATCCTCCCCAAACTACCCCTAAATAGAAGGGCGCAAGCCCTGCAACAAAAGATAAGGTCGCAACAAAGAAAACAACCACTAGAGCGACCCAATTTAGCCTAGTCCAATCAAATCAAGCACCTCCATCAAGAACACTGATAGTGTCGGATGAAATGGAGTATAACATTATCGATGACATGAAAAAGACTAGGGCTAATATCACTCTTTACGAGTTGAGCAAATTGAAACATCAACAGAAAATAATGATGAAGGAATTACATGCTGTGCCTACTACATCTTTACCTACAGCCGTAGCTTCCCACAACATGGGAAGACCTCCAACCAACACGATCAATAAGATTGATCCAAATGACATCGCCTTGATTGGAGGAAGATCAAGATCTCATACTCCTCCTTTTCTTCTCACTTATGAAATTTTCAATAAAAATGTGCACAATTGCTTAGTTGATTCTGGTGCTTCAACGAATATTTTACCCAGATCAATATGTGCCAAATTGAATGTTCAACCACAAAAATCTGCAGTGCGCATAGTTCAACTTGATCGATCTCAAGTCGAAGTGATTGGTGAACTTAATCAAGTGACCATAAGATTGTCATCTAACCCGAAGGTATGCCAAGTTATCGACATTCTAGTAGCTGATATCCCTGAATTCTATGGTTTTATTCTTAGCAGGGATTGGTCCGAAAAACTCCACGGATATTTCTCAACCGACTGGTCTCACATGTGGTTACCCTACAACGGTAAACCGAATCAAATAAAGGTTGAACGAGAGTTGCACCAAAAATACATAGTGATGGAATTGGAAGGAGAGAATGAAGCAATAGCATACAATAACAACATCATAGGCAATTACTCGGTAAATTCTTTCCTCGGCAATTTCAATGCTCACACCTCACCTTACTTAGAAAATTCAGTTTTGTCCCAAGTTGAAATTTTTTCCCAAACTGATGATTCAAAGTGTTTTAATTTTTTAGATAACTCTGTAAATACATCTTTGTTTTGGAAATTATATTTTGATGGCTCTAAATCTAACGAGGGAGCAGGAGCAGGATGCGTTCTGATTAGCCCAGACGGAAACAAGATCATGCTTACATGCAGACTTGAGTTCGATTGCACAAACAATACAGCAGAGTACGAAGCCTTGGTGCAAGGCCTATACAAAGCAATCGGGTTGAATGTTAAGTATCTTCAAGTCTTTGGAGATTTTGAGATTGTCGTCAAACAGGTACGTAACACCATACATTGCCTGTCGAGTCATTTAAAGCACTATCAATCTTTAGTACAAGATCTGACTTCACATTTCATAGCATTCAATATTTCGTCAATCCCAAGACTCCAAAATGCGAGCGCAGACCTGTTAGCTAACGTAGCTTCTAGACTTATTCCCTCCGAAGATTTTAGTCTAGATAGATTCTCAATAGAATTAATCTTTAGGCCATCCATCCTTGACAACATCACCAACTGGAGAGTATTCAACGACGATCCTGACATTGTAAATTTCCTCACTTCTGAAGGATCCTACTCAAATCAAATAATTGATGAAGACCATCATGATCACCAAATACAACAAAATAGCACTGATAATGCTATACCTAAATCTGTGGTTAAGTTAGAAGACTTATATGATTTGAAAAGTCGGTTTAAAAGGTCCGCCAATTCTAAACTCTACAGTTCTACTCTAAACTATGAATTAGTGAACCTAGGGACCGATCAGAAGCCACAAAACGTTAATCTAGGCCACGGCCTAGCCCCTGAAGAAAAATCAGCATATATCCGTCTTCTTAGACAATACAAAAACATTTTTGCATGGAATTACGATGAGCTAAAGACATACAACACTTCTATCATTCAACACACTATCCCTATGATTGACAATGAAAAACCTGTCCAGCAGAAGCTCAGAAAAATCCACCCCAACTTAGAAAATCAGATAAAGACCGAGTTAAATAAGTTGTTGAGAGCCAGAATAATTTTCCCCGTCAGACATTCCAAATGGGTGTCCAATATGGTGCCCGTTAGAAAGAAAAACGGAGATATTAGGATCTGTATCGATTTCCGGAATCTCAACAAAGCCTGTCAAAAAGACAATTTTCCCCTCCCACCTATGGAGCAAATACTACAGGCAGTAGCGAGCTCAGAATTAATGTCTTTCCTGGATGGATTTTCAGGATACAATCAAGTGCTGGTACATCCGGATGATCAGTTGAAAACCACATTCCGAACCAAATGGGACACATATGCATATCGGAAGATGCCATTTGGTCTGATCAATGCCGGCGCTACCTTTCAGAGAGCCATGGACATCACGTTTAAAGGTTTAGTCAATAAATCAGTAGTGATTTACCTGGATGATATAACAGTGTACTCCAAGAAGCGAAGCGACCATCTCAAAGACTTGAAACAAATCTTTCAAATATGTTTAAGGTATGGGATTTCACTTAACCCAAAGAAATCTTTTTCCGCATTAAGTGAAGGGAAATTGCTAGGATTCATAGTGTCGAAATCTGGTATTCACATTGAACCTGACAGAATCAAAGAAATTTCCGAAATATCCATGCCCCATAACAAAAAGGCCATGCAATCTTTCCTTGGACAAATCAATTTTGTAAAAAGGTTTGTCCCGGATTTTTCACGTATTATTTCTCCTTTACAAAATATGATAAAAAAGAATTCTAATTTTAAATGGGGTCAAGATGAGCACGAAGCATTCAACTTGATCAAACAAGCTATCATTAACGCTCCATCTTTAGCTACCCCAATTTTTTCAGAATCTTTTATCTTGTACACTTTTGCCTCAGAGAAATCTTATGCCGCGATTTTAACTCAAGCAAATCAAGAGAAGGCGGAAGCTCCAATCGCATTCTTTAGCTCGAACTTACAAGGTGCTGAGCTCAATTATTCAGACGTGGAGAAACAGGCATATGCTGTTTTCAAAGCGATCAAATATTTCAGACCTTTCTTACTTAAAGCCCATACCAAAGTCGTAGTACCGTTTCCAGCGGTAAGAAACCTTCTGGTACAGAAGGATGTGGGTGAAAAGAGAGCAAATTGGATTACCGCTTTACAAGAATACGATCTTGAGATCAAGTCAGCAAACATCGTAAGAGGTCAAGGCTCCTGCAAGATGTTAGCTGGAGCATCGCAAATTCCTGAGAACTCATCTGAAGAGGTACATACGTATGAGGTAGGCCTAAACGACGTAGAATCCTTATATGCTAACACCATTTATTATCTTAAGAACGGGTATGCTCCATCACGCCTGGACCATACCAAGAAAAGAGCTCTAATATTGAAAGCTAAACAATACCAGCTCATAAATGATGTTCTGTTTAAAAGAAATTACGATTCTGTACTCCTTAGGTGTCTTGAGAAAACTAAAGCCGAAAAGGTTTTGCAGGAACTCCACAATGGACCAGTAGGTGGACACTATGCTGGAGAAGCTACTGCACATAAAATTTTACGTGCAGGATATTATTGGCCCACGCTGTTCAAAGACTCATACAATTACGTAAGGAAATGCCAAGTCTGCCAGACTGCTGCAGGGAGACAAAAGAAATCGTCCATGCCACTGCAGCCGGTTAACATCGAGCAACCATTCAGCCAATGGGGCTTGGACATAATAGGTGAGATCGTTCCTCACTCTTCTAAGCAGCATAGGTATATCCTCACGGCAACAGATTATTTTACTAAATGGGTAGAAGCAGTTCCTCTCAAGACAGCTAATTCTGAAAACATTATTGAATTCATAGATCAATTTATCATCACTAGGTTTGGATTGCCAACGGCCTTAATGTTTGATAATGCCTCATACTTTTCTGGAAATACAATGACTGAGTTTGCACTTAAAAGAGGGTTCAAACTGAAGTATTCTGCCAACTACTATCCACAAGGTAATGGGTTGGCTGAATCGACAAACAAGAACCTAATCAGGATTATTAAAAAGACAGTCGACCAAAACCAAAAGAATTGGCACAAAGCACTGGTAAATGCTTTATGGGCAGATAGAATTACGAAGAAAGCTTCAATCGGCACTTCTCCCTTTAATTTAGTTTATGGGAAAGAAGTGGTTCTTCCAACTCACCTAGTCATTCCCTCTTTGTCTTTAGTACAATACATCGATGAAGTACCTACTTCCTCCTTACAGCTGAGACAAATGGAAATAATCAAACTAGAAGAACGACGAGAACAAGCTAAGAAAACCCATGCTCACCACCAAGCGCTAATAAAATCCTCTTTTGACTCAAGCATAATGACCAGAAAAAACTTTCAGATGGGAGATTTAGTTTTGAAATGGGATAAGGCTCATGAAGAAAAGGGCAAACATACGAAATTTCAGAAGCTATGGCTTGGTCCTTTTCAGATTGTAGAAGTCATAGGCCCATCGACGTTTGTGTTGCAGGATTTGGCAGGTAGAAGAGATTCTTTGCCTGTGAATGGACAGATTCTTAAAATGTATTTTCCATAGAAGATCATTCTTCTATTTTTGTAGGATAGTTTTAGTTTTGATTTGTTTTTCTCTTTCTTATAAATAAAACCGGTTGTAAATGATCATTAAAAAGGATTCATGAAAGAGCACACCAATTCTCTATCAGATTTTGATTTCGCTTGTACAAATAGCAAAACTTTTCGAAAAATCTGATTTTTATTATTGACAAGTAGAGTTAACTTTAGCCTGAATATGATGTTAGTTTCAACCTTAAAAGAAAAACTTTGATGAAAGAAACCTTTGGTAAAAAATTGTTTCATGTCAGCACAATGAAAGGTATCATCAATAATAAAATAAATATTCTCTGTAAAGCTGCTATTTTCAAACTCTATTATTGTCGTCCAGAGCTTTCTTAAGGAAAAACAATGACTTCCTCCCTGCTAAAGGAAATCGCAGCATTCAGAGGAACAATCCGAGAAAACACTATATCTCAAAGAATAAGAGGTCTCATCACGAGCCGGCTTATCATGATCACAGATATTATAACTTGCTGACTTTGCCAATACTGTCTATCAAAACAGGGCAACGACTCAAGATTGTTGCAATCAAAAGACAAGGGGTCTCATCACGAGCCAGCTTGTTCAGCAAAAGTGTAAATCAAGTGAATGACTGTGTTATAATTTGGCCACCAAACCAAGACATTGTTCTTTAGAGAATAAAAAAAGGAAAAAGTGTCAAAAAGGATTTTTTTCTCTGAAATGTTGTAAATAACCTCAACCAGGAAAAAGGATCATTGTTGGATAATATGGTAACCCTGTCGAGGCTATGGACGCTTGCGGGCAGCAGAGGCTCTACCTACGACAAATGAGCATATTTTAAAAAGCTAGTACGCAGAGAAGACCTTATTTTATCTTTAAAAAGACCGAGTAATGTCTGGTATGAATGCAAGAACTAAGCCTGAGGAAGCAGACAATTGGAATATGAAAAGGTCAAGACAAAGTATCGTTGACAGGATAAGGGGTAACGTACTCTATCTGTCCATAACAAAATTTAGACATACGAAAATTTTTCTATTTCGGAAGTAGAAATGCAATAGAAAAGCAGAGATAACTGGTTCTTCACAGTGAATCGCCATTGTTGTGGTCACCAACAACCCCCCTCTTTGTTTGATATTAGCAATAACACCAAGCAAAGGGGGACCCTTAGCAAAAAATCCAAAAAATATTTTTATCAAAATTTTTGTATTTTAACTCCCTAAAGCTAGATCGCATCGCGAAGAGAGAGTGAAGCGTTTCCTATGCGCATAAATAAGTTGCGAAGAAGCGACGCGAAATTCATCGCATCGCATATATTGAAAGCGCCCTTAAATGAAATTTCTGAAGGAATCGCCGACGGCCGATATGCGACGTCGCATATCACAACATCGCATAAGCAGCACACAATGGTTAAATGAAAAACGCGATCTCGCGATCTGTGATCTGCGATCCTGCGATTTGCGATCTGCGATGAATGAGACTATCAATCCCTGCGATGACACTTCTTGACATCACAATCCTCGATACTGCGATGCGAATCATAGAACCACTCATCGCAAGATTTCCTCGACATAGTCTTTAAACCCAAAATTGAGTGCGCACCTTAAGGGAAATTAATGATTGTACGCCTGAATATCCAAGAATGATTGTGTTGCATTTTTCAAAGAGTCAAGTCATTATGAGTGTCATGATTATGCATTCATTAGAACTTAATGCTTTCATGTCAATCTTTTCATAATTCTTCTTTTCCTTTGCGTAAACTGTAAGGCAGCAACTAATATAAATCAATATGCAGGAAACATCTAAGGAAAAGGAGAAAGCGCCAATACTAGGAGAACAGAGAGGAGATGCCTTTGCAAATGGTTGCCGCATGCAGTAGGACCACGTATTCCAGAGTATCACTCAACAAATACTGATGGAAATAGACTATCCAAGACTCAGAGTCAAAGGCTCACAAAAGCAGCATGTTTGCAAAAGATCCTAAAGCTCAGACTGGGTAAAGCAAAAAGAAAAATGCTAAAGAGGGAAGACGCTCCAGAAAAGCCTGGAACAAAGAACGGAAGCAAGTTTCAATACAGAAGATTGTTCAGGCAACGAAATCCCTAACTCATTGAGTCATTCGCACGGCCGGAAACCGAAATTGCAACAGCACAATCAGTTTGAAAGAAAGCTGGGTTACAATAAGTATACACACAGCGAATACACCCAGCCAGAGAAAGATTTTCAAAAATATCTCCTAGTTTGTCAGAAAGAGGTGCCAGCCCTTGTTATTTCTACTTTTATCGCTCGAACGAAAGGAAAAGACAACCAGCCGACTCTTTCCAGGCGAACGTTGCATTGCTTACAGCACTAAGGAGCAGATACAGAAACGGTTAGAAATTAGATTCAATTTTTAGAAATAAATTTGTTTTAGTAAGAGGGTGGTCATTTGAAGCCGTTTCCTGAATTGGTGTAATTAAGATTAATTAGTTGGTAGTATTTAACCCTTCTCATGGCATTTGGAGAAGGGTCCAGAAATTTGTCAAAAAACTTGTCCTCAGAACATGCACTTTTGCACCCTCGGAGGGGGTTTTTGATGAATGGACGGATCGAGATTTATTTATGTTTGCATTTTAATGTCTGCTACTGATGTTTCACTTCTGTACTCTTAGTAGATGTTAGAAGTAAGTAGAGATAAATCATTATTGCTTGAGGTTTGTGAGTGAAAATCAGTCATAAATGGTACTTTTATCTCTTGACGAATTTCTGCTTATATTCTTAGAGTGATATACAGCTGAGTTGTTGATATGTTAATGTATGAATGTGTGGGTTACCATTTGGCACTTTTGTACGGTGGAGTCATTTATTTGTGCTTGACATATGAATAACTTATTATGCGATATGCTGTTCACAACTGTTTTGCCTAACTTCTTATGCAGAATGGTTTATCTTAATTGATTTATATTCTTATGATAGCTGAATGATCTTTATTACCAGTTATTGTATGAAATCTTTTTAGATCGCATAATGAAAGAATTCTACCCCGGGTTAGTGTAGATTAGATGTTTTGTTTTTGTTAGATTACAGTAGCATAGAGTCAGTTTAGAGTTTAGAATTAAATTAGCTTAAAATTACTTCTAGATTAGCATCATCAAAATCTACACACACACACACACATCCTTTAGATTGGGAAGCTGGTCCCATTATCCCCAGTCAGACCCGCTACACCAAACGGGCAAGGAGCTGCCAACCAGGTTTCGGACCGGGTGGGTATCCCCCTTGTTGCTGACCCGATTTTAGGGCCCTCAACAGTACCTCACTTCTTGCCACATAGGTGAGAAAATTCTAACTCGATCGGATGTAGGATGCCCTTCATCCTAAGTAAATTTGTTAGCAGAATATTATAACATAGGATTCAGATCGTGTTTTTAGTTTTCTCGACCCTTATCTTTTCTCAATTCATAACTGATATCGTGGGGATCATATTTATAGGCTCCAACTTGAGGGAAACTGAAGCCCTCTAATACTTTTCCACAAGTTCCAGAGAATTCCTTGAATTGACACAAAATAGTCCCACCTTGTGATGAAGGTGGAATGTGACTACTGCTTTCCTTGAAGTGAAATATACATTGTCACTTATGAATATCTACCTGATGTACTCTAGTGAAAAAATGTGAGTCAAGAATTTTGGTAGCTGGTATGGTTGTCCTTAAAACCCATATATTCTAATGACTATGTAGTCCTTAAAAAGGTACCAATCATTGACTATAGTATCTGGGGCAAACTACAATTTTTCCTTGAGGAAAGGAGGCACTCTAGGAATTTGCAAACCATGCAGAAGAGTGTACATAATTGACATAAAAGAAGAAATATAGTCAAAGAAGCCCTAGTTGTTTTTTATATTTTGGACCATTTCTAGCCACTAATAAACTAGTAATAATGTATTATACTGATATACCATTATGGGATTTAGGTGCTATAGGTAGGGATATTATTGATGGATGAACATGTGGCCTAGATAGGCTTGGTAGAAAAAATACTTTCCTTCTCCAAAATCCATCATCTGAGAGTGAATTTCATATGACAGGAATTGTAGGAAATTGAATTTGGTGTAGACCTTGGTGGTTGGATGACACAAGGATACCAAGAGACCTACAATTGTCTTGGTTATATAGACATCATTATCATGACCTAGAACTTGGGAAACTATGTAAAACGAAAACTTTGACATGGAATCAAAAGCTATGATGTGGTAAGGAGGATGACCAGAAGGAGGGACCACTCCTTTGACACAAATAGCTATCATTTGTTGTTGGACCTCTAGTGTGAGAGATTTCCATTTTTCTTTAGTTTCCTCTTTATTTAACCTTTGTAATTTTGTCCTATTGGGAAATGAAAGCATGTACACAATATAATATGGTGTTACTATGATTATTTCTTTGCCTTCCTAGGATGATAAAATAACTTTCTTGACTAGAAAGTACCTGCTTACACACCAAGTCAGCATCTCTAGAAAGTGGAATACATGCGGGACAACGACAAAGACCAAATTTGACGCATGCATATTATTATGTTATCCTTTTACTTCGTCGAAACTCTACACAATTTGAATTTTTATCTTCATATCATAGTTATTTATCATAGGATCCTGAAAATATACATCCCCCTCATAAAAATTTGGTTATTTGCTTTTCCATTTCATCTGGACATCACTGGGACTTTGGCTGATGAGGAGGCAATTGAAACAAGACAGCCTGTTGAGAATGATTAGTTGACTATGCAAGGATAAAAGGAAAAATGAGAGATTCTCAAGGATTATAAAATCCAATGAGGATGCACCATGTGGCAGAAGGAGATTGACTAGCATAGTGGAGTGATAATCTTTTGGATTCTATGAATAGTGGATTGTCCTCCACATGCTAATGGTCAAATCTGTGGGTTCTTTAGCGAATTGGGATTGGAATTAGTAAATTTAAAGGAAAATTCACCTTGTTAAAAGATTTAGAAGCTCAATTGGATCTACAAACTAGATTTCCCTACTGTAGGGAAGAATTTCTCTTCATGTGTGCGTTCTTTCACGAGAATGTGGTTAGGGTTTGAAATTAGGTTCAATTTTGCAAATCTAGGATGCATGAAGCCACTACCAGGTAGAATTCATGGAAATTAAATGAAATGACAAATTATAATCATGAATTAGGACTGAAATATCTCATAAATGAGAAAAATATCTCCATGGGTGGACACGATGAGTTGGACGTTGAGCTATACAGAATAACAAAAATATGGGATCGTTGGCCTTTTATAAAAAAAATTCTTTGGCACATGGCGAGGATGAATAAGGTAAAATTTTAGATGACATCACGATGATGTCTGCATGGCATGGGCCATGCCATGTGGTAGGCTGATGTGGTAGGATGTTGGCATGACAAATATGTGGGGATGAAGCCTTGCGCTCAATAGAAGGTTGACGGTGTCGGTAGGCTAAATGGGATGGCAGGTGTGGATGTCGTAAAGTGTTGGCCCAACATGGGATGCCTATATGGAGGGGCCATGTGGTGCCCCTTTTCACAACCCGTGGAACTGCAGTTGAAAACCATGGAGCACTATGGAGGACATGAGAAGGTCCCACGTGGCCCCCTTTACACTGCTCCACATGGTTATCAATCAGGTTGGTGTAGAAATTCCTTGTAGATTCAAACTTCTAATTGTAATTTACTAAAACAATAGACTTGAATCTACTCTACCAACCGCATAAATAATTAATCAATCGAGAAATAATGAAGCATACAAGAGAAATAATTCAATTTTCCCTGGAAAATCCATAGCTAAAAACCCCTGCTATCTGTATATTTCATTAGTCAGAAAATATGAGAAGATTACAATTATTTTCTCAAGCACGAACAACCTCTGCATTATCTCTATCTACCTTACTGCTTCCTACACATGCCCTGGCCAATGCTTAAACAATTTTATGCTTTCCCAAGTCTCTATTTCCTTGTGTTGTTTCCTTGGGAATTATCCCCTTTTAATTAGGGAAATTCCTCAATTGGAATTGTGCAATCCATCATAGGAATTCCTCTGACTGCATGCACCACCCGTACAATTTGGATGATTATACAACTGATAGTACACTTCCCTTGAACTCTAAACTCAATTTGGTAACTCTTAGATCACAAATGTATGAGTTATTTATGGATGAATTATTAATTAACTGGTTGAACACATGAAGCAACACCCAACTGTTTGACCTCCTACAAGTTCCTCCAACATTTGGAACTAGTTTCACTGACTTTAACTCAGTTAAACTAAATTAATTAATTACAACTCAAAATAAACTCAACCAGAGATCTTATAAAGTAGGAGACACTTTACATGTCTCAAGTTAGACCTTCAACTCGAATTAACTCTTACAAGTTGTCTTTTGATGTGGAAATACAATTTTTCTCCTAATTTAATTCAAGGGAAAATTAAATCAAGATTTTCTTATTGCATTTCGAACGCTCCCTCTCAACAATAAAGGGATTCACATCTACCCCAATCCAACACCTTTGGAATGTATTTCATGAAGCACTTCTGACTGTTGTTGTTGCTACTGCAACATCTGCAACTAAAAAACATCCAAAAATTAATAAAAGTAACCACTGAATCAATCTGCAACTATCTACTAGGAAAATTGTGTTGTTGTTGACTCTGCTACTAAGCCTCCTTCTCTGTTGTCAACACTTCTCTACACTCCTCAGTATATTACTAGCATTTATCCTCTTGATACTAAGTACTATGGGCCCTCCATAGCAAGGTAATGATGCATGAGACAAAAAACACCTGAATGGACCCCGCCCAAATTTTTGTAACTCTTGGGACTATTGCTTCACATTGCCCCACCTCATACCTAGAGGTATGGTTGTATGTGCTTTCTCTACCCACTTAGTTTGAAATTTCCCCCTACTATAGGTCTCTACTTGAGTGGAGGTTTCCACTCTGTCTCCTCTCTTCTTCTCCATTTGTGGCTACTCCACAACTTGTTGAGGTTTCTTCTAAGGCTCCATTTTGAGAGGTAAATCATTCTCCCTCTCAACAACCAAGTCTCTAACCTTTCCTTTCTCTTCAAGGGTTTGCATGCATCCTCAACCTCAAGTGTTTATAGGTTCTTGACTCACACACTGATCTACTTCACCTGTCTCATTACGATGTGTCTAAGGAGAATGTTCCCTTTGCTAAATATCACATCATAGCCTCGGTCTTCAAATACCGCTACGGAAAAAGATTATTCTTTAGTCCTAGAAAAAACATAATATCCTTGAGTCTGAGAGGGGAGCTAGACTCCCTCTAAAAATTAATAGCGATACCAATCATGCTATACCTCCCGTTGTCTCCAAACTCAATGTTCTACTTGAGGTATTTCTCAGCCAATTCTTTGAAGAGATTTCTATTCCCTGTCATATGGAATGAGACATCACTGTCAAGATACCACATTATTCCAATTATCGTGCTTTCCATACATGCAATGAGAGTAAAATCAAGCTCGAATTGTGCAGTTATAGATTCACCTATTGCTACAACTGCAGGCTCCTTCTTGCTTGCATTATTATGTGAACATTTCATGGCATAATGCCGAATTCATGACAACGAAAGCACTTGATGTTGGAGAAGTATTTATTCCTGCCTTCCTCGCCTTGGGACTTCTTTCCCTTGGATTACTTTCTTTCACTAACTAATTCAAAGTCGTCTTCCACTTCTTTGGATGAGGTCCCATCTCATTTGTCCCACCTTATCTCTTCTAGCACCAAGTCGGACAAAAAATTCTCCCATTTTGGTAGCTTCTCCCTCCCAATTACTGAATCCTAGTAGTTGTGCTAGCTCTTGGGAAGGCATAGAAGTGCTAAGATGACCAGATCATCTTTAGAAACTGTAACACCAACACTACCAAGCTCATCCCGACATTGGGTGAAATTGCTTAATCACTGTGGTATTGTGCCACCCTTTTCCATCTTGATCTTCCAAAGATCGTCCTTTAGTGCCAACTTCCCATGGTCACTACTGTTCTAAAACAAGTCTATCAATGTTTGCCACATTGCATATGGAGTCTCCTTTCAGTGGAGGTTCGAGACAATATGATCTCGAAATCCTTTGAATATGATCCTCCTTGATTTTTCACCACACTTCTTCCAGTCCACTAGATCTTGAGCATCAAATGCTGGAGGTTTAGTAATATTAGTATCTAAAAATTCCTTCAACCTATTATCTTCCAACACTGCCTCCATCCTATCGTTCCAAGCAATATAATTCAAAATACCCTCAAGGGCATATTTGAGTCTCAATCCGTAGAAGGACATCCAGCAAACGAAAATTTGAATTCTTCACTTCTATTGTGATCTCATCTCCAATACCATGTATAAATTCCTTGTAGATTCAAACTGCTAATTGTAATTTACTAAAACAATAGATTCGAATCTATTCTACCAGCTTTGGAAACAATTAATCAATCGAGAAATCATGAAGCATACAAGAAAAAAAATCAATCAACACATGACACAATGATTTCTTGGCGAAAGCCATAGCTTAAAACCCCTGTTATCTATATATTTCATTAGTCAGAAAATATGAGAATATTTCAATGCTTTGCTCAAGCCCGAGCAACCTTTGCACTATCTCTATCTGTCTCGCTACTTCCTAGACAAGCCTTGGCCAATACTTAACCAATTTTATACTTGCCCAAGTCCCTATTTCATTGTGTTATTTCCTTGGGAATTATCCTCTATTAATTAGGTAAATTCCTCAATTGGAATTGCGCAATCCATCATAGGCCTTCCTTTGACTGCATGCACCACATGTACAATTTGGATGATTATACAACTGATAGTACATTGCCCTTGAACTCCAATCTCAACTGGGTAACTCTCAAATCACACATGCATGAGTTATTTATGGTTGAATTATCAGTTAACTGGTTGAACACATGAAGCAACACCCCACTATTAGACCTCCTACTAGTTCGTCCAATAGTTGGAACTATTTTTACTCACTTTAACTCAGTTAAACTAAATTAATTAATTACAACTAAAAATAAACTCATGCAAGGCTCCTATAAAGTAGTAAACACTATACATGACTCAATTTAGACCCTAAATTCGAATTAACTCGACCAAGTAAGTGAAATTAACTTAGTTAACTCTTAAAAATTGTCTTGTGATGTGGAATTACAAATTTTCTCATAATTTCATTCAAGGGAAAATTAAATTAGGATTTTCTTGTTTCATTTTCAACAGTTGGTTGATGGCTTAGAACACCTTGGGCCATTGGATGGTTGGGCACATCCACCATTGGATCCTAATAGGGCATAACTCCTCCAGTGTTGGTGCCTCTGGTTCCATGTGCCCACACCACACCATTGTGCTGACACTCATTTAGTGATGCTCGCCCAACAATATTTGCACCTTTCAAATGATTTTGCCATTAAAATTTAAACCTTCCTGTCTGCAGCCAAATTTTGGAAATTCCTTCTTTGGACGTGAGGGGTATTAGGGAAAAATTTTAGGGGTGACATGATTTAGTGGAAACAAATCCCAACAAATGAAATGGTGAAATAAAAGTTTGAATGTCAAACTCAAAATACATTAGCAAAGGCAGAGGCATCCCTATAGGGCTACGACTTATAATTTAAATATTATGATAGATATAGCTACCTTGTCCTGAAGTGATATTTGGAGACACAATTTGGATCAATTTTGAATATTTAAAAAAAAAATATTAAAGCCATAATTAGCTATCGACACATATTTCATGAAAACATGAAATATATAAGGTGTGGGGGATATGTTTGGCATTTATATTGAGGACTTTCTCACTATTATAAGTGTTACTTTTGACCCTCTCTAGGCCCTCTTAAAGGCTTATTACTATCCCTTTTCACCATATTCACTTGTGTTTTCAAGCAAAATGATCACAACAAGCTCATGATGTATAATCTTTACTTGTGTTCTCACAGGTTTGCATTGGAGAAGGATGGAATATTGCATGGTTTTAATATTTTTCAACATTTCAGGCTAAGTATCACATCCCGTCATCATGAAGAGATCCATCGAAGTATCTTAGGTTTAACCGACCATAATATGATATAAATCAATATCAGTTAATCTATATTAACGAGGTTATGTTGTCTTAATAGATTTATTGGATAGAATAAATAAAATAGAATCCTTTATTTAGATTCATTTAATAAAATAGAATATAGTTATTTTATATTTTAAAATGGGCACTTTAAATCATTCTTTAGTTAGATTCAATTAATAATTTTAATGGATTTGTTAGATTTATTTAATTAATTAGCAAAGATTAGTTATCAACTGATTATATTTATTAGATTAATTAGATTAGTCCATACCAGACTAAAATAACATGGTGCTAACATCATTCATGACAAATATAAGAAACCAACACGGTCGGAACAATGCAAAGAATATATACACCATATATGCACGGAGAACAATTGATCATTATTCTAAAAAACTAATTAGAGAGGCCATAAAAAAAAACACACAACATTAATAGATATGATTGGTGAAGCACAACAAATCTTGGACCCTGATTATTAACCAAATAACCACTAATTAATCAAATAAATATAATAAGATGATAATTAATCTCTACTAATTAATTGAATAATTCTAATAAATCCATTAAATTTATTAATTAAATCTAAACTAATGATTCTATTTGATTTATTCTATCTTAAATCTATTAAGTTGTCGTAACCTATTTAATATAGATTAATTAATTCCCCGACCAGGGTGTGTGGAGGAGAATATCACCTTGAGATTTACGATGAAATCAAGACGACCCATGGAAACAACGAAGGACAAACACCTTACCGCCCAAACATGTGAGTGGAAAATATTGGAGCGGCCAATGAGCCGTGGAAATTTAATGGGCATGTTCGGAGTTGTCAAGCTCATAATTTTGGTAATGAGTAGAAGGAATGCTTCCATTTTCCAAGTGGCTGGGTTTGGTGCGAGGTGATAAGCGAGATATTCTGGTGTCCACTACTTCCAGCGCCACAGGGAAAACACTACAAGTGTCACGACAAGTCATCACTCTGTCGAGTCATGGCAATGGTTTACGGGTATGTATCCAGTCTTCACCCCCTTTTTCCCTTGGTTGTGGTATGCTCAATTAGTTCTAGGCAAGTCTAATAATGTTGATATTAGTAAAAGGAAAATGGATCGGCGTCATAATGGAAACTTGGCTAATGGGCAAATTATTATAGTCTCAGTTTTCTCTGTGCATGTTGCTTCCATGACTATGTCCGTGTTTTTTGGTATTATCCTGTCTTGAATGGTAATGTTTGTTCGAAAATTTATTCTTCGCTACTCAATAAAGGTTTGGGTCACTAGCAGCTAGGGTTATCTATTGCTCACACCCACTCCAGACCTTATGGTGAATAAGCCTATCTTGAATTTGGTTTGCAGTATTTATATTGTGGCTCATAATATTTTATGGCTTGGGGAGCCAGATTCGGTTCGTTGGTCACACAGTTGGAAGAAGTTACTATGCCCTTCTCTGTTTTGTACTACTCTTATGTATGCCATGCTGAACAACAGGATCTGCAAGTGATGGGGGTTGCCTTAAAATAACAATAACAATAAATAAAAATTAAAGAACCAAGTCCCCTTGGGCCCTGAGCGAGGCAAGGTTGATTCCAGGAATCAGCCTTGCCTCACCCAGGGTCCGTGGGGCAATAGGCTTGGGTGAGGCAATGCCTATTCCCAGAATCACATTTGCCCCACTAAGGGCCTGTGAGGTCGCGTTCCCTGGATGAGGCAAGGGAGACTCCAGGAATCACCTTGTCCTGCCTAGGCCCCGTGGGGCTGCGGACCTGTGTGGGGGGTAGTTGTGCGCATCATCCCCGTATCCAGGCCCACGACCCCAAGGGCCATAGTTGGGGCAAGGCTGATTCCCGGAATCGCCTTACTCCACCCAAGGCCCGTGGGGCTGTGGCTTGGGCGAGGGATGGCGATTCCCTGAATCACCCTTGCCTCACCTAAGGCCTATGGGGTTGCGGGCTTAGGTGGGGGGGAATTGTATGTGCAACTCCTCCCCACCCAAGCCTACAACCCCATGGGCCCTAAGCGAGGCAAGGACATTTTTGGGAATCACCTTGCCCTCCTATTGGTCTATGGGGCTACGAGCTTGGGCAAGGGGGGGTTGCACACAGCTCTCCCCCCCCCAGGCCCTGTGGGACCTTGATTTTTTATTTATTTTATTTTATTAAATGTCTTTTTTAATTATTTTTAATTTGTTTCTTTATAATGTTTTTTATTTTTATTTTAATGTATTTATTTTAATTCCTTTTTAATGTTTTTATTAATTTTTATGTTTTTTTTTTAATGTTTTTAGTTTAATTTTAATGTATTATTTATTTATTTGTTTGTTTTAATTTTTTTTTTTTGTATTATTATCCTTTATATATATATATATATTACAAGTTAATTTTGTTTTTATTTACATTTTTTATGTTTGGTTTATTTTGTATATATATATATATATATATATGGTCACTCCTTTTAATTGTTTTTGTGTTTTAATATATATTTCTATTTACTTCTTCTTATTATTTTTTAACTTTTTTTTTTTTAATGTTTTACTTTTTAATTTATTTTTTGTATTTTTCATTTTTATTTTGTTTTATTTTATTTTTTTTCTACAAGATTTCTGTCGAGTTTCGACTAGCAACTTGATCCCATTATGTGTCTATTTGATAGCTTATTTTAAAGCTTTTGTTATAATGGATCGAGTTTTCCCCCACAATGTGTCAATTTCATGGTTGGTCTTTAAGTTTTCATTACAATGGGTTGAGTCTGCCTACATTGTGTGCCAATTTGATGGTTGATTTTTATATTTTTGTTGCAATATGTCAAGTTGTCTTTAGTTGAGATTTTAAAATTGCTATACTTTTAGCATTTAAAAAATAAATTACTCTTGGTATAATGACTATTTCATTCAGGTGTTCATTTCTAAAGTTTTTATAGTCATGAATTTTTTCCATAGTGCCATGGTTGAAATATGTTGAAAACTTAAGTTTTTTATAGTCATGATCTTTGGTTTTAATTCTATGGTTGAAAAATTGCAAAAATTTTAAGGTTTTTCTAAGTGATGATGTTTTATATTTAATGTTATGGTTGAAAACAATTATAAGTATTTTTTCTTTAACACCATGGCTGAAAATTGTTGGAATTTTAAGGCTTTTCAGAGACATGATATTTTATCTCTAATGTCATGCTTGAAAATCGTTGGAATTTTAAGGCTTTTTAGAGATGTGATATTTTATCTTTAATTCCATGCCTAAAAATCATTTGAATTTTAAGGTTTTTTGTAGTCATGATATTTTATCTTTAATTCCATTATTAAAAAATGTTGAAAATTTACTCTGAAAAAAAAGACGTTATTCTAGCATCAACACTCTTTGTTTTCAGGGTGTTTCTTGCACAAAAAAAATTAGTTTTCACTGCCATTTTTTAAAAAATGTTGAAATTTTTCCCTGAAAAAAAAATTGTTGATGCAACATCAACAATTTTCATTTTTGGGTTGTTTTTTCATGTTTTTTTGCAGTTTTTTGGCTAGAGTTCTTGTTTTGAGTATATAGTTCCCGACTGATAGTTTGTTTTGTTATATTTTCATGCATCACGAGTCATGAAAATAAATGATGATAACAAGCGTCTATTATCCTTATTAGAAAATTAATGCATTTATATTACGGCTTTACAACATATCTTTGTCTTTAGTTTAAATAGTTGGAATGAGTTTGTACACTCTTTAAAATAAGAGAGTTGGCCATGGAATTAACATGATTGCCCATATTCTATATAGACCTTGTGTAACACAAAGAACAAGTGTCAAAAAATATATAGTTGAACTATAATCTATAGGGTATAGTTTGAGAATAGAGTATATATGGAGTGCCCATGTTGAGTTCTTATAGACCCGATCTAGGGATTATAATATAAGCATGTCAACCAATACATTGATATAAAAGTCATGTTCTTCTAATATCTCATGTGTAATAGAGTACTCATACTATATATTTCTGTAGCACAAGTCAGTTAGGTATGGCCCCTTATATGGTTTACATTAAACTCATTTTTCTTAGATATGTTAGTTAAATAGATAGATTCAAATTTATGTCTTTTCTTTGTATATTAATATTTCAACTTCTGACATTTGAGTTATTGAATTCTTTACATGCATTTCATTTCAAAAGTGTGATACCCTACACAATTTAGACATTGGATTTTGATGAAGGAATGTACTTATTAATGCATTCTAGAATTGTTTGATGCCTCTAAGCCAATAAGGATTGTGACCCGTGCCTATAAAAATTCTCTTGTAAACATAAGCCCAATGATCAAATAAACCTATATATTATTTAAAGTTATATTATGGTTGGATTTTATTTTCCTTTTCATGGCATATGAATCATTCTAATACTATTTCCCCACAAATAATGTTGTCATTGATGGAAGTTTTTTTTGTGATTGATGCCAAGTCTACTTATTGATGTCAATTAATGTCAAGTTCAAGGGGTAGTGATGTCATTTTTGCTTAAGGTTTCTAGTGTCATTGATCACTCAGTAAATGTAACTGTAGATTTTTTGGCTTGAAGTCATGAATGCAGACCAGTTGGATGTGTAGCATAGTAGCCTATTTTTTAAGGAATTTTGTCTATAGATACCTTGTTCAAAAGAACATGAAAATTGCTTGGTTAGATAGCCTTCTCAAAGGGCTTTCCAATAATATATGGAACGTAGTATAACTCCCTAGGAATGAGGAGAAACTTTAGTTTGAAGTGACGAAATCTAAGCACAGTTCCATATAAGACAAGGTTCCATGTTTGGAAAGTATCTAATCATATGAGGTCCAAAACATGTAAGATGCTTTTATTCAAGTGATAGGCTAGATGGAGAAATGTCATATTAAAACAGGATTTGTTGAAACATAGGCTACACTGCTTACTCGGGCATTTGAGGTGAGGGAGGAGTAACATGCAATACTAAGCAAAAGAAACCAAATATTGGATTCCTCACATTGGTAGTTTACCCCTTGACAAATGGTAGAGAATGATGTGGCATACAAGTGGCAACCAGTTGGCATCCATATGGTGCTAGGTGGTAGTGATGTGGCATGAATGATGACATGGAAATCTGTGGTAATGACATGTGCCTGGTGGGCTCAACATTTTTGGGTGGCCAAGTGGCCCTTTTCGATTGAAACATGGTAGCGATGTCGCTATGATGTGGCATCTTAAGTGGCAGAGAGATGACATGGTAGATGATGTCTAGTGAAATGAAAATGATGTGGCAAGCCTTAAGATTTGTACCAGGAGGGTGTCTTGTAAGGCTTTATAGTGTTAAATATTTTGGATTTTTTTCAACTTACGAAGTCTTAAGGTGAAAGCCATCAAGATGACTAGGGATCTAGAGGTGCATGGAGTATACAACCTTACCAAACACCCAAATATAGATTCAAGTAAGGGTAAAGTTTGCATCTATGCATTTGGGCCTTTGAGAGTGTGGCAAAGTAGGGCTTAATGATAAGATGAGATTGTATTTTCAACTAATGGTGCAGGTGGACTCCATGCATAGGAGTAGGTATGCATGGCAATAAAGGTGGTATAGGTCACTAACATGGAAACTTGATAAGTTGACATGTAACGCATGGCTTTCATGTTATTGGGTGCATAAACAATTAGATACAAAGGAAAAGTGGAAAAACACATGGAAGGATGCATGGCATGATTGGTCTAGATTCTAATTTGATGTTAAGGTCCCATGCCTATATATCCAAGCATCTAAGGGTTTTACAATGCACGAAGTTGGTCAATTGCTAGATGGACTAGATTTAGATGCAATGTAAAGGAATCTAAGTCACAATTTCATGTGGTTATGGTTCCACCACAGAGTGATATGGCCATTCGACCATCGAAGATAGACTAGCGCAAGTAGGTTAAGGATTGATAGGATTCTATATGTTCACATGGATAAGTTATAAAACATGACAATTCTGCATTGCACTACAAGGACAAGGGATTTTGGGCCTAAGCCCCTCGTCCTGGACCAAGGTCATATGGTATGTGGTGGTTGAAGCTCAAGGGCCATGACTGTAAATTTTGGTGTTCGAGAGCTAAATTTATAGGTCATAAATTTGGTGCATTTCAAGTGCAAAATTTATTAATGTCTAAATGGGTCTAATTTAGAAATATCCAAGGTATAATTATATCAATATGAATACATTGCGACACATTGTTTTTGGTCAAGAAGACTATACAATTTAGTCAAGCTAGAATTCCAAGGGTAAAAACCATGGATTTGTTCCTATGGTAAATAAAGGGACAAAACTATAAAAGAATAAAATAAAAACGTAAGAGTGGTGGAAATTATGAGAAATGAATGCATGCAACCCATATCAACTAATGAAATAATCAAGTTAGCAATGTAGAAGGTGAGGAAGTTGTGTTGTTGTGTGAAAAATGTAACTAAGTGCAAAACCTAAGTGATGAGAGTGTTGAATATGTAAGAGTTTCATTGTGCAAGAGGCGAATATAGAGATTGGTCAATGTCTAAAGATATTGCGTGTGTTAAAGAGAAAAATGTAGATCTAAATGATGTGATCAAATCTAATGTAGAGTACAATAGTTACAGAGTATACCAAAACATATATGAATTTTGTGATTAGATATGGCATATAAGAAGAGATACAGAGCTGAAACAAAGTTTGTATATGTAATTGAGTTAGAATCTAAAGTGTTGGTCGTTTAAGTATGCATGAGTTACATTTGAATATCTAGCTGATTGGGAGGTGAATAACTGAGAATAGTGCAAGATAGAGTTGGAACATAGATCAAATAAGTTTGAATGTTTAAAATGAAAAGAAATCTTGTCGATATGAGTTTGAAAATGGATGAAGGAGGGATCTGCTAGGCAGAGAAGGTTGGTGCCTGCATATTATGGGATAGGATTCTCCTTCACGTTTGTTCCTATAAATTTCATTTGGGTGGTGCCTCCTTTAGGTTGGTTCCCTTAAATTTTAAGGGGTTGGTGCCTCCTTTAATTTGGTGCTTGTAAAATTAAGGGTATGGGTGTCTCCTTCTGATTGGCCTGTAAAATTCATGTAACGGTAGGTTGATGTACCCCTTCATGGATTTGCACATACAAATACTGTTCCTATGTGTTACTTGTCTAATTATTTGTTGAAATGTTTGAATTGTTGTATATTTTTGTTAATTATTAAAATATACCATTAACTGATTCACTCCCCCCCGCCCACCACACCCCCCCCCCCCCCCCCTAATATAATCATAATTCCAATAATTGGTGTGAGAGTAGGTTCCTTCAGGAATAATTTAACCACTAGAAGGTGGATCATAAGTGACAATGGCTAACTAGGATTACATTTCCCCAAATGGAGCACCATTATATAATAGATTGGGTTATGAAATATGGAAGGTAAGAATGAAGTTTTATTTTTTGGTTCTTGGCTTGGATGTATGGCTATCTGTAGAAAATGGAAAGAAGAACCAATATAATGAAACGACAAGAAGGCTATATTGAGTGGACTATCAATTCCAGACTTTAATAATGTATGAAATTATGAGACTAAAAAAGATGCTAGATCGAAGACATTGAGTACTCAAATAATTAGTTAGTCGATAAAGGAGACTCCCTTGTCATAAGTGACCAGTCTATTGATCATAAAAATAAAAATTAATTTTTAGAGGATGAAACTAAATATGAAGAGGATGTAGTGAAATCCATACGAAATATGTCATTCCATTGTAATTAGAGAAGAACTTGTCATCTAATTTTAAATATACATATGCAAGTTTAGAAAATGGTAGTAATAAAAGAGAATAGATATACATGGATGTATGAAAATGTGAGGAAATATTTTTCTTATTTGATTCCTTGCATGCTCTTATAATCTAGTGATATTTAGGGAAAACATCTTGGTGCAACAACTCCTTGTGGCCATGCATTCATATCCATAACAAAATTGGTGCTTTCAATGAGATTAAAGCCCTATTTTTATTTAGATCTCTTCTTCCCTTTGTGGTTTTGGCTTTATGTTTCCTCTATGGTGTTCCCTATATGAAAGTGACCTTGTCTAGGCCTTTATTTGATTGATTGATCTCAAATATTTTTAGATTATGCTCAGATTCATTGTTTTATTTCATTTTTCTCCACTATTGTGGGCTCAAACTGATATACATAACACATATAAATAGTGACATGGTATGTATACTCTGTAAATTATCATGTTGCTACCTGCTTCACATTTTGTGTCTCCACAATCAGGGAAAATTAGGATATTTTTATGGCTTCTCCCTTAGAGCTTAGTTTCCTATTTTAGATCTTTTCTTGGGTTGTTTGTTACAATCTAGATCTGGTGTAGTTCTGGTTTAGTACCTTCTTCTTGGGTTCAATTTACTTTTTTTCTTGTTTTAGGGTTTTCCTTTGAAGCCTATTTTTCTTTGATTTGAAGGGTTCCTCTTTAGATATTTTTGTAGCTTTATGGATCCATGTTTTACTATTGGTTTTAACCTATATCTAGCTTATATATTTCTTTTGTTTCTTGTCTTGAATTAGATCTATTTGTGTATCAATTTTAGAGTTTCTTGAAGCTTCTTTTCCTTGGCTTTGGGCCTATTTTCCTCAAGACCTTGCTCCCATATTTCAAATATATTTTGTTCCTATTCTTATAGTTCAGATCTAGTTTCGATTTGATTTTTATTTTTTTCCTCTTGTTTGATCTGCCTATTTTCTTATTATTGGGTGTTCCATTAAATTTTGATGCTTCCTTTTGCTTGCTTTCGATGGAGTTTTTTGTTTTTGTTGATTGTGGTTGTGGTTGTGCAAATATGAATTTGAAAGGTTTATTTGGGTGTTTTGGATCTAATCATTATATTAGGTTCAAAATTTTCTCTTACATTCCCACTTCTTTCTAGTTTTTTCCTTGCATTAGGGTTTTGGTTTTGTGATGAAGTGTAGATCATTGTTTTTACTATTGATTGAGATACACCCCTTATTCTTGATTTGAATTTCTTTTTGTTGTATGTTAGATCCTTTTTGGTTGCTTTTGAGTTATATTTAGTTTGAAAATCCATGTTTATAGCTTTTGAGTGTCTTTTATTCTTGCTTGGTGGTATTTTTTCTCTCTTTTTAAGTGACTTCTTTGGGTTGTTTTCTTGGGCCTAATTCATCATAAGATTAGAGAATTTCATAAGAGTGATTTTTTAGAGTGTGTGAGGTATATTGATTTCATTTTGAAAAGGAAAAGATTATATTCCCTCCTATAGCTATACCTCATCAAATTGAAAATAAAATACCTTGCATTGTCATATAGTTGCTTTAGGGTTATTTCTTAAAAGAGCCCATTCACACCATCTAAGTTTGACACCATTACCGTCTTGAGTAAACAATAACCCTTAAAATTAATCCTTAATAAAATATATTCAAGATTTTTTATTTTTCTCTCGTAGCACACCAAGGTTAGCTTATGCTAGGGTCTTGGAATAGGAGTGTGAGGTTAACTACTCCAAGCCCTAAAAAAACATAACTTCTTGCATTAGGGAGGGGAAATCCACTTGTTCTTACACATTTCCTGGGAATAATTTCTAACAAGAGGTCAAGCATGAGCCTATATTAAGGCCAATGGGGTGACATGACCAACTTCATTGTTCTTGGTGTAGTGGTTTACAAATATTACAAATGATACTATTAGGAGTGTTTGTTGTAGCACTTGGGGACCACTTGGGAGGTGTACACATCGATTTGAGGAATATATTACTGGGTATTTTCCCCCAAGGCATGTGATATAAGTGGTAGACATAGTGGCCTTTCCTAGCAAGCTAACATAATATGAAAACAAGAGGGTCATCTATGCTATACTCGGGGTAGATTTCAGCCGAACTCACTCGGTTCTCCTAGGTGGGTGCTCCAATACTAATATTTGAGTGTGAGTTTTTGTGCCTGGGCATAAGAGTCATTAGGCATGTCATTGTTATAATTTTCCTAACCATATCTTCACTGTTGACATGTGCCTTGATCAAGTAGGCTCAAAGAGTGAGAATATCCGTTCTCTATCTCTCAGGTTTGTGTGTGCTTATCTCGTAGGTCTCTTATAGAGAGTGTTGTTTTGTCTGAGTCATAATTTGGCCATAGGGGTGTCTAAATTGTATTAATTTTTACAAAAAACATATATTCATTGTGGTTGAACAAAGAACCAATGTTATCATAGACTATTAGGCCTTTCTCTGAAAGAGGAAGTTCCACCACCTCGTAGACATAAGTTAACTTCAATTATGGAAAAATTAGGCCATATTCATGTTGGGGGGAGTAATATTGATCCTAGGGAGGAAGATCTTATTAATTGTTGAGGTAATTGATGAAATTCCTTTGCCACACTATAAACCACCTTTGACTAACCCTCTTAGCCTAGTTTTAGTGCAAATGAATCCTGATGGTAGTGAACATTTTTACATGTTTACTCGTTATATGCCTAGTGAACATACTTCTTCTTCTATGGAGGAGATAATTGCCACTTCACCATTTGCATTGATAGTATCTATATCAATGACATATTTACCACTACTCAGTGTGGAGAGATCCATACCTCCTTCTACACCTCTCACAACTTCTTGGGGCATTCACCCAGTTACATATATGACCCCCTCACATATTCCACCTATGTCTATGTCTCTTCCTTCCCCTATATTTCTGTTTAGAGTGGGGACAAGACTTGGTGAATCTTCAGAAGCTGGGAAATTCATTCCTAGCTCATCTAAATATATTATTACTACACTTAGCATGGTCATATTTACTTATGGGAACATGATGGGAGGGTCATCTATTTCTTCTAGCTAAGTTGGGAGAAATTTTATTTTTTGAAGTATTTCTCAACCTTCGTCTCATTTTATATTGGGAGGGACACCTTACTCTAGAGGATCTTTTTCCTTTGGGGGGTCAATTATACCTAAGGGGCACCATCCCCATTAGTACAACTATGCCTATGATCTCTCATTCTTATGATGGTGCTTCTATACATGGAGGATTTTTCTCTAATACTCAGTATAATCCTATTGGTATCCAGCCCTATAAGGGTCCTTTGTTCTCCAAGGGAAATTACCCTCTGGGGCATAATCCTTACACCTCATATATTAGCCCAGAATACCATTATGCTAGGATGAATTATATCTTTGGTTCACACTCTTCTTCCATTGACTATGGTATGGGGAGATGATATGGTTCATAATGGCGTTATGTTCCTTATGACTCATGTAGTCAACAACAAATTCATTTTATGACACCTCAAGATTTATTGAACTCGTATAAAATGACAAATGAACCCATCTGTCACAATTCTAGGTGGCCACCTATGTGAGCCAAGTTAACATCCAATATTCCTAAGTTTGAAGGGAAGCTGGGAGAGAACCCTTCCATGCATATCACCATGTATCATTTATGGTGCTCTTCTAACTCATTGGTGGATGATTATGTGTGGTTAAGACTCTTCCAAAGAACACTAATTGTTGATTCCACAAAATGGTATATAAAAATTGATAGGGCATCCTATAGTTACTTTTCTTCCTTAACACATAATTTCCTAAACCAATTTCAGTTTTCAGTCACCTACTAGGTAAGATCCTTCGAATGACTTTTTATCCAACTTTAAACAAGATAATTCCACACATATTTCCAACCATATTCATGAGTGGCATAGACGCAAGAGGGTAGTAACAACTAGGCTTGTTGATGATGTACTTCAAGACTGGTTCACCTGATCCCTTTTTTCATAAATTTATAAGGATATCGCTATAATTGGGGTGGCTACCAAGGAGTGGACCATATTATGTGCCCCACATCTTGATCTGATTTAGTCTTAGTCTAGAACTTCCCAATTCTCATTGACCTTCTACAGCTCCACAATGACATAATATGGGACTAGATTGTAATGGTGTGATTGGTTCCATTTATTATGATATTATGATCCATCTAGTTGCACAACCAGCGAAAATGATGGCCACTTCTGAAGCTGCAATAAGTGCCCCTAGCTCTCAGCAATTACTTGCTTCTTCTGAGCAGTTCATCATGGTTCTTATAGCCAATTCCACATCGCTCAAGAATACTTGGAAACCTAGTGGTAAAAGGAATATAAATAATAAATATAAGAATAAACATTCTTAGGAGAACATCAAAATCCAACCTAGTCAGGGTGGGGGAACTAGTGAACATCATTGAAGGATTAATTTTCCTTGCAATATTTTTCAAGGAGAACACTTAACTCACAAGAACCCTTGTATGGATTAAGTTCATCACTTCCTTATGGAATTGGAATCTACCCAGTAACAAGTCATTTTAGCTCATCCATTCCTTATCGAGTCATAACAACAAGTGGTTTTGCAAGCCTCTCCACCAACTCCTAGGAAAAATGGGGGGAAACAATATTATGGTCCTAGTAACAATGTGCCTATTCACATGTTACATTATCAAGTTAATTTGAGTACAAGAGAGAAATCCTTTGACCCTCCCAAATCAAGTTCTACTTCTAAGGACTCGACAAACCCTGCTACTTCCAATAGTCCTCTCATGCTAGATAACCCCATGGAATCAATATATCTCCCACTTGAGGGTGTTGTCTGCAAGTAAATCCAAATGAGTGGGTTGCCCAAAATTCTAGTATTATTGAAGACTTAGCCCAAGCACCATGTGCCATGTATACCTTGGAGCTTTTTTAAACCTGTCCCATGTGGCGCAACACATTGTTAACTACTGTTGGAGGGGTGGATCCCTCATAGTCTAGTCTAATCACATTTGACTTGGATTCCCCTCAGTTTTGAATCTCTCATAAGGTTACCTTTGATATTTCGGTGTGTATTTTAAATTGCGACATATAATGCACTTTGGTGGATGAAGGGTCTTCTACCTGTGTCATGGTAGTGTCATTCGAGAAAGCTATTGGTTTTCCAACACTCGTTAAGTCAAGTACCACTTTATAGGACTTTCATGGAAATCAATTTGTCACTTATGGTGTTCTTCCTACATTTTCCATCAATCTAGGGGGGGAACTTCCTATGTTGATGTTTAATTTGTCGATCCATCCTTAGATTATAATTTTATCCTTGGCCATAACTGGTCCTATGCCATGTCTGATGTCATGTCTTTGGTGTTTCTTGTGATTTTATTTCCCCATGAAGGAAAGATTGACATGATAAATTAGTTACATTACTACCTGTCATTAACCAATTCTATCACTATGGGAAAGAATGTTTCATTCCTTGGAGATCGACCATCGGCTTATGAGAGTGTTGGTGCGAGATTGTTTAAAATCCCATGTTTTCTTGGTGTCTTTCCTTTACTCATGCCTAAATTTCCTTCTTCTTTTATCACTTCTCTTATGCACATGATCTTATTTGTTGCTTTTGGACCCCATAGGTATCTTAACCCTTGGGTGGCACCTTCTCTCTAAGAAGTTGATTAGTATGGTGAGCATACGCCATCTTTAGTGGAAGATATTTCCTCTTGAAAAATCCTATCAATACCTCTTGATGTTAGTCAGAAACTCCATCCCAATATGGAATATGATCGTACTCCTTTCCCCACATGCGTTGTCACTCCACCTATTCCATGTGGCTCCCTTGAAAATGAGTCTCCTTCTTGAAAATTCATACTAGAGGTCATGGATTCACCTATTGATAATCCTAGGGATATTATGCCTCTTCATGCATCTATTCTCCTAGACTTGGAAACAATACAATTTGGAAATGCAAATCTTGAATTGACCTAGGGGGAATCTCCTTGACCATCCTTATAGGTGACACCCATGGAACGAGTCAAGTATTTAGTTTCTAATGTTAAACTTTCCAATTAATTTCCCAACTCATATTCTTCTACCGACGAGTGTATTATACCCCATTTATTTCTTGATAGTCCTTGTCAAGGAGCTACACTAGATCATGAGACCACTCACTTTTATGTCCTTGGAGCATTCTTAATAACACTATGGTTCTAGGTTATCCCTAGTATCATCAACCTTTAAGAATTCAAAATTTCAACTTTTTATGGTATGGCCCATTCATTGTGTGCCATATGGTACCTCCACTCCTCCATTAGTTCATGTACAGGAATCCTTGGCTTGTTCCCGGTAGTGGGCATGCCTTGACATGACCTATTATATTGAGTTGTGCTTATACATATTGTATATAGGAGTGTGAGTGATGTTTCTTATCTTTTTTGATTTGTTGTGTGATGAGAGAACTTTTCTAGTATATCATATATGCCAAAAAAAATAAAAATGAAAATAAAACCCAAAAAATGAAAAATATCTAGTCTTGTGTTTACCTAATTCATGTTTCATTTCCTTCATTATATGATTTAACCATGGGTCTAGTCTATATCAATAGTTTTTATCAGATATGCTAGCATGTTTACTCTGACAGCCATTGGACTTTAGGTGCATTTCTATTGAACTTGGAAAATCTCATATTGTCATTTTCATTGCATTATTTATTTTCATTACCATCTTCATTGTTCCTTAGGTCCAACCCAATCAGGTTGTGATATCATTCCATATCTCTTATGCATGTCTTAACTTGGTAGTAGGGCTTACCTATACATGGATTCCCTAGTTTGGCACCTCCATTCTTTGTCGGTGTCAATGCAATGTTGATATTATCCCTTTTTGGAATTCATCCTTTTGACCTGCCATGACTAAGAATCTTAGCCTCATTCTTCTTTTCCTCATCTTCCTATGGATTTATCCCACGAGGATTCCACACTTTAAATACCTTGTGATTTTTTCCTATTTTGTGCACATTGATAAGCCTTGGTTTGATTTTACCACTCTTACCATCCTCTGCTTGGCCTATTGCTTTATTTCACTTGGTGTTCTTACCCTTTCTTGGAGGGGCCACTGTGATGAGTGGTATTATTCACCAACCTCTTTGCCTCCTTATTCTTAGGGTGGTTCTATCAAATTTGAACTAATTTCTACCCTTTATACCACTCGTCCCTCTAGGACAAGCTTCCTTTATGTCCTTCTTATGCTCATTAAACCCTAAAAGTCACTGAGTATCCTTTTATCCCTTTTTCAGGATTTCTAAAATTGAATGAAAAAAGAACAATTTAGCTTACTTGTCTTATCTTTCATGCTCATTAAACCATGAAGGAGGATAAAAAGAGAAAAAGAAAGGGGAATCATTCACTTGTTAGTCGTAAAAATGGAAATTCTAGTTCCATTTCCCTTGAACATGGCACCTATTTGATTCATTATCTCACAACTCAGTTTCAGCTTTCCTGGGAGCCATACCATATGCATGAGTCTACGTACTCCTCTGGATGGTTACTCTTCTAGTCACTAGACACATGCCTCCTATGTTTTTTCATGATGTCAAATGGTCCTCATTGATTAATGCTTCCAAGTTACTTTAGTTCCATGTCATTATGTGCTCAAGGGAATTCTTAGCCTCAGTAAATCATTTGCAATCCTTGTTGACCTTTTTGTGCTGACCATACCTATGTAAGTTGTACTTCATCATTTCATGAATTCATCCACTCACATTATCTCTTGATTTGTTTCATATCAATTTATTGGGGATATATCCAGGCCCTCCTTTGATGAATCTTCTCTGGTTGAATTTAGTGCATTATATAGGAGTTTCATCTAGGAACTAGTAGTACCTTGGATCATGTAGTCCTTAGTGGTAGGTTTCCCAAGGTATGATAGATGCTTTACCCCTTTATCTCATTGACTCCTGATCAGTCAATTTCATAAGTGGTCGACTTCAACTCATTTATTCACACTTAGTGGACTATGCTAGGTACCTTAGGGTCCATTTTCATTTTTGGTGAGTCCCCTCATGTTTATTAATGGTACACCTCATTGATCGGTAATCAAGTGGTTTCTACCATGATCGACATTAACACATATATTTACATGTTATAGATTCGTACCATCAGGATTGTGTAGAATTCCCTAGTTTAGGGACATTTCACTATTATATTCCACCCTTCCCAGGCTACATTAGAGTTACGTATCATTTATGTACTTTGAGGAATACTCTGTGCCACCTCTCTTTTATGTGTCCATAGTCCTACTAATGTATATTGTGACATAGATCCACATTATATTTTCGGTGGCTATGATAGTTCTATTTTGTCACATTGATCCATTGTGTATTATTCATGGCCATTTTCTAACATTTCATGTCATGGATCTATAGTGTACAGTGTTTAAAAATGCAGCAAGAAATTATCAATTTGATTTTGCCTTGATTAAATTGACAAAATTTGAATTTCCACATCAGCGTACAACTTGGTTGATGTTAACTTATGTGACATGGCTTGTGTCATCCAATTTACTCATTAAATTTGGGTTGGAGGAGTTGGAGTTCAGTTCTGCATGTCTAGTTGCTAATTTGTAGCAATCAAGGTAAGTCATCTCATGTTGTTTTTAGTTAAATTAGTTCCAACATTTTGGAGGAACTAGTGGAAGGTCAGTTAGTAGTGGGACTTTAGTAAAACTTGGTGATCATCCAGTTAATTGATCGATTAGCTGCAAATAGCTAGTGCATGTAGAGAATTTGAGTTACCCAGTTGAGGTGAAGATTCCAAGTTAGTGTAACGACAGTTGTAGACTAGCCTTGAGTGTACCGGTGTTGCATGTAGTCAAATGATGAACCTAAAGGAATTGTACAATTCAATTGAGGGAATTTTTATAAATAATAGGGGGCTAATTCGTCAAGGAATAGAGAAAGGAAATAGGAGCTCAAGGTGAGGCAAAATTTGACTAAGTGTGGGTTAAGGCCTTCAGTGATTAGAGAGATAGGTTGTGCACTTGCAGGGTGAGCTTAGTTGAGAAAAGTGATTGTAATGCATCTCTATTTCATTTGATTAATGCAAGAGGAATTTGGGTTTTTAGCATATTTCTTTCCCCATATAAAAATAATTATTGCATGCATATTATTTCTTCTTTCATGTCTGATATTTTTGTTCTAAATTGTGAATTAATGTTCGTAGATCAATAGTGTAGATCTGAATCATGATTTTGATTAAAATTTCATGATTAGTTGCAAATATATAGCCTAATTTCTAGATGATATCATATCCGGATTCACATTAGAGCAGGAAATTTGAAGTTGTTTCTCAAAGGTTCGAATTTGAAGATCAATGTAGCATGATTTCTTCAGAGCTAAGAAGATGGCCTTCAATCGCCTAAGGCTAGAGCATGTCTTGGAAGGAACCTCTAGTTTTGTTGCATGGAAGGTGTTATCACAAAATCAGTACTAAGGGCTGCAACCAAGTAAGATTTTATGTAACTCTTTCAACCAGACTTTAGACTAGGAATTAGCCTTCCTAATCAGAGAGGGCTCTCTCACAGACTTTGGATAGAAATCAATCACAACAACAGAGGGCTAACTCTTCACACACTTATGAAAATAAAGCTGGTTGGACACACATCAAATTTGGTCTTCATTGGGCTATGGAGTCTCACACACTTAGTAAACAAAAGTACAGTCATTTCATGGAAGTCAAGGCTCTTTGCATTAATTGTTCAAACATACTTCACAAAAACCACAGCTTGCCAAACACACAGGAAGTCAGAGCATAAAATATGAATTCTGAGTGATTGTGTTATAACAAGGCTGTAAAGGAACATTAAGAGAAACACCACCATTACATTTGAACAAAATAATCCATTGAGAATCTTGAGAAGAAACAACCACTATTTTACTATTACTGCAATAAGTCTTTACAATGACCCAAATAAACTCTGTTTTCTGTATAAAATATCCAACCTCTATTACATCCTAGTTTTCACCATATATAGGAAAACCCCAAACTATCCCTATCTTGAGTCTCCTCAACAAGCATGAAGGGAGAACTCGATGATCTACCATTAATTACCCTTATCTATTTCTAAACCAACTCATTAATTACAAAAGTGCTGAGCTATGATTACATAAAGTCCTAATCAAACTAAAACACTAATTCCTTTCTCCTCGTAATATGATTTTTCTTGGATGCTGGACAGCTGTATGATTTCTGTTATGGCTAAGATATGTTAAGGGAACATTCACCGAGCAAGCTGGTCTCGGATGCTAGCTGTATAGACAGCTTATTAATTGATAGAAATGATCACCCTATATCCACGGTCCCCTGTCTTCCATTCCTCTTCATCATTTAAAAACCACACTCCAAGTTCTTTAAACCTTCAATTAACAACGCATAATCACCATATGCCATATGATCTGGATGCCTCGTGGATTAAACAGGTGTACCAACTAGAAATCCCGGTAACCCTACCAGAACCCTAGTAACTCGGTCATAAAGTGCCTTTTAGAAAACTTTATCAAAGAACAAACTATTTCACTTTCCCTTCAAAACTTACACCTGTCACTATTTGAGCTGCTATGAAATCCATGTATGATCTCCCTCCTGTGTTTGAGACCTTCTTTTTAACATTCGCTGACCTCATCATCAAAATTCATTGTTTTTCCACAAAACAACATTCTACAGCAGTTTCGTAGCGCGCTACGAAACTGCTGTAGATGTCAAAACAGAACCTATGTATCTTGAAGCGTTTTCTGCTTAGATTCATGATCTCTTCAGACATCTGTACAGCTGTTAGGAACCTAAATAGTTTTTAAAAGATGAAGCTTGCTTCTGTCATTACATATCACAGCAAACTTGATTAGCATCAAACCAATAAAAAGCTTCATAAATCCCAACTGGAGCATAAATTCACTGCAGTATTCCTTGCTGTCTTCAATAACCCCTGAATTTTCAGTTTCCATATTTCTTTTGTATGCATATGCCAATCTCCAGTGGCGTCCATGTTCACCGGTTACAAAAGCATCAAATGCTTTCAAGGGAAATAAATACATGAATCAAATTTTCTAGCCGAAAAAGGCCAGAGTACTTACACACATGTAATTATAAGGCTAATGCTTTTCATTTTCTTCGTTAGACCCACATCAGTCCCAGATGTAGCACTAGCTGAGCGCTTTCTCACATAGCTTTCATGAAGTGGTTTAGGAATTTGATAGGAGAACTGTGAAAGATTTATTCTCTGCTCTTCGAATGAAATTTAGATGTTGAACCCTTCAGAATGTGTCACAGTAAAACATCCTTCACGCTGCTTCATGTTTTCTTCCTCTAACAACTGTACTTCTTAAAACATCTAAAACTTGTGGAGATACAACAACTCCCGGAGTTTTTAGTCTACCACGGACTGTCGTCACAGGTAGTTGCTGGCATTGGGATGCAGATTTGAAAATGAAACTCACCACAACAGCAAAGGGTTTGTCATTTGTATCCATCAGCAACTCCAGAACTTGAAACGGAATGTGTTCCTGGATACCATTCCCACTTTGTAGCTTACTTAACGCGGCATGAACAGGTAACCACAGCTCAAGCTCTGTATCTGGTTTTTGAAGTCGATCCAATAATGCTTAAGCAGCCAATGAATGTTCTGAAATGACTATCAACTTCGTCACCAAAGCAATAATATCTGGTTGCAAATGTTTTGGAGCCTTATCTAAAACAAGAGCAATTTTCTGAGTTGATTGTGGCCTCTGTCTCGGTTCTGGACCACCGCGGGGAACTACACCATCGAGTGCCTTGAGAGAATTGACAATCAACCCTAACAGCTCTTCAGATTGCTCTGGCCATTTTGTCTCTTGCTTTTGATTAGAATTGTTCACTCTCGAAGACTCTTGTGCAGTTGATTCTAGAGGTGATGAAACAAGCCAAACTGCAACCTTTCCCGCAGACACTGTTGCTAGTAAGTTAGTGCTTTGCACTGCTTGCTCCATCCATCCCAACATCAAGGCGTTGATCTACAGGATTATTTAGAGATTCCAGTGTTCCATTTTTCCCTCTTAACTCAACAACAGTTCTGTTAGTTGCAATTCCATTATTATCCAAAATGCTTCTTGACCTTTCAGAAGCATCATTGCATTTTTTCCTTTCTGATGGCTGACAGCATTTCACCATTATATCTAATAGTAAATGGACAATTGCTTGTTGTAATACTTTAATACCTGTTTTGCAAAATCCATAGATCAGAGCATTGTATGCAACGACACCAGAGTTATATCCTTTAGTCAGCATTAGACCTTTAAGCACATCAACCTCATCCACAGCAGTTGTAGCCAATGTACAATAGGCATGCTAGGATTTGGGCCTCCACTGAAAACTCGAGCAAATCCTCAATTTCGTAGCACGCTACAAAATCACCTAATAGGTAGCGCTGTGAAACTGCTAAAAAACGAATTCAGGCGCTGCAAAAACACCCAGTCTTTAAGCTAGGCTAAAATTTTTTGGCAACAACATTTTCAGTGATAACAGAAGGACTGCATGGAGGTAGTATTGGATGAAAATGGGTTTCTAGAATACATAAGACATATGTTGTAAAACCACAAGAATATGATGCCCAAAACCTTGCTCAGTGGAAGAAAGATGTAGCCAAGGTGAGGATAATAATATTGGAGAGAGTACGGGATCATATTGTCTCAAATCTCCATGAAAAATAAAATCCATTTGTGATGTGAAAAGCATTGATAGAATTTTTCGAGAATAGTAGTGACCATAGGAAGTTGGCACTCAAGGATAAACTTTGAAGTATCAAGATACATAAGAGTGACACAATTCTGCAATATCTGAGCAAATTTACATAGTTTCGTGATGAACTTGGTGGGGTCAATGTTAGTGCCCTTGAAGAAGACTTGGTAAACTTGTCCTTTTTGAGCCTTCCCAAGAGTTGGCATATCTATCAAGATTCAATGAATGGGAGGGAGAAACTACCGATTTGGGAGCGCATGGTTTGATTTGGTGTAGGAGGAAATAAGGTAGAATACTAGAGATAGGAATTCATCCAAGGGTGAGGATGAAGAAAACTTTTCTTTGACTGGAAAGGAAAAGAAGGGAAAAGGGAAGAAATCCCAATCCAAACTAGAATCCAGTCAAGGGGGAAATAAGAAATATTTGTAAGAAATTAAATGCTTCCATTGTCATGAATTCAGTCACTATGCCATGAGGTGTTCACACAAGAAGGAAAGAAAGAAGACCTCAGGAGGAGTAACAATTGAAGCTTTGGCATCATAGTTTGAACTTGAATTTACTCTCATTGCATTCATGGCTAGCACAATAATGGGAGTGTGTGGTACTTGGACTTGAGTACCTCATCCCACATGACAGGAAATAGATATTTTTTCAGTGACCTAGAGGAGAAAGATTTGCAGATGCACATCGAGATGGGGGATGATGAAAGTTATAACACAACTAAGATTGGTACAGCCACCTTTCAGAGGGAGCCAAGCTCCCCACTCGGGATCAAGGATATCATGTTCGTTCCAGGCCTAAATAAAAATCTCATCTCTATTGTAGTTTTGGAATGTCATGGTTATGATGTGACCTTCAACAAAGGAATGGAATTCCTTAGACACATAGCCACTGGATAGGTGAATCATATCAGAGTTCATTTGAAGAACATGTAAAAGCTAGATGTGGAGGATTGCACTACATTAAGAACAAAGGCATAGAAGGTGCAGAGCCACATTGTAGGTGAAATTTGGCATAGAAGACTTGGCCATTTTCATCATGGTGCTTTGAATATCATGCAGTAGATAACCACATGCCTCCCCAAAGGAGCACTTTAGAAGTAGGATGTATGCAAAGGATTTACTTTGGTGAAGTACACAAAATCCACATTCCATGATCGGTACACAAAAGCACATGCAGTCCTTGAAAGGGTCCACTCTGATGTTTGTGGACCTTTGTCGACAACATCCACTACCAGGAACAAATATTTTGTCATTTTTATTGATGACTTCTCACGAAAGTGTTGGATCTTCTTCATATGGAAGAAAGATGAGACATTGTCCAAGTTTGTAGAATTCAAGGCACTGGTTGAGAAATAAATGGGCAAAAAGGTGAAGGATTTTGGGAGAGATAATGGAGGTGAGTATGTTTCGAATGAATTTAAAAATTTATGTGAAAAATAAGGCATTTGACGAGATTTAAAAACACCCCACAAACCATAGCAGAATGGGGTGGTTGAGAAAAAGAATCGTAGCATTTTGAGAGAAGTGATGGCGACGTTGCATGATCAAGGCCTACCTCTACATTTGTGGGTGAGGAATGCAACACAAAAACCTATTTTCATATTCTAAACCCTCATCCGATTATGGCCATGATTACACTGGAGGAAGATTTCTTCAGGAGAAATATGGATGTGTTGCACTTCAAGATTTTGCAGCCTCTGTTTACTACCATGTATCCAAAGAATCAAGGAAGAAGCTAGAGTTGACAATAGAATTAGGAGTATTTCTGGGTTATATAGAAAATCCCCACAACTACCATGTGTAATTGACATCCCTTAGAATGAAAACTATGCAAAGGGATGCAAAATTGATGAATACAAAGCAATGTGGTGATCTCTTGAGAGGGAGCTTCAGATCCCACCAGAAGAGGGGGTTTTAGCTCCAAAGGAGGAGCCTTACAAAGTTATGGAGTAGCCACAAGTTGAGGAGCAGAGATTGGGGATAACCAATCAAGCATGAAGGAAAATGACCAGGGAAGTTGAGAGGATTGTACGAGATGCGAGGGAGAATGTGGGTGCTCCTTCAAATTAGTGCAGCCAGAGAAGGTCACTATATCGGTACATTGACTACATGGATCTCATGATTGAGATTGTAGAGACTTAGCCATTCTCTTTCGAGGAAGTAGTAGAGAACCTATATGGGTTGATTCAATGGTGGAGGAATATAAATCTATTGTAAAGAACAGTGTTTGGGAAGTGGTCCCCAAACTAGTAGATAAATTAGTTATGGGTGCGAGATGGATATTAAAGGTAAAGCATGGAGCAGACAAAAGCATTGAAAGGTACAAGCCCAAATTTGTGGCCAAGGGGTAATCTCAAGTTGAGGGGATTGACTATGAGGAAGCCTTTGCTCTTATAGCAAGGTACTCATCAATCAGGTCAATTCTTGCTCTAGCTACACTAATGGGGTGGAAGATCCACCAGATGGATGTGAAAACAACATTCCTCAATGGAGTTAATAAGGAGGAGGTGTACATCAAACAACCAGAAGGCTTCGATACTTTTGATCACAAGTCTCATGTGTATAGACTCAAGAGAGCATTGTATGGTCTGAAGCAAGAAACCCAAACTTCTTGGTACACTAGGATCTATAGTGATCTCACTGGTTTGGGCTTCACCAAAGTGAAGCGGATGTAAACCTTTATCATATCTTGGTAGAAGGTAAATTTTTTATTATTTTCTTATATGTTGATGACTTTATTTTAACTAGTGATGAGAAGTTGATCAGATCTTATAAGGAGGACCTTGTAAGAGAGCTTGAAATGAAAGACATGAGTCTCATGCACTACTTCATTGGATTGGAAGTATGGCAAGGTGAAGGGGAATTGCTTCTCTCTCAGGACAAGTATGCCAATGAGATACTTCAGAGGTTTCACATGGAGAGTTGCAAACCCTTGGAGACACCTCTAGCGACCAACTAGAGGAAAGATGATGCCACTCCAAGTGAGGAAGTGGATGCTACTATTTACTGGAAGCTGGTGGGTTCACTAATGTATCTTGTGAACGCATGACTAGATATGTGTTATTTAATCAGCTGACTGAGGCAAACTATGGTTAGGCCAACCAAAATATTCTGGAGAGAAGCTAAGAATGTTTTATGGTACCTTAGAGGAACTACCTAGTTTGGACTATGGTATAGATAGACAAAGGGAGTGAAGTTATGTGCCTTCACAGATGAAGAATGGGTAGGGAGTCCATCGGACCGAAAGAGTACATCACGTGGAATTTTTAGTGTTGGTTCCGCAGCTATTTCTTGGTACAACAGGAAGCAAATATTTCTGGCACTCAACTCGGGTACACTATGGTCGTGCAATGACTATGGGAAACTAAATAAAGCAATAGTGGAGAACAAATAACCTCTTCCTTGAGTTCATGACTTGTTTGATTAACTCAGAGGAGCTACAATGTTCTCAAAGATAGAGTTGATATCTAAATATCATCAAGTCTTATTAAGGATGAAGAAATTCACAAAAACAAATTTTAAGACAAGATATCGACACTACAAGTTTATGGTGGCGCCATTTGGGTTTACCATCGCCCAAGCCACATTTTTGTGTCTGGTGAACAGTTTCCTCAACCCATATTTGGACAAGTTTGTACTGACATTCATGGATGACATCTTGGTCTACTAAAAAACTAGAGAAGAGCATGAAGAATATCTCAAAGCATTATTGTATACCAAGCCTCTTCGTATAAATCACATTGAAGTTTTAGGGTCAACGTGTTTTGAACCACTTAAATAGGTTCATCGTCAAGACATGGATGGATAGCTAGGTCTAAAGATAAAATAAATATAATAAAGATGCAAAAATTAAATCCCAACTCACAAAAAATAAATATTATTATAATCAAATAAAATATTAAAAATATATAAAAAAATTAATACAACTAAAATTTAAAAAAATAATAATAAAAATAATAAATAAAGTCAATAAAATTAAATTAAAAAAAAAAAACAAAAAAAACTCATAATTAATGGCCTTAACCACACAATTTACAAAATAATATTAATATAAAAATATTTATATATAAAAAATAACAAAAATAAATGAAAAAATAAAAATTTATAACAAAATAAAAATTAGTTTAATAAAATTAAGATTTCTATTTGACTAACTAATTCAAGAAGAACAAAGATAACATAATCATAATTATAATTATATATATAAATAAAAGAAAGGAACCCAAGTTTATTTATTTAAATAACTTAATTAAACTAATTTATCTAGTTTATTATTTAATTAATTTATTTAAACCAATGAAAAAATTGTTTATTAAAATAAAAATTATTAATCAGTAAGTTTAAATGAATTTTTTAAATTGACCTCTTCATTTAAATCAATCAAAATTTTAATCGTTAATTTATTAAATTTCAGTAAGAGAAGGAAACACTAATAAAAGGAAAAGAGGGAAAGAATTAAAAGGGAAAGGCAAAAAAAAATTAATTAGAAAATATCAGTTACGCAAGGGACCAATTAAATAAACAAAAGGAGAATGTAAGGAAAGTAAGAGAAGGGATTGAAAATTTAACCAAAAAGAGAGGGAACCCACAAAGAAAAGAAAAGAAAAGAAAAGAAAAGAGGGAGAAAAAAATAAGGCACGACACCTTGGAATAAAGAGATGAGATCTCATAGCTGTTTTTCTTTTGAAAAGAATTATATATATATATATATATAGATAAAGATAAATAATTATGGGATCTCATAACTATTTTTCTTTAAAAAAAATTATATAAATAAATAAAGAATTATATAAATAAATAACTATGGTTAAATTAGTTAGTTAAATAGAAATCTTAATTCTATTAAAATAATTTATTTTGTAATTTATTTTGTTTGTTTTTATTTTTTTTTATATATAAATAGTTTTCTATCTGTATTATTTTGAAAATTTGTATTGTTGAGGCTATTGATTATGGGTCTTTCATATGAAAAATTGTATTGTTGAGGCTATTGATTATGAGTATTTTGTATTCGTATTTATTTTTTATTACATTGATTTTATTTATCGTTTTTGTATTTTTATTTTTTTTAGTTTTACTATTTTTTTATTCTTTAATGTTTCATTTGACTATAATAATATTTATTTTTTGTCAATTGAGATTTAACCATTACATTTCTACTGAATTTATTTGATTATTAAATCTAGCTATCCATTTATGTCTCGATGATGAACCACAATAAGTGGTTCGAAATGCTTCGACCCTTAAACTTTGATGTGATTTATCTGGAAGAGATTTGGTATACAATAATGAATCATAGAAGCCTACATTCAAAGCATTATTGTAGTTGTTGAAAGAGCACAAGCTCTATGCCAAGCTCAACAAATGTGATTTCTTCTGATCACAAGTTTAATACTTGGGACATGTCTTTTCACAAGGAGTCGTAGTGGACTCTCAAAATATTAAGTCCAACTTAAAGTGGCCTACTCTCGGAAATGTCACTGAAGTGAGATACTTCATCGCATTGACTAGAGAGTATAGGTGATTTATTCACGATTTCTTAAATATTGGAATCCAATCGAGGCTTTGCAGAGGAAAGGATTTAAATCCCAATGGACATAAGAGTGCATAGTTATTTTCGAGCACCTTAAACAATTGCTTATTTGTGCACCTATTTTACGGATATCAGACACATAAAGGGAATTCTTGGTCAGGGTTAATGCCTCTAGGGAAGGAATAAGTGGATTCTTGATGTTGGAAGGATAGGTGGTCTTTGATGAGTCAAGAAAATTAAATGAGCATGAGATGAATTACATCACTCATGACTTAGAGCTTGCATCAATAGTTCACCCATTGAAGATGGGGAGGCACTACTTGATTGGGAGGAAGTTTATTTTAATATCAAACCATGGAGGGATAAGATATTTATTTGACCAACACAAATTAAATGCAATACAAGGCAAATGGTTGGATTTGATTAGTGATTTTGACTTCAAAATAAAGCACATCCAAGGAAAAGAAAATAGAGGAGTAGACGCACAGTATAAGCCTGCAAGAAACACACTTGGCATCCATGAGCACTTGTGAATTTAATATTAAAGAAAACATAAAGGAAGCATTGATACAAGATAAGCACTTTTAGCATGTGAAAGGTCACTTGTAGAAATATCCAGAAGGGCCATTGTTTAAGAATTACATGCTCATAGGAAATGTAATGTTGAAATTCAAAGACAAGTGGTATATACCTTATATGGGCGACTTGAAGAAACTCATCTTGGACGAGTTTCATAAAATACCTTACTCAAGACATCCTAGTTATCAAAAAATGATAACATCCATAAATAAAATATGTTATTGGTGAGCTATGGAAAGAGAAGTTGATGAATACATTCTTAGGTGCCATGAATGCTAGCGAGTCAAAGTGGAATGTAGACACTTAGTGGGATTGGTACAATCAATCCACATTTCTAAGTGGAAGTGGGAATTCATATTTATGGAATTCATCATAGGATTTCCATGTACATCTAAGTAACATGATTCCATTATGGTGGTGGTGGATAAGTTGAGTTGGAAACCCACTTTGTAGTTGTTAATTCCACTCACAAGGAGATTGACATAGCTGATATTTTCATAAAGGAAATATTCATATTGCATGGCATACCCAAGAATATCATCTTAGATTGTGATTCCAAGTTTAATTCCAATTTTTAGAAGGCATTGTTTGTTGGTTTTGGAACTCATATATCTTTTAGCATAGTATATCATCCTCAAATGAATGTAAAAAATGAAAGAGTGAACCAAATTTTACAAGACATGTTGAGGATTTACGTTATGCATCAACCAAAGAGGTCGAAATATTATATGCCACTAGTTGAACTTTCCTACAATGACAGGTACTAAGAGTTGCTAAGGATGAGCCCTTTTGAGGCTTTTCATGATAGAAAATGAAAAACTCATATTAGTTGGGATGGCCCAATGAAAAGGGTTGTCCTAGGGCCAAGCATTTTAAAAGAGATGGAGTAGGATGTGTTCCATATTAGGCATAAATTGAAGGAAACCCAATATAGGAAAAAGAGTTATGCATATCAGCAGAAGATGCACAAGGAATTTCAAGTGGGAGAGTCTGTGTATCTCTACATTAGACCAAGAAAGAGCTCACTGAAATTGGGATCTTGTGCCAAGTTGGCACCCAAATTTTGTGGACCATTTCAAATTTTTGAAAGAGTGGGGAAAATGGCTTATAGATTGGTCTTACCACCCACAATGAAAGCACACAATGTTTTTCACATTTATTTTCTTAAGAAGTATGTAAATGGAACTAATAATTATTGAATGGTCTATGATATGGGTGGAACTCAAGGGGAAGTTCCCACTAGAACCACTATGTATCCAAGAACTGAGGTAGATTGTGCTTTGGAATTAAGTAATAGAGTAGGATCTAGGTGCAATGGAAGCACTTTGGACCAAATGAAGCCACCTAGGAAATGACAAATCAAATGAGGGTGTAACATCCTTGGTCAAAATTCCATGTAAAATTTAATAAAGGAAAAAATAAGACCAAGGTCATGGGACACTTATTCCAAGCTGAATGTTGGGAAAAACATCCTAGTGTGGGTGTTCATTTCAGTTATTATGGCTAAGGAAATTGGCAAAGGAAATGGCAAAGGATTTGGAAAGAAAAAATGGCATTATTGACATTTTATTTATGAAAATAATGGGAATTAGGAGAAATGGAAGGTGAAAGTTCATAGGTAATTGAAGGAAAAATAATGGAAAATGAATATATTAGAGGCCTCATTGATAAAAAAAGCTTCTAAGGATCAGTTCATAGACTTTTGTCAGTTCAGATTTAGAACTCTCTCTCTATTCTCTCTCTCTCTCTCTCTCTCAATGTTAGACACTTAGGTTTTTCTTCAAGAACTTTAGCATTGGATCAAGAAAAAGTAAAGAACAAAAGAGGAAGCAAATATCAAGAAATGAAGAGCAAGATCAAGTAGCTACATTGGGTTTACTTGCAGGTATCAATTTGCATGTGTGATTTCCTTGCTAGATTTAACATACATGGTTATGCATGTGTGTTATTGGTTCTCTTGTTGTCGTGGGCATGGGTTTTACAAAGTGTGATAGTGTTCTTCAGGCTTGTCTTTCCATTTATGGATACCCATGGTGTGATGAGGTTCTCATGTTTTTGTTGAGCTGGATTTCCAGATGAATTCAAAGTTGAGTGAGGTGGATCTCTGAATGAATGAACGCATGGCCTAATGATCCCTGAATGAGACTGTGGATTGCGGTAAAGCGACTAGCCTAGTGACCCCTAAATGTGACTGTGGGTTGCGGTAAAGCCAGGTATTGCGTGCCTCAGTGGGCCTAGGAATCCTCGACCGGTGAATCGCAGGATACACAATAAAGCCTATAGGTGGTTTCCTTTGATCAGACCTAGCAATCCTTGCTGGTGAATGGCAAGATATACGGTAAAGCCTATGAGGTGGTGTCTCAATTATGGCCTAGTGATTCCTGGATCAGACTGTGGATTGTGGTAAATCCTAGAGACTAGGAGACATGCAAATTCCTCACAGTGTAGGTGGAAAAATCTGGGGGCATCCATGCTTTTTTTGGCCTAGTGATCCGGAGAGGATTGCGGCAAAGAATGGTTCTAATGATGAGGGTGAGGAGATGTAGCCTCAGGAAACTCTGGTTTATTTTTGGTTATGAGTCCCACATTCATGCTTGGAATAGGGAACATGGGTGAATGACTTAAGAAATATTTGGTACAACCAATCTATGGTTGGGTGGTTCGTGGAAGTCCCATGCCTAGTTGGCTTATGAATTCATTAATAAGAGTACTTTATCCTTGATATCTCATGTGTAAATGTATTGGTTTATATGTGGATTTTATGGCTATTGTATCCTTATGATTTTGGTTAGTTATATGTTGGTTATCAGCATGTTTTATGATAATTATGATGTATGGATCTCATCATGTTTTGGTTGATAAATGAATGAACAATGAATATATGACCTAATAGATGATAATGCATCTAATGTGATAAGGCATCAATGCTTCCTTACGAATATTAGATAAGTATGAGACCCTATGCTTAGGTGTGTTGTTATGACCTATAGATTACATGTGCATAATGTGTTCGATGAAATGTCTGTCATGGTTAGGCTTGTTTAGGTCAAGTCCTCAATCAATTTTTGTGTTATAGGCTTTGCATTGGTGTCATTTATTGACTTGGAAAGTCTCATCAAGTTTTGGGCAATGGTTTGGAGACTAGCCCTGAAAAAATGGATTAAATCACACTCTCTCTAGCACAAAACTAGCTAAAAAGGACTACAATCTCTCCCTTGTAGGCCTTGTGGGAGCGACTAGAGGGTCCCAATTGCATGCATTCCCATGTCATGGGAGTAACTGGGGGTTTAATTCATTGAAAGGCTAGGTTAGGTTAACTCAGGGGTTGGGCACTTGGGGTGGTAGATTAGCTCCTGAGGGTCTTGTAGCCCCTGAGGGAGTTTGTATGGTGTTGGTTCGTTGGTTCCACTTCCTTAATTGCACTTAGGAAGTTGAATCGTATCATAGTAACTCTTCATCACGTGTTTACCCTGGTGGACCAATTAGCTCTGGTAAATGTGGGAGGAGGGTGTTACAGAGTGGTATCAATGCATGGTTCAACACTTGGACTAGATGGGTGGAATGTGTTTGTCATCCATACATGTCAGTTGCATATATGTTCTTGTGCTTGTGGTCTATGTACTTTTTATGTATGCATGGTAGTGGTCATTTTCACGGTTGTGTTTCCATGTAGGAGTTGATGATGCTATTGTCGGGATGCTTTTTTCATGAATGCATATTAGTTGTATATGCATTTCCTATGCATGAAAATGTCTATAGGTTGTTGTGCATGCATTGTTATAGTTATGGTTATGCATGAATAATAGGTTAGATATGCATTGTGAGGTCATCGTATCTAGTTATGTCATCATGATGTTGTTTCTATGTTATCATGCTAATGTGTTGACTGAGATAGAGCAGGAGATGCAAACCATCAGAGTGAGGTCGGAACACTAGAATTTGGGGTAAGAGAAGATCATCATATAGGTATTGTATGTTTGGAATGCAAGTATGTTAGTTAATGGATTGTTATATGCCATAGGGAGTTATACATGTTTTTCATGTTATTGTTGTTGTGGTTACATGCATGGTAGATGCTAGTGAATCATTGTGGTCATATGCACATGTGTCGGATAGTCATGAATGATAGTAACCTGTTGTTGTATGTGTTGTGATCATATGCCTGATGATTATGGTCATTGTAGCTAAGGTCTTGATGTTATTATGTTTTGTGCTAATTTTGATTGACACATGCATATGATTATGGTTATGACATTCAGGTATGAGTTAATGTATTTGTGATAGTGTGTTGTACTAATCTAGACTGACTATGCATATGTGATTGTATGCATGAATGATAGTTTTTTATGAGCTTATGATGTGAACATGTTAGCTAGTTATTGTTGTGGATATCATTACCTTATTTATGTTTGAGTTGATATGTTGTGAAGCTATATCGTGCTAATCTAGATTGATTATGTAGACAAGATAGCCTCCCCTAAGATACATTAAGGTATGAGGTTGCTTATGTCGTCGACTTGGTGCTTGAATGTTTATTATGCAGTCTATCTATTGTTTGAATGTCTGATTAATTGCATGATATGGGTATGTATCTATAATATTTCATGAAGGAATGATCTTGTTTTAAGATAGTTGTACTAATACATATGCGTTGAGAAAATTGATATGTACTTGAGTATAAGTAGGTGATAGTTGTAGCATTATCTATTACGACTGATGAATGTGAGTTGATTGTTGAGTATGACATGGTTGTTAGACTTGGTAAATATTGATTTTAGATTCATAGACATGATGCCTTAATTTGTGGAACATGTGACTAACACATGTGAACAGTTGCGGGGAAACATGCTTGGTATTAGCATGACAAGGTAATAGTTGAGTTGTTTATATAAATAACAGCAGGGTGATGTGACAGTACATAGTAAGACTTCATTGTAGTAAGGTAAAAAGGTAAAATAATGGAACTGGTTGAGGATTTATTCTGCTATTTTTGGAAACCGCAATTCGAAACAAATGAATGCTTTAAATATAGGAAGTCTTCTTAACCTATATTTTGTTTGACATTATGTGGATATATGTTATATTCCTAAAAATGTATTTGAAAAATATGTTAGCTAGCTTCTAGTTATAGTTGGGTTCATCGAGAGAATTGGAGTCCCTTGAGAGATGGAGTGGATGTGTTCAATTACAAGGAAACATGCTTGGCATAATAAGGTAAGATAAATAGTATATTGTTTTATCTACTTATATGCTAACAGTTATGTGTGCATAGTAGTATGATGCAGGGAATTTCATGGCAAGAGACTTCCATGAAATCTTGAAGAAGACTTGGGCTGAGATTTCCCTTGGAAACACTGGGAACCATGGGGATTGATTCATTGTGTTTGTTTCTTGTTTTTTTCTTTTGGTCTTTTGTGATTTGTTGTGCTTAATTGCATCTTTGTTTATGTCCAGTGCATGATCATGCCACTTTGTTTGTGATGCGGTATTGCTATTTGTTTTGATGGTTTTCTTCTTGTTAGCTTTCTTATTCTTGCCTTTTATGTTTTGAGACTATTTGAAATTGGTTTGGGAAAGAGAAAAGTTGACAAAGATCAGGAAGGGCTTAATGGAACCTGATATGTAATGGAAGGCCTAGATGAAGCTTAGTGCATGTATAAGGGCAGTTGAAGTTAAGAATATGAAATTTTGTTGGACTTGTTGGGTCCATTGTGGTAAATGGATGATGGTAATATATACATGAGAAAAGTAATCAATGAAGGTAAAGTATATAGATTTGAGGCATCAAATGCCTTGGCTATGTTGGGAAAATTTGTTCTCAATGTTGTGCACGATGTGAACAGATAAAGGGAGTTCTCTTAACCTTGACCATATGGTATCTGGCAATTATGTTGTGATCATGATTGTGTTGATGTCTATTTATGTATACATGTACGTATGTATGTATGTATGTATGTCTGACAAGGTCATCATGGATCATGATTTCTTTTATGCTAATATTTATATGTATATATGCATGTATGTATGTCGTTTTATGACAGGATAATGATTATTTTATGCTAATGTGTATATATATATATATAGTTGTGTGTGTGTGTGTATGTCACTGTCTGGAAGGGTTGTTAGGGATCATTCTTGTGGAGGAATGATTACTTATGCAAGTGAATGGCATGAAGAGGTTCCTGGCTATGAGGAATCAAGAGGGAAGAGTAGTACCGACAAATCTATGAGGTCAGTATCATATGGTTATAAGTTGATATTGTGTGATTATACTATGTTTCTGTTATGAGCATGTTGTGTTGTGGGATACATTAGTGAGATAAAAGCAGTGTGATTTGCGGCATGTTGGGATAAGCATGGATGGCAGAGAGACACTAGAATCAAGGTTGCTTGGTAGAGATAGTGTGGTTTTGGATGTGTGGTAATATTGTTGTATATATGTTTTGCATGTTGTATATTCATTGATTGTACCTATGGTGATGTGCACATGTAACATATGTAGTATTGTGTACATATGATGTTGTGTGTATATTGCATACACAATGATGGGTATAGATGGTGCTATGTACATGTCGGATATGTGGTGTTGTGTACATATTGTACTATGCACATGATGGATATGCGGTGTTGTGTGCATATGATGTTGTGCACATGTTGGATATGCAATGTTGTGTATCTATGGTGCTATGTACATGTTGTATATGAAGCACTATGCACATATGGTGTTGTGTGCATATGGCGTTATGTACATGTTGTGCATATGGTGCTGTGTGGAGATGGTGTTGTGTACATGTTGTGTGTGTCATGCTATGTACATGTGGTGTCATGTACATTTTGTGTTGTCCACATGTGGTATTGTGTACACATTTTACAGGTGGTGCGATGTACATGTGGTGTTGTGTATGCGTTGTGTAGGTGGTGCCGTGTACATGTGATGCTTTGTACACATTGTGCATGTGGTGTTATGTACATGTTGTACATATGGTACTGGTGTACATGTGGTATTGTGTGCATGTCATACATCTTTTGTTGCGGGAATACGATACTATGTATGTGTATTGTGTAGTTGTGGTATCATGAAATGCCTCTTGTTTATGTTGTATGTTGTGTAATACATGTATTTTGTTGTGTTGTACGCTAGGTGTAGGTACATGTATTGTGTGGGGTTGTACATTGGGTATAGATGTATGTGTTGTGTTGTACATTGGGTGTAGGTGTATGTGTCGTGTTATACACCTAGTGTAGGTGTATGTGTTGTGATGTACATTGTGCATTTTTACACGTGATTGAGGAAAAAAAAGGTACTAGGTGTGGAAAATGATCCGGTGTTTGTACCAAAAGAACAAGGCCAAAAGTAAGGACCTATTAAAGGATAAGTATCAATATTTTATTTTATTTTTAATTATGAATGTGATCCATGATTTTGGCTAATGATGATTATATGTAATCTATGATTATGTTTTATGATGGTTACAAGTGATCTATGATTTTGATTATGATGGTTGTGTTTTGAACTAATCGAATGTGATATGTTTATACATGATGATTTGATCAAACAACTATTTTGATTTCTTGTGACAGGAAGTAAAAAGGATTGCAAGTGTACATTATTGATTAGCCACCAATTAGGTATGATTTTAATTTATTTCAATTTGTTTTGAATCTAATGGTACTTAGGTGCTTGGTATAGGAAAGCATGAAATTCCCAGCTGGGTGGTTGAAATTTACTGCAAGAATCAGCAACAACAGTGAAAGGAATTGCACAGGAATTAGTATGTTGTTAAATCATTTCAGGAGTAGGGCCATTGTGGGACACTGGTACCTAATAGTTTCCATTGATTTCCATAAGCATGCTATGAATGTTATGATGGTTTTGAGGCAAGGGTATGCCTTCATTTTTGTACCTTCCGATGTGAGGAACCCTTTCTGAGGGATGGATCACCTGGGATAGGGGATGTTGGGGAACTTGAAAGGTGAGTGACTGCATGGAAGGGGGTGACTGAATTACCTGAGGGATTGTGTTGTAGAGAAGGGAATTTCGGGGATGGATTTGTTTGGTCATTAGCATTTCTAGATGGGATCAAATACACATTGGGAGTGTGACCTAGAATAATGAACCGATAACTATTCACTGAGAAGACAAGCCATGTAGGATTGTAGTGCTAGACAATGGTTGCAGACTTTGACTTTTGGAGTGGAATTTCGAATTATTGGGAAGGAGGTGAATCCTGATATTACTTTTAGCGTGGAGCTATGAGCCTTTAGATTACCTTGTTGCTAATACAGGCACTGTATCCTTTTATTTTCTAGTTGAGAAAATGTGCATATGTGTATATCTGTATATTATTGTAAATATTATATCAAGATGGATTTATAAAATTCCACAGACAATATGGTTATTTGTTGGTTGAAGAAAATGTGGTTGTTATTGTAAATACTGCAATTAGTTGTGTTACAAAGCTCCAATAAACAATATGTCTGTCATGTTTTCAGTAGTGTTCACAAAAAATACTGCAACGAGATGAGCTATAAATCTCCATGGGAAGAATGGTTTGGCTATCAACGGTCTTGCTAGTTATAGGTGTCATTAAACACTGAGGATGGTGTTCCCCCAAGGGGAGGGTTTTGTAACAACCCTGGTCAAAATTCCATGTAAACATTAGTAAAGGAAAAAATAATACCAAGGTCATGGGACACTTATTCCAAGATGAATGTTGGGAAAAACATCCTAGTGTGGTTGTTAATTTCGCTTATTATGGCTAAGGAAATTGGCCAAGGCAATGACAAAGGCTTTGGAAAGGTAGAATGGAATTATTAACATTTTATTTTTGAAAATAATGTAAATTAGGAGAATGGGAAGGTGAAAGGTCACATGTTGCATTTAAGGAGAAAAATGAAGGAAAATTAATGGAAAATGAAGAAATTAGAGGCCTCATTGATAAAAACATTTTTAAGGATTAGTTCATAGACTTTTGTCAGTTTAGTTTTGGAGATATCTCCCTATTCTCTCTCTCACACACTCTTGGAAAATTAGAGTTTTCTTGGAGTACTTCATCGTTTGGTCAAGAAAAAGAAAAGAAGGAAAGAGGAAGCAAATATCAAGTAAGGAAGAGAAGGATCAAGCAGCTACAATGGGTTTACTTGTAGGTATCGATTTTCATGTGTGATTTCCTTGCTAGATTTGGCATGCATGGTTATGCATGTGTGTTCTTGTTTCTCTTCCTATCATGGGCGTGGGTTTTTCTAGGTGTGACAATGTTCTTCAGCCTTGCCTTTCCATTTCCAGATAGCCATGATGTCATGGGTTTCTCATGTTTTGGTTGAGTTGGATTGTCAGATGGATTCAAAGCTGAGTGAGGTGGATCTCTTAATGAAAGAGCACATGGCCTAGTGATCCTCATTCTAGACTATGGATTTCGTTAAAGCCACTAGCCTTGTGACCCCTGAACCAGAATTTGGGTTGTGGTAAATTCAGGTATTGTGTGCATCAGTGGGCCTAGGAATCTTTGACCAATGAATGGAAGGATATACGGTAAATCCTAGAGGAAGTTTCCTTTGATCGGGCCTAGGAATCCTTACTGGTGAATGGTGGGATATACGGTAAAGCCTGGTGGATGGTGTCTCAATTATGGCCTAGTGATACCTTGATCGGATTATGAATTGCGGTAAAGCCTAGAGACTAGGAGATAAGAAAATTCCTCACAGTGTAGGTGGAGAAATCCAGTGGCATCCATGCTTGTTTTGGCCTAGTGATCCGAAGAGGATTGAGGTAAAGCCTGGTTTTATTGATGACAGTGAGTTTGTGCAGCCTTGGGAAGCTCTGGTTGATTTTTGCTTATGAGTGCCACATTCATTCTTGGAATATGGCATGGGGATGATTGGTTGAAGAAAGATTTTGTTCAGCTAATCTATGGTCGGGTGGTTCATGGAAGTCCCATTATTTGTTAGCTTATGCATTCATTAATAAGAGTTCCTTCTCCTTGATATTTCATGTGTAAATGTTCTGGTTTATATGTGGATTTTATGGCTGTTGTATCCTTATGATTTATGTTGGTTATATGCTGGTTATGAGCATGTTTTATGATAGTTATGATGTATGGATCTCATCCTATTTTGGTTGATAAATGAATGAACAATGAATATATGACCTAATATATGGTAATGCAACTAATGTGACAAGGCATCAATGCTTCCTTACGAATCTCAGATAAGTATGAGACCCTTATGCTTAGATATGTTGCTATGACTTCTAGATTAAATATCCACAGTGTGTTCGATGAAATGTTTTCCATGGTTAGTCTTGGTTAGGTCAATTCCTTGATCATGTTCTATGTTATAGGATTTTTCTTTGTGTCATTTATTGTCTTGGAAAATCTCATCAAGTTTCAGAACGTTGTTTGGAGACTAGCCTTGAAAAAGTGGCTTAAATCTTGTAATCTTTGGCAGATAATTGGCTAAAAAGGGTTGCAATCTCTCCTTTTCATGCATTGTGGGAGCGATTGGAGGGTCCTAGTCACATGCATGCCCATTTCATGGGAGTTATTGGGTGTTTAATTCATTGAAAATATAGGTTAACTTAGTGGTTGGGCACCTGGAGTGGTAGATTAGATCTTAGAGGTCCTCTAGGACCTGAGGGAGGTCTGTAAGGTGTTGGTTCATTGGTTCCACCTCCTTAACTACACTTAGGGAGTTGAATCATTTCATAGTAACTATTCGTCACATGTTTACCTCAATGGACTAGTTAGATTCAGTAAATGTGGGAGGAGGGTGCTATAGAGGGTATCTTACCCATTTTTTCTACAGTATAAATGAATGTAATAACTATGAATATGAATCTTAATGGTTATTTTTTGTTATTTTTATGGAACACTGAGGATAGTGTTCCTTTAAGGGGATGGTTCTATACCAACCCTTTTTCTATAATACCCTATTATGTAAACACGACCATGTTAATTATAGATGTATATAAATCTATGTTGAAAAAAATTGATGATTGGCATGAATGGAGGGACATATGGATCCAGAGTTCTAAGGGAAGGTTTTCTCAATAATTTTTGTGGGCTTGGAGGTTCATTGAGTTCCTATTGTTTGTTGCTTGGTTTTATTATCATGTTTCATGAGTAGTCCATGCCAATGTTAATCAATTGTCATGATTACCCACCTAATGATGGACTGGTAAATGCTAAAAAGCATTGAAGTTGTAGTGGGCGACCTGACTGCAGGATGATGACATACCATTGCTCTCCTCATGGAACGTGGAAAGATATAAATATGGTATGTTCCAAAAAGGGAAACGATGCGAATAAATTAGAGATGAAGAGTCTAGAGAATTCAAACATCAATGTTATGGTAGTTGTGAAGAGCATAAAAGTAATTGGTGTAGAAGTGTACCACACAAAAAACACGTAGAGCATCAAGACACATGGAATAAGGGAATTTTAGATGAAGACACTAGATGGAACTATATTCCAAGCTATAGGTGTGAAGACAAGAAGGAGCGAAGATGGGAGCAGATTGAACCTTGTTTATATCAATTAGGAATGTGTTCTTAGTGACTATGTTGAGGATACTAGATAGTGCATCTAACCATGATTGATCAGTGAGGAGCTTGATGTATAAATAGATCATTGTATTTATTTCATTGGGTAGGTGAAACCACCTAGTTCTTTTTGCCTAGTTGTTAAATGACTCGGACATGGCAATCTTGGTTGTTGTGGTGCTTGCATTGGGAATGTGAAACCACCTAGACAATGGACTATGGACCCCTATTATGCTTTCCATGCGAGATGTTTGATAAATCACAAAAAATAGTGATTCCACCTCTTTGAACTGAGATACAAATCATTTGATCATGGGTGAATCCCTACATTTTAAATAGAGAGAGAGAGAGTCACAGTGGTGCTTTCCTTGGGGTAGTGAAACTACCTGGATAATGGACTACTTCACCTAGTTTTATGATTAAGCCTTGTGTGTGAATATCCCTAAATACACATCCCCTTAGACTTTGGATCTAGATTGGGGATGGTCAACTGCAAGAAATATTGTAGTGTGGTTGGCCTATAGTTGAGTGGAGAGTTGAAGTCCTTCTTTTAGTTGTCAGTCATCTTTAAACCAATAGATAAGTGTACATTTCTCATGTGAAATGTCTTATGGACTGTGATGGATTGTTGTCATGTATGAATGGTGAAACATATTATGTTTTATGAATATGAATGAATTTATGAGTTGTGAAGCTTGCTAACATATCCATGAATGAATGTGGCTTTATGTTTACCTAGACTATGTTTTCTATTATGATGCTCATGGATAATGTGTAGCTATGTGTTTATGGTTACATGATGTTCTCTGATAGTATGTAAATGAATACATAATCAAACTATTTCTATAAAGATTTACCTTATTTACCACGATAGGTTGAGACCTCAAGCCTTGGGCCATGAATCCCAAGGACAAGCTTGCCTTAAGATGGAAATTTTCTAACACAAGGAATTTGTCCTTCCCTTTATAAACTTTATCCTAGGATATTTGTTTCTTGTGATGTATGGTATGCCATTGACACTATCGGGAAACAAATTTTAAATTCAAGAGAACACTAGTGGGACAACACTGATAAAGTGTTGGTGGAATTACGCCTAAGAAAAACCATGTTCTATGTGAAAGAACATTGGTCCCTGACTATCGGTGGTAGTGGTTAAGTTTAAAAAATAGACGAGACCAATACACTCAGTCAAATGTTGTTTGATAATGTGTGAGAGACCTAGTGGTGGGGTCTAGATGTAACCTTGAGGGTGGAACCGACTATATCACCCACCACTCACTACTTTTCGCCGAATTCATTGTAGGATACAACACCTGTGAGTGCACTGGCAGGGGTTGGAAAACCCTATCAGAGATCGAAGGTGGAACCTCAAACTGCCCTTGTTTCTCACTTCTCACCACTACCTTTCCCTTATTTGATGCCAAACACCATGGGCAGTGATAACTGTGACGGTATGATGTGGGCCTGAGGGAAAGACCCATATTTTTGACTTGTCAGGGTTTCATGGAACTCACATGGTTAGGATGCTAAAATGGCCTCTTGTAATATGATCAAATTTAAATGAGCATAACTTTTGGTCCAAGAATCAGATCAAGGTGAAAATGGTGTCACCAGAAAGCTCTTGATAAGATAAATGTGATGCATCATAATTTAATTCCATAGACATACATAAATGAATCTTTTGGCTAACACAATCTTTATAACAGAGCTTGGGGATTGGGTTCACATTGAAAATGGAAAGAATAAAAACCTGATTTAATTTTCCATTGAATTAAATTAGGATAAAATTGTAATTCCACACCACAAGAAAACTTGTAGGAGTTAACTAAGTTAGTTTCACTTAGTTGGCTTAGTTAATTTGAGTTGAGGGCATAACTTGTGTCATGTATAGTGGTTCGTAAATTTTAGGATCCTAAGTTGAGTTTAATCTGAGTTGTAATAGTTTAATTCACTTACATTTAGTTAAAGTTGGTTAAACTAGTTCCAACTGTTGGAGGAACTAGTAGGAGGTCTAGCAGTGGGGTGCAACTTCATATGTTCAACTAGTTAAATGATAAATCAGCCATAATTAACTCATGCATGCACAAAATTTGAGTTACCTAGTTGAGATTGGAGTTCAAGTGTAGTGTACAATCAGTTGTATAATTTTCCAAATTGTATAGGTGGTGCACGCAGTTAGAGAAGAACCTATAGGGATTGCACAGTTCTAGATGAGGAATTTCCTATTTAATAGGGGACTAGTTCCTTGAGAAACAATGCAAGGAAATAGAAGTTTGGCAAGCAATATAATTGTCTAAGTATTGTCCAGAGTCAACTTGTTATGAACAGAGGTAGGATATACTTGTGCAGAGATTGTTCATGCTTGAACAAGCATAGTATTTCTTCTCTATTTTTTGACTAACGAAATATAGATAGGAAGGGGTTTTGAATAGTTTCTTTCCCCTTAGATAAATCTTTGAGCATGTGTGATATTATCTTGTCTCATGTTTCTGTTGTAATTTCTCGATTGATTAATTGTTTCTGCTATTGAGTAGAGTAGATTCAAGTCTTTTGTTTTAGCATATTATATAAGAAGTTTGAATCTACAAGGAATGTATACATGGCATCAGAGCTATATTTGTAGAATTTTCTACATGGTATCAGAGCAGGAATCACAATTAGAAGAGATTTTGAACTTGTTATTGCAAGAGGATCGAACTTGTAAGATCATTTCATCAGAGCTAGCCAGATGGATTTCTATGGACTAAGACTCGATATTACCTTGAGGGAATATTGAATTATGTTGTTTTGAAGGACCACATGGAGGCAATGCTAGAAGATAATGGATTGAAGGAATTCATTGATAATGATATCTAGAAACCGACAACAGCTGATGCTAAGAATCTAGAAGATTGGAATATGTGTGTAACCAGAGCTAGGAGGATGATCATGGAGGGTGTGTGAGACCACATAAGCTTGAAACTACATCGAGAGACTCCCTCTTCTATGTGGAAGACTCTCAATGAGATTTTCGAAAATAACAATGAAGCGAAGAAACTTGAACTAATGAAGAAATTAAGGATTGAAGACAAAGGGATTGAGGTAGTCTTTAGAGATGGGAAGGCCTACCTCAAGCCTCTTGCTTCATGTAAAATAAAGCAATTTGGTGTCAAGATCCAGAGCCTCTACACATTAGAGGAAGATGCATTCACAACCCTTAGGAGAAAGGTAGGGATTAGAGATGTTGCGGTTGAGAGGGAGCATGATTTAGCTCTCAAGAGGAAGCCTCAGTCAGTTGGCAGCTGGGCTAACCAGGAGGACGATGATGAAGAGGACCATTCAGAGACCTCTATTAGGAGGAGAGTTTGATCCAAGTGGGTAGAGGGATAACATGCAACTATACCTCCATGAGTGAGTTAGCCCGATGTAGGTCCTTAATCTAAGAATTGCAGAGATTTGGGCAGGGTCCATTAAGTTTTTTTTTCTCATGGATCATTACCTTGCTACAGGGGTCCACGGTATTCAGTAGCACAAGGATCAATGTCATTCAAATATTGAGGAGTGTAGAGGATTATTAACAGTAGAATAAGAGCCTCAATAGTAGAGTCAACAACAACATAATTTACCCATTAGATGATTGTAGACACAGTTGATTCAGTTTCTTTTTTCTTGGATTATTTTCAGTTGCAGTAGCAACATAAACAGTGAGAAGTTTTTCATGCAATACATTCCAAAGTTTTTGTATCGAGGTAGATGTGAATCCCTTTCTTGTTGAGAGGGAGTGTTGAAAATGGAAACAAGGAGAAAATTGTAATTCTACGTCACAAGACAACTTGCTCTAGTTAACTAAGTTAGTTTAACTTTCTTGGCTTAGTTAATTTGAGTTAAGGGCCTAACTTGAGTCATGTAGAGTGGTTCCTAAATTTTAGGAGCCTAGGGTGAGTTTAATTTGATTTGTAATAGTTTAATTTAGTTAAACTGAGTTAAAGTCAGTTAAACTAGTTCCAACTATTGGACGAACTAGTAGGAGGTCTAGCAGTGGGGTGAAACTTCATGTGTTCAACTAGCTAACTAATAAACCAACCATAATTAACTCATGCATGCATAAAATTTGAGTTACCTAGTTGATATTAGAGTTCAAGGGTAGTGTACTATCAGTTGTATAATTTTCTAAGTTGTACAAGTGGTGAATGCAGTCAGCGAAGGGCCTATAGGGATTGCATTGTTCTGGATGAATCCTATTTAATAGGGGCATCATTCCTTGAGAAACAACGCAAGGAAATAGGAGCTTGGAAAGCAGTAAAATTGGCTAAGTATTGGCCAGAGACAGCTTGTGAGGAAGTGAGGTAGAATATACTTGTGCAGAGATTGTTCAGGCTTGAACACACTTTGTATTTCTTCTCTATTTTCTGACTAATGAAATACATATAGGAAGGGTTTCTGATCATTTTATTTCCCATTAAAATCTTCGAGCATATGTGATTGAATCTTGTCTCATGTTTATGTTGTGATTTATCGATCAACTAATTGTTTTTGCTGATGAGTAAACTAGATTCAAGTCTTTTATTTTAGCATATTACATAAGTAGTTTTAGTCTACAAGGAATTTCTATATTGTATCAGAGTTAGATTTGTAGAAATTTATATAGTTTCCAACAAGTAACACCTTCCATAACCCAATAAAGTTTAAATGGGTGGGAGGGAGAATTAAAAACATAATCATACTTTTCTTGCGAGATATCTCCTCCACCTATGTTATTTAAAATATCTATGCACTCATCCTTCATCCCTTTTAGAAATATGGTGTGTAAATTATCCTTGTTCAACTTGATCTTGGATCTCTAAAGGTCATAATGGAATATTTCTATATAGTCCTCAAAACTATCATATTCCTTTTGGGTCATTCTAAAGGTTTGCTCTTTAGGATATTTCCCCTTATAGTAGTCTTGATATTTCTATTTCATGTTATTCTAAGTATCGATGGTATATCCACCAAGTACCATGAACCAATATAATTCTACACCCTTAAGAGTAGTACGAAATAATTTCATTTTTTTGGCATCTTTTATACAATCATAGCTTATGGATAGTACATCAAAGTTGAGGAAAAACGTGTCAATATCCTTGTTGGATAACCCATGGAAGTTGGGAAGAGCAGAGAGAGGAGTGTTCTTCGTTGAGGCTTCACTTTATAAATATTTAAGGAAGAATTCAAAGGCCATGTTAGAGGCTAATTACTCATCTACAATGGTGACTTCTAGAAAATATGGTTTTTCTACAGGCCTTTATTTTCCATTTGATGTGGAATTTACTGGCTCAACCACTGGATTGTCTTCATAATTTCCTTAAAAGATAGGTTACCCACTAGCTAATTCTTAGATCTATCCTTTCCCTTCAAAAGGTGGAATATATTCTTCTTCTAATTTTTAAATGGAAGGGGAGAGTGTTAAAACATTATATTTCCCTAGATCTTGATATCCATTCACTCGTGGTACTCTTTGCAGACCTAAAAATTTGTTAGTATTACAATAAACTCTTACTACACTAGATGTTTAGGGGTTCTTTCCCTTATTCATACATATTGCAACATTGACATGGGAAAATTAGAGACTTGCTGCAATTTTTTTAAGGTGAATGTGCAAATTCTTACCTCTCGTCTTATCATCCCTTATTCCATATATCAGATACTTATTCTTCTAAATTCCAAGTATTCCAAATGGAAATTGACAAAAAATTTGGTAATCTACCTCCTCTAAAATATAATTAGACACTAAAAACCTATTAAAATTAGTGTTTTAGTTATGTTGTGTCTTTCATTAGGGAAATTTTAAAGTAAGAAATAGGTCTAAAAATGAAAAATGTACTAAAAAAATCAACTTTAAAAGAGCCAGAAGGATACAATATGATGATCTCATTCCTTGAAATTCGGGGGAATTTGAGCTCAAAATTAGACCTCAACATGAAAAATGTACAAACAAAATTAACCTTAAATGAACCAATAGGACTAAAGATGATGATTTCATCTCCAAGGGGTAAATATTTTTGGAGGGAAAAGAAGAAAGCTACTTTTTAATTTTATTTTTGACTTATATCCTTATACATTTACTCAAATTTTGAAGTGTGAGAACTAGTTGCTTGTAGAATTACAATTCACATTCAATGAGTACCCACTTTGCATACATTCAAGTAAACCCACACCAAGAAAAAATTAGGATACATGAAAAGGTTGTGTTTCTCAAAGGAATGTGTAAGGGAAATAAATATTGTAGAAAGCAAGCAAAAAGAGAGTAAAAATGGCGTTGCAACATAATATTTACAAGAAGATGGTGTTAGTATAGATATGCCTGTAATGCAAGTGCAAGCGAAGTGACTAGTTCCCTCAATTCTTTGTGTTGTAAAATGTAGAAATGATATAGAGATGGATAATGATGTGGAGAAGACTAGAGAATTATTGTACCAAGTATGTTGCAAAATCAGAAGTGAAGAAGATATTAAGGGAAAATATGATGAGTTGTGATGTAATAGAGGAGAAAATCAAATTATTAGGATTTAAACCCAATTTATGGTGTAAGTTTATGGATCAATTAAGATGATTACCCGTTGAAGGGTTTAGATTGATTAGATATGATTGATTAAGTTGTCTTGACCAACTCAATTATAACTAATCAACAAGAAAAAAGATTAGGAAATGTAAATTGTCTAACCTTTTTTAAGTTGACTTCGGTGATCAAACTTGATATAATCAACCTTATCCTAAGGACATTAGTTGGTCAATGATATGTACACATAGATGATCTTTTATTATTTTATATGATGAGAAATTATATGAATAATTTTCTCATGTTATCAAATGTCATAATGATTTTTGTAAAAATCCCCAACTTTGGTTGAATTTCTTTCTATCCTAGCAATGAAAAAAATTTAGTAATGAATATGTGGAAGGAACAAAAAAAACTTAGTGTAATCATTATGGAGATTAATTGTTGAAGAGTGGAAAACTGAAAAAGAGTAGTAGTGGGAAAAAATAAAGTCCAATATTAAAAAAAAGGTTCAATAGTATTAACAGGAATATAGAAGTTGCATCATAGATGGGGATTTAAAAGTAGAATTATAGAAAACATTTGTAGGGGGATAAGAGGAAGAAATGAGAGTTAGTAAAAACCATTAAGATAAAGTTGTTGTAGATGGTAGAAACAATGTTACCAATAATGAAAGAGAAAATAACAAAATTAACCAAAAAAAAATATTTTCAAGAATAGAATATTGCAAAATTAAAAGACAATTGAATAAAGAAACGATTATATAATAAAGAATACAAAGTTTGAAAAGAATAAAAAATAAGAACTAAATTAAAATAATAACATTAGTTATGAATTTATTAACCACTCACATTTATTAACACCTCTATGTGAATCAGAGGCTCATTACAATTTACAATCAAAGGAGTCTAATGCATCTTTCACCCTACAAAAATTAACATCCGAGTATTTTTATTTTCAATTCATGAGAAGTTTTATAAAGTTGTTTGTTTTAATACTTTCAAACTTAAAAGTGATATTGTTCCTTAATATCCGAGTAATAAAGCATCTTAAAGGATTGAAAGAAGAAGAAACTTCATATGATTTTTCTTCAGCACCCAATGTCCTTGAAGCCTACAGAAATTTTAATAATTTTATATCAAAATATTATAAAGACTTTGTGTTCTGACATTCTAAGGCGTGACATTTGTATCTTGTGATTGAAGTTTGATTTTGATATATTATTTGTAACATGGAAAATCTTAAAGGTTAATATTTGTAAGTGGGCTAATTTTCCATGTTTTTCTTAAAAAAATTGGCCATTTTCAATTTTGTTCTAAAAATGATTCGCCCAAAATTTATAGTATACAATTATTTTACCTTAAAATTATCAAAATTTTACAAAGACTATATATAAAATTATTAGGAATTTGCATGTTTTTACAGAAATATCAACAAAAAGATTTATAATTTGTAATTTGGAGACTAATAAAATTCACTAAAATTTCCAAACTTTAAAACAAATTTTCAACCTTAAAATTTTCCCAGATTTATAGCAATATCCATTCAATATTCCTACCTATAGTCAATCAAATTGAATTAACACTCAAAAAATAAATGACTTTCAATGCTAAATATGAATGAGATCTTAAACCCGAAACATTAAATACTTGAAAATTTGACCTCACAACCAGAGAATATGAAAAGGTACGTAGAATCACTTTCATAATTGAGTTTTGACCGTACACCATATTGTTGAACAATTTTGAGTTTAGAATTACGAAAACCATGGCTTTTGAATATAAACAATGGAGAGTAGTTCTAATTTTAGAAATTAAATTAATTCACGATCATTGGACATCTCTAGTAATGGAATGTACTATAGTTCAATTAAAAATTATAATATTGATAGTGTAAGGAGTCTTTTGTCTCCTCATAAATTTGGTTTTGTGTGTTTATAATGGTTTGTTAGCATAAAATACATGAAATTCAATCATATCATTATCACATAGTTCGGAATTGCTATATTTATTTATATAATTATAGTGAAATAAAAAAGTAAAATATTATAAATTTTAATATCATATTCATGTAATTTATTATTAATATTGTAATAATAAATTATAATAATAATAATAAGAAAAATAAAAATAAAAATAAAATGTAAAATAGCATTATAATTTTAATATTATGCTTATGTAATTTTATTATTATTATTATTATTATTATTATTTTTTGTATGAGGGATGTTTGTAAAAATTAAAATTAAAAATTATGTTATAAATAGAAAAATAATGTAGCTTATAATTAAAAAAATTGAATATATTGTAAAGTAATTAGAAGTAAAACAAAAATGTGTGAATCAGATATTTAAATCTTATATTTTTCAAAAATACTTCAACAATAGATTTAAATAAATTATTTGAACATCTATATTAAGTAAGTTATGTCCATATCAACTCATATATATCTATATATATAGAAAAAATTTAAGTTTTTATTGTTAAAATCTTTATTTGGTCCTATATATACTCTATTTACCATTCAAAAATACAATTTAAACGATAAAAAATAACACATTGTATTTTGCACTCTAAAAGACTTTGCACATGAAGAAATTTGATCCCTCTCGGCCTCATGTTAGATCATTACTATGGAGATTCTTAATGGTAAATAAGCTTTGTGGTACATTTAAAAAAACTTGTAGCAAGAGAATTAATTATGGAGATTTTTTGACATTACCATGGATATTCATAATCTTAAATAAGCTTTAGGGAAATATGATGAGCCAATACTATGGCTTATCAATATCACATGCCCAAAAAAAAACACATTTCATATCATTTTTTCTAATTAATCAATTTAATTAAAAAGAAAACATAACTAATAAAATTCAACCTTTGATTTGTGCAGTTTACTAAAATATCCTAAAATATTTCATAAAAAATAAATCACTACTATTCACCTAATAATTATTAATAATTAAATTAAAATTCTTAAAACCCTATTCTACGTATCTATTATAATAATAAATAATTTCTAACAAATAAATTAGTTATAAAAATACATTTACTAAAAAATAGTTTAATTATTAATAATTAAATTTAAATTCTTAAAACCCAATTCCACACATCTATTATAATAATAAATCATTATAACAAATAATAATAAATCATTAGAACATTATAATAAATCATTTTAACAAATAATTCACTTATAGAAATACTTTTACTAAAAGAAATCTGTCTACGCTAGTGAAACTACTGCAAATTTCATTTTGTTTGTATCTTCCTGCACTATAAACCATAGCTACCAAGTTCGGCCGTACTGGCCATAAAAATTCGGAAATATGGCAGTACGATCCGATTTGGTCGCAAATTCGGAAATTAGAATTCGGTAAGGTTTTTTTTTAAATAAAATTTTTATATTATTTTTTTTTATAATAAATCTTAAATGGTAGGTTAAACTTATTAACTTATTACAATGATGATGGATGGAATTTGGTAAATAAAAAATTTTATATTAAAAAAATTTATAATAAACTGTAAAAGGTATTACAGGAATATTTTTTTTTTTGAATCTAGGATAATCGGTAACTAGTGAGAGTTATCCTGAACAGACCCAGGATCAAAAAAGTATGTCAGGAATATTAAAGTTATGATGGAATTTAGTAAAATGGTATGTTAAGAATATTACAATTATGATAAACTATAAATGGTATATTAAGAATATTATAATTATAATGAAATTTAGTAAAATGGTATGTTACTAATATTACAATTATGATGGAATTTAATAAAAAAAATTGTTAGTATAAAATTTAATATTTAAAAAAAGAAATTTCTATATTGTTTAAAACATAAATTTTTATATTAAAAAAAATTACATTTACTATTTAATTTGATAAAGATTTTTGTTAATATATATATATATATAAAATAAAAAATAGAAATTTGTATATTAAAAAATATAGTAAATAGTAAATTGCATATTAAAAAAGTTACAGTTGTAAAAAACAATAAATTATATATTAAAATATAGTAAAAAATAGTAAGTTTATATGTGTTAAAAATAATAAATTCCTATAACAAAGAAAAATAAATTCTTATTTATAAATATTTATAAAATATGTAGTCTCCAATTTTTTCTATTTGAATTTTATACTTCCCCTATTTTCCACTAGTAACAAAATCGAAATGATGAATTAAAGTTGGGGTGTGTTTCTCCCTTCCTCTCTGTTGGGGTATGTTTCTCCCTTCCTCTCTGTTTTGAATTGAGTAGAATGCATATCTGGACTAACAAAATCTACACTGTAAACAACTCTTTGAAAGTGTGTTTTACTGGAAACGCTAAATCTACAAGGAGAGAATTATGTTGTTTTAGTTATTAATTAATAATGTTGTTATTTTTTTATTTTTAAGGGTTATATTAAAATTTAGGATTTGAGAATATGATTTTTTTTAAATATATATTAGAATATAGATTTTTTTTTTAATTTAAAAATAATTTAATTTTGAAATATCTCTACTTCCGAATTTTTCCGTATTGTATTTTAAGTAATCGAATTTTTTCCGTATCGAATCGAATTCGAATTCGTATTCGAATTCGAATTTGGTAACTATGCCATAAACATGCCTCTAAAAATTTAAACACAAATAATAAATCAATTCCACATTTACTAAAAAATAATTTAATTATTAATAATTGAATTAAAATTCTTAAAACCCAATTCCACACATCTATTATAATAATAAATCATTATAACAAATAATAATAAATCATTCGAAAATTATAATAAATCATTTTAACAAATAATTCACTTATAAAAATACTTTTACTAAAAGAAATCTGTCTACACTAATGAAACTACTGCAGATTTCATGTTGTTTTGTATCTTCTTGCACTATGAACATATAAATGATGCCTCTAAAAATTTAAACACAAAAATAAATCAATTCCAAACACAAAAAAACCCTTTAATAAAAAATCGCCACAAAATAATACGTAAAGGTTTCTTTTCTCTTTTCGTCAACGAAATGCATCTCTTCGTAATATAATTAAATTCTGGCCAATAAAATACTTTCACTTTTCTCAATTTTAAAGGCGGCTCTTCCAGTAAAGACACTTTTCTGAATTAAAGGCAGCTCTTCTGGTAAAGAGAAATACAAACAATATAAGTCAAGTCCAGGTGATATATATAGAATATTTGTTTATGGATCACAAGTGGTGTTTCAATCAAATTGTTGATGCCATATATTAATCTGTGTCCATACTTTTGTCAACCACATTGCGTATTTAACCCTATATATTCATTGACGTGCATACTTTTATCAATTTAATTCTATATATTCATGTTTGTGGAGATTTTTCTCAACAACCATATTATGATTTTTGTTTTTTCCCTGAAAAGTAATAGAAGGTACTTCCATGCAGCTCTCACAATATGTGTTTTCTAAAGATAGTGGAAGGGACATACATGCAAATCAGGAACCATTCATTCATTTCATATTCAAAGTTGTAAGCACGAGATTTAAGATTTAGAGGCCATACAATTAATTTAATAAATTTTTTCCATTATTAAGAAGTGAATTACTAGTGTACATCTAGGTCTTTCTTCCAATACCTCTATTTTACATTACCTTACTGAGTGCATTCTCATGTGATTTATAATGAAGATTGAATATACATCACTTATACCTAGTGCTCATGAGAAATGATACCTTTTATAGTTGATGTTTTTTAAATTTAATAGGTATAAATATTTTTTTATATTCTAAGTGGGTTTCATAGTTAAAAATATATAATTTTATAAGTTAAAAAAAAAAAAAATATCAAAAGTTAAAATTTATAAGTGCATACAATATATCTTTGTAATTTTTAATAATTAAATCGATATATAGCAGGTTCAATTCCCCTTATATCTATTAGGGTAATTGAGTCGACTAGATGTGAGGCCTTTTGGAATAAACCCTTAAAAATATTATTCGAAGGAAATAAAAAATAAAATAAAATGAAAAAGTATATATATATATATATATATATATATATATATATATATATATATATATATATATATATATATATATATATATATTTATAAATTTTAATAATTAAATCAATATATATATTGATATTTTTTATAAACATTTTTTTTTATATATCAGTTTAATATATAATATATAAGTAAGATATTATTATTATTATTATTATTATTAAATTTTAAATATTTAATTTTAGAATTCAAGTTTTTGTGATTTTTTGGTTTTTACATTGTTCTCTACTTAAGTTTCTGTCATGATTTTTATCTTCATCTTGCCTTAATGATGAACCACACTCTCTAGTTCTAAACCTGTGAGTATAATTTTCTCCTATGTGATTTCTATAAAAAAAAAAACTTTTTCTTAATTTAATTTAATTTTAATAAATTTTAAATGCTATTTACAAATATTAAGTGTAAAGAGTTTTCATGGTTTTTGAAAAAATAACATTGTTTATTATGTGTGGGGTTTTTGAAATTAATTTTTTTCCCAAACTTACGTTGGTTTTCTATAATTAAAAACACAATTTTAAATCTTAATTGATTGTCAAGGATTCCTAACTAGTTATTAAAATAATAATTGATCATTTAAAACTGAAAGAAAACAATTAAGGTTAATTGCCATTTGAATTAAACAAACATTAGCACACTTTCTGCCAAATTTCCTTTCATCATATTAAAAAAATTGAATGACAAACAGTTGTGCAAAACCCACCATATCATTAAATCTAGAACTCTTTTTGAAAATATGAATCTAAGTCGCTATACTTTTCTTTATATCATTTCATTACAGGACAATGCTTTATATGTAACGTTATAAAATATATAGCTTTACGATAAATGTCTTTGAAAGTATATTATATTAAAGTTATAAAAAAATATTATTTAAAGTGAATACTTCAACAAATATCAAAATATTTAAATATAATTTTAAAAACTGTAAAAAATAAAAATAAAAATAATAGGTTATTTTTTATATTTAAAATATATTATATTTATTATTTTTATAAAATTTTATGTGTGGTTTTATGGAATAAATTATAAAATTTTATATGTGATTTTATGCAATAAATTATTTTGCTAACTTATTATAGTTTATTTTTTCTTATCACTTTAATGATATGTTTTTATTACATTTTTATGTTCATAGGTGTGTTTATTTTGAAATAGGTCTTCTAGAATTTTAATTTAATTATCAATAATTATGATACTTTAGAATATGTTTAGTAGTACCCAAATATCAATGATTGTGATTTATCTTAAAAGTAGTTTTTTTTTTTAATTAATTAAAAAAATGTTATAAGAACATGAATTATGGTTGGTTTTTTAGGTATGTGGTATTAGTAAGTAATGGTATTTTCCCATGTTATTGTAGTAAATCATATTTACAAATAAAGAATTTACATAGTAAAATGGGGGTGAATCTTCATGCTTAAGAATCTTGTTACATGTTTTTTTTAAATGTATATAAGTTTAACTCATATACTAAGTTTTTTATAATTATTAAAGATAATAATTTAAAATAAAGTTATAATTTAGTTAATTTTTTTGTAATTTCAATATTAGTAATGTTGGATGTATCATGAGGTAAATGTTTTCATGTCTATTGGCATTTATGAGCCATTTAATTTATATGGAGGTCATAGTTATACCTTTTTAAAGAAAAACATAAACGCTCGAAGTTGACATCAATGAAGCATTTTGAGAGTGAGTTGGGAAAAAAATTAACATGTTGAAGAACTTTTGACTTTGAATTTTTTTTAAACATGTTAAATCAAACATATATTAGGAGATCAATTAGTAGAGAATGAAGGTCCACAAGGTGATAAGAAAAATTTGTGCATGATATATTTTGTGGATTGGCTAACCATAATATTCTTACTTATATATAATTATAACTATGTGCGTTATATACAAGTGGTAATTATGGTTAATTGAGTTGTTGGTATGGAAAAATAGTTGATATCTTCCCCACTCAAATTTAAATCACACAAGGGACATCTTAATCTCTTGAAAAGATAAATTCATGTGACACTTTTGAGTATATAATGTGGCACTAGCTTGCTACCAACAACCTCTTTCTTTCCTTTCTAGGCTAAGAAGGTTGTACAACATTAAGGGAAAATACTACCTCATTGCCTAATTTCTTAAGGCTATAAAAGATCACATTTTCCTCAATCTTACAACTCCTTAATTATTAAAGGTGTACATGGATCATCAGTAAATCCAATAGATGTATTGATATACTTACCTACCATTGTATTTAATATGAATATATCATCACATGTCATTATAGTTACATGGGAGGTCATCGACTCATCATTTGTGAAATGTTTTCACATTATTAAAAGCCCTTTCTAAAGGCCTTCAACCACACTTGCACAACAATGACGATGTGCATGCACCATGGAGAAAAGTTAATGAATCACCCATATTCAAGATATGTATTATGTGAGGAGATGCCAACCTTTTTAGTATAAAGTTTTTGGACAAGTGTACCAAAAGGGCTTGCCTAAGTTGTTGGTGACAAACAACCTTAACAATAGAAAGTGACGACCAATATTCTCTTCAAACCTACAAAACAAACAATGAAAACCCTATAGCAAATAACATGCAAATATAAAATAACATATAACACACAATGATATATTAAGAACCCAATGGAAATAACGAAAATTTAAATTTATTATTAAAAATCAAAATGACTACACCTAATGAGGAGAAAGGGCAGAATTGGGTCTATAGATCTCCCTTCAGTTGATGGGTCCTTTGTAACCCTATGCTTCAACTACATCTTTAATATTCTCTCTCTTAAAATGTGTGCAATGGGAAAAAATAAGTGAAGGCTTGAACTGAAAGTGGGAACTCAAATGTCACTGGATGATAATGAGGAGGATTAAAATGTTCATGATGAGGAATGAGGGAAAAAACCCTCTATTTATAACATAATATTGAGATAGATCTAGATTTAGAAAATAATAAAATATTATAGACTAAATCAAAATCTAACTCTTATGGATATTTATTATATTTTTTAGAGAGGGAAAGATATTTGAAATGGTCAAATATCTTTATTTAGAAAGCTTTTAAAGCAAATAACAAATAAAAACTGATTTATTAATTAATTTATGATGATTAAGTCAAATATGAATTACAATAATTATTAAATAATGATTTATTTAGTTATTCTTGAGTGGTTAAGTAAAAAATGGTTAGAAATAATTATGAAATAATTATTTAATAATTATTTTGAGAGAATAATAAATACATAATGATCTATTTAATTACTTTCATGGGGTTTTTTGGAAATAATATAGGAAAATGATTCACTAAATTATTTCCTAAGGTGAAAGTGGGTTTTAATGTGTAAAAATCCATCCTACATGGTGTATTTTGATCAACCTAATAGGAAATCACTAGGTGATCATTTTTTGGGCGATAATATATTCCCCCCCAATGTAAGAGTGTTAGGATCAAATCGTGTGACTGGAATACATTGTAGGTTCACTTTCACGAGACAACAAATGGAAGTCATAAATATAGAAAGAGTGTTGAAGCAATAAGGGGAAGGACTGAAATTGGAGGGGGAGAGACCTACTTGTCAACTAAAAGTGTCTTTTTATGATGAGTACAAGATCTCAATGAGGTAGGGGAGGCATACCCATACCGACCGATATAACTTAGCACAAATGATAATTATGTACCCAACAATGTGAGTTTGAGCAACAAAGTACATGATACATGATATGTTTGCATCAATTGGGCCAAAAAGTGATACAATGATATAATAAGTCCTATATACATAATTCCCTCGATAATAGAAGTCAAGAATGATACAATGAAATCTATTGATCTGAGTACATAGGACATAATGTCCCCAAGCTGATATGAGGGGGACATCACAAACAAAGAAGCCATATTGAAAAGGAAAGGGCTCAAAAGATCTGAATGGACCATTTGAAATATCGGTACATGTTGTGGGCTCTGCGATTGGCACAAATCGAGCTAGTCAAATCAACGAAACTGCATTTGAGGCTAGATAATGGTTTGCTAACATCCGAGCATGTGGGTGGCTACCTAAAGGGCCACCCCCTCATGAGGTATGCAAGATCTCACACACACCAGGAAATGTTGGGATAATATTCTAGGTCACAAGACCATCAAGTGTACGATTCTCGATCATGTGATAATGAGATAGAGTCAAGCACACGAGAAACAACTAAGTTAAAGGGAGAAAATGATTCCCTTTTCTTGATCTGAGGGACCAAATAAGGATGAAGGCTGGAACCAAGGTACAACACCATTTAGACCACTCTCCTTAAATAAATGAGTTGATTTCGACTTAAGGGGGTTTGCCAGAGTTGAGGCAATGAGGAGTCCTCAACGAAGGCATGAGGATCATAACAATGTGACTGATAGATACTGACACCAGAGATGATGATGGGGAAATAAGGGGACCAGTGGATTGATGACTTCCCTTGTTAGAGAATAACATGCAACCTTCAAGGTTGACCTGAAAATGGTTGACACAATTCTGGAGGGGACAGTTAGTTACTTAGATGGAGGCTTTTCAAAGACATATCAAGATAGCTAGAGGCCAAATGTGAGAAATATAGGATGAATGTGACACATAGAGGGATAATATATTATAAAAAGACTCAATTTAATGCTAAACAGACTCCAAGGATGTAGGGGAGACTCCTCTCTGATGATTTGAATAAGGGTGACTCAATGATGTTGCCACATAGGAAAGGCCCAAAGGGGACCATGAAAACATGAGTAAATGATGGTTTCTCATGATGAAACTCGACACATAAGTCAACAAGTGCAAAGAAAATATGGTGTGAGAGTATGAGAGACTCATATGAAGAGATTCAATTTTAATAGGAAGCAAAGTGATACCTCATCAAAAAAATGAAGAGAGGCCCATTATAGAGCTTGATAAGATATTTCCAATGGTTTTGATGGTTCGTCAAACCAAGCTATAGTTTTCTCATAATGGTCAAGGGAAAAATTAGGGTTTTCCTATAAAAAGGGCTTCTCGCCCCCAATTCCAATTCATTTGCACATTGAGTTGTTTGATAATTTGAAGAGGAGGAGGAGGCCCTAAATCTTGGCAAGCTCGTAGTGAAAAAACCAACCATTGGATTTCAGATTTGTGATTTTTAGGTTGGTAGCCTTAATTGTCTAAGTAGCCTAAATGCTTCTTGGATGAATGGTTCCTGGTGAAGAATCAAGGAAATAAAAATGAGGGAATGAACTACTCGATGAGGTGTAGAATCATCCCTTCCCACCACGTCAAAGATGGGGACTGGGTGGTAAGTGTGGTATCAGATAGAGTAGAATATTTGATGATATGTTATTAATCATCTATGATATGCGATGTGTATATCCCTCACTAGAGAGACTGGTAGGATAAACTATCCTTGGAATGAGAGGACAATTAACCATACCTAGATCATTTGTATCTTAAGCTAAGACGTATGTTAATTAAGTGAGAAGGTGGTTAGGTGTGCCATCATGCCCACAAGAATGAGATATCCCCTGCCCCCCCCACCCACCCACTCCCCCCCCCCCCCACACAACATATCATGATGGAGGAGACTTATTAGGTATGAAAAGGTGATAATGATGCCCCTAATTGGATGATTTTGTGGAGCACCATTGTGTTCCAAGTGCTCAAATAAGTGATTCAAGCATTTGGACCTACTTGAACAAGAGTTTCTAGAGGATGATGATTAGATGGGGGCATAGGTGCCCCCTAATTATGTATGAATGGTTATAGCATGTTATAGATATGCCAAATGTATTTAGAATAGTGGACTCTAAACACTTATTATGGATATTTTGATACATAATATGATTATGCATAGTTTTATGATGTTGTTGCCATTTGTTACTTATGGTTATCTTCATATCGAAATAATGGATGGATTTAGTAAGAGAGGGAAATGGTGGAGTACCAATATCACTTGGTACTACATGTATGAGTCAAATGGATTGAATTTCTGAGTTTGCATGCATGGTGTCACCGTACCAAAAAGTGGCTATAGATATGATGAATTGATGCCCGCCTAGATGACACTGTGGTTGAACAACAACGTTAATGGGACTAGGTTTTTGACATAATATGTAGGGATGGTTAAGTGGATCGACCTCATGGTGATCGAAAATTATATGGGACTGTAGAAGTTCTTCGAAATGGGGAAGTATAGTGGCACCAGAGTCGACACTAGTAGATGTGTCACAAGGGTTGGGGAGAATTACTTCTCGACTCTCGAAAATGGATGCTGCCCTACACAAAAATTGAGTGGACATGTAATGGCCACAAGGTGGATATGGTTTGAATTATTGGGTTCAAAGTAAGGGGTAATTTAAGTAATCATAATCATGGGAGACATAGTGCACATATGGATCACATATAAGGGGATACATATGACAAATGGATGCAAAATCCACTAATGTTGAGACCGAAGTGTCTTTAGAAGATGGTTCGAAAGAAGCATAGTAGGAAACTCCCAAAGAGTTTGAATAAATTCATTCCATGGATGAGGAGATGTAGAGAATGTATGTTGAATTATATATCTTCTCGACATTAGGAGGGGGAATAATGTTCGTATGTATCACATAAATCACAATGGTGGTTCATGCGTAATGATTTATTTTTCTTGATAGAATCAAGTAAGGTGATTTGTACCTCTCAGATATCAGGGTTGGGTTGAATACCTAATTCTGAAACCATGATCTTAGCATGGGATAGGTCGGGACAATTATTGGTGGCATGCCTAAGAACACTACATAGAGAAAATGGAGGAGTAGGCTTTACTGGTTTACTAGGAGTGGTTGTCACTTGGGTTTCCTTTTCCTTTTCCCCCATTTCGGGCCTTCCCTCCACACTAGATGCTTTTGAAAGAGGAGTAACTTTTGGCTTAGGTTGTCATGGAACAACAGTAAAGGAAGGGGTGGTGGGAACAAGTTTTACCAGAGTCAAATCCATGTAAGGTTTGAGCTGGTTAGGAGGAGTGTTTGTAGGAGGATTGATATACCAAACAGGGATCACTAAAGTCATGTTAGGAAGACTCAACATAACCATTACAATAGTATAAAATATTCTTGGTAGCAAGAATAAGAAAGGTATATGGCTAAAGGGGTAATGTTCTAGAGGAGCTTTTCTAGAAGGAGAAGGACCAGAAGGAAAACCGCCTGTAGGGAAATGGCTTCAAGGAATGGTTCCTAAAGGACAAGTTGAGTCTTGAGCAATGGATTGCTAGGGACCTGATTGCTGGGAAGATGTATTAGATTTCTTGTTTGCAACCCATGACACTTGAAGCATGAAAACAATTGAAGATCTAAGCTTATTCTTAACATACATTGGGCCAAAACAAGCCCCAAGCAACGTGGAATTGTTATAGACTCCATGGGAAACATCGTTAAAGGTAGGGGTGGTATTGGTGCCTTCCATTTATGAAATGATATTTTGAGGACAAGTTTGAGATTGAGGGTCATAGTAGGTCAGTTGATCGATGTGAAAATCTTTCCATTATGGGGAAATCACATCTTATGGAAAGTAAAATATGTGACTGTTGACATGGTATACATGAATCTATAACCAACCAAGAGGTTATAATCAAGAGGGGTGTCGATAACTTTGATACAAATCATGGCCATCTTTCTAGCAACAGTGATTGGGAAATTTGATATAAACCAAGAGGTTGCAAGGGGTGATCGTCCCATGCAAAAAGAGCGATGGTGGATGGTGATAGGTTGGGTGAACCAATTTTCTTCTAGACACTAGCAACCATCGTAGAAATGGACACGCCTTCGTCAACTATTCACCATTGAAAAATGACATTTTTCTATAGAGACTAGAATCTCAAAAGAAATAGAGGCGGGGAGGAAGGGTGATCCACTTTATCAACATTAAATATGATCAATGAATCATTAGAAGGATTCACAATGGCCACAACATATAGCATACCTTTTCATCGGGATGGGAACGTTTGGAGAACTTCTAGCGTTGACATTGTTGTAAGATATTGCACCAAGTCATCTACTATACTATAAGTGTGGGTGGCTTCAAAATTAGGAGCATTTTATGTAATTATCCTTTGGTGATCTTAGGGTGAACCTCTACCTTAAGTTGAGGGATCTGTGAGGTACCATTTGGTGACAAAATGGGCTTAGTGGAATTTTTAGGTTGAGAATGAGTCTTTGACTTATTAGGAGGATTTTAATACTAACACAATTGAGTCTAGATGTTGATATTTTTGGAATTCATCATGAGAATCTCATAATTTCCATTCCTATGTTGTGAAGGTTGATGAGCTAGAGGATTATGGCCAGCTTGAGCGACCACATATCCTTGGTGACAGAATGGATTAGTAAGCATTGTCAGTTGCATGGAAAGAGGAGGGGGTTGAGCGATGGGTTGCTTCCCTTGAGAAGAATCTTCTTGAGCTTCCCATTCCTAATGCATCTAAGGGAGAAGGAGAAATTCATTAGTGTAATGGCCATAAGTCTCAGAAGAAGCACAAGGTTTATTTTTCCTAAGAGCCTTGTTCTTCTAGGGTTTCCCTCCCTACTTTTGAATTACGGGATTGGACTTATCACCCTTATTGGCATTAGGTTGTATACCTTGGTTGTCATGATTACTTTAAGATGGTTGATTCTAGTTACCCTTCCCCTTGTTCCTTTGCTTGGGGTTGGGGGGAATGGTAGCACTCTAATGAGCATATACTTGACTCTGTGGAGGTAGATTTTGCTGTGGTAGAGATGGCTGAGGCATGGAAGGTTGAGGTGTTGGTGTCATTGGGGTTCGAGTGCTAGCAAGTGAAAATGGATAATGAGGGTTTGTGGTAACATTTTCATAACCAATTTAAGCAACAATTGGTCCTGGCATCGATTGATGTGAATGGGAAAATACATATGACATGTTTTCACCTTCGCAAGAGCTAACATTTGAAGGATCACGGGGATAAGCATAAGTTGAACTGGTCCCTCCCTCGAGCTGACCAAAACTCATAGGAGGTTGAGAATATTGCGATGGGTGGTGGTATGAAATGGATCCAATGATACCATCGGCGGCATGAGATTCCCCCAACACAGAAGCAACACCTGACCTAAGCAGATCGAGAAGGATGGTATAAACATAACTTGACTAGGCATATATCAAATCATATTTCAGAGCTATTTGGAGATCTTCTTCCTTGGTTTGACGGAAGTGAGAAGCGACATATTTAACTATGGCAGCCAAGAGGGTTCTCAAAAGCCAATCCATATCGACATGATATTTGAACTCAAGACCTTTATAGAGGCTTCTCCTTCTGCATCATTCTTGTACATGGTCAAAAAGACGAGTGACAAAAGTTTGATGGAAATAATTCAATAGTTTGGTATTAGTGTCATAATGAAGAGGTAATTATAAATTTGATAGGAAGGCATTAGCAAGAGTCACAAAGGTAGAATGAGAGGCATGCAATTGGTCAACACACCACTTGGTAGCAGCTCCAATTAGAGTGTGTTGAAAGAGACGAAATTCTCCCTGTATCATTCAAATGATTAGGAAGACTATGTTGTTTCTATGGTCATATAGGAAATAGAAGTTTGAGAACCAAGGATCAATTAATCAAGTTCCTAGTATGGTCTCCAAAATTTGTTGACGGGAAAAGTTTCTTATGTGTCACTGCCAACTTTCTCGAATCTCACTACAAAAGTGAAATAATAGGACTATGCTCAGGGTTTAATTCCCTAAAATAAACTACAATTATATACAATAGATTTATACATTAAAGAAAATGAAAATTGTTTATAGCAATGAAACAAAATGAAAAGGAGATAATATCAATAGTCATGTACACTATGTAAACTAATTAAATTAAAATTTAAACAAACTAACAACAAGATAATAAATGAATTTATAGGAATAGTATTATGATAATAATGTGTTAGCAATAAGACCACACAAGTGTGTCATGAAATCTGACATAAATTGACTGACAATTTCAGTGGCTAATATCAGAAAAAATTGCTCATATAAATTAACAATATAAGTAGATTTCTTTTGAGAAATATTCCAAAAAGATGAAGGCTATCAAATGTTGATGTTATTAATAGAAATATGAGTACAAAGTATTATCTTGGTTGATTTCTATGAGAATCTAGACTAGAAATTAATTCTAGAATGTCTAGGATGTGAAAATACTAATACATAGACACTCGAAATGGAAAAAATTAAGACAAGTGTTGCGAAACTTGGACTCTTTCAATAAGATTGGATTAGCAATATGTTCTACGAAAAGTGCACTAGTTGGCATTGGTATAAAAAATTTCATACTTTCTAACCGTGCAAAATAATGAAATAAATAAAAAACAACCTTAATAAAGGAACCATAATTTAATAAGCTCACTTTCTTCACATCACACCTTGAAGGACTTCTATTGTCACCAAAACAAGTAAGATCTTGTACTCTAGAATAAATTAATCAAAGGAAAAATGACACTTTAAAATTTATGTATACCTCTCCTCACTAATATTTTTCATCATCCCTTTTATGCCGTCTATTTGGTTTTATATCCTCCTTGGGTAGCTTGACAGAAAAATTGTTTTAAACTAATGTTTATATTATGTTAAACCCTTTTCCCTTTTAATTCAAGTGAAGGAATTTAGAAGGGGTCTTCTAATTAATTAAATTTATATTAGTAAGTGGGGTCCCTAATCATGTCCTTGAAATATTTCCATTAACCTTGTAACTCCCATATATGTGTGTGTGTGTGTGTGTGAACATCATCACCATAGAAATAGTGCATAAGGAGCATCCCAATATTCATCATCATATATAAACAAACATGTGAAGCAACCATAGTGTCTCCCATCAACAATAATTTCATCAAAATATATACCAAAGTGAAAAAAAAAAATGTGTTGTCTCAAAAAACATGATAATGTCTTGTAGCTTGAAATATGTCCAAGTAAAATAAAGCAAAAACATATCATGCCAAATAAATAACTCAAGTTAGCTCGGGTGGTCGGCTAGGGTCAGCCATGTAAAATGGTATTTTCTACTCCTTCCCCTTTTTTCCTTGTATCTTCAGGTGCATGTATTGGAAGGAGATTTCTCCCCTGCCGCCCCACCCCCCTTCAGTTGTAACTTTCCCAATGCAATATGAGCATTGGAATTTGGGGGTTGTTGAGCATGGAAAGAAGTGGCATGAGGTAGTACAAAAGGTATATGAGGAGGAATGATCATAGGCTGAACTAGGTAATGAAAAATAGTATGCCAATGTGTAAAGTCAGATCTGGGCCTGACAAGGTTGGTCTCCCAACCATCATTTTATACTGGCTACTATTGAGATACATGAGCTTCTATAATTTCCATGATGCTAGGATGTGGGAGAGGTGCATTTTGTGAAGCACGTGGTTTAGTAGGAGGGGTAGGAGGACCTCCTGGGTATAGATGACTTGTCTGAGTCAGTGTATTGAACTCCTCAGAGTCTGCATAAAAGCGTATGGAAAATTTGATTCTCTTATTCTTGTTCTGCCTCCATGATACATTTGTTCTTCTAGCTTTCCCACTTTTATTATGCTAAGAACCTATGTAAAATAAACTCTTAGTGTATTGTAATTAAGAAAATATGTCATGACACCATTAATTTCTTGAGCATAAATATATAATCAATGAAATGAAGTATTTCTTGAAGTCATGTATCACATAAATGATGGAGTATTTTTCATATACACACAAGGTAAAATAAATAACATGGGCGAGGGAATTGTCCATGCATACAACGCGAACAAGTTTTTGAATAATATGTTTATACAATGTATATGATAGGAGAAATGAGATTTTTTTTGCGCCCACGTAACCTATTTACTAATACATCATGTAACTATATGTAAAGAGTAAAGTGCATGGTGTTGTAATGCACTGGTATGGAGGGCAGACTATGAGATGTTTGTTTACATGATAGGTGAAAGTATGTTGGTGTATATAAAACATAATATGCAACAGATATACCTTGTAATGGGGAACACATAAAGTATTTGTGCATGAGAAAATATAGTACAAAATTCAGAATTTATCTTTGTTGCTTCATAGTGGCCATGAATATCAGCATGGAGGAACACTTGGATACAAGTTTGGGAAAATAAAATGAGTAGATATATGATTGAAGTTAGCAACCTATTTGAGAGAAACTCTTTGATTGGGTAGGTTTGGTCACCTGTGAGCAAATTGAGGGCTGAGCTTTACGTTTTATTTCCTAAATTGAATTTCCTAGCACTTCATTTTGAGGGTGATAATAGAAATGGAAGAGGGTAGGGGATGATGTCTAAGCATGGGAGACTTCAAGTGATAAATATGTCAAAGGGAGTGTTTTTTGCACACAAATGTTGGTCTCTTTGAATTTTCTAAGCGACAAACTATAAGTTTAATGAGCACATGAATATTATGTATAAGTAAAATAAAATTGTAATCACAATATTCCAAAAGATCTTCTATAAGTTTAATGAGCACATGAATATTATGAATATTATGTATAAGTAAAATAAAATTGTAATCACAATATGCCAAAAGAACTTTTATAAATTTGTATTGATGTGTTGCTAAAACGGTTAAGGTGAAAATAAAAAATGAAACCCGAATGGAACAGCACAAATAAAATGCAACATTATACCATATGTAATACAACCAAAATGCACTCATATTTAAGAATTGGGGAATGTGTGTTGGGTGGCCAAAATTTGAGGCCAAAATTTTGTTCAAACCTATGTCTAATATGTTTCATATGCCCTTGAGTTGGTTTCTAGTGGTTCCTCTCAACGGTTTTGAGAGCCATATTGAGCTCCAAAGTTCAACTTCTTCCTCAAGAGAAAAACATGCACCAACTACCTCTTCTCGGTTGTAAGTTCTGACACACTCCTTGGGTTGTAGCGAGGTAGAAATATGTTTATTCTCGTAACTATAGTTAGAACTCGAATATATCACCATATGATCCACGTAATCTCACCATAGTGATGGCACAAGCTCATAATTTATATTCATGTTGTAAACTTTATAAAGTAGATTAATGTTTACATTGTGTGATTGAGACCGTTAAATACCAATTTGGTATGCATGCCATACAACATCAGAGGGGATATGCTATACTTATATGTGTTCATATAATTTGTCTCTAGACTTTGCAAATAATTTTTTCCAAGGGTATGTTGTGTTTAATCTCACTAGATTCATGCCATTAACGAGGTAGTACATGAGTTCACAGCCCCGAGGGCTATGTTAAATGGTCTGAATAAAAAACATTATGACCATACTTTCATGACCATGGGTGCCATTATGCCATGGATTTTGTGTTTGATATTTTGACAATAACTATAATAATTATGCTCTTATATTTGGTGTGTGGTTCATTCCCTCACTATAGTTTGGATCAAAAAAATTCATATATGTGTCCAGAACACTAGCAGGGGTGCATCGACTTTAATAGACTTTGTAATACCTGGCATGGTCATGTTCTTACACTCTTTAGGGCTATTCCAAGGTAATTATACTTAATAATTTGAATAATATAGTTTTAGTCATGTACATGTGTCATCACAATTAAGCTTATCACCATTCCTATGAGGGAAGTGTCCATGCCAAGGACTCATCAAGGAATTGCAGCAAAAGGATGCCCATAATGCTATGCATATCTTAATATTTTCCAAGTAGTCAAAAAAATTCAAAACATATATGAAATGTATATCAAGAATATATATAACAAGTATAACCATAAGCTTATATGAGAGCATTGAATTGCAAAATGATGTTATGTAGATACTCCTTATTTCTCTAGGGGATCCCACCTATTGAGGCCTAAGATTTTAGTTATTGATGTGTATTATGTTTAAGCATTTTTAGGGGGAGGAGTCATGATGACGTGAAATTGCTTGTGCAATTTTATGAAAGTGGCTCAACAATAAGGGCTTCACTATTTCAACAAAGCTAGGGATAAATATTCCAACAAAATTGTTTTGTATCAAAAAGGATTACATTTCCTTATTGCTGCAAGGGGGCCCCAACTCGGTTATTGCTTCATTATTCTTAAGATTAATCATTATTCCTGACTTAGAAACAAAAAACCTTAAGAGCTAGACTTCAGTGACCATGAAAATGGAATTTATGGGGTTCAAAGAGATCCCAAGTTTCTTGTATCTATCAAAAAAATTTCTTAGGTTGTGCAAGTGATCACCCCTCCTATTGGAGTAGAGTGACACATCATCCAAATACATGACCATAGATTTGCTAATGAGCCCTCTCAATGCTATAGCCATCACTCTTTGAAATCTTTCCCTTGTGTTTATAAGGCCAAAAGGCATCTTTCTATATGTATATGTTCCCCATTTTTTTCTAAAAGTAGTGTTAAGTTGATCAAGGAAAGACACTAGAACTTGATTGTACCCTGAAAATCCATCAACCAAAGATAGAATTTTGGATCATGTGAAAACTGAAGGATTTTCTCCATATGTAGGATAAGATAATTATCTTTTTGGATGCTCTATTTAGGTTTCTAAAGTTCAAAAATAATCGGATGTCATCAATTTTCTTCCTAACTTGAACCAAAGTCACAACCCACTTAGTGTTCGTGACAAGGAGTATTATCTTCACCACCATAAGTTTATTTAATTCCTTCTTAATCATCATGTCTAGGGACAGATGCATCTTTTGTAGCTTTTGTTGAATTGGCTTAGCACCTTCCTTCATGGGTATGTCATGCTAGATAATCTTTGTGTTGAATGTCTTCAATTCATCATAGGTCCAAGCAAAAACATCATTGTAATCTTCAAATAGTTGAATGAATTTCGACATCCAAGTGGGAGTAGAACTTGTTCCTAAGTTAATTTTCCTTAGATGCGCTATAGTCCCCAAGTTTTTGAACTCATACTACGTAATCAGGATATTGGCCTTACAGTTCTTTACCTTCCTGAATTTATCCTGGAGGTTGTAAAACTTTTCCAGACCAACTACTAACTTTGAAATCAAATTTGCAGATTTTCTTTTGTAGATGTTCATGATTTTGCATTACTTAGTTAGATACTTCTTCGTTGATATTTAACTCTTTGAAGGTTCATTCCAATTGGACGAATTTTAGTATATGACAATCATCGTTAAAGACTTCCCAATTTATAATATTATCTGGAATCATAGGCCTATAGATAAATTCCACATAAAACAAATCAATAAAAATGTTTTCATAAGGAAATAACCTAGAGGCATCATTGGCTAATAAGTTAGTGTCAATATTTTGAAAACAAGGAAAAGAAAAATTATTGAATGCGAAGAAGTGATTAATCAAGTTCCATACCTCATGCTCGTAATTTTTCGAATGACTAAAATTACAGTGAATTAACTTCTATATCTATTTTACCACAATCTCAGAGTCATTGAACACCTTCAAGAACTTCATTTCAAGATTTGGTACTTTCTTGAGTCCCTAAATCAAGGCCTCATATTTCACAGTGTCATTTGTGCATTTCAACTCCAATCTACAAGGAAGGAGAATTTTATTACCTTTTGGATCTATGAGATTGCAATGAGCACTTTCACCCTCCGTAGACTTGGAGTCATCGAAAAATCAAGACCAAAATTCAACATTTGATTTTACATCAACTACATCTGAATCTGGTATGAGAAAATTGGTGTTTGAAAGTTGTGAACAATTTACTAATTCTGACTATCTAGACATGTTTACATAAGGGGATGGATCCACCTGAAAGTCTCCGAAAAAAATTTAAACACAAAAATTCCTTAGGGTAGTGTCTCTAAACAATACAGGGTCATTGGGATCTTCCAAATCAATCACCACATAGCTCATATATCCTTCATGATCTACCTTCATTTTATTCTCTTATCCCTTATAATGTAACCACGGTTGGGACCAATCATTGGCAAACTAGCCATTCAATTTTGATGATTAGTCCTTGTTGAGAAGCAAAGCATAATGATCATAGATGTTGACTGCAAAAATTTCAAAGGTCTGGAAGACTTCGAGGTTAGAGGCTTGTCTAATAAGGTTACTTGAAAGAATTCCTAGCACAAAAACATTGGATTGGTCAAAATAAACAATGTGGGTGTCACATTTTTTAGGTTGAAGACCTAGCTTTTGTGTAACTGTTAGGGGCATGACATTCACCAATGCTACCAAATCAACCATGAAATTATGTACATTTTTATTATAGATTTCAACAATTAATAAAAAATTAGGTGTCTCATAGATGGAACTCTATCCTATTAGAGCAGAATCATCAATCATCAATTTATTTTCAGAAAAGTTATTCTTCTGAGAGACACTCTTAGATGCATTGTTGGGCTTAGGACTCTTAATTGTATGCTCAATTACCTTCAAGAGTTTGGGTTGGTTCAAAGTGATAAGATCATATAGTGAAATGTTCACTTTCAACTTCCTAATATAATTTATTAAATTGTATCTAAATACAATGACACTTAAAGGGATACAAATCTAGCTAGACAGAAGGGAGGACCCAATTGTTGGGGTTGTTGTAGTCACGGGTGATTGGGCTTTATCTTCCTATATTAGACCTTTACTTCTAGTGTTATATGATAAAATATATTTAGTCTCCTGACACAAGGAAGGACGAACATCACACAATCCCTTTATGGATGAAGGATGTTCCCATGATTTCTCTTCATCTTGATTTTGTACTCCAAAGTGATTTCCATAACGAAATTCATGCCTTAAGCTCAAACTAGTTTCTAAGGATTTCAATGTATCAAATATGTGTTGCAATTCAGATACATCAAGGGGTGATGCATTTTTATTGGTTTGCATATTGTAATTATTTAAAGGGGGTTTATTATTATATCATGATTGGACTTCTCTAGCTTCCCTTTCCAAATTAGTGAACTTGTTTGTTAAATTCTTTCATAATCTGGTCATATTCTAAAGGTTAGGAAATAAATATTACTTTGAATTAGTACTACCAAAATGATTTCCTTGTTATTGTTTATTCATGGAAACTGGTTTATCTTCATCAACCTCTATTTTCCCATGAACGTTGAAAATATCCTTTTCAACCTTAACACCCTCTTGGAAGTTTTCTTATAAGGTAGTATTTTCAAATCTTTTGATGAACATGGCCATGGATGGTGGCATGCTAGAAGTGTAAAATTCAATGGTTATTTCATTTCTAGGCTAGGAGGTTTGAGGAATCTTATTTTGGAGGAGCTAAAAACTCTTATTAAAATATTTTACTTTATCCTTAGGGATCATTTTCATTTGACATAACTCCTAGAGGACAATAGCTAGAGTTTTATCTTCTTCGAAATTTCCAAGGAAGAGACCTGAAAATCTCCAAACTAGGAATTTTCCTAGGGTTTAAAGAAAGGTACCAAGAGGATGTTTTTCCTTCAAAAGTATAAGGGAAGAAGTGGAAAATTACTCCTTCATGTTATATGTTCATGAGCGACACAGTCAACATAAATTTCTTAATGTGGTCATCTAGAGCATCACCTTTTTCAAGATTGAACTTTGAAAGGAATTTCCCTAGATATTTAGGTAGTGGGTCACTAAGTTTGAGAATAGTGATGGCATGATGACTCTAGCCATGGTATATTGTCCATGATTGGGATTATTTGGTTTCCCCAATTATGCAAACGAGAAAAAAGTGAAGATGGCTTAGACAGAAAATTAGGCTCTGGAAAATCACTAGATGTGGAGTGAGGAGTGTTGGAACCCGGATGTTTTTTGTTCAAAATTTTCTAAGTGAAGGATTGCACAGGAGAATAAAGGAGTGTGGGAGGAGTAGATGGTGCACAATAGAGGGAGATGGTACAAGAGGAAGAGGTGTGACATAGCATACATTGTGTGGGAAAGAGATGACAGTTTCCAAATAGATGGAGGCATGTGAGTATGCATAGGTAGTTAGGATTTTGTAGCAGTGGAAAGGCATGGGAGGGATTTTGCGGTAGGGGGGAAGTTAGCGATATTTTGCAGGCAAGGAAAGGTTAAAGGAGTAGAGTGAACAAACAAGAGATATTTCACAAGGAGATATAAAAAATTATCCTAATGGCCCAGAGAAGAGCTGAAGAACAAGGGGAGAAAGCCAAGAATGTTCAACTAGCTTATGGAGATAGATAAAATGGGATTCTTGAGACGGATCGGATGTTAGAATTTTGATCACTGAAGGATGATGAAGTTAGAGATATTTTGCAAGAAAGGGAAGGTTGACAGAGTAGAGCAAACAAACAAGAGATATTTCACAACGAAGTTAACCACGCCTGGGCCAACTAAGGGAGGTATAAAAAAATATCCTAATGGTCCAAAAGAGAGTTGAAGAACTAGGGGAAAAAGTCAAGAAGGTTCAATGAGATGCTAGAGATAGATAAAATCAAATGCTTGATATGGATCAGGTGTTATAAGGTCGATCAATGAAGGATGTTGACTGTTGAAGGAGAAGACTGTTACTTTGCTTGTATTATGTTTGTTTGTGTATGTTTGTAGTCCTAACCATGAAGGTATGAGTCTATAGCTATTATGCACCTTGTTGTAACGACTACAACCACCCTCCAAAATTTTTCCTTGGCTTCATTTTGGAGCTTCCCTACCAACCATCCTTAGCAGCATGTCTTGCACTGTCCAAGTGCATAGGCTTTAGTTGAGTTTCAGTGGCCTCCCAACCTGTGCATGTCAAATTTTTTGTCTCCCACCCATAGGATGTCATTCCGGACTTAGTCATTTTTCTGGCTGAGATGCTGCCCTTGAAAATTGTGCAATTCTGGAGGGGAACTAGCCTTCCCTTTAGAAGTTATGCAATCTTGCTGGGCTCTAGAAATGCACAATCCAACCAAGAAACCTTTCCTCTGGAAACTACGCAATCCATCCCAACATTGGGCTTCATCTCAAAAATTGTGCAATTCTGACTGACAGCCAAGGCTTCAGTCCAAAATGTGCGCAATGCATGAGGGACACCAATCTTGCTCAACCTAGAAACTATGCAAATCTCATCCCCAGGCTTGCAGACTACTGCATGTGCTTTCACGTTGACTGGTTCCCTCTAGGACTAAGAAATCCTGATTTGCATGCATGGGCTTCTTTTTCCTGAAAAAGCAAAAGAAATCAAAAGCATCCCCAGATTTTAGGGATCCATTTTTAGTAGCTCGAGGTTACATGCAAAAGCCATTTTAGAAACCTCTCACCAAGTGTAGTTTTTACCTATATTTGTGGCATGCGTGTCATAAGCCTCAATATTATCAAAACTTATGTATCTGACGTTCTAGAGCTCATTCCTCACATCGATCTTTGAGATCTGACATCCTACATTGCATCTAGGAGTCTTTGACACATTAAGCTCAACATTTTCAGGGTAAGTCTTCTTTTCATGTATTTTGTTGTGTTTCTGTCGCTTTTTGTATTTCGCTTTGTGTAAGTGTTGTCTGCTTGGTTTCAATGAATGCTTGTTGTCATTTGGATGCATGTTAGCTTGTATAAGCACTATTTCAGTTTTTCATTACATTTCGCTGTTGTCGCATGCATGACACTGTTTTTTCACTCACGGTCACCATTGTGGCGACTCGCTCCACACACATGCTTGTTTTCCCCTTTTCTGAATCCCTAAATCACTATTTTCATGCATGATTATTCACTCTTGTTTTCACTTAGCTTCACCATGCATTCATACTTCTCATGTTTTAAGTCACCTGTCAATGGGTCTGGGCTACCTTGGCCCAGACCTTGCCTTGCCCGACTAGAAAATGCACATTTATGGTATTGAAGGCTTTGCCTTCCCTCCAGAAACTACACAAATTTGGCCCAGCACTGGCCTCTAGGCTTGCATTGCGCAATTCTGGGAGGCAGTGCCTTGTTAGCCCCAGAAATTGTGCAATGTAGTTTGCTAGTTTGCATGTCACTATTGATTGAAAATGCACATTGCGTAGTTTCAGTCCTCAACAAGCTAGGCTAGATTGTGCATTCTACAATTACAGCAGTTAGTGAGCCTCCTGATAGCCAGGACTATGCCTTGCAAATTTTTGGTAGTCAGTCTCCTAGCCTACCGGTGAAAATTCTGGAATCTTCACAGTCAGTCACCCTCCAATGTGTGTTGGTTTTCAATTGACTTATTGCTTTCCATATGTGTTGCTATGTCTCCAAGTATTAGAGGTGCTCATCTACATCTCAATAGTACAGGTATAATGGCCTCCCAGAGAGTAGGGTCAAAGGACACCATTAAGAGTGAAACTGAAGATGCAGCTGAGTGAGTGTCTATGAGCTTGCCTATCTATGAAGACACCAAGTTGTTCATAGACAAGGATATCAAGATGAAATGGTAGCGGCATTGCAGAGAGCAACACCATCAGTAGAACAGAGGATAGCAGACCTGCACATGACCAAGGCAGGAGGAAGGTTGTTGACAATGCAAAGGCAGAGCAAAGCTGCAAGTTCAAAGCAGATCCACATGCGATGAAAATAGCTTTGAAGACTGAGGCTAAGAGGCGACAACACGATAAGAGGATTGCATAAAGAAAAAGAGAGAAACAATAGATCGAGGAAATAGAGAAGGAGTTTCAGGAGTTGAAGCGAAAACTCAAGGAAGAACTAGAGTTGCGCAGAGGAGAGAGGGAAGCATGGCAGGAACAAGTGCAATAGGAGGAGAAACATGCACAAATTGATGAAACTACACCCATACAGGTTATACACCCATCCCAGAGTTGGCATAGAGCAGACACAGTGAGTAGTGTTGTCGATCACATGCATAGATGTTCAAGAGCATGGATTTCATTGTGAGCATGCATGTGATCCCATCCTTTGGCACACACTGAGGTGAAGACAAAGAACCAAGTCCGACTGGAGTTGGAAATGTACATGGATGAGTTGATGCACATAGCCACCAACACAAACTTGGAGACCAGTACAGACACTATGCATTAGTATGTTGCTGGTCTCGATGCACTCAAGACTATGATGCACATGTTATCAGACAAGTTGTACAAAGGATCCAAATCAGTGTACTCGAATGCAATGGAGGTAAGAGTTCGCTTCCACAAGGATGTCACCACAGAGTACATGGACACCATCATGGACTACCAAGCTTGGCATTGATTCACCACCATCGATCATCGCGAGGATGTCGAAGAGTTGTTCTTCCCACAACTGTCCTAGTCTTAGTGATGTCTTGCATTTCTTACTCAAGCCTATTTTGTTTCACATGGCTACATGTGCAGATTGTAATGTAACATGTTGTAAAAGTGAAAGACCAAGTGTTTATAATCGAATGTAACAATCATGTAGTAGTTGAAGAGTCATGAGGGTGGGTGAAGAGTCACACAGGGGAATGTCAAGGGTCACCCCACCCTTTTCTATTTATAGAACCTCATAACTCATTGTACAGGGTTTTGGGAGCCAAGCTTCCTATAGGTGTATCTTAGAGAAAGCTTGGAGTGTATTGTAACGAGCCTTGGCTTCTCCATAGTGCAGAGCTAGTATATCTCTTTGGAGGAGCAGGTGGTAGTGACTATAACGTTTCGTTGTCAGGACTAGTGGTTGGTCATAGTTGTATATATGATTCAATCATTCACTTTCTTAATATAATAAAGCCAACACATTTCATGCATATGTTGTTATTGTATTTTAGTTAGCTTGGTTACTCTAATGATGCATATAGTTGTTGTTTAATCATGTATGTATGGAATTTTATATATATGTTTGTATGAATCTTATCGAAATGTGTTGTTGGTTTAACCATCACTTTGGATCGTTGGCTAACCTTATTTCCATCTTGTGATATATCTCTCTCATGTGTTCCCTTTCAATCTTTGTGTTGTCATAGGTTTCTAAGGGGTGCATTCATACCCTCATTACGTGTGTTAGACCCATTCATGCACCTCCATTGACTTGCTATGCATGTCACACCCTTGCTACCAACAAGGACATCTTACTCACCTCTGCGCACAATTGTGGTCAAGGTGATACCGTACTACCCCACTGCTGGGACTCCTACATCAAACCGTCTAATGTCTAGTTGGGACTTCTTACTAGGGTGATCCCCTGACATGTTGTTAGATCCAACACCGTCAACACACCCATAATGTAAAGTTAACCATATATATATATATATATATATATATATATATATATATATATATAGATATATATTAGATAGTGAATGGTTTTGTAATGTATGTGATATTTCCAGTTTGTATGTTGTCCAAAGATCACTGCCTAGTGAGCCTGATTATATAACTATTTCATTTTATCACCTAATTCCTTTTCTTATAAATGATGGTATAATAGAATGGATGATTTGGTTTCCCCTAACATTTCGTTGAATATCTGAAGATATATTGATGTTTATGATGTGTTGGTTTATCTTATGCTTAATGATTCGCTATAACTTTAAGTATCTGTGAATACCTTGAATGGTTATGATATTGGAAAGCATGGTAATGTATTCACATTCTATTGCGTGCCTATAATGAATGGTGTCTGGTGTTGTTAATGTTGTCTCAAATGTTGGAAGGTGTAAGTTTCTTTAGAATCCAACATGCCAACAAATGGTTCCATTGTCGGGATAGGGATGGTCGTGTGATGGGATTGTCTTGTAGGAATGTATAAACCATGGAACCCCACCAGGATGAAAATATTTAGTGGTTTAAGAGAATGCAACATGAGTTTGTTGCGAAAGAGATAGGGAATAAGAGACAAAGTAAGAATAAATGGTTGTAGAAGCACATGTTCACTGAACTCCATGAATTTTTCTTTTGAGACTTCTCAAATATCCTGATAGAGTGGGTGTAACAATTGAAGGGAAACAACCCAACATATCATCATGACTGACCGAGGGGGTGGATGCCGGAGGAAGTATGCCAACTACAAGCAGTAATTAATAAAAATTCAAATGTTATAGAATTTGGGTTTGCAAGTGTGTTGGAAGGGTATATTGTTAATTTTGCAATGGAAGCAACAGTATCATATGCTATGACAGAGATATTTTTTTAAGGGAACTCGAGGTATATCATAAGTTTGATATCGTTAGTTGTTGAGATGTTGCTATATGACCACGAAGTTCTACCTCTAGAATCTTACATCATGAGTAGCTAGATCATCCTTGTGCAAGGGGTAGTGGGAGAAATCTAGGAGATGGTTTGAGAAGAGGGAAGGGAGAAGGAGTAGGAAGACTATGATGGAATTTGACAATGAGTTAGGGATTGTGTAAGGGTAGGTAAAGAGAGAGGATAGAAAGAGAAATTTTTGAGGGTGGCAATTTGAGGAGTGGAAGGAGGTTTTGACAAGGTGAGAGGGGCTAAGAGAGGCCACCAAAGGATGAGGAGTAGTGCAAGTGACCTTAGTTATGAAGGAACATAGTTTGGCATGCCACATATAGAAGAAGAGGAAGGAGAGAATCTGAGTCAATGTAGTATAAAATCTTTGGAACCTGAACAACAGGATCAACCCATACCTAGTGTCGAGATCAAGGCTTCATGTGCTTCTACAAACCAAGAGGTAAGGACTCAAGATACTGACACACCTAATGTACAAGGTAATTATAGTCAAGGAGGTGGATATGCTAGTAGTAGTGGGATTGGTTAGACTATAGGGGGATCAACATAAGGTGCTTAAGTTCAATTTGGTGTGCAGATGAACACAACTTTTTAGTAGTTTAGGAGGTGCAATTGGAAGTACTTCATATGGAAGTAATATGTAGAACGCAATGGTGGGTGTGGAATTTCAAATTCCAATATTTCATGGCACTCGGAATGAAGACCAACAACAACATTTTTTTTTTGTGTGAGGTCTTCTAGACAACGAAACAGGCCCAAGACAAGGCCACAAAATTTGTGCATCTAGAAGCAAATTTCCCGGACCACACACTGAAATGGTACATGAAGTTCAAAAGAAAAACTCCAATTGAACAGAAAAAGACCCTGAATGAGATTAAATAGGATTTGCTAAGGTAATTTCAGAAGCTAAAATTAGAGTCTTAGTGCATCATAGAATTGAAAAAAATCAAACAAGGCCCAAGCGAGTTAGTATGGGAGTTTGATCAATGATTTAAGATATTGAAGGATAGTTTGATGTTAGAGATTTTGGATGCACAACATAAAGAATGGTTTATTTTTGGACTACTTTTGAACATGAGGATACCACTAACACAAAAACAGATAGGTAAGTAGTCAAGGGCCTTAGAGCTTGCGCTAAAGTTGGAGGCTTTGCCAGCAAGAGGTTGAGAAAGAAATGACATGGCACAAGTGTAGTCACATCTAGTTACGCTAACCTTCCAACTTCAAGATTTGACTAAGGTTAAAGAGAAGTGGGAAGAGGTATGGTGTACCATTTGTTGGACAAAGGGTAACCATAGGAACAAATATAAACTGCTAATAAACTATATGTTGATTGGTGCAATGAATTTTCTTATGCGTGGCAGAGGGATGTGGTGTGAAATCTGTCGAGTGTGGGGCCATATACCTGCAAATTGTATTATGATGTAGAAATATGAAGTTATTGCCCATACTCTATTATGTGACTTGTGAAAATTAGTGGGACATGATATCCACCATTGTCAAGCATTGAATTTAATGCGTGAGAAGACTTTTGACTCCTTTCGAGTGCAAGGACTTGAAGGGACTGAAGGAGCACCACTTGGTTTCAACCAACCAAGGTATAACTAGGTTCAACAAAATAATTATCAAGTGTGAGGACTGGGAATGACAACTAGAGTAATATGAGGACAGACTCTTAGAAGAGGAGGATTTGGGCAAGGTCAAGGTATAATAGTTTGTTATAATTATAGGCAACAAGGACAAGGTGCAAGATACTGCACTAATCCCTGTTGCGCATGTACTTATTGCAGGGCATTAGACCATCCAACACATAATTGTCCTCAGTTGATTTATAAATGGAAGGAGAAGAAGGGACCCAATGTGTAGATGATAGTTGTTGAACCCTCATAATGCAACAATGGGTTGGCACAATGACTCAAGGAGTTGTCAAGATAGGGGTAGATGTTGTGAAGTCTGGGACACCATAGCCGCAGTGGGTAAGGAGAACACTTGGACCCCCCCCCGAAGTTCAACCCTATTCGGGAAAAGGTGATATACAAGGAAGCATGGAGGGAGATGGTTGTTGCAGAATGGGATAAGTTAGAGGAAATTCTTGAAGTAGCAATGCCAGCCATCTATGATGATATCGTAGACACTGAATCGGTGACAGTGCCAAATCTAGTTCAAAATCTGCTTAAGAACTATTAAGAGTTAGTGAAGGACACCCAAGCACTGGAAAAATTTTAAAATTTGGTGGAATAGTGTGCCGAAGGATCCAAGTTAACCATTGTGTGAGCTTCACGTGCACAGTGAACCAAGTGACTTGCAGGGAAAGAACACACAAAGAGTTCTGATTTGGCACACAGATCAGGGAGTGCGAGATGTAAAATATCATACTAGACCTAGGGTCAGCACAATATATTTTACCAAAAGGTACTTGGGATATGATGGGGAAGCCAAGGTTGACTTGGTCTCCAATTCAACTAAGGTTAGTGAACCAACATCATATCTTCCCTATTAGAATACTAACAAGAATGTCAATGGACATCAACAGGTTGTCAAGCACTGTCAATTTTGAAGTCATCAAGATTATGGATGACATTGATCCCTACCCTACTCTATTAGGGAACGATTGGGTATTCAATAATGAGGTAATCATTAATCTAAATAAAAAACAAATGATCTTTGAAGGTGGATATGTCTGAGTGATAGCACCATTGGATCCACATGAAGGAGATTAATATGTCAAGTATGTTAAAGGCGAGTTGAGTCAGGAGGAGCTAAATAATATATATAATGTGAAATCACGATGAGAGGACTATGTTCAACCCACAGTAGAAAGAGGGTTGAGTTGGTGCAACATTGGAACTTATGCCTCCAATTCAGAGGAAGTGTTGGAGAACTAGTAGAATAGACTACATGAGGTCAGTATGGGAAGGTGTGCACACATCAATAGAATGGTGTGTTGGATAGGGATTGAGGTACACAATCAACCTCACTTCAATAGATTGTCTGAGGTAGAGATTTTTTTATAGGAGTTTGAATACTAAATACCAGAGTGTCAAAGGATTCCCATGATAGATGTTGTGTTGGGTGAAACCCAGGCCAGATGGTGGGTTGCGCATAAGGAGCAGGTTGTGGGATGGAAACAATGTAAAAAATTGATAATAATTATATTTGAGACTAATTATGGGGTCCCCAAGGAAAAGTAATCGTGCATGGAATGCCTAAGAACACACCACAAATAGTGTTCCACAACATGGGCAAAAGGACAAGTGCCACAACGAGTGTGGGTACATCGATTTATACACATGTTGGACACCATTCTTTCCAATTGGTATGTTGAGTTAGAAGCGTGTGGAGGGATGCACGACTGGGATGAGATATCACAATGTTTCATAGCCATGTTTAGCTTTGAATTAGAGGAACCATCACTTGATGAAGCATTGAAGGTGTTGTGATAAAATATTTTCACTATGAGGGAACTGAAAGCGTTGGGGATTGAACTATTGTGTTTTGCACATACACATCTATAGTAGGTATAAGATTTTATGGAATTTTATAATGTGGTGGAACATGAAGAAGAAGAAGATGACCTCCAAAATTTTCAAATTTCAGAGGTTGAAGGGGTATGTGCAGTAGATGGATTTTCGCTACAGTTTCTCGAGTACACACAACCCATTAGGACCTAAAAGGTGAACATAGGCACATAGGAGAGTCCCAAGATGACTGAAATTGGGGACTACTAGATGATGAGAAAATTGAGAAGGTTGGAGACTTGTTTCTTGAATACCAAGACCTATTCCTTAACAACTTTGAAGAGATGAATGGGATTGTTGGGGAATTAAGAGAGAAGAGGATCTCCTTGAAACCTAATGTGAAGCCAATGAAGAAACAATGTTATCAGCTATATGTAATGTATAAGGAGAAGGTAAAGCAATAATTAGAAAAAATGTCGCAAGCAAGATTTATCGAACTTGTGGAGGAACTAGAATTGATAAGCCCAATGGTGGTTCAGAACAAGAAGACATGGGACATAAGGATCTGTGTGGACCTTCGAAAGCTAAAAAATTCTTGTGCTATGATATTGAAAAGCATTGGTGGGTAGAGGCTTACTCTTTCACTAACGTATATTTGGGCTATCACCAAGTGAAGATCAGTAAAGAATATCGCCATAAGACTGTCTTTGCAATGGAATGGGGATATTTCCAATATATGGTGATTTCATTTAGTTTGAAGAATATGCTTCCAATTTTCTCATATAAAGTGGTTATGAAATTCAAGGAGTTCATTCATAAGTTCTTAGAGGTCTACTTAGAAGACTGGAAAATTTTCATCCTATTGAAGAAATGTATTGAGGTGTTGTTCTTGATGTTGGATAGGTGCAAACAGTTACAAATTTCAATGAATATTAACAAATGCATATTTTCAGACCCCTTGATATCTTGTTGGGACATGTTGTCTACAGCCAATGGTTAGTTGTGGATCCAGTTATAATGGTTGTAATAATAGATCTTCCACAACCTACCTCAATTCGATAATTGTGATCCACTTTGGTTCATATAGGGTATTATCGAAAATGAATACAGGGATATGCTAAGATCATGACCGCCATTGAGAGGTTATTAAAGAAGGGGATATATTTTCAGTGGATAGAGGAGTGTCTACAAATCTTGGACACCTTGAAAGAGAAGCTAGTTTCTGCGCCCATCCTAGTATTTCGAGACTGGAGAAAGGAATTCCATGTGCATGTAGATGTGTCATCCATTTCATTGGGCATGATCTTGGCATAACGTAGGGAAGGAGAGATCGATCATCCTATCACTTTTCTAGTAGGAAGTTGTCAACCGTTGAACAAAATTATACTATGAATGAAAGGAAATTATTGGTGATGGTGTACACTCTCCAAAAGTTTAGGAACTACCAGTTGGGTAATAAGTTCAAGTTATACACTGACCATTCTACACTGAAGTACCTTGTCAACTATCCCGTGTTGTGGGGGGAGGATTTTCATATGGATACTCTACTTCCAGGAGTATGATTTCTAGGTGGTGGTTAAGCTAGGAAGATGAAATGTAAGACAAAATCATTTATCAAGTTTGAATTTAGATGAGGAGATGAAAAAATTGGCGGATAATTTGCTAGATGCATGACTATTTGTTATGGATATGGTGGATTACTACTTTGCATAGATTTCACAATTTTTTAGCACAAGGAAAACACTAGTTAATTGTAGGATCAATGTATAAATTAGAAGCAGATGGAATCCTGGGCAAATGCATTATGGAGCACAAGTGAACAATGATTTTAGTAGAAGCGTATGCGGGAGTTACAAGAGGACATTATGCAAGACAACTTACATTGTAGAAGATTCTTCATGCAGTACTATGGTGACCTATGGTGCATGTCAATGCTAACGAGTTTTTAAGGACTTGCGATGTATGCTAATGAGTGGGGAGGCCATCCCGAAAAGACGAAATTCCCTTAGCCCCTCAGCTCACTTTTTTAGCCATTTTTAAAAATGGGTAATTGACTTTGTCAGGTCAATCAGCCAACCAACAAGAAGGACAGGTGCACGGTATATAATTACAGCCATAAACTATTTGACTAGATGGGTAGAAGCTATGTTGGTAAAGGATTACAACATAGAAATAGTTGTGTGCTTCTTGTTTTAAAATGTGGTAACTAAGTTTGGATGGCTGAAGATCTTGATGAGTGATCAAGGTACTCATTTTTTAAACAAGACTATTGCAACACTTATAGAGGAATTTGAAATCAACCATCATAAAAGAACTCCTTATCACCCACAAACTAATGGAACAGTGGAGGCCTTTAGCAAGATATTGGAGACCTCCATTACTAAGTTGTGTAATACACAACATGATGATTGGGACTTACAGATCCCAGCGGTCTTATGGGCCTACAAAAATACATGAAAAAACTGACTGATCATACACCCTTTCGATTAGTTTATGGATTAGAAGTTGTTATGCCAATAGAATTATTAGTACTGAGTGTGCACATCACAATAGCTACCCAGCTGACAAAGTTGGCACAGCGGAGCAAAGATTGCAAGAATTACTACACTTGGAAGAGGAACAAACACTAGCAAACTTCCACCAACATGTGCAAAAGGCCCAGGATAAGGCTTAGCATGACAGAATAATCGAAAAGAAGAGATTTTGATTTGGGGATTTGGTACTATTATAATTTTCTCAAGGATCTAGGTAGGTTCCAGATGCACTAGATGGGACCATATGTCATTTAGCATATAAAGGATGCGGGCATGGTAGAACTAAAGAACTTGGATGGCAAATTGTGTGAGCGATTTGCTAATAGGAGCAGGATGAAGCTATATAGTGACAAACGAGCTCCTATGCTCCTTACGTGAACAAGATAGAGAAGAAGTCCACCATTTATACATAAATACGGTAGACTAGTGATGGTTGATAGGAAGTTTAGAAAGTTAGTTGTTAGAGCTAGAAGTAGGCAGTTGACTTATGTTCTGAAAATAGAAAAGATCTACACATCATACTAAATAGAGCGTAGTGTTGGGGGCTACCTTACCAGAAGTTAGTAATTGACAATGATAGGATAGAGAGAGGTAGTGACAATGAGACTGAGTAGTGGTGTGATGTATGTTGCATATTGGAGTCAGGGTCACATCAGGGCTTAGTTAAAAATAGCTATATAATGGTAGTCTGATAGAAATAGATCACCGAAGATATTGTTGGTACAAATTTTGGAAAATAGTTGGAAAATATATCTATGACAGATAATTTGTAATAATTTGAAAAATTAGGTATCAATGAGGAAATTGTCATTGATGAGCTATAATTTTGGTGGGAAATTATGTCAAGTAATCTCCATTTATGAAAAGGGGACACTAATTAGAGTAGAAAATAATCTCAGATCATGGTGTTGTAATGAGGTGATGGACTAGGAGCACGTGGAAGTACGAGTTCAGGACATGAATGCATGCAGTATAATAGCAACAATGAGGAAGTAGAAGGAAATAAATGGAGAGGAGTCTGTGAAATAGAGGTTGTGAAGTAAGAAATCTTGAATCAAAGTTGGGTCGAGTGGTAAAGGTTGATAGTTCTAGTGTATGTGTAGTAGGAATTGAGCCATGGGAAGAGAGAGCCATGTGTATGAGGAGCAAAAGTTGAGCACAAAGTTCCCTTTGTTCATGTCGAAGAGTAAGGTTGAACGAGCACATAAAAGAAAGGTGTATTCGAAGAAGGAAGACTAAGAAATGACGTGAGAGGATACCAGCACAGAGTCTAGTTGAGAGAGGGCCTAGCCAAGAATAACCACCAACTATAGGGTAAATCTAAGGTACATACCATTGCTAAAAGAACCCCATTCTTCAATGATAGTTCCTAAATATTTTAAGTATGTTTTAGAAATAGCTCCGCTCCCACCTCAGGTATGTAGAGAATGGAAAATGCAGTGTTTCCTGAAGCATGTTAAATATTTAGATGACGATATTTATGACCCCTATTAGCTCCTAGACCTTCAGGAATATTTCCAATTCGTATTGACACCAGATAAGGTTCCCAAACTAGAATTACAGAAATGGGCCCATGGCTTAGAGAGGAGTGGGATTCTGAATCTTTTTCACAACCCAGATTTCTAGGCAAGGGGATGAAGTGAGCGCAATCATTAAGTGCCTACTAGATTTTGTTCATGGGGGATGTTTTTGACTTAATACACTTATATCGCTGAATGTATAGATAATTCATAAGATTACAGGCTTCCTAGTCCATGGAGAATATCTAGGGACCATAATGAAAGATAAAAATATTAGTGTGGAGGTGACTGAAACTTGTAAGAGAAAACGGGGAAACCGAGGGTATTTGATTTCAGTGGTTAATGATCAGAACACCAAATTTATGCTAGGTTCCTATAATACTAGTGATTCCCCCATTACTATTGTCATTGTAACCCTTATTGTTGTTGTTGTGCCCATATTATCCCCATATTGTTATTATTGTGCCCCATAGAATCCCACTATTGTTATTGTTGTGCCCTTATATTATTCTTGTTATGTCGTCTTTGATTATATTGTGGCCCCTTAGACTCCTATATATAGAAAGGAGGTTTTGTCATTTGTATCATCGAAGAATTGTTCATTTGTGTAATGTAAAGGAGGTTTCCCCCTCGAAGAGGCTGATTTCGAAGTCGTTGATCTATCTTTTCTTCTAGTTTGTGAGATGGTTGCATAACATTTGGTATCAGAGATTTGGATTCTAGGGTTTCGTTGCTCCAAATAGGTCATCGTGGAATTTTCACTATAAATTTTTTCTACGAAGTTTCAGAAGCTGAAATTAAAACCCATTTGAGCCTAAATCTAGATGAACCTCGGGTCCAAATTTCAGATCTGTTCTCGATATATTTTCAGAGATATGATCCAAGTAAGTTAGGGTTTTTGTAGGCTCCAGAATTACATCCTGCAAAACTTAAAGGCAACTTGGAAGATTTGAAAATAGATTTGACAAAGTTGCTACAAGAAATGCTTACTAATGGTCAAAGGGTAGTAGAGGAAACTCATGATGAGAAACAAAGAAATGTTAATCATGATTTCATAGACTCTAACTTTGTATTGAAGACCCTCCATGTTCCAAAGATCAATATGAGGAATTTTGATGGCAAGGATCCCATAACATGGATACTACAGATGGAGCAATATTTTGATCTCCATAATGTGCAAAACACACAAAAGGTACACATTGCAACTTTATATTTGGAACCAAATCAGCTTGTATGGTATCGATGACTTTTCTCTAGTAAACAAATTGTCACTTGGAAATTTTTATGGAATAAATGAAAGCACATTATGAGGATACAAAAAGCAACACTTTTTTTATCCAATTGATAAATATCAAACAAATGGTTTCAATGATGGAGCACATTGAAGACTTCAAAAAATTGAATATAAGGGTAAAGGATATTCCAAAGGAGAATAGGATTGATGTGTTCATAGGTACTTTAAAGGATAACATCCAACATGAGGTTCACATTTGGTAACCTGATTCATTGGAGAAGGCATTCAGGTTGGCAAGAAAAATGGAAAGAAAAATTATGGCAACACGGAGGCCTACCACTCACAACTATAAAGATGGAAGTGTTGTGGCCCCTAGCCTTCCACAACCTACAAGGTTGACACCACAACAATTGGAAGAAAAAAGAGCAAAAGGGCTTTTCTACAGTTGTGATAGAAAATACACTAAAGGTCACAGGTGTGTTGAGAAGAAATTATTTTATATAGATTGTGAAGAGGAGGAAGAAAAGGAACAAGAAACATCAAAAGAAGAGGATATACACCAGGGAAAAACCCTAGAGAAAGAAGAAATGAATCCGACCATATCTTGTAATGCATTGGCTAGAATTACCACTCCTCGAACTATTAATATAGAAGGACATATCAAGAATAAAAAGGTAGTAGTGTTGATTGATTCGAAAAGTACCCATAATTTTATTCATTGTAAGATAGACAAGGAATTGAATTGCTTCCTATATCCAGCACCAGAGTGTCAATTGATGGTTACAAGTGGAGGAACCATAAATTTCTCTGGAAAGTGCCATAATATCAAGCTATCCATGGGAGAATATGTATTGAATAGTGGTGAGCTTTAGTATTGCAGCAATGATGTTGCAACTCCTGGGACTCCCTCTTTTACTTTTATCAACCTGGTAGTTCGTAACAAACTTGGAAACGATGGTGCTATATGCACGAGTACTAGCTCTTACTGCAGGCTGTCACTTGATTAGCTGGCACAAGTTCGCTAGGAGCTTAAACCAACTTCTATGAGTTCTTAGAAGAAGATTTTAACTGTGATGGATGAAAGCTAACTCAAAAGAGGCTAGTTTACTTGCAGAAAGAAGATGAAAGATGAAAGGAAATGCAAACCATAGAAAACCCTAGTTTTACCGACTAACCCTACTTGTATAAGAAAAGAGATGTAAGCTACTGAAATGGATTCCATTGACTATTGAAAAATTAAAATGCATGTGTTTAAGCTACTTCCGAAGGTAAATATGGGAAAATCATCTTTTTGTATTCTTGAGCAATTTTATGCAGAATTATTATGCATGTGTTTTACTATTTTTTACTGTGTAGAGGTTTATTGGTGAAACAAAATGGAGTGGGAGTTTGCAAGAGTTTGGGAAGGTGTGAAGAGGACCTAAGGGGCCCTAGCACCATTCTAGAGATTTCCACCACGCTCAGATCTCGAAAAATTGCTCGCGTGCACTTCTACAGGAGGTTGCAGGGGATCTACCAGAAATTCTACAGGAAGTTCTACAGGAACAGGCTGAAAGTGGTTTTTAGAGGGTTGAGGGTGAAAAAATGGTGGGAAAGTGGAAATGAATGATGGATAGGGATGTTAAGGGATCTAGGACCTGGTAAATGAAGCTCAGGAGTGATGAAGATGGTTGGATTTGTTCAAGGATGAAGAAAGCAATGTTGCACAAAAATGTAGAAATTAGGGCAAGTTGGGAAAGTATGGCGAATGAGTGAAGGAGACCTTGAGTGAGGGACTGGAGCAGGTTGTATGATGGAGGAAGGATAGGTTGGAGTGTCTTACAGGTGTTCTGCACATTACTTTCCAAAACTGATCCAAGCAAAGACTAAAAAACAGAGATTTATCTATTTTGACCTAATTCTGACCTAGAAACCAGAAATGTGATGAACATAAGTTTATAGATAGGAAATCATGCAAGAAGGCTATGGAAATTGAGTAAGAACAGATCTAAGCATGAAAAAACAACTAATATCAACTTTTCCAACTCAAAATCTAACACTAGCAATTGCATTGGAAGGCAAAAAACGGTGTTTTTGTGGCAGCAAGTGTGCCTTGGTCTCAATTCATGGTCCCAAGGAGTGAGAAAGGAGATCAAGGACTACTTGGTAGCCTTTTTGTGGATATTTTCTATTACCAAACTATCAAATCAACCTGAAGCATGAACAACTATCTTAATCATCAAAAACAACCTAAGTAACAAAGCAAGATTTTAACCTAAATAACAGAAATTATTCTATGAATGCAAGAAAAACACATAAAAGTACACAAAGGAGGTACTAGGCACTTGGGTTGGGCCCAACCCCAAGAGCTATAGCCTCCTAAGAAAGATCAGAGCTAGTGCAAAGCTGGATTCATCTTCATTGATCAAAAAATAATAGTTACATCACAAAAACTGTCTGCAAGAAGAAGCTCGAAAATGTGCTGATACAGGGCTGCACTAAAGTGCAAAAATAGACTATCAAATGGCTAAAATAATAAGGCTTGAATCCTTCCTATTTATTCCTACGAGGACTCCCAACAGTCCTCCTTAACTTTAGGAGCTTGGCTGCCCAAAACTGCAGTTAACAGCCACTTCACTAGACCTGCTCAGCTGCCCCTTGAAATCATCTTTGGTGGGCTGTTGAACTCTGAGCTGATGGTGGATAACTTGAGGAAGGGGTTATTTAGTGCAGGAGACACCCCTCCTATAAATCCTCAACCTTGTTTCTTCGAATTTTACTTCCAATTTGCTCATAAATGCTTGATCTTGGACCAAAAATGTCCAAAAATCTGCAATAAACACGTATTAGACTTTGTGGTAAAGTGACTATTCCCATTCACACAATTAACATAAATATATTCAAAAGCATGCATAAAACTATGGAGAATGGTGGATTAAATAAGAATAATAGGCAAAATGAGGCCATATAGTTACCAATTTCTGGGGCTCATCATCACCCCCTACTGAATGTGTTGCTCATCCTCTGAGCAACTAATCCAGTTCATCATCTTTGATTGCTTTGACTGTCACTCTAACATCCCAAGCCTCTGAGATGATGTCCTCTTCTCGGTCATGAAAACTTGCCTTTCTGTCTACTTCCTCCCATTGTCTGTGTTCCTCTTCTTCCTTGACCCCTTCTAACAGCCCTAGCAGTAGTGGAGGGCTGAACTTAAGGCCAATCCAATTGGCTTTCAAGTTTTGCATTGATTGTTTGTATAGGGGTACTCTTCTCATAGCCTCCCTCATTCTGGTTGGGGAGTGGTACTCTCTTATTTTCAGAGTATGGGACAATGTGTTCCATCTCCTTGTGCAAGCATGAATGAAATTATCACCAAACAGTCTTTCCATATCTTCAAAGTGAGCAATGGCCTGAGCTTGCCTTTCAACATAGTCAGGTGCAATGTGAGGGTTGTCTGCAAGGTGCCGATGGGAATATATAAGAGTTGAGGGATCTTCTGGTTCTGCCCTGATCATGAGTGGCTCACTTAGCTCCCTGGCCATAATCTTCTGAATCTCTACTACCCTCTTTTCCTCATGGCTTAACCAAGAAGCCATGGCCATGAGTTGCAGATCTCCTAATGTAGTGTTTGGGTCCCATAGATTCATGTTAGGAAGCGCCAAGTTGTGTAAATAGAATTCTGCTAACTTGGCCTTATCTTCAACTAAGCTACTATGACACAAATGCATAAACTGATTGTAATTTTGGAATGGGGTGGTGCCTCTTTGGGCCAATGTGTTAATTTGAAATTGCAACCAATGGTCTTTAAGGTATAAAGCATAGGATTTAGCAGGTTTCCTACATTGTAAGGCTTCTATTGCCCAATTGGCCATGCAGGTCAGTTGGGCTTCTTTTTCTTGCAACTGCTATTTTAAAAGCTATACTTCTTCTAATTCCTGAGACTCCTTTTCTTGTAGCAGTTTTGTTAGCATCTCAGCATCAGCTTGTATCTCTCCCTCTTTCTATTGTTTCTCAGTTGTTTCCTTGTCTGCTAGAGGGCCTTCTTGCTGCTACTATCCTCCTAAAATGGACAGCCTATCTCCCTTATGAACTTCCTGTAGCTACAACTGTTTTTTCAGCATTTCATTCTCCTCCTATCGCTGGGCTCTTTTGCTACTTTCTATGTGCCTCACCATGGCCAACTCCCCTCTTAATTCCTTTAGCTTGTCCTCCATGTGGCCTATGTCCTCAAGTCGTCTAGATTTGGTGATTTGCATCCATGTGTGGGTTCTCACCCTCTCTTTTTCTAATTCGAAGAATAAAGGTACAAAAAATTTCTGTGGGATGATTTTCCCACCCTCTAACAGATTGTAATATGAGCCCAAGTTAGGCTGAGGGGTTGGTTCAGGTATTTCTTTGGCCTTGCTCTCCCCCTGTGACTGTTTGGCTGCCTTCTCCTCCAATTTCTCAGTTTCTTTTAATTTGGCTAGAGTTTCCTGTAGAGATATTTTAGCTTCCTGTAGAATTGCCTCTAAGTCCATCAACTTAATTCTCTCTTTCCATGTGGAGGTTTTTGGGCTTCCTCTTTCATAGGTGATAGATATCCTGGAAGGAGACTCTTCCTTCCTTTTAGTGGGTGAGTCCTCAATGACAATTGGTTCCTTTGATGGTGGCTGGGGTTTGCCCACTTTGATCCTTGTGCTTTTTCTAGCTTTAAAGTACATGGAGGTTTGCCTTTCTCTTTTTCCTTTTTATTTTTTAGGTGTGCTTAATGCAGCAAGCATAGCTTTACTTCCCTTGCCAACATTTCCGGGGATTTTTCTTTCTGTTGTTCTTTTCCTTCACTTCCTATAGAAATCTCTATGCCCACTATTTCTGCTTGTGTCACTAATATCTCAGGGTGTGTCTTTTCTTTCTCTTGCTCAGTGCCTGCCTTAGCTGTGGCAGTATTCTTTTGGGCTTTCTTGGCCTTTTTATTTCCAATATTTGTGCTTTTTCCCTTCTCTGTTTTTGTTGTTGTCCCATTTTTTGTCTTAAGCTCAGTAGTCTTGTCAAATTCTTCTTTTTCCTTTTGTTCTTCCTCTGTTTTTCCCTCTGCTTTAATGTCTTGTGCTCCCTCATCATTGTTCTTCTTAATTTCTTCTTTTTTCTCCCCCTCATCACTGCTGGATGGGCTGAGGTTCTCAGCCAAAGTTTTGATGTTATCATCCCTGGACATATTTCTTAAGATTTCCCAAGTTATGGGGATAGTATAGGTATGTAAAGCATCTTCCACCAACAGTTTGATAAGCCCATGGTGGGCCAACTAATCTAGGACCCATGCATTTAGCTTTGTACCACATTCAATTAAAGACTAAAGGAGGAAATATGGGATGCTCAGTTTTCTAGCTGGAGGCAAGTCCATCCCATACCTCAATTCTTATAGCAACCTGAAATGATAACCATAAATGATGCTCAACCTCCCTTCACATGTGATATACTTCATTATTTAATAACTGAATTCACTCCAGAGAGGAGGTAGGCTTGTCCTTCTGACCCCGTTTTTATCTTCTACAGGATGCTCCTCAGGTAGAAAAAAAGTTTTCTTAGCAACTTGTCCCAATGATTTCTCCTCTTTGCTCCAAGGGACCCCTAATGGGAGACTGGTAATTCTACTGATGAAATCAGGTGTAAGTTCTAGGGTCAAACCCCTAAAACTAACTGTGGCATGTGTCTTCGAATGTGGTCTTAGGGACATCAAAAACTCTTCAGTTACCTGCTCATCATAACCCTGAATTCTGTCAAAGAAGGATATCCAGTTTGCCCTGGTAAAAAGGTCCACTACCTCAGGGTGCTCATATAATTTGCTAGAGTTTAAGGGTTCTTTTCTCATGAATCCTCCTAGCATGGTGTTGAGTGCTCTTTTTGTGTTTTAACCAAAAAATAAAATGCTCAGGTGGAAAAAACAGTGAATCACTGAAACAGAGGATAGCTTAATTCGGTTTTTTCTAAAACCAAGAAGGAATTTCTCGTGTGCTCCTTACAACATCAAATGGCAATAATTCCCCTATTTTAAACTACTGTCACCCTGAATTTGATTCTCTGTTTATGAAAAGAATTTTTTTTCTACAGAAAGGATAAGGACACGGGTTCTTTTCTCAGCATATAGATAGATATGCAAATTCGGTTTTTTCACACACACAGGTTGGCCTCTACTGCTGCATGTATCTTCCTTACAGGAGAATTTGAAAAATGATGAGGAGATTTCAGATGCAGGGAAAAAAAAGAAACTATGTAGACTTAGTGAAATATGCAGGCAGACTTTCACTTTATTTTCAATGTGCAGGCAGACTTTTACTCTCTTTTTCAACCTAATGCCGTGTTCAATTCACCACCTTACTCAAAAAAATCATGCACAGAGAAGTTTTCCCAAGCCTACCTCATTTTGAGCTTGAAATTCGACGAAAGTCCTGGGTTTTCTTTCTGCAGAGCTGTTCTCTACCTTTCCTGTAGAAGTCACCCTACTCTTGTAGAATGAAACTATGCTCCTATAGAGCCTAATAGGTGGGAGATTTTTGAAAAATAGGCAGAAAACTAGCGAGATGACTGGTTAGCTACTCTGGAAGTGGTAGCTGCATACTCCAGTCGAGAACATTGTGAATGCAAAATGAACAAAGGGTGGTGAATGTCTTAACTGAGTTGTCTTTTAACTGCGGGCGTGATTCATGGTGAGGAGATGAGGTGGCCGGACCAGACCATTGATCCTATGTCATGGTCATAATGTTTCTGCATGCCATCTAACCGCCATCACCTCCCTTACTCCCGTTATCCACCGCCACCACTACCAGTCCCGAATATTTCTTCCTGAATGGACATACCACACATGCTGGCTACGTATCTAATCGGCAGTTTTGAATTTGACGGGGCTCGTTTGAATTCCATGAGGATGTGTAACTGAATGAGGGTGGCCAGTTAACTGGCCACCGATTCCATTCAATCCAAACCATTTCCATAGTCATGCAGCCTTGAAATATGATTCATGTAATTGAGGAATAGGTTTAGGCACTTACCTGCTCAGTCGCGGCCGTGTTATGCATATTTTGGATTTTGGAACCCATTTCTTCATTGTTGTTGCTGCTTGCACTCTGCATGCTTAGCCTTGGGCTGTTGCTAATGTTCACATGTTCAAACAGAGCTCCATGCATGTTTCATATGCCATACTTTGCTGACCCTATCTCTGGAGTATGTGTTTCAGAGGGATCAGCTGCTACAGGAATCCTGTAGGATTTCCTGTAGCTGCTTCTCCTTCTGAAATTCAAGCTAATAACTTAGTAGGGCTACAACTGTAGACGAGGGACTCAGCTGATAAGGAATCATAGATGGAAGGTATCAGGTATGGTGAGTGAAAAGGCTCAACTTTGATTTGTCATTAAATTGTTTTCTTTGCAGCATGAAGGAAACAAAATTCTCGTGTGTGACTATGCAGGGACATAAAAATGAGTGTAATGGAGGTGTACAGAGATGGAAAAGGCAACATAGGGTGATGGATGGAGGTAGGGAGGTTCATAGGCCTCATAGATAGATTTCAAACCCTCGGGCCCTCTTTTGAGATCGATTTTGGCTTTTCTGTAGTTTCTATAGGATCCTCCTGTAGAAGATACAGAGCTTCCTGTAGGATGTGAAATTTTGGACCAAATGAGACCAGATCTTGGGAAAGGGTAATGGTCATGGAGGAATGGATTGTGAGGGATGCATGTAGCCTGGTCATGTCCTCTGTCTTTGTCTTGTGCGATCCTCCTAAAACCTGCAATGACCTTCCTGCAGCCTACAATTTATTCAACAGAAATTAGGTTTATTTTTTCTTCTTTTTTTTTTTTAGTCTGAGACGGCTGGGGTGCCTCCAGGAGGTTTTCACCCTCACTGTCTACCCTGAGTGCCTCCAAGAGGTTTTCACCCAAGGATCTTTTATCCCTTTTTTTGTGTTTTTCTATTTCTTTCTTTTTTTTTCTCTTTTTTTTCTTTTGCTCATGATGTAGGTGGAGTGGAGACAGGGATGTGCTCCACTACCAATACTAATTTACCAAGAGTCTTAATGAACTCCTACTTGGAAAGGGGCTTCCTGTAGATATTTAATCTATGCCCATCGACGAGCATGGGGATGGCTTCTTCGTCAATGGTCCGAATAAGGACTGAACCATTGTCATTGCATGTTTCCACTGTATATGGTCCTAGCCATCTTATCCTCAGCTTGCCCTTGAAATCCTTATATCTTGAATCATATAGCAGCGTTGAATCTCCTCGCTGAAATTGTTTTTCCTTGAGGTGCCGATCATGCCATATATTTCTTTGAAGTTGGACTACCTTTGAGTGGAGAAGGGCCTGCATTTTGTGTTCATCTAATCCATTCAGCTGAAGTAATATTTCCTGTTGTGAATGGTTGAGATCTAGGTCCAGCTGAGCTGCCAACCTCAATGTGTTATATTCAAATTCTATGGACAACAAAGGTTTCTTCCCATAGACCAGCTCATAGGGTGTGAAACCTATTGCAGTTTTCCAAGTAGTGTTATAGGCCCGGGTGGCCTCAACTAAGCGATTTACCCAATATTTTCTGCTGCTGCTCACTACCTTAATCAAAATCCCTTCCAAAGCCCTGTTAGTAACTTCCACCTGTCCATTTTCTTGCAGATGATAAGGGGTGGAAGTTCTGTGCTTAATCTTATGATGAGTGGGCAAGTCTTCAATCAGGTTAGAGGTAAACTGACTTCCTTGATCTGTGAATAATTCTCTTGGGTAGCCAAACTTGTAGAAGATATTTTCCTTCAAAAAATCAGCTACTTTTTCTTCTGTTGTTGCTTTGATTGCCTTTGTTCCCACCCACTTTGTCAGGTAATCCGTGCACACAATGATGTAGGACTTCTGTTTTGAAGGAGGGTTGGTAGGACCCACAAAGGCTATGCCCCACTTTTCAAATGGCTCGAAAGTCACTTGAGGCTGCAAGGGCATCTCATCCTTTGGAGTAGGTTTCCCCATCCTTTGACATTTGTCACATTGGCTGATGTATCTCCTGACATCTTGATGAAGAGTGGGCCAATAGTACCCTGCCTGTAGAATTTTGAAGGTGGTTCTCTTTGCTGCAAAGTGGCCCCCACAGGGCCCATCATGACAGGTTAGGAGGATGTCAAAACTTCCTCCTCCCTGACACATCACCTCAAAATCTGATCTGGGCCAAGTTTGAAAAGATTGTCCCCAATCCAAGTGAATGGGGCACTTTTCCTCACGATCTTGCTCTTCTCTTTTGAGGACAAGTATGGCAGAAACTGTGCTAAAACCAAATAATTTGCTATATCAGCAAACCATGGAGAGAGTACTGAAATAGCAAAAAGGTGTTCATCTGGCATTTTATCATCCACAATCCCTTCTTCACCTACAAGCAAATCTAGTCTAGATAGAAAATCAACAACAACATTTTCCTTACTTGGCTTATCAACAATGGTCAAATCAAATTACTGCAATAAAAGTAACCATCTAATGATACGAGCATTTACATCAGGTTTATTCATCAAATACCTAATTGCAGCATGATCAATATGCACAAATGTTTGATAGCTAGTGATGTAGTGTTTGAATTTGTTTAGGGAATGGACTATAGCTAGGAGCTCTTTCTTGGTTACAGTATAGTTTAACTCTACATTGGACATGTTTTTACTGACAAAATATATGGCATATGGTAGCTTCTCTTCAACTTGTCCTAAGGCTACTCCTATGGCTTTGTTCGAGGCATCTATGTGAATGTGGAAAGGTAGATCCCAGTTTGGACCTCTCAATATTGGGGCAGTTATCAGCTTACCTTTCAAAGCATCTAGAGCCTCTTGATAGTTGTCAGTCCATATGAACTCAACATCTTTTCCCAAAATACCAAACAATGGAGAGGCTAGCTTACTAAAATCTTTAATGAATCTTCTATAATATCCTGCTAAGCCTAGAAAACTCTGAACATCTCTTACTTTTTGAGGAGGCGGGACCCTTTGGATGATAGCAATCTTGTTGGGATCCACCTGTAAACCTTGTTGAGAAATTGTATGACCTACCACGGTCCCTTCAATCATTAGGAATTCACATTTATCAGGACTGAGGGATAGGTTCATTTCAATACACTTGGCTAAAACTTTCCTTAGGTTAGTCAGAGCTTCTTGGAAGTTAGAACCATAAGGGGTAAAGTCATCCATATAGATTTCCACTTAATCATGAACCAGCTCAGCGAATATACTTAGTACTGCTCTCTGGAAAGTGGCAAGAGCATTGCACAACCCAAAGGGAAGGACTCGATAGGCAAAGGTACCCCATGGACAAGTGAAAGTGGTCTTATCTTGGTCTTCCAGGCTGATTTGGATTTGATTGTACCTGCTAAACCCATCTAGGAAGGAAAAGAACTTCTTCCCTGCCAGGCCATCCAACACTTGGTCTATGAAAGGCAAAGGGAAATGGTCCTTCTTGGTGGCTTTATTAAGTTCTTGATAATCTACACAGATTCTCCACTTCCCATTTTTCTTGGGCACAAGCACCAAAGGAGAAACCCACTCACTATCAGAGATGGGGTAGATGAATCCTGCATCTAGCAAATTTTGTGGTTCTTCTTTGACAATGTCCTTAAGGGCTGGATTCATCCTCCTTTGAGGCTTCCTGACTGGTTTACAATCCTCTTTAATGTAAATGTGACGGGTACAGACTGGAGGGTGGACTCCTTTCATCTCCTTATAGCTCCAAGCAAAAGCATTCAAATGGCTATTCAATAAGCTACACAACTCTTTCTCCTGAGAGGGGGATATGGATGAGTTCATCTTCAAGGTTCTTTTAGGGACAAATTCCACATTCTTAACTTAGAGAGAGGTCGGGTCAACCACACAGAGATCAACTAAAGCATTGGCTTGGGTTTCATCCACCAACTCTTCTAATGGCAGCACACTGGGGGGTGGATTTTGAATCAAATTCTCAATACGATCATCCTTGGTTTGAGTACCTCCCATGGTGGCTTCCACTGTGCACAATGGTGCAGAGTATACTTCATCCTCATCTTCCTCCTCCAACCAGAGAGGTAAATCATGTTCTAGCAGAGGTTGGGTAAGAGCATATAGGACTAGCTGTTTGGACATATGCCCATTCTTGATGGTCATGCTCCCAGCTCGATAACTGATGTAAGCATTTCTAGTAGCTAACCAAGGCCTTCCCAAGATGAGGGGATACCCACTGAGTTTTTCCTTTGGCTGAAGGACCAAGAAGTCAACAAGGTACTCCAAAGAATCAATGGAGACCATGACATCTTCCACAATCCCCTCAGGAGTCACAGTGGAGTGGTCTACCAATTGCAGTACGGTTGAGGTCTTTCTTAGGGAACTCTGAAGGTTGAGTTTGAGAATAGTTTCCTTGGTCATTACGTTAATGGTAGCCCCTAGATCGATCAAAGTGTGGGGGATTACGGTGCCATTGATGTGGACATCGAATACAGGACTTCCAGGGTCTAGATATTTTGGACAGATTACCTGTCCCAACATCAGGTCAGACAATTGTCCTATGACATTGATAGTTGGGGCATCTCTCTTGCGCCTGCTTGGGTGCATGAAACACTTCTCTTTGATCAATTTGTTGTACATCTTTGATGGCCTGGAGAAGTGGTATTTTCACACATAACTATTTAAGTTCTCCCAAAAGTTTAGTCTCTTCTGGGTTTGGTTGCATGGTTCCAGTTAGTCTCTCAGGAAAGGGTGGAATGGCTTTGGGTTCACTTTCCTGTTTCTCTTCTTCATCCTCCTTAGGACGAGGTTGGTTATCTGGGAGGACCTTCCTAGATCGTAGGTTGATCTCCTGAATCTCCACAGCATAAGTAGCGCATGTTTTTTCTCTAGTATATACATGCTGGGCCTGTCTGTTATTGGGGTTCGGGTTCGGTTGAGCGGGTATCTGGGGTTGTTTTGGAGGAGCAGGAGGTAATGGTTGTGGTTGAGTAGGTGGTGGAGGGAAACGAGCGGGAGGAGAGTTGTATTGGGGCCTCCACCCCTGATGAGGTGCATTCCATTGAGGTTGTGGCTGAGTGTGAGAATGAAACGAGTGAGCAGTTGGTTGAGTATGGTATTGAGGAGGATACGACCAAGGAGGGGGTGTGGACCAAGAAGGATGAGCAGGGGGACCCCAAGAAGGCATGGAAGTGCCATGATTGGGGTTGTAATAAGTCTTGGATGTCTCTTACATTCCCTGCTGGTAAGGTCTGGGTCTATGTGGCCTCCTTTGGTTCATGAAGTAGAGTGGTTTAGTGGCTCCTTTAGCCCCTTGGTACATAGCATTAATGCCGGGCAAGGAAGGGCACTAATTTGTAGGATGGTCTTCTTCACAAAAAAAACACATTTCTATGGAGTGCAATGGACATTCGTTCCTAGGATGCTTTCTGGTGCACTTGGGACAAAATATGGCCAAAGCCCTCTCGGCTTCCTCTTGCTTCTTTTGGATTTGCAAGGTATCCATTTGCAGGGCGATGGTCTGTCTCATATCGCTTTTGAAATCTTCCATCTGATTTGCAAACTCATTTTTAAGGAATGAACTAGATAAGGGGGTACTGGTTAAGAGTTGACTTCCCTTATCTCTCTTTTTGGCTGCCCTAGAATGGTTTCTTAACACAGTCTTTATGTCATCATAAGGTAGCTGGTAGATGTTTCCCTTGGCCAGCAAATGGAGGGTATCTAGAAGGTCTTCAAGGACTCCTCTAAGCAGAACCAACTTCAGAGATTTGGGGTCAAGTGTGCACCTGACCCTTTTATAACTGAGTTGAAACCTCTCTTCATAGTCTTCTGAAGATTCATCACTTCCCATTGTCATTCGAAAGATTTCTTCTTTTGTATCCTTTGACCTATAGTAGTCCTGGTATTTGTTGTTAAAGGCTTGTTGCATTTGAGCCCAAGTTGTGATATTGTTTCTAGGTAGCCCTGTGAACTAGCATAGTGCTACATCCTTGAGGGTAGAAGGAAAGAGTTTCAACTTTTACTCGTCTTCAACATAGTCATAAGTTCGACAAAGGACAACAAACTCAAAAAAGAAGGTATCAGGGTCTTCAGTAGTCAACCCATGGAAGTGAGGTAAGGCTGAGGGACTTATGTTTTTCATTTTTGTGTCCCCATTGATCTCTCGGATGGGAAAGGCACCTTCTACTCTCTCCCCATTTCCTTTACCATTTCTGTTTTCAGTCATGGTCTTAGGAGGAATGGTTTCTTGCTCTTCTTCTATTATAGGATCTTCGTATATCTCTGGAGGTTCACCTATAGGTTCCTCTGGATCACTGCCACCAAAGAAGATAGAAGGGTGACTCAATGATGTGGTGGGGGTGTTTGGTAGGAATTTTCCTGAATTTTCTCTGTTCCTACGAGGCATGAAAGGAAATCTCTGTTTTTTGGGTGATTTTTGTCTCTTTTTCCTGCTTATGCCTGCAAAAACTGAAATAGATTGAACTGCAAATTGCAACTAACTGAAATCTATCTTGCTGAAATGAAAATGCAGAATTGAAATGAAAGCAGGAAAGGACTAATCTATGTTGCTGAAATGAAATTGCAGAATTGAAATGAAAGCAAGAAATACTAATGTATGCTTGCTGAAATGAAATTGCAGAATTGAAATGAAAGCATGAAATGCTAATATACGCTTGCTGAAATGAAATTGCGGAATTGAAATGAAAGTAGGAAATGGTCTAATCTACTTTTACAGAATTGAATTTGTAGAATTGAAATGAAACAACTACTCTACTTTTGTTGGAATAAACTACTTAGCAGAAGGTTGCAGTAGGAAAATAAAAGAAAAGCAGTAATCACAAAATACTCTGACGCTTCCTCGGCAATGGCGCCAAAAAGATGGTAAGCTCCAATATTGCAGCAATGATGCTACAACTCCTAGGACTCCCTTCTTTACTTTTATCAACCTGGTAGTTCATAACAAACTTGGAAGCGACAGTGCTATATGCACAAGTACTAACTCTTACTGCAGCCTATCACTTAATCAGCTGGCACAAGTTTGCTAGGAGCTTAAGCCAACTTCTATGAGTTCTTAGAGGAAGCTTTTAACTGTGATGAATGAAAGCTAACTCAAAAGAGGCTAGTCTACTTGCAGAAAGAAGATGAAAGCTGAAAGGAAATGCAAACCCTAGCAAACCTTAGTTTTACCGACTAACCCTACTTGTGCAAGAAAAGAGATGTAAGCTACTGAAATGGATGCCATTGATTATTGAAAAGGTAAAATGCGTGTGTTTAAGCTACTTCTGAAGGTAAATATGGGAAAATTATCTTTTTGTATTCTTGAGCAATTTTATGCAGAATTATTATGCATGTGTTTTAACTATTTTTGACTGTGTAGAGGTTTATTGGCGAAAGGAAATGGAATGGATGTTTGCAGGAGGTTAGGAAGGTGTGAAGAGGACCTAAGGGGTCCCTATCACCTTTCTGGAGATTTCCACTATGCTCAGATCTCAAAAAATCACTCGCGTGAACTTCTATAGGAGGTTGCAGTGGATTTACTTGAAATTCTATAGGAAGTTCTACACGAACAGACCGAAAGTGGTTTTTAGATGGTTGATGGTGGAAAAACGGTGGGAAAGTGGAAATGAAGGATGGATAGGAATGTTAAGAGATCTAGGACCTGGTAAATGAAGCTCAAGAGTGATGAAGATGGTTGGATTTGTTCAAGGATGAAGAAAGCAATGTTGCACAAAAATGTAGAAATTAGGGCAAGTTGGGAATGTATGGCGAATGAGTGAAGAAGACCTTGAGTGAGGGATTAGATCAGGTTGTATGATGGAGGAAGGATAGGCTAGAGTGTCTTACAGGTGTTCTGCACATTACTTTCCAAAACTGATCCAAGCAAAGACTAAAAAACAAAGATTTATCTATTTTGACCTAATTCTGACCTAGAAACCAGAAATGTGATGAACAGAAGTTTATAGACAGGAAATCATGCAAGAAAGCTATGGAAACTAATTAAGAATAGATCTAAGCATGAAAACACAACTAATATCAACTTTTCCAACTCAAAATCTAACACTAGCAATTGCATTGGAAGGCAAAAAACAGTGTTTTTGTGGCAGCAAGTGTGCCTTGGTCTCAATTCATGGTCCCAAGGAGGGAGAAAGGAGATCAAGGAATACTTGGTAACCTTTTTGTGGATATTTTCTATTACCAAACTATCAAATCAACCTGAAGCATGCACAACTATTTTAATCATCAAAAACAACCTAGGTAACAAAGAAATATTTTAACCTAAATAACATAAATTATTCTATGAATGCAAGAAAAACACATAAAAGTACACAAAGGAGGTACTGGGCACTTGGGTTGGGCCCAATCCTAAGAGCTACAACCTCCTAAGAAAGATCAGAGCTGGTGCAAAGCTGGATTCATCTTCATTGATAAAAAAATAATAGTTACATCAGAAAAACTGTCTACAAGAAGAAGCTCGAAAATGTGCTGATACAGGGTTGCACTAAAGTGCAAAAATAGACTATCAAATGGCTAAACTACTAAGGCTTGAAGCCTTCCTATTTATGCCTACAAGGACTCCTAACAGTCCTCCTTAACTTTAGGAGCTTGGCAACCCAAAACTGTAGTTAACAGCCATTTCACTAGACCTGCTCTGCTACCCCTTGAAATCATCTTTGGTGGGTTGTTGAACTCCGAGCTGATGGTAGAGAACTCGAGGAAAGGGTCATTTAGTGCAGGATAAACCCCTTCTATAAATCCTTAGCCTTGTTTCTTTGAATTTGGCTGCCAATTTGTTCATAAATGCCTGATCTTGGTCCAAAAACGTCCAAAAATATGCAATAAGCACATATTAGACTTTGTGGTAAAGTGACTATTCCCATTCACACAATTAACATAAATATATTCAAAAGCATGCATGAAACTATGGAGAATGGTGGATTAAATGAGAACAATAGGCAAAATGAGCCCATATAGTTACCCATTTCCGAGGCTCATCAAATAGCCCAATGATTTCCATTCCAAAGGGTGGCGCTGATGTTGTACTAGGAGTCTAATGGCTATAATCTTTGGGTATGATAGCTTTTAATTTTTAAGAACTTTTTATGAAATTTTTCTAGGAAGGAAAGGAAATTGAATTAAGGGGCATCGCAGGGAACCCAAGAAATATAATCAACTCTAATGGATTAAAAAAGCTTCTAAATAGAGAACAACGAGGTGTAATTACACAATTATGTTCGCTAGAGGTTCCCACATCGAAAGCATCTATTTCTCCATATCTCCAAAAAGTCTTAGACAATCATTCCAAGGTATTTGAGACTCTCAAAGGCCTCCCACCTATTAATGATCATTATCATGCTATTCATTTGATTCCAGGAAGTGTTCCTCCAAACTTCAGGCCTTACAGATATCCTTATGCCCAAAAGAGTGAAATTGAACGTATGGTTTCATAAATGCTATAGGTTGGTATAATTCAACCTAGTCAAATTTCTTTCTTTTCTCTAGTAGAATTGGTGCACAAGAAGGATGGATCATGGTGCATGTGTCTGGATTATAGGAAGGTGTTGTGGTCACCAACAACCCCCCTCTTCGTTTGATATTAGTAATAACATCAAGCAAAGGGGGACCCTTAGCCAAAAATCCAAAAAATATTTTTTTGTTTAAAAAAATTCTTTTGTATCAGCTCCCTAAAAGCTATATCGCGTCGCAACGGAAAAAGGAGCGCTTTCCCAAAGTGCATAAATACACTAAAAAGGAGTGACGCGAGAACCCATCGCATCGCGCACATTAAGAGCGTTTGAAAAAGGAGAACCTAAAGAAACGCCGACGGCCGATATGCGACGTCGCACGTCACAATGCCACACGAGTAGCACAAAATGACAAAGTGAAAACCTTGCGATGTTGCGATCTGCGATCTGCGACCATGCAAAGTTGCGATCTGCGATCTGCGACCATGCAAAGCTGCGATCTGCGATATCTGCGATAACACTTAATAACGTCGCAGCCATCGATACTGTGATACCAATCGCAGAAAAAAACTCATCCCAAGAATTCTCTGACATACACGGTAGATCCAGATTTGAAAGCGCGCCTTAAGGGAAATTAATGACCGCATGCTCGAATATCCAGAAATGATTGCATCGCATTTATCGAAGAGTCAAGAAATGATGAATGTCATTAATTTTGCATTCATTAGAATTTAATGCTTTCATGTCAATCTTTTCGTCATTTCCCTTCTTCTTCTTTGCGTAAACTGCAAGACATGCAACTGATATAAATCTATATGCAGGAAACATCTAAGGAGAAGGGAAGAGCGCCAATAAGACAACAGAGAGAAGATGCCTCTGCAATTGGATACCGCATGCAGCAGAGCCGCGGATTCCAGAGTATCGCCCAACAGGCACTAATGAAAATAGACTGTCCAAGACTCAGAGTCAAAGGCGCACAAAAGCAGCGTGTTTACAAAAGATCCTGAAGCTCAGACTTGGTAAAGCAGAGAAAGAAGCGCAAGAGAAGAAAGATGCTCCAGAAAAGCCTGGAACAAAGAACGGAAACAGTTCTTGAAACAGGGGATTGTCCATACAGCGCGACTTCTAACTCATTGATTCATTCGCACGACCAGAAACCGAAATAGCAACAGCAAAATCAGTTCGAAAAGAAACTGGGTTGTACTAAGTGTGCGCACAGCGAATACACCCAGCTAGAGAAAGGTTTTCGAAAATATCTTCTAATCTAACAGAAAGAGGTGCCAGCGCTTGTTGTTTCTAATTTTCAAGCTCGAACAAAAGGAAAGGACAACCAGCCGACTCTTTCAGGGTGAACAACGCATTGCTTACAGCACTAAGGAACAGATACAGAAACGGTTAGAAATTAGATTCAGTTTTTAGAAATAAATTTGTTTTTAGTAAAAGGGTGGTCATTTGAAGCCGTTCCCTGAATTTGTGTAAAGTAAAATTAGTCGGTTACTAGTATTTAACCCTTCTCGTTGAATTGGAGAAGGGTCCGAAATTTTGTCAAAAAACTTGTCCTCAGAACATGCACTTTTGCACCCTCGGAGGGGGTTTTTGATGAATGGACGGATCAAGATTTATTTATGTTTGCATTTTAATACCTGCTACTGATGTTGCACTTCTGTACTCTTAGTAGGCATTAGAAGCAAGTAGAAATAGGTCATTATTGCTTAAGGTCTGTAAGTTTAAAATCAGTCATAAATGGTACTTTTATCTCTTGACTAGTTTCTGCTTGCATTCTTAGAGTAATATACAGCTGATGTTATTTATATGTTAACGTATGAATGAGTGGACTACCATTTGGCACTTTTGTACGGTGGAGTCATTGATTTGTGCTTAATACATGAATAGCTGATTATGCAATATGCTGTTCACAACCGTTTTGCTTAATTTCTTACGCAAGATGGTTCATCTTAATTGATTTATATTCTCATGATAGTTGAATAATCTTCATTACCAGTTATTCTGTGAAATCTTTCTAGATTGCATAATGGAAAAATTCTGTCCCAGGTTAGTGTAGATTAGATGTATTGTTTTTGTTAGATTAAAGTAGTATAAAGTCATTTCAGAATTTAGAATTAGATTAGTTCAGGAATAATTACAGATTTTCTACTATCATTTTCTACACACACACACATCACCATTTTCTACACGCACACACACCCCTTAGAATGGGAAGTTGGTCCCGTCATCCCCAGTCGGACCCGCTACACCAAACGGGCACGGAGCCGCCAACCAGGTTCCCGACCGGGTGGGTATCCCCCTTGTTGTTGACCCGATTTCAGGGCCCTCAACATATTTGGCGCTAGAAGGAGGGCACGAACTATGAATGGCACCTAAAGCAATATCCAAATACCATTCTGAGGGTAATACACCCTCATCAACTCCCTCAACTTCTCCAACACGGTTAAACCCAGAATTTGAAGTCGCTCGAGTATCCACCACTGCTACATATTCGAATATATCAGACCAATCTATTATTGAACCCCGTGAAATTCAAACTTTGATCCGTAAACTCCAGGGATTCTCCATTTTTAACCAGAAGTCTGATAAATCTAAAAGCAGCGTGACTTCGCAGTACAACCCTGCTCATCCCCTTACCAGATTAAAGAGTGAAAAATTTGGCATACAACCAAGTGAACTCCCTCTTCCTACCAGAAAAAGAGCAAGGAAAACACCTCAAGAGTCTGACAGAGAGACTCTCTCATCCACTTCATCCATATCAACTCCCTCACCGCGAAGTCAACCACCCACTTTTCCATTCCAACTCACTCACCCGTCTTCCACAAACCTTCCTCTTCGAACATCAAAGATCCTGATTTCTTCACCTTCTCAGCATCAGGGGTCAGTTTCTGCACTTCCATTAGCTAGCAGCTCCACGATGGCCCAGTCTCCATGGAACAATCCTGGGGCGGTTTTAATGCCTCCACCCCTGAGCCCTATACCGGCCCATCCAGAGAAATGGCTACCTAAGTTCAACCCAGAAGCAGGTATGCTAGCTGAAGAACATATCAATAATTTCATGCTTTCTGTTAATCTCAACGGAGTTACTAACGAAGACGCTGTTGTCCGGCTCTTCCCATATACAATGCAAGGAATGGCCGGGTCATGGTACTTTTCGTTACCTTCCGGATCCATCACAAGCTGGGACATTTTTCAAAGTCAGTTCCTCACTAAGTTTGGTGATGACCGATCTACGGCGACATTGATTAATGACCTATCTAATCTTAAGGCTGAGGCTAGAGAACCCATTAAAGATTTTAACTTACGGTTCAATAAGATCCTCAACAAAATCCTCGCTGCTTCACAACCCAGCGAGGAAGTAAGATGTGAATGGTACATCACGGCTTTACCTCCAAACTTGGCTATCTTTGTAGATAGGGCAAACAAGACCACATTAGTTGACAACTTGACAGAAGCATTAGCAGTGGAAAGACGCGTGGTAGCCCTAGAAAAGAGATCTGCTATAGAAGAACGCAAATCAAAGAAGATCTCTTTCAAAGAAGACACCAAGAAGAAGCAAACGAAAGATCCTTTCGATTTGGAAGGGTTACAAAAAGTGTTGAAAGCCATGTCCAATGAGATGGTCAATATCAAGAAACAAGTAGCAGAGACTTCTTCGAAAAAGCCCTTTAGGACTTTTAAAAGAAATCCTCCCATGGACGTAAAACCACCCAGTGTTGTCTCAAACGTTGAGTCTGAAGAAGACGAAGAAGAAGAGAATACCACTGAAGGGCAGACCGACGAGGAAGAAGTTGTAGAACTTCAAGGAATGTGGGATTTCATCCTCCCACAGGAAGAGGATCATGAAGCATTTCTTGTTAGCACGAGAAGCAAAAATTAGCTTGATCCTCCCCAAACTACCCCAAAACAAAAGGGCGCAAGCCCTGCAACAAAAGAAAGGGTCGTAACCAAAAAGACAACTGCTAAAGCGACCCCGCTTAGCCCAGTCCAATCTGAACAAGCACCTCCATCAAGAACACTAATAGTGTCGGATGAAATGGATTATAACATCATTGACGACATGAAGAAGACTAGGGCTAATATCACTCTGTACGAATTGAGTAAACTAAAACACCAGCAGAAAATCATGATGAAAGAATTACATGCTGTGCCTACTACATCTTTACCTACAGCTGTGGCTTCCCACAATCTGGGAAGACCTCCAACCAATACGATAAATAAAATTGATCCAAATGACATCGCCTTGATTGGAGGAAGATCAAGGTCTCATACTCCTTTTCTTCTCACATATGAAATCTTCAACAAAAACGTGCACAATTGCTTGGTCGATTCTGGTGCTTCAACGAATATTTTACCTAGGTCAATATGTGCCAAATTGAATGTGCAACCTCAAAAATCTGCAGTACGTATAGTTCAACTTGATCGATCCCAGGTCGAAGTGATTGGTGAACTTAATCAGGTGACCATAAGATTGTCGTCTAACCCAAAAGTGTGTCAGGTTATCGACATTCTGGTAGCCGATATCCCTGAGTTCTATGGCTTGATTCTTAGCAGGGATTGGTCGGAGAAACTCCATGGATATTTCTCAACCCACTGGTCGCACATGTGGTTACCATTCAACGGTAAACCAAATCAGATAAAGGTTGAACGAGAGTTGCACCAAAAATACATAGTGACAGAACTAGAAGGAGAAAATGAAGCCATCACATACAATAGCAACATTGTAGGCAATTACGCAATAGATTCTTTCCTAGGCAGTTTCAGTGCTCATATTTCGCCATACTTAGAGAATTCAGTTTTATCCCAAGTTGAAAATTTCTCCCAAACTGATGACTCAAAATGTTTTAGTTTTTTAGATAATTCTGTAAATACGTCTTTATTTTGGAAATTATATTTTGACGGATCTAAATCCAACGAGGGGGCAGGAGCAGGATGCCTTCTGATCAACCCAGACGGGAACAAGATTATGCTCACATGCAGACTTGAGTTCGATTGCACGAACAACACAGCGAAGTGCGAAGCCTTGGATCAAGGCCTATACAAAGCAATCAGATTGAATGTTAAGTATCTTCAAGTCTTTGGAGATTCTGAGATCGTCGTAAAATAGGTACGTAACACCATACATTGCCTGTCTAGTCATTTAAAGCATTATCAATCGTTAGTGCAAGATCTCACTGCACATTTCATAGCATTTAACATCTCGTCAATTCCAAGAATTCAAAACGCAAGCGCAGACCTGTTAGCTAACATAGCCTCTCGACTTATCCCTTCCGAAGATTTTAGTCCTGATAGGTTTTCAATAGAATTAATTTTTAAACCTTCCATTCCTGACAATATCACCAACTGGAGAGTGTTCAACGACGACCCAGACATCGTAAGTTTCCTCACCTCTGAAGGATCCTACACAAACTAGATAATTGACGAAGACTGTCATGATCACCAAACACAACAAAGTAGCACTGATAATGCTATACCCAAATCGGTGGTCAAATTAGAAGACTTATATGACTTGAAAAGTCGGTTCAAAAGGTCGGCTAATGCCAAGCTTTATAGTTCAACTCTGAACTACGAATCAGTCAACGTAGGAACCGACGAAAAGCCGCAAAACGTTAATCTAGGCCAGGGCTTAGCCCCTGAAGAAAAATCAGCATATATCCGCCTTCTGAGATAGTACAAAAACATTTTTGCCTGGAACTACGATGAGCTGAAGACTTACAACACTTCCATCATTCAGCATGTTATCCCTATGACTGACAACGAGAAACCTGTCCAGCAGAAGCTCAGAAAAATACACCCTAACCTAGAAAACCAGATAAAAACTGAGCTTAATAAGTTGTTGAGAGCCAGAATAATTTTCCCCGTTAGGCATTCCAAATGGGTATCCAATATGGTGCCCGTTAGGAAGAAAAACGGAGACATTAGAATCTGTATCGACTTCCGAAATCTCAACAAAGCCTGTCAGAAAGATAACTTTCCCCTCCCACCTATGGAGAAAATTCTACAGGCAGTAGCAGGCTCAGAATTAATGTCATTCCTAGATGGATTTTCAGGATACAATCAAGTACTGGTGCATCCCGATGATCAGTTAAAGACTACGTTCCGAACCAAGTGGGGCACTTATGCATATCGGAAGATGCCATTTGGTCTGATCAACGCCGGAGCTACCTTTCAGAGAGCCATGGACATCGCGTTTAAAGGATTGGTCAATAAATCAGTAGTGATTTATCTGGATGATATAACAGTGTACTCCAAAAAACGAAAAAACCATCTCCAAGATTTGAAGCAAATCTTTCAAAGATGCTTGAGGTATGGGATCTCGCTCAATCCAAAGAAATCTTTCTTTGCATTAAGCGAAGGGAAATTGCTCGGATTCATAGTATCGAAATCTGGTATTCACATAGAACCTGACAGAATAAAGGAAATTTCTGAAATATCCATACCTCATAACAAGAAAGCCATGCAATCCTTCCTTGGACAGATCAATTTTGTCAAAAGATTTGTCCCTGATTTTTCACGTATTATTTCACCCTTACAAAATATGATAAAAAAGAATTCAAATTTCAAATGGGGTCTAGACGAGCACGAAGCATTCAACTTAATCAAACAAGCCATCATCAACGCTCCATCTTTGGCTACCCCAAATTTTTCAGAACCTTTCATCTTATACACGTTTGCCTCAGAAAAATCTTATGCTGCGATTTTAACTCAAGCAAATCACGAAAAGGTAGAAGCCCCAATCGCATTCTTTAGCTCGAACTTACAAGGTGCTGAACTTAATTATTCTGACGTCGAGAAACAGGCATATGTCGTTTTCAAAGCAATCAAATATTTCAGACCTTTCTTGCTAAAAGCCCATACCAAAGTCATAGTACCGTTTCCAGCGGTAAGAAACCTCCTGATACAGAAGGATGTGGGCGAGAAGAGAGCGAATTGGATCACCACCTTACAAGAATACGACCTTGAGATCAAACCGGCACACATCATAAGAGGCCAAGGCTTCTGCAAGATGTTAGCTGGAGCATCGCAAATCCCTGAGAACTCGTCTGAAGAGGTACACGCGTATGAGGTAAGCCTAAACGACTCAGAATCATTATATGCTGACACCATTTATTTTCTTAAGAACGGGTATGCTCCATCACGTCTGGATCATACCAAGAAAAGAGCTCTGAGATTAAAAGCTAAGCAATACCAGCTCATAAATGATGTCCTGTTTAAAAGGAATTATGATTATGTACTTCTTAGGTGTCTTGAGAAAACTGAAGCCGAAAAGGTTTTGCAGGAACTTCATGATGGACCAGCAGGTGGACACTATGCGGGAGATGCGACTGCACACAAAATCTTGCGTGCAGGATATTATTGGCCCACGCTGTTCAAAGACTCATACAATCACGTAAGGAAATGCCAAGTCTGCCAGACTGCTGCAGGAAAACAAAGGAAAGCGTCCATGCCACTACAACCGGTCAACATCGACCAACCATTTAGTCAATGGGGCTTGGACATAATAGGTGAGATCGTTCCTCACTCTTCTAAGCAGCATAAGTATATCCTTACGGCAACTGATTATTTTACCAAATGGGTAGAAGCAGTTCCTCTCAAGACAGTTCATTCTGAAAACATTATTGAATTCATAGACCAATTTATCATAACTAGGTTTGGATTGCCAACAGCCTTAATGTTTGATAACGCTTCATATTTTTCTGGAAATCCTATGACTGAGTTTGCGCTCAAAAGAGGGTTCAAACTGAAATATTCTGCCAACTACTATCCGCAAGGCAATGGATTGGCTGAATCAACAAACAAGAACCTAATCAGAATTATCAAAAGAACAGTCGATCAAAAACAAAAGAATTGGCACAAAGTGCTAGTAAATGCTTTATGGGCTGATAGAATCACAAAGAAAGCTTCGATCGGTACTTCTCCCTTTAATTTAGTTTACGGGCGGGAAGTGGTTCTTCCGACTCACTTAGTCATTCCCTCTTTGTCTTTAGTGCAGTACATCGATGAAGTACCTACTTCCTCATTACAATTAAGACAAGTGGAAATAATCAAACTAGAAGAACAAAGAGAACAAGCTAGGAAAACCCATGCACATCACCAAGCGCTAATAAAATCTTCTTTTGACTCAAGCATCATAACCAGAAAAAACTTTCAGATGGGTGATTTAGTTTTGAAATGGGATAAGGCACATGAAGAAAAGGGTAAACATACGAAATTCCAGAAGTTGTGGCTTGGCCCTTTTCAGATTGTAGAAGTCGTAGGCCCGTCCACATTCGTGTTGCAGGATCTGGCAGGTAGGAGAGATTCTTTACCTGTCAATGGATTGATTCTTAAATTATATTTTCCATAGAAGAGAAATTCTTCTAATTTTTGTAGGATAGATTTAGTTTTTATATTTCATTTCATTTTGTTTTTCTCTTTTTGATGAATAAAACCCGTTGTAGATGATCATGTGAAAAGGATTCATGAAAAGAGCACGCCAATTCTCTATCAGATTTTGATTTCGCTTGTACAAATAGCAAAATTTTTGAAAAATCTGAATTTTATTATTAACAAATAGAGTTAACTTCACCTTGGTTATGATATTAGTTTCAACCTCAAAGAACTTTGACGAAGGCAACCTTTGGTGAAAAAATTGTTTTGTATCAGCACCATGAAAGGTATCATCAATAATAAAATAAGTACTCTCTGCAAAGTTGTTGTTTTCAAAAAACTCTATTATTGTCATCCAGAGCTTTCTTAAGGAAAAACAATGACTTCCTCCCTGCTAAAAGGAAATTGCAGCATTCAGAGAAATAATCCAAGCAAAACACTATATCTCAAAGAATAAGAGGTCTCATCACGAGCCGGCTTATCATGATCACAGACATTATAACTTGCTGACTTTGCCAATACTGTCTATCAAAACAGGGCAACGACTTAAGATTGTTGCAATCAAAAGACAAGAGGTCTCATCACGAGCCGGCTTGTTCAGAAAAAGTGTAAATCAAGTGAATGACTGTGTCATAATTTGGCCACCAAACCAAGACATTGTTCTTTAGAGAATTAAAAAAGGAAAAGTGTGTCAAAAAGGATTTTTCTCTGGAATGTTGCGAGTAACCTCAAGCAGGAAAAAGGATCATTGCTGGATAACATGGTAACCCTGTCGAGGCTATGGACGCTTGCGGGTAGCAGAGGCTCTACCTACGACAAATGAGTATACTTTTAAGCCAGTACGCAGAGAAGACCTTATTTTATCTTTAATCAAGACCAAGTAATGTCTGGTGCGAATGCAAGAAAAAGCCTGAAGAAGCAAGCAATTGAGATTAAAAAAGGTTGAGACAAAGTATCGTTGACAAGGTGAGGGGTAGTCTACTCTATCTGTTCATAACAAAATTTAGACATATAAGAATTTTGCTGTTTCGGAAGTGAACGGTCAATAGAAATGCAGAGATAACTGGTTCTTCACAGTGAATCGCCATTGTTGTGGTCACCAACAACCCCCCTCTTCGTTTGATATTAGTAATAACATCAAGCAAAGGGGGACCCTTAGCCAAAAATCCAAAAAAATATTTTTTTGTTAAAAAAAATTCTTTTGTATCAGCTCCCTAAAAGCTATATCGCGTCGCAACGGAAAAAGGAGCGCTTGCCCAAAGCGCATAAATACACTAAAAAGGAGCGACGCGAGAACCCATCGCATCGCGCGCATTAAGAGCGTTTGAAAAAGGAGAACCTAAAGAAACGCCGACGGCCGATATGCGACGTCGCACGTCGCAATGCCACACGAGCAGCACAAAATGACAAAGTGAAAACCTTGCGATGTTGCGATCTGCGATCTGCGACCATGCAAAGTTGCGATCTGCGATCTGCGACCATGCAAAGCTGCGATCTGCGATAACACTTAATAACGTCACAGCCATCGATACTGTGATACCAATCGCAGAAAAAAACTCATCGCAAGAATTCTCCGACATACACGGTAGATCCAGATTTGAAAGCGCGCCTTAAGGGAAATTAATGACCGCATGCTCGAATATCCAGAAATGATTGCATTGCATTTATCGAAGAGTCAAGAAATGATGAATGTCATTAATTTCGCATTCATTAGAATTTAATGCTTTCATGTCAATCTTTTCGTCATTTCCCTTCTTCTTCTTTGCGTAAACTGCAAGACATGCAACTGATATAAATCTATATGCAGGAAACATCTAAGGAGAAGGGAAGAGCGCCAATAAGACAACAGAGAGAAGATGCCTCCGCAATTGGATGCCGCATGCAGCAGAACCGCGGATTCCAGAGTATCACCCAACAGGCACTGATGAAAATAGACTGTCCAAGACTCAGAGTCAAAGGCGCACAAAAGCAGCGTGTTTACAAAAGATCCTGAAGCTCAGACTTGGTAAAGCAAAGAAAGAAGCGCAAGAGAAGAAAGACGCTCCAGAAAAGCTTGGAACAAAGAACGGAAACAGTTCTTGAAACAGGGGATTGTCCATACAGCGCGACTTCTAACTCATTGAGTCATTCGCACGACCGGAAACCGAAATAGCAACAGCAAAATCAGTTCAAAAAGAAACTGGGTTGTACTAAGTGTGCGCACAGCGAATACACCCAGCTAGAGAAAGGTTTTCGAAAATATCTTCTAATCTAACAGAAAGAGGTGCCAGCGCTTGTTGTTTCTAATTTTCAAGCTCGAACAAAAGGAAAGGACAACCAGCTGACTCTTTCAGGGCGAACAGCGCATTGCTTACAGCACTAAGGAACTGATACAGAAACGGTTAGAAATTAGATTCAGTTTTTAGAAATAAATTTGGTTTTAGTAAAAGGGCGGTCATTTGAAGCCGTTCCCTGAATTTGTGTAAAGTAAAATTAGTCGGTTACTAGTATTTAACCCTTCTCGTTGCATTGGAGAAGGGTCCGAAATTTTGTCAAAAAACTTGTCCTCAGAACATGCACTTTTGCACCCTCGGAGGGGGTTTTTGATGAATGGATGGATCAAGATTTATTTATGTTTGCATTTTAATACCTGCTACTGATGTTGCACTTCTGTACTCTTAGTAGGCATTAGAAGCAAGTAGAAATAGGTCATTATTGCTTAAGGTCTGTAAGTTTAAAATCAGTCATAAATGGTACTTTTATCTCTTGACTAGTTTCTGCTTGCATTCTTAGAGTAATATACAGCTGATGTTATTTATATGTTAACGTATGAATGAGTGGACTACCATTTGGCACTTTTGTACGGTGGAGTCATTGATTTGTGCTTAATACATGAATAGCTGATTATGCAATATGCTGTTCACAACCGTTTTGCTTAATTTCTTACGCAAGATGGTTCATCTTAATTGATTTATATTCTCATGATAGCTGAATAATCTTCATTACCAGTTATTCTGTGAAATCTTTCTAGATTGCATAATGGAAAAATTCTATCCCAGGTTAGTGTAGATTAGATGTATTGTTTTTGTTAGATTAAAGTAGTATAAAGTCATTTCAGAATTTAGAATTAGATTAGTTCAGGAATAATTACAGATTTTCTACTATCATTTTCTACACACACACACATCACCATTTTCTACACGCACACACACCCCTTAGAACGGGAAGCTGGTCCCGTCATCCCTAGTCGGACCCGCTACACCAAATGGGCACGGAGCCGCCAACCAGGTTCCCGACCGGGTGGGTATCCCCCTTGTTGTTGACCCGATTTCGGGGCCCTCAACAGAAGGTCAACAAGCTCACTATTAAAGATAAATTTCACATTCTTGTCATTGATGAATTATTTGATCAATTTCATGGATCAATTTACTTCACCAAGTTGGATCTTCATTCAAGATATCATCAAATCAGAATGAAGACTGAAGACATTCTGAAAACAACATTTAGAACTCATGAGGGTTATTATGCATTTTTTGGTCATGCCTTTTGGCCTTACCAATGCACCTTATACATTTCAAGGTTTGATGAATTCCATTTTCAAACCCTTCCTTAGAAAATTTGTGTTAGTATTTTTCGATGAAATACTAATCTACAGTGAGTATTGGAAGGATCATGTTCAACATGTTGACAGGGTGCTCAAACTATTGGAGGAGAAACAACTATATGCAAAAAGCTCCAAATGTTTCTTTGGAGTAAAAGAGGTGGAATATCTAGGTCACATTATATCTCATGAAGGTGTTAAGGTAGACCCTAGCAAAATTAAAGCCATTAAGGAATGCAAAATCCCCACATCCATAAAGCATTTGCTAGGATTTCTTGTGTTGACAAGGTATTATTGCAAGTTTTTTAAGAATTATTGGAGAATAGAAGCATCTCTAACAACATTATTAAAGAAAGATGCATTTTCATGGACTCCAGAAGCAACAAAAGCCTTTTATAATCTTAAAGAGGCAATGTGCCATGCACTGATATTAGCTACGTCGAAATTTACGCAAAACTTTAATGTGGAATGTGATGCCTCAGGAAATAGAATTGGTGTTGTTTTAATGCAAGAAGAAATACCCATTTCTTTCTAAAGTCGTCCAATCAATGGAAGGTATTTACACAAAGCTATTTATGAGAAGGAAATGTTGGAAATACTACATGCACTTAAGAAATGGCAACCCTACCTAATGGGAAGACACTTCAAGGTAAAAATGGATCGTGATAGTCTTAAATACTTTTTAGAACAAATATTCTCTTGAGAGGAGCAACAAAAATGGGTCACAAAGACGTTGGGTTATGACTTTGAAATCATCTACAAAAAAGGGAAGAAAAATGTTGTGGCAGAAGCACTCTCAAGAAAGGATGAGGATGTGGAAGCATTGATTTGTGCCATTTCTATTATCCAACTAGATTGGATAAATGAAGTAAGGGATGAATGGAATAACGACGAAGAAGTGTGGGCACTTATTCAGAAGCTACAACAAGATCCCAATAAATCTGATACGTTTAGCTGGAAAAAAGATTCGTTATGGTAAAAAGATCACTTATACCTATGTAAGAATTGCCAACTCAAACAAAACATTCTTATGGAATTGCACACCTCTCCCTTAGGAGGACTCGCGGGATTTTTAAAAACTTACCATAGGGTTAAAAAGGAATTTTTTTGGGATGGCCTTAAATATGATATTCAAAATATTGTGGCAGAATGTTTGGTTTTCCAACAAAATAAAGTTGAAACAATTAAGATCCCAACTCTATTACAACGTTTATCCATCCCAAGTCAACGTTGGGAGGAGGTTTCAATGGATTTTATCATAGGTTTACCCAAGTCCGAAGGAAGGAGCGTCATCATGGTGGTAGTTGACATACTTACCAAGTATGCACACTTTTGTGCATTATCTCATCCATTTAAAACCACTACAGTTTCTACTACATTTATGGAAACAAGTCAAAATCTACATGGAAACCCAAAGGTTATTGTAAGCGACAGAGATCCAATTTTCACTGGGAATTTTTGGACAGCATTATTTTCTTGTCTTGGTACTCAGTTAGCTCATAGCTCATCTTATCATCCTCAATTTGATAGAAAAACTAAGATAGTAAACAAATTTTTGGAAGGATATCTTCATTCCTTTGTATCTGATAAACAAACACAATGGGTCAAATGGTTGTCTCTCGTTGAATGGTGGTATAACACTTCCTTCCATACTGAAGCAAAAAATGACCCCATTTATGGCACTTTATGGATATCATCCACCGTCCATCACATCATATTTAAGAGAAATTTGTAAGGTTCAAGCAATGGAAGATCACATCAAGAATCAACAACAAGTTCTCCAAATCTTAAAGGATAACCTCAATTTGGCGCACAATAGAATGAAACAACAGGAAGATCAACATCACAACGAAAGAATTTTTGATGTAGGTGACTAGGTATTTCTACGACTACAACCATATAAATAAATGTCCCTCAAGTAATCTAATAAGGATAATAAATTATCACCAAAGTATTATGGTCTGTACAAGGTGTTGCAAAATATTGGTACTATGGCATGCAAGTTGGAGCTTCCTGCAACTTCATGAGTGCACCCAGTTTTCCATGTTTCATGCTTAAAGAAGGTTATAGGTGACAAGATCCTAGTTCAAACAATATTTTCAGAACTTGATGAGGAAGGAAAAATCATATTGGAACCTGAAGCAGTCACGGAAATAAGAACTCGACAGGTACAAAATCAATCAATTTTGGAGTATCTCATCAAGTGGAAGAACTTATCCGCTGAAGGTTCCACATGGGAGGATCAAAATTTTATACAGAAGCATCCATAATTACTCAATTGTTAAGGACAACACTTTTCTGAAGGAGAGGGGCATGTTAAGTCCCTATAATACTAGTGATTCCCCCATTACTATTATCATTGTAACCATTATTGTTATTGTTGTGCCCCTATTATCCTCATTTTGTTATTATTGTGCCCCATAGAAGCCCAATATTGTTATTATTGTGCCCTTATATTATTATTGTTATGTCGACGTTGATTATATTGTGACCCCTTAGACTCCTATATATAGAAAGGATGTTTTTTCATTTTTATCATCTAAGAATTTTTCATTTGTGTAATGTAAAGGAGGTTGCCCCCTCGAAGAGGCTGATTTTGAAGTCGTTGATCTATCTTTTCTTCTGTTTTGTGAGATGATTGCATAAAAAATTGTTACACAAGTGGTATCTTGTAATTTATTGCATAAATTTTAGTTGAAAGAGGTTCTATCTAGGGTTATTTTTGTTGAAAATCATTGCACTAATGTAGAAAGGATGGGTTGGGTGCCTTTTCTACCGAAGCAATTCTAGAATAATTGTTTGGACACTTAGTAGTTGAAAGTAGAGTTCCATTACATGTAGATTTTGATCCTAATTGCTTTAATCACCCGAGAAAAACCAAAAATCTTCCAAAAAGTGACTAACCCTTCTATACCCATCTTAGTAGAGGAATTCTAAAACCTATGGACCTCAGAAGAACCAAAGAGAAATTTCTTTCAACATAATAATATCTTTTCTCTATGGGGACATGATGTGCGAGGTTATTCAAGAGACACCTTGGCTACCCAAGGAGAGTGTAACAAAGTTTAAGGGTGTGGTGTGGTTCAAATCTGACCCACACTTCATCAAGATCTTGTCACGCAGATATCCATATCAGTACTAGAATAAGACAAGCTACATATTGACAGTGTAGGAGGTTCAAGAGATAATGGACTCAAGGGAAGATGCTTGGAGAGTACCAATGTAAGAAACTCCATATGTTGAAGGGATCTCAAGCAAAGAAGATACTAACGAGACCCCTTGATGCTAAGAGAAATAAGAGGTGCAATCATCGGTTGTTCCAAAGAAGGAGCTAGAAGAAGTGCCGTCGACATTGGGAGAACAAGAGGCATCAGGGACGAAAAGAGTTTTGAAGAGTAGCATAGGAAGTGCATCAACAATGTGAGCCAGGAAGAAGCATAAGGCCACCCGCACATCTTTCGTCCAAACCGTGTTGATAGAAGATGACTCTGAAAGGATCAATGAGCAAATAGATGATGTGGCAACAACAAAGTTAGCAAACTGTAGTAGATGATAAGTTAGTTAAGCACCAAGCTAACCCTCTAGGAATTTTTTTCAGAGCTCAGGGGACTGCACACTGCAGAGTTTGGGTTTCAACCTTAGGCCCCCCACATGCACCCGATGCATCTTCATATGAGAAACCGAAAAGGATATTCTTCTTGTCGAACAAAGTTTTGGAAGTGTGGGAAGGGGTTGCACAACAAAGCATTACCGATACAGCTCAAATCAATTTCACCCTATCATGGTTGGGTATGGAAGAATTGGCTTAGATGCATCACAACAAAGTCCATGAATTACAAGTTAGCATAACTGTGAACAAGGCAGAGCTAGAACATACATAGAAAACTCATGAGCAGTTGCACCAAGAGTAAGAGAAAATAGTAGAAGACAAATAAGAGTAGCGCAATGCCTTGAAGTGGGTTTATGGGGAGCTTATTGAGGGCTTATTCGATGACTCTGTTCCACGCAAGGACATGGTAGAAAGGATCAGGGAAGTGTTAGTATGAAAATTATTAGCAAGTACACCAAAAATACTTCACTTAAGTCACTGGTGAAAAGTGACCCTAACAACAGAAAATGGTTGCTTCTATGCCTTAGATCTACAACAAAATGTGAGAAAACCCTGCAAGAAAATATATGATGCAAGTCCAAAAAATATAGCAACAGTAAATGAAAGTGAAATAACCCAATGGAGGACTTCAAATGAATAATAATTTTATTAAAAAACCTAGTGAGGAATATTTACAACATGGATCTATACATCCCCCTTCGTGGCATGGGGTCTTTTGATGTCCTTATGCTTCAACGATCTGTTTCTCTCTCAATATGCAGAAAACCAAAAGAGGAAGATGGAACTCAAGTGGGAGCTCAAATGTTGTGAGATGATAATGGTGATGATGATAATGATCATGGTGAAGAATGAATCGAAAACCCTCTTATTTATAACAAGTATTCAGATAAATTAGGAATTGGAAAATAATACAATATTAATGACCAAATCAAAATTTAGTCACTACGAATAATTTTTTATAATTTTTGGAGAGGGAAAAGATATTCAAAATGGTCAAATATCTTTATTTTGAAAGTGATTGAAGTAATTAAAAAATAAAATGATTTATTAATCACTTTGTGAGAATTAAGAAAAATGTGAATTTGAAATAATTATTAAATAATGGTTTAACAATTGTTCCAAAAAAAAAAGAACAATAAATAAATAGTGATTTATTTAATTATTCCAAGGTGATTATGTTGAAGGTGTTAATAAATAAGTATCAAATAATAATTTAATAATTATTTCTAGAGAAAACTAAATAAATAATGATTTATTCAATCATTCTCATGGGTTTTTGAATTTTAATCAGAAATAATTTAATAAAATGGTTTACTAAATTATTTCTTATGGTGAAAGTGAATTTACCATGGTAAACTTGATCTTACATGGTGTATTTCAATCCACCTAGTATGAAATGGCTAGGTGATCATCTTTTGGGTGTGAAACAAATTTGTTGGGTGTGTGTTATATTCTTTGCATGACTAGTCGCACACGCATGGGGGTCACTGGGGGGCAAAAGTCCCCCCTGTTTGTTGCATCAGGTGCAACAGGGGGGTGACGGGGCACAAGGTCTGGGTGGCACCTCAAAAAAAAATTTGGACCCTATATTAGGTTGGCAAACCTTCCTATGGTTTTGTGCATGGGTTTTGCACATGGTTTTGAGCATGATGATTTTATGCCCATTGTATTTTGTAGATCCAGTCTAGGGAAATATCATTATGTTCTAATCCAGGGTTAATGGATTGGGGTTTATGAATGATTTGACATGTATATACATGTACTGTAACATTGAAAGGAGCATAATGATAAAACAATTTGGTAGTCCCGGTTTTGGGATCCAGGGGAAAATATTTGTGCGTTTGTTTGATATTCTCGTCATTGTTTATTTTAATATTTGTACAAGGTTAAAACCTACATTTGGTATCAAAGTTTTTTTGGCTTCAAGGGAGTGCCTTTTCTACTGAGGGGTTTTTCTCGGGCCTGTGGTAGACCATGTTCAATGGGAGATCTGTGGGATCGGTTCTTGTGGTGAAAGAAGATGGCAAGTAGTGGAAAGATAGAGATTGAGAAATTTAATGGTCAGAGATTTGACTTGTGGAAGCTCAAGATGGAGGATCTGCTCGTGGATGAAGATCAATGGATCACAATAGATCTGGGTACTAAAACAACAACAATGTTTAATGAATATTAGGCAAAGTTGGATCATAAAGCAAAGAGCACAATACGATTGTGCATCTCAGATTCAGTATTGTTGAATGTATCAGGCGAAGCTACAATGAAGGATTTGTGGGAAAAGTTAGGGACTTTGTACAAATCTGAGTCTCTGGTGAACAAATTGTTCCTACAAAAAAGGTTGTATAACCTAAGGATGAAGGAAGGATACTCGGTGACAGAGCACCCGAACGCCTTTAATATTGTGGTAAGTTGGTTGTTATTTGTTGATATTAAAATTTCATATGAAGATAAGTGCAAAAATTTGTTGTGTTCTCTACCAGATTCATGGGATAGTCTAGTTGTTGCAATAGGTAGCAATACAACTACCTTGAAGTTTGATGAAATAGTCTCATCCTTGCTGTTAGAGGAGATGACATGGAAAAATATGGAGGGCCGGGTAGGAGATGCCTTGTCTGCATGAGGACGGTCCTAGAACAAAAACAAAAATAATTCCTCATGTGGGAGATCTAAATCTCCAAGAAAACCTGTAAAGGTGTGCTGGAAATGTGAAAAGGAAGGGGACTTCAAAAAGGATTGTAGTTCTAATGCTCCTGAGAAAGGGATTCGATGATGCTCCTTTTACAAAGGTAAAAATGATCTCAGATGAAGTTGGGGATGTGCACTTGCCTTATTCTTCAAGTACACATGTAGATCATGAGGCATGGTTGATTGACTCAGGTTCATCCTTTCACTACGCTCCCCATAGGAAGTGGTTCTGCGAGTATGATAAATATGATGGTGGTGATGTCTTCTTAAGGGATGACATGTGTTCTAGAATCGTCAAACATGAAAAAATCAAGCTGAAGTTGTAGGGTGGAAGGATTAAAACACTTCCAGGTGTTCTTCATATTCCTACATTAATTTGATTTTTGTAAGCAACATGGATGATGAAGGTGAAAAAATAGTGTTTAAGAAAGATATCTGGAAGATGGTTAAGGGAGCATTGGTATTGATGTAGGGAGTTTTGATTGGAACTCTGCACATGATTTTGGGTAGTACTGTTATTGATGGGTGAAACAATTATGTGGTTCTTGAAAGTGGAACAGAAAATTTGGTGGTCTCTAGACAAAAGACCATGCTATGGCATCAAAGGCTTGGGAATATTGAAGATAAGGGTCTTCGAATAATTCATGGTAATGGTATGGTAGAAGGCATGTCTAATTTCTCTCTGGATTTCAATTTATGTAAACATTTGTATATGGGAAGCAAAATCAGGTGAGTTTCCCCTCTTGTGCTAAGAGTGTGAAAGGGATATTATGTAGTTTTTAACCCCGTACAGAAATTACCTGCATACGAACTCTTAAAACACAAAAAATAAACAATGCAAGATAATAACACATAAAACACATAGACACAGAGAATTTCCCCTAGATCCCAAAACCAGGACTACTAGCTTGATTTTTCATTATGTTCCTTTCAATGTTACAATACATATTTATACATGCTGAAGCATCCAATACTATGGACCAAAAACCATCGCATCCAAAACCATGGGCGGAAACCATGCACAAAACCATAGATAGGTTCGCCCCACCTAATACAGTGTCCAAAAAAAAATTCCGTGGGGCACTATCGTGGACCCTGTAGAGGGGGGCTACCCGCCCCCCTCAAAGCCCCTGGATAGGGGGGGGGTTGCCACCCCCCCGTGAGACCCTCGTTGTGCAATCGGTACAATGAACGGGGGGTAGTCGTGGAAAGAATATAACACAACCCAACATACTAGAGCTTGTGCACAATGATGTGTTTGGACATGTGTTGGTTCCATCATTGGGTAAGTCTATGTACTATGTATCCTTTGTAGATGACTTCTCGAGGAATACATGGATATATTTCCTCAGGAATAAATCTAAAGTCTTTGACATGTTTAAAGAATTTTAGGCTCTGGTGGAAAACCAAACAGAGCAAAAGATAAAGGTGTTGAGGATAGATAATGGTGGAGAGTTTTGAAAGAAGGAATTTGAAGAGTTCTGTAAGAAGTATTGTATAACACGGTAGAAGAATACTCCATAAACACCTAAGAAAAATGGCATTGTAGAAAGAATAAACATGATGTTGATGGAAAAGGCAAGAAGCATGCTCAGTGGTGTCACGTTAGGACATGAATTCTGGACAGAGGCGGTGGAGACTGCATGTTACTTGGTTAATAAATCACCTTCATCAGCATTGGAGGATAAGACTCCACATGAGGTATGGACTGGAAAGAAACCCTCTCTTTCAAATGTAAGGGTATTTGTCTATGATGCATATGTACATGTTCCAAAGGAGAAAATAACCAAGTTGGATACTAAATCTGAAAGGTGCATCTTTATTGGGTATAATGATCGTTTAAAAGGTTATAAGCTTTGGAACCTAGAAATAAAGAAGGTTCTATACAACCAAGATGTGGTGTTTAGAGAGGTTAAAGATGCTATTAAACATGAATTCCTACCAAAGGAACCTGAGAAGATAGAGTTTGAGCTAAAGCAGGAAGAATCAGACTCTACAACAGGACATGAATCAGAAGATGAAGAGCCACAAACTCCAATTGTGAGAAGATCAGTTTGAGAAATAAGGAAGCCAAAAAGGTATAGTCCATTCGATTTCTGTTCATTTTTTTCTTTATCTATTACTGATGATGATCCCATAACTATTAGGGAGGTAGTAGATTCAAAGGATGGAAAACTCTAGAAAGAGGCTATTGTTGATTAAATTGCATATTTGGACAAAAATGAGGCTTGGGATTTGGTCAATTTTTCGGCTGGAAGGAAACCCATTGGAAGAAAATGGGTGTTTAAGAAGATGATGAATGCTGAAGGAAGGGTGGAGAAATACAAAGCTCAGTTGGTAGCAAAAGGTTATTCTGAGGTGCCGGGAATTGATTTTGGTGATATCTTTTCTCTTGTTTCCAAGGTAGCTTCAATTAGATTACCTTTATCTCTTGTTGTTGCTTTTGATTTTGAGGTATAAAATATGGATGTGAAGACAAAATTTCTTCACAGGGATCTGGAAGAAGAGATCTACATGAAGCAACCTGAAGACTTTGTGGTCAAGAGAAAGAAAGAACGGGTATGCAAGTTAAAAAAAATTGTGTATGGGTTAAAACAATCACCAAGAATGTGGTATAAAAAAATTGATACACATATACATCGACTTGGCTTCACCAAAAGAAAAGAAAATCACTGTGTGTATTTTAAATTAATTGGTGACCACGTTATTTATCTGGTCTTGTATGTGGATGATATGTTGTTGATGGAAATGACAAAGAAATTATCCAGTATTTGAAGACCCAATTGTCATCCAAATTCAACATCAAGGATCTTAGTGCTGCAAACTATTTTTTGGGCATGGAAGTTAAATGAGATTTGGAAAATAGGAAGCTCTGGTTAAACTAGTGGAAGTATGTCAAGACAATACTATAGAGGTTTAATATGTAGGATAGTAAACTAGTGAAGATTCTTATTCCTGAAGGTGTAAAGTTATCTGTAGAATAGTGTCCCAAGACACAAGAAGAGGAAGAGGACATGTCCTTTGTTCCATATAGAAGTGCAGTCACTAGCCTGATGTATTCGATGGTCAGTAATAGACTAGACATTGCAAATGCAGTGGGAGTACTGCAAAGGTTTATGTCAAAACTAGGGAAGGACCATTGGACAATTGTGAAGTGGTTTTTTAGGTATTTACATGGCACTAGTGATTATGGTTTGTGCTACTAAGAAAGACCAAGATTTGATAGAGTTTTGGACATCCCTGGCTTTGTTGATGCAGACTGAGCTAGAGATTTGGATCAGAGAAGATCTACAAGTGGGTATGTGTTTAACCTATTTGGAGGTGCAGTCAATTCGATGAGAAAGAGACAGTCTGTAGTGGAACTTTCAACTATAGACGAAAAATACATGGTAGCCAATCATGCAAGCAAGGAAGCAGTTTGGTTGTAGACATTATGTTCAAGTATGGGGTTAGTACAGTGAGCTATAAGAATAGACTATGACAGCCAAAGTGCAATTTTCTTTTGTTGGCTTATTGGGCCCTGACCCAAGTTCGGAAGAATTTTTAGCCAAACAAATCCTATACTACCGGCCCTTTCGGCAATAATCCATAGGGCGCGGACTAAAGTCTCACCCGAGGCATTAGGGGAGGGTGCTGGAACTAGGTTTCTTCACCCTAGAGATGTCTTGATGAGGATTGGAGAATTCGTAACTTGATCTATGCACTTATGACTTTCGCACTGCAGCCTGGCCTTCGCGAGGATCTGAAAAGGGGAGTTTCTTAGATCCTTAGTCTTAATGTAGTTAATACAGATTTGATTTATTCTTCAAGGTCTTTTAAGCAACATTTAATAGTTTAACCCAGTGCGCGAAATCATAAATCTTTAAAAGTATTCATAAGATCATAACATAAGTATAAACATTCAGATCTGCGATCAAATACACAGTAATTTCAAATACACTTATCTTTATTAATCTTCCTCTTAGTACAATGCAATTCCACCCTACACACTCAGCTGCAGGGGTCCACCCACACAACTACGGACACTACCAGGCCTCTGTGCACACAGTTGCAGAGCCTCTTCTACCCTATACTACCCTCGACTCAGACTTACAGACTCAGAGCACTTTCGCTTTTACAAACCCATACATCAAAGCTATCATCCCAAAAACAATTGTCTTCTAATCCTATATCCTACTCTATTTATACATTCCCATGGTCCGTGGACCATGGCCAAGCCGACGAATCCTAGATTGATCTATAATATTTTAGGGCAGATTACCCTTAGACTTTACCCCTTAAATTTTGCACTCTGCGCACTTCGCAGAAATTTTACCATACTTTTACCCAAAATTGCAGGCTTCAACCCCAAAACCATTACGTGGGGGATCCACTACCCAATAGTCCCCCAACACAATCATTGTGACTCATCCCGAGTCACTCAGCTGGTATGTTGATCTTTGCGTGGAGGTTATTCAACAACTTTTGCGCTTCGCTTAACCCTGCGACACATTCTTCTGCTAGCTGTTGTTTTTGTTGTGCACGCGCCTTTGACACCTCATTATCAGCTTCACTTACTTCTCTGAGTTCATATCCTGCCTACATGTGGGCTAGCTTTTCCTCAATGCTGGTGGTGACTGCGAATGCCTCATCAAGCCACGGCTGGATGCATTCTTTAAGGAGCGCTTCTTTCTGATGAGCAGCATCGACCTGTGCCTTGAGTGCCTGGGCCTATCTCATCTTGGCCAATTGTTGAGTAATGAAAATCTTCTGCACAGTCCCCTGGATATTATCATAGGACTGCTGCAACTCCCGTGCTTCAGTTTCTACCTACTGTAGCTCTGGGTCTTCCTACAGTGATGTGAGTGTAAGAAGGGACTGATCCAACAATCCCGTGCAATACTATATATAGTGCTTCGTTATTGCCAATCCTTCCTGAAGGGCATGGCGGCGCTGCTCTCTTATTTCCATTGGTGTAGCGGGCTACGCTTTGAGTCTTAGCTCCACGGTCTACAAGTTCAATTCCCACCAAATTTTGGCAGCCTCCTCTTGAGCCTTACGGAATCCTGTAGCTATATGATGAACCTTTTCTGCTGCGGATGTATTGTCTGCGAGGTGTGGTATCATCATTTTTGGAGGTCACACCTGTAATGTTTGCAGCTATGCACTGAGCAACCCCAACATAGTTGTTTGCTCTGTCATCAATTTTTCCAAAGCACTCGTAGTGTTATCACACATTGGTTCCTTATTGGCAAGGAGATATCCCTCCAAAGTCCTTGTTGTCTTCGTATTTTTGCGTGCTTGTGGTTGCTCCTGGATGCATGGTCTCTTAAGTTGAGTTGATCCTATAGTCAGGTCCATGCATTCCTATGTCTCCACTTCCCCTTGTATATCCTATTCCAGGGATATTTCCCCCACAATCTCTTCAGTGGTCACCATAACAGTTTCGGATGCTACCTCCCGCTGCGTGGGTGCTTCCTTTTCGTTGCGCATTCTTTCCACCAACTGTTGCATGTTGGCATTATGATACATATGTTGTACTTGATGGCAACCCACTCATCTCAGATGATAAATTATAGTGCAGAAAAGTTCACGCACTTTTATGCAGAGAAAAGTTTATTTCATGTAGAGAAATGTTCACGCACTTTCATGCAGAGAAAAGTCCCTTTCATGAAGAGAAAAGTTCACGCACTTATATGCAAAGAAAAGTTTATTTCATGTAGAGAAAAGTTCACGCACTTTTATGCAGAGAAAAGTTTATTTCATGTAGAGAAAAGTTCACGCACTTTTATGCAGAGAAAAGTTTATTTCATGTAGAGAAAAGTTCACGCACTTTCATGCAGAGAAAAGTCCCTTTCATGAAGAGAAAAGTTCACGCACTTTCATGGTTGGCTCATGGTATTAGTCCGACAGTTTTTGATCCTATGGTTTTGGTCCATGGTATTGCATCCAAAAGTGTTGATCTCACGCACTTTCATGATTGGTTCATGGTATTAGTCCTATAGTTTTTGATCCTATGGTTTTGGCTCATGGTATTGCATCCAAAAGTGTTGATCTCACGCACTTTCATGGTTGTTTCATGGTATTAGTCCAACAGTTTTTTGATCCTATGGTTTTGGACCGTGGTATTGTGGAAGGCCTAAGACTATAAAAGAGGAAGGAGATCATTTGGCAAAGCATCATCGAATAAATTGAATATCTAATAAGCACTAGATCTGAAATATTTGTGATTGGGTTATGGTACGGATCTGGATCCGAATGAAGGAGGAACCTTAGCGCATAAAGAAGGATAAGTTCTATTGATGGGTCATAATCTTTATGCTTGAATAATAGTATCTTTGCATGATTTTGATCTGTTATATGAGGCGCATGCTTGATCTATAAATCTGACAATCTGGGTTAATTAGTGTCTGAATATTTGAAAGAAGGAATTATCCTTTATAGATCTGCACGCAGGTTTCAGGTTGTTGAAGTAGCGTATATCTTTAAATTATGATCTAGCTGCCTTTGTCTATTGCTGCAGTATTCTGGGTTCAGAATTTGGTGTGTGGTTACTGTTACTCTGTTCTGGGTACAGCTGTCAGAGAAGTGTTTACTTGATTCAGTGCTAATTGGGAAAAGGAGATTGTTTGATGCAGATATACTTGATGATTGATTGATGTTCATGGATCCAGTCTGAAAATTTATGAAACGTGGTCCCTGGAAGAAAGAGAAGGTTGTAGCCTTCAGTAGGCCAGCACCTACGTACTAGTATCTTGGCTAGTACAAGAGCTAAGGGGGTTGTAGCTCCCTTCCAGGAGAAGCTGGAGAATGAGAGAGGGTTGTAGCTCTCTGCAGGTTGTAGCCTGCGTACTGGTAAAGGACTGCACCAGTACAAAATCATTGTAAAAGGAGTTTCTAATTGAAAGAAGATAGAGACATATTGCAGCAGGTGGTTTTCACCCACATTGGGTTTCCACCTTATATCTGGTGTTCTTTTGTGTGACTATTTACTTTTCTTGTTCCTGTTCATTATTTTATGATACTGACATACAAAGTAATGATCAATATTTGAAGAATTATTCAAAGTATAAATAAGGAAGATAGATTGAAAAGAATTTGATAATACTGATTCACCCCCCCCCCCCTCTCAGTATTATTTCCAACAATTGGTATCAGAGCAGGTCCTTCTAAAGAAGCTTGATTGCTTGAAGGAAGATCTAACATCATGAGCAACTACGAGAGGGAAGCATCAATCAGGCCACCGATTTTTGATGGAACAAACTTCGTATATTGGAAGGTAAGAGTTACTGCCTATCTTCAATCTTTGGGTACAGAAGTATGGGACATTATAGAAACAGGGTATACTTTTCCATCAGCTACTCCTACAGATTCAGCTGAGAAGAAGAAATATGAAACAAATGCAAAGGCAGTTAATACTCTTCTAGGATGTCTATCTCAATCTGAATTCGTGAAGGTTATGCAATATAAATCCGCAAAAGAAATATGGGACAAGATTGTTTTGAGCTACAAAGGAGATGAACAGGTAAAACGTGCAAAACTTCAAACCCTCAGGATTCAGTATGAGAATCTCAGAATGTATAATGATGAAAGTGTGGCTAACTATTTCCTTCAGGTAGATGAGATTGTTAATTGTATGAAAAACTTGGGTGAAGAAATAAAAGAGGTTGTTGTGGTTGAAAAATTCCTAAGATCATTGTCCCCCAAGTTTGAATCTAAAGTGTCTGCAATAGAAGAAAAGGAAAATCTACGAACTCTTACTATGTCTCAGCTTTCACGGAATTCTAACTGCTTATGAAATGAGAAAAGGAGGTCCATCAGACAGGAGAGAAGCTGCTTTTAAGGCTTCAGGCAAAGGAGACTACTATGAATCAAGTCACGTGCCAGAAGAAGAAGAAGAATCAAATTTTGTCAGAAATCTTCAACGGGGTACTGGAAGGTTCAGAGGTAAGCTACCTTTTAAATGCTTTGCTTGTGGAAGAGTAGGTCATTATGCTGCCAAATGTCCTCATAAGGATAAGATTGACAAAGGAAAGGAACCTGCCAGATGGAACAAGAAACAGAATGCAAATAAGAAAAGCTACTACACTCATGAAGATAGTGATGGTCTATCAAATAGTGATGAACATGAACGAGGTAATGACTATAAACTTTTAATGGCATTTGAAGATGATGATTACATGGATGCTATAGATGTGGATAGTTTTTATGAAGAGATTTATAGACTTAAGACATGTATAGAAGAAAAGAATATGATCATTGATACTCTACAATTTCAAATTGATGAAAAAGAAAAATATCTTGAAAAGTTAGAAGGTGAAATTATTGGCCTTAGAAAAGAAATTGAGAAAACAAAGGCTATTAATATTAAGTTTGTCAAAGGATCTGAAACTCTGGATGAGATCATCAATGTACAGCGTTCTCTGCTAAACAAGACAGGTCTGGGGTATAATGGAGAAACATCTCAAGCATCCACCTCAAAGAGTTATCTTGATGCAACAAGAAGGAATGAGCAAAAGCACAATGGAGATCACCAGGTAAAGTAGGGACGAATTACATCAAGAACGAACAAAGACTATCAAGTAAACCAGGGGCAATCTATCTTAAGGATGAACAAAAGCTACAACCAGCCACAGGTAAAATCTTCTCAATTTGCTTCAAGAATGGATTACAATAGAAATTACAATCATTTGGCCGGTAGATTTGATAATCGTAGAAGTTTCTTCAATGGGCAATGTTTCTCTTGCCATAACTTTGGTCACAAAGCAGCTCAATGTGTTGCATATAAAACAATCATGACTAGAGAAGCTCAAAAACAAATAAGTATGATCGGGATTACAAAAAGGACCTATAACAACTTTTCGGCTCTTGAAAATGAAGTTGAATGTTCTATTTGCAATAACTTTGGTCATGAAGATTCTGAATGCAGGAGCAGGTTTCAGCAGACAAAGGAACAAGCCTCAAGCACCAGAACATGGAGAATAAAGGAACCACAAACAGAAAGATGTGGGATAGCATTTTATGCAGAAGGACAATAAAATCTATGGTACATTGACAGTGGATGTTCGAAACATATGACAGGTGATAAAGAAAAACTTGAATCATATTCTGCTTTAGAAAAGGGAAAGAAAGTCTCTTTTGGAAATAATACTCCTGCAGCTATAAAAGGAAAAGGCACTGCTCAGTTAAAAGAAAAGGTCAAAGCTGGAAATGTTTTGTATGTTGATGGATTGAAGCATAATCTTCTAAGTGTCAGCCAGATGTGTGATCAAGGAACTGAGGTGATATTTAGATCAAACGGATGTCGTGTTCGTGATCTTGATACAGGTGAAATAGTGATCAAAGGTAGAAGAACTCCAAATAATCTATACATATTTGAAGAAGGACAACAACAATGCTATTTGAGCAAGGATGATGAACACTAGTTATGGCACCAGAGGTTGGGGCATCTAAGTTTTTCACAAATAAGGAAATCATGCAAATATCAGGCAGTTCGTGGTCTTCCAGATATCAAAATTCCAGACAACACCATATGCAAATCATGTCAGTTTGGAAAGCAAACCAGAACTAACTTTCCAGAGAAGGAAGGATCAGCTAGCATGCCTCTTGAGCTAGTCCATACAGATGTATGTGGTCCATTTAGGAAAAGGACACCTCGAGGAGAAGAATACTTGATATTATTCATTGACAATTTCTCCAGGTTTGTTTGGTTAGGACTTATGAAGCACAAAGACGAAGCATTCGAGAAATTCAAATCCTTCAAAGCCTTGGTTGAAAATGAATCAGGTTACAAAATTAAGTGCCTCAGGTCTGATAGAGGTGGGGAGTTTACCTCAAATGAATTTTTCAATTTCTGTGAAGAACATGGGATAAGAAGAGAATTCTCTAAAGCTAGAACTCCTCAGCAAAATGGAGTGGTGGAAAGGATGAACAGAACAGTCCAACAAATGGCTCGTGCTATGCTGGATGAGTCTGGAACTCCCGCAACTTTCTGGGGTGAAGCCGCATATGCTGCGGTTATTATTCTCAACAAAACAAATGTCCGAGTGAACAACACTCAAACTCCTCATGAGCTCTGGTATGGTGAGACTCCTTCGGTAAAGCACTTCAAAATCTTTGGGAGCAAATGCTATATTAAGAATACTGATGAGCAACTTGGAAAACTTGAACCTAGAGCAGATGAAGGCATTCTTCTTGGTTATTCTCCACACAGAAAAGCATATAAGTGCTACAATAAAAGACTTGGAAGAATTGTTGACAGCATTGATGTAGTGGTTGATGAAAAGGGATACATTCCTAGGCAAGTAAATCATGAAAACATCGAAGAAGATGAAGACTACCCTCAAAGACAGAATGATGAAGAAGAAGAACCTCAAGAAGCACCAGAGGAACAGATAAGGATAGAAGAGAAGACTCCATCCCGGTACGTTCAGAAGAATCATCCAGAATCTCAGATTTTGGGGCAGAAAGAAGCAGGTGTACAAACAAGAAGAACAATTGCAGAAGCTTCAAGCTATTTGGCATTACTCTCCTCCACTGAACCACAAAATGTAAAAGAGGCATGCAAAGATGAATGTTGGGTCAAAGCAATGGATGAAGAACTTGAGCAGATCGAAAAGAACAACACTTGGGAGTTGGTTCCTAGACCAAAGGATAAGAATGTTATAGGGACAAAATGGGTCTTCAAAAATAAGTTGAATGAAAATGGGGAAGTAATTAGAAACAAGGAAAGACTTGTTTGTAAAGGGTATGCGCAGCAAGAAGGAATAGATTTTGAGGAAACTTTTGCTCCTGTTGCAAGACTTGAGGCCATCCAAATGTTCCTTGCTCTCTCAAGCTTTCAAAAGTTCAAAGTATTTCAAATGGACGTGAAATCAGCCTTTCTGAATGGAGACTTAGAAGAAGAAGTATACATTGAGCAGCCAGATGGTTTCATTCTTGGAAATGATCCAAATCTTGTATGCAGACTGAAAAAGGCTCTCTATGGTCTTAAACAAGCTCCAAGGGCTTGGTACTATCGTTTGGACAAATATCTTCATCAACAAGGTTTTTCAAAAGGATCAACAGATAGCAATCTTTATATAAAAATTGAAAATGACAAATTGCTAATACTTGTTGTGTATGTAGATGACATTATCTTTGGCAGCAATGAAGAATCTATGAGTCAAAGCTTTGCCTTGGTGATGCAGAAAGAATTTGAAATTTCCTTGCTTGGAGAATTGACATATTTTCTTGGCCTGCAAATCCAACAAAAGGAAGGAGGGATCTTCTTGTCTCAAACCAAGTATCTCAAGCAGATTTTGAAGAAATATGGCATGGAAGATGCAAAACCAGTATGTACACCCATGGTCACAGGATGTAGCCTCAGTGCAAATGATGAATCAGCAGCAGTACATCAACCAACCTACAAATCTATGATTGGAAGTCTACTTTATTTGATAGGTACCCGACCAGACATCATGCATGCAGTGGGAATAGTTGGAAGATTTCAGGCAAATCCAAAGGAAACTCATCTTCAGGCAGTAAAGAGAATCTTCAAATATCTTCAAGGGACTCAAAATTATGGCTTATGGTATCCTAGAGATACAGATCTCACACTTCATGCTTATACTGATGCAGATTGGACCGGAAGCGTGGATGACAGGAAGAGCACAAGTGGTGGTGCATTCTTTATGGGTTCCAGATTAGTATCTTGGTTCAGCAAGAAACAGAGTTCAATTGCCTTGTCTACAGCTGAAGCAGAATATGTTGCTGCTGCATCTTGCTGCACTCAACTCCTTTGGATGATGCAGACCTTGCGGGATTTTCAAATCACTTGTACACCACCCATCTCCATCTTATGTGATAATACAAGTGAAATCAAAATTTCAAAGAACCCAGTGATGCATTCAAAAACCAAGCACATACCAATCAAGTATCACTTTCTCCGGGAACAAGTGCTTGAACAAAAGGTCAAGTTGGAGTATGTTCCTTCTAAGGAATAGGTTGCTGATATACTCACCAAACCATTGCCTAGGGAGACCTTTGAATACCTCAGGCAAAAGCTGGGGGTTGTTGATGCATCATCTTGTTGTTGAATCTCTTCTGATTGTTGGTTGTACGCAAGGTTCATCTGAAGTATATGCGTACATGTGCTGGGTTGCGGATTGGTCAAAGATCGAATGGCACAGGTTCAGGGGGAGCATATCATGCATTGTTGGCATTATGGAGGAAGTACACAAGGAGATCATGGATGCTGGTCTGAATATTGCTGCAATACGTCTCGATCTCTTTCATGGTCATTTATGGTGTTTGATGGATTATGGTTCTTCTTTGCAGATCTGGTTTATAGTCAGGGGGAGCATGTTCTTAGGGGGAGCATAACCCTTTGCCCTTGATTTCAAAGGGGGAGAGTGATTGGTTGTTGTTGCCATCAAGTCCAAAGGGGGAGATTGTTGGCATTATGATACATATGTTGTACTTGATGGCAACCCACTCATCTCAGATGATAAATTATAGTGCAGAAAAGTTCACGCACTTTTATGCAGAGAAAAGTTTATTTCATGTAGAGAAAAGTTCACGCACTTTTATGCAGAGAAAAGTTTATTTCATGTAGAGAAAAGTTCACGCACTTTCATGCAGAGAAAAGTCCCTTTCATGAAGAGAAAAGTTCACGCACTTATATGCAGAGAAAAGTTTATTTCATGTAGAGAAAAGTTCACGCACTTTTATGCAGAGAAAAGTTTATTTCATGTAGAGAAAAGTTCATGCACTTTTATGCAGAGAAAAGTTTATTTCATGTAGAGAAAAGTTCACGCACTTTCATGCAGAGAAAAGTCCCTTTCATGAAGAGAAAAGTTCATGCACTTTCATGGTTGGCTCATGGTATTAGTCCGACAGTTTTTGATCCTATGGTTTTGGTCCGTGGTATTGCATCCAAAAGTGTTGATCTCACGCACTTTCATGATTGGTTCATGGTATTAGTCCTATAGTTTTTGATCCTATGGTTTTGGCTCATGGTATTGCATCCAAAAGTGTTGATCTCACGCACTTTCATGGTTGGTTCATGGTATTAGTCCAACAGTTTTTTGATCCTATGGTTTTGGACCGTGGTATTGTGGAAGGCCTAAGACTATAAAAGAGGAATGAGATCATTTGGCAAAGCATCATCGAATAAATTGAATATCTAATAAGTGCTAGATCTGAAATATTTGTGATTGGGTTATGGTGCGGATCTGGATCTGAATGAGGGAGGAACCTTAGCGCATAAAGAAGGATAAGTTCTATTAATGGGTCATAATCTTTATGCTTGAATAATAGTATCTTTGCATGATTTTGATCTGTTATATGAGGCGCATGCTTGATCTATAAATCTGACAATCTGGGTTAATTAGTGTCTGAATATTTGAAAGAAGGAATTATCCTTTATAGATCTGCACGCAGGTTTCAGGTTGTTGAAGTAGTGTATATCTTTAAATTATGATCTAGCTGCCTCTGTCTATTGCTGCAGTATTCTGGGTTCAGAATTTGGTGTGTGGTTACTGTTACTGTGTTCTGGGTACAACTGTCAGAGAAGTGTTTACTTGATTCAGTGCTAATTGGGAAAAGGAGATTGTTTGATGCAGATATACTTGATGATTGATTGATGTTCATGGATCCAGTCTGAAAATTTATGAAACGTGGTCCCTGGAAGAAAGAGAAGGTTGTAGCCTTCAGTAGGCCAGCACCTACATACTAGTATCTTGGCTAGTACAAGAGCTAAGGGGGTTGTAGCTCCCTTCCAGGAGAAGCTGGAGAACGAGAGAGGGTTGTAGCTCTCTGCAGGTTGTAGCCTGCGTACTGGTAAAGGACTGCACCAGTACAAAATCATTGTAAAAGGAGTTTCTAATTGAAAGAAGATAGAGACATATTGCAGCAGGTCGTTTTCACCCACATTGGGTTTCCACCTTATATCTGGTGTTCTTTTGTGTGACTATTTGCTTTTCTTGTTCCTGCTCATTATTTTATGATACTGACATACAAAGTAATGATCAATATTTGAAGAATTATTCAAAGTATAAATAAGGAAGATAGATTGAAAAGAATTTGATAATACTGATTCACCCCCCCTCTCAGTATTATTTCCAACATTTCATGCGTAGCTTGAGTTCTTTCTTCCATTGCTGAGCCGCAATCCTTTCTAATTTTTCAAAGTCTGGAGTGCACCATTCTGGGGGCCATACCACCATTTCCTCAAAAATTTCTTCATCTGCAGCAATGAACGGAAGCTTTACCCATGCTTGAGTAGGATCCTTTCGCGCCCGAATATACAGGTTATGCATATTTGCCTTGAACTCGGCTGTGCTTTACAACCGGTTTTATACTGTCGAAGATAACTGTGGCCTACAATTGATCCGTGTTCGTATACTTGCCTCCATGAATATCCAAAGCACCTTTATATCACGAATCCTTGTGGCATCTTTCATAGCCCGGAGCGAATTATACCGCACAGCTTCAAGTAGGCCTTTCGCAATGTCGGGAAACTGACTACCCTTCGGCAGATCTTCTGCAACCAATAAGATTGTTAGGAGCAACCATGCATAATGGAAAGTTTTACCTTGCTCCTGAGCTTCTCGACAGTTTGTCAAAAATTCATCATAGAGAAACTGCACCTAATTCAACTAAACTCCTTTTGCACATTGCTCTGCAAGCGCAATGAAAGAGGTTGGTACCTTGTCTGCATGATGTTTCCTCATGAGTTTACCAGCTAGCAACTGGGTGGCAAGGTGCACCCCTCGATCTTTGATGCTTGCTATTACATACCCTCGCTTTCGCTTTTCCAGCTTGTATTTAACCTTCATGGCTTTGGCGAGGCCCACGTTGCTACGTGTTCCGGTTATATCTGTAGGATTGTTTCCCTTAGTAGGCAGATGGGATATTTGGTGTATAATATCAGTCGTGATGGGAATCGGTTCCTCCAGCCAGAGATACCCATCATGTACAAGACATAGTAATTGTCGGATAACAAAAATTGTGATATCCGCGTGGTGATAGTGGGGTATCCACCTTAGATTGAGTAATCTTGCCTTTGCCACACCCCCTAACCACTTCTGTTGTAGTAATTTCTCCTTGGCCAGTTGGGAAAACTTCTCGCTATCCACGAGATCCCAATCTTTAAACTTGATATTCAGTATCCGACCCATCAACAGACCATCAAACCTTATTTCATCTAGAAGAAGTGAGGTTTGGAGCATACTCTTCATGGCCTCTAGGTCCTTCGAAATATTGGTTGTTCCTTTCCACGGAGGGATATATGGTGGTAGTATTATTACTGAAGGTATTTGGGGAACATTTTCCTCTTCCTCATCCTGTGCTTCAATCTGAGCAATCATAGCTTGTAGATCTTCCTCGTCCTCCTCGGGTTCCATAGTGATGGCCTTACCCTTTTCTGCCATTGACAACTTACCAAGTCGTGGTGATGAACGGACTGGCCCCATAGCTTGTTTATCCTTCCGGGGTCACGGCGCACATGGGGACTTTGAGATATCTGGGGCAGTGGCAGCCTCTCCTGGCTCTTCTTGGGTCAGATAGGGTTCTTCCGCGAACCTGGCTCTGGTTCTAGACATCATTTTTATCTTGGATTCTCTTGGATGCATAGGCAGCCGGTTATTGTTTTTATAAGATCATGTGAATTCAAAATTGAACCTTCCCTCCACTTTTGAGTCATTAACATCTTCTTGGCGACAGTTCTTTTCGTATCCAATTCTGAATGCTTGCCTTAATGGCCCACCGCCCGCTCCTTTCGGCTGTAAATCAAACTTCTTGTGATGAATAGTGCTATCAACGGTCACCTCCCAGCCTCTCCACGTGGCAGTGCAACCCATTATTCACGACCACGATCCAGATGACCTATTGGTTCTGCACATAACGTCTCTTCCACGCAGCTATTGTGTAGACTTGTTTATAGTCCCGCGCCTTCTTCCAACTACTTGAAGCGCTGAGACTGGGCCTCCTACAGAAAGTCAGGTGGGCACACCCCCTATATGAGGCTTCCACTCACCTGCTAGACAAGGCTATGGGAACCCTTCATGTACTTTTGCGTCTAGTAGTGCGTCACGTCCTGTGCTCCCCTGTTCAGTAGGGTGTGTTCGCAACCATGATAGCAGGGCCACATCTTGTTCTAATATCGTAGGAGAGTCAGCCAGGTCTGGGCTCCTTACACGGCCTGTTGGTGCAACTCCACTTTTTATTTTTCTTATTTCTTCATCCAACCTCGTACTTTTCCTCCTCATCCTTACCCATTTTTTATCAAGTTTGCGAAGTCTCAAGTGGCTGTGCCAAATAGCTTTAGGCAATTGCCTAATTCCTTCACCCAGGTTAGTCCAAACTACTGGGGCAATGCACAGGGACATTTTTTCTGCCTTCATGGTTTCATCTGATTTGGGCATGGATATGGTCATCTTCACATGCTTTGTACTATTTATGGTCCTAATCGCCCATCGAACCCTTGGTACGTGCAGATTTAGTTGCAGTGGTGGTTGCGCAATACACAGCGGGATCCTCCATCGGAAGTCAATGCCCAAACCACTCCGTCCTAGCTTCCCAACCTGCGTTTGACACTAAGGCCTCCCACCCGTACATGCAGCCACTTTTTCCATTCGTGCTTGTTCCACCTAATCTTCCTAGGTGCTTTCCACCCTTGTATGTTTGTTGCGCACAGTACCCCTTCTTGCTTCTATGCCATAGTTCCCTAGCGATCTACAAATTCTTCCCCATTGGTTGCACCGTCATTGGCTGGTAGCACATTTACTTCAGTTGTCACACACTACAATGATCTGATCATGATATTACAATTTAGCGTCGTTACCTCATGCAATCGGTTTTGCCAGCACTCTACTTCTTCATCTGAATCCAACATGCAAGAACTGTCATGTTCCAATGAGAGTCTTCCATCCGCCATTGGATTCAATTGATCCTGGTCTTGTGCAGTTATCTGGTAAATGCAGTCTAGTTCATCATCATTTTCCTCATCATGCACAAGTTCAGTGTAGCACGCTCTCTCAGCTGGATCCAGCAGCACAATTACACACAGCGACTTTTTCTCAGAAATCATTTTTCGCTTCTTTAAGTTGATAACTCCATTCATATCCATCACCCAATCAATTCTAAGTAATGCAGGGTAAGGGTTACTGTCATCCACGACTTCTATTACCTCGAAATCTGTCTGTGTGCTCATGCCATCAATATCCACTGTTACTCCTTGTAGTCTCCCCATGGGAACAATCTTTTGCTAAACTGCCATCCTCAATTAAATAGGAAACCACTGTAATTGGGTCGACCCATTCGTTCCCAGGTCTATTTTGGTAACATGTTTGCATCAGAACCCAGGTCAAGGACTACTTGATCCATCTCATAATCACCAATTTGTGTGGTCAACCGCATTTCCCTCCTTGTATGTAAAGTATGCTTTCCCATCTTTCTAACTATGCGTGGCTCCCCTGGTCCTGCGCACTTAGTGATCAACTCTTGGAGTACTTGAACTGCCTCATTATCTCGTAGCAGCTTCTTGCAAGTCTCTAAAAAGGTAGTAATCATAAACAAATCAACTCTTGATTCTGATTGCTTCTTACTATCCAAGGTAGAGACCTCCGCAAAGCTCTTCATAGTTTCCATTTCTGTTTCCTTCGTGTGTCCCGAATCAAGTTCAGATTCCTTTGTAGGGGTCTTGTGGACCCATACATCATCCCCAGGTTGCTTTTCCTTATCCTCCTCTATATTCGTGCCACTTCTAAGCATCATATTCACATTGGGGTCTTCTTCACGTGGTTCCGATCTCATCATCTAGACATTTTGAGTTGGAGCGGGCCATAGTACCCCCTTCTCATGCATCTGTGTGATCAGCGTCGGGCAATCTACAACTTCATGATCAAACTGATAGCAATATGGGCAACTTACTCTGGTTGGATTCATACAGTCACGTGCGTAGTGCTCGAGTCCTCCACAGTTGTAGCAGATTAACTGTCCGCACCCTCATCCTGGTCCCATCCCTCCTCGTCCTCAACCTCGCCCTTGTAAGCCACCATACGCTATTGCTGCAATTGGGTTGGGGCCTCATGTTTCCATCTGCATTTGATAGGTTGGAGTCCTATACATCATTAATTCGTAGCTTTGACATGTCTACTCATCATGACCCACTGATCTACAAAAATTACAATACAGTTGCTGCAGTGTCTAGGTATACTTTTGCAACAGGTGACATGTTATGAAACCAGCTCAAGAAAAGATAGAAAAGATAGATCAACACCTTAGAATTTAGCCTCTTCGAGGGGGCAACCTCCTTTACATTACATAAATGAACAATTCTTGGATGATACAAATGAAAAGACCTCCTTTCTTTATATAGGAGTCTAAGGGGTCATAACATAATCAGAGCCGACATAACAACAATAATGTAAGGGCACAATAATAACAATAGTGGGCTTCTATGGGGCACAATAGTAACAATATGGGCACTACATGGGTACAACAATATAATAAGTGGTTATACTAATAACAATAAGGGGTTACACTAGTATTATAGGGGCCTAACATGCCCCTCTCCTTCAAAAAGCGTTGTCCTCAACGCTTGAGTAGTTCTTGATGCTTCTATATAAAATTCGTGTCCTCCCATGTGGAATCTTCAGTGGGTAAGTTCTTCCACTTGATGAGATACTCTAAAATTGATCGATTTCGTAGCTGTGGGGTTCTTGTTTCTGTGACTGCTCCAGGTTCCAATATGATTTTTCCTTCCTCTTCAATTTCTGGCAATATTGTTTGAATTGGGATCTTTTGCAACTTTTGAATAAGTGGCCATACTTCTTTGTCCTTCTTCCATTCATCCCTTGCTTTGTTTATCCAATCTGGTTGGATAATAGAAATAGCACAAAACAATGCTTCCACATCCTTATCCTTGAAGAGTCTTCCCATTCAGTAAGGTCGTCATTTTTTAAGTGCATGTAGTATTGCCAACATTTCCTTCTCATAAATAGCTTGCTTGAGATGTAGCTGTAAAAATACCCAATCTCCTACATCAAAACATTTTTCACTACGATGTTGATCTACTTGTTGTTTCATTTGATTTTGCACCGAAGTGGCATTATCCTTTAAAATTTGGAGAACTTGTTGTTGACACTCAATGTGATCTTTCACTACTTGAACCTTTTTCTTCTTGATATGTCCTTCTATTTCTAGAGTTTGAGGAGTGATAATTTCTTCCAATCCTTTACAAGATATGGTTGGATTCATTTCTTGATGCTCGATGTGATCTTTCACTTCTTGAACATTTTTCTTCTTGATATGTCCTTCTATCTTGATAGTTTGAGGAGTGGTAATTTCGAACAATGAATTACAAGATATGGTTGGATTCATTTCTTCTTTCTCGATGTGATCTTTCACTTCTTGCACATTTTTCTTCTTGATATGTCCTTCTATCTTGAGAGTTTGAGGAGTGGTAATTCTTGCCAATGCTTTACAAGATATGATCTGATTCATTTCTTCTTTCTCTGGGTGGGGTCCTGGCGTATATCTTCTTCTTTTGATGTTTCTTGATCCTTTTCTTCCTCCTCTTCATATTCTATGTAAAATAATTTCTTCTCCACACTTATGACCTTTAGTGCATTTGCTATCACAATTGTAACAAAGCCCTTTTTCTCTTTTTTCTTCCAATTTTTGTGGTGTAACCCTTGTAGGTTGTGGAAGGCTAGGAGAAACAACACTTCCATCTTTATAGTTGTGAGGGTTACGCTTCCTGGTTTCCATAATTTTTCTTTCCACTATGTCACAAAGCCCTTTTACTCTTTCCAATTGTTGTGGTGTTGCTCTAAAGAATGTGTTGCTCTTTGTATCCTCATAATGTGCTATCATTTCCTCCGTGAAAATTAACCACGTAACAAATTGTTTACGAGAACAAAGCGTTTTGTACCATAAAAATTGATCTGGTTCTAAATATGAAGATGCAATACATACCTTTTGTAACAGTTTTACACCATGTAGATCAAAATATTGCTCCATCTGAAGTATCCAATTTACCGGATCCTTGGCATCAAACTTCCTCATCTTTCTTTTTCTTGATTTTAGGAGCTCAACCTTGAAATGACTATAACTCTGTACTTTCAGATCTTTAAGTTCTGAAATTGTGATCTGTAGTAGCCCTCTATGTCCTCTTTCCAATGCCACCACTCTGATCCAAATTGGATTCTCTAAGAAAGAGTTATGCACAATCTCCCAAGATGACCTGATTATAGACCTTTCCAGAAGAGCGAACTTGTATGAAGTGCCACGTGTCACTATTTTGACCTTTGGATCTAAAAAAGATATACAAAAAGCTACAGTCCATCCTCTTTCTATACCTTCTTACAAAATTTCAATCCGATCCCCAAAGAGAAAGTTATGACGATTTTCCCCAGGTCACCTGTTTTGAATGTAATTCAGGAGTCTGCAAAAATACCAACTTCCTCAGATCATATCTCCGTAAATATCGCGCGCAAAGCTCTGAAATTCGGACCCAAGGTTCAGCATGATTTCTTATCAAATGGGTTTTTTTTACGACTTCTGAAACGTCACAGAAGAAAAGTTATAGCCAAAATGCCATGATGACCTGTTTGGAGCAGCGAAACCCTAGAATCCAAAGCTCTGATTCCAAATGTTATGAAACCAGCTCAATAAAAGATAGAAAAGATAGATCAACGCCTTAGAATTCAGCCTCTTCGAGGGGGAAACCTCCTTTAAATTACATAAATGAACAATGCTTGGATGATACAAATGAAAAGACCTCCTTTCTATATATAGGAGTCTAAGGGGTCATAACATAATCAGAGCCAACATAACAGTAATAATGTAAGGGCACAATAATAACAATAGTGGGCTTCTATGGGGTACAATAGTAATAATATGGGCACTACATGGGTACAAAAATATAATAAGTGGTCATACTAATAACAATAACGGGTTACACTAGTATTATAGGGGCCTAACATGACAGTTTTCTATTGCATGTTTCCCCCCTACTTGAAAGATCACGCACCGAAGAGCAGTGGCACACTCGAACCTACCTGCACCTCTGGTCTCAACAACATCGGTCCCCCTCCTACTAAATAGTTTGCAAATACAGGACATTGATCCTTATCGTGCCCCTGGGCCTTACACTTTACACACCATAATTCTTCTCGCGCCTCTGACTGGGGTGCTCTATCTTCCTTCAAAATCTACATCTCTAAACATAGATTTTTCAGTTGCGCGTGGATTTGTTGGACTCCCAACCCAGGATCTTGTATTGGTGTTTCATGCAGCCTCATCTCTATCTCTAATGCTTCGGCCTAGGTCGATATCTTTTGTTGTGACAGCGCCATCCTCAGGTGCAGTGTCAGGGATGCCATAAACCAGGGATGGTGCTGTACATATGAAAGCGTCATATTTGCCTCACGAATCATACTTTTCAGGCACTAATCTAGATCCCATGGTGTCTCGCTTGGAAGCATCGCAATTTCCTTAAATCCAATGATCAACTAAGCTTTGGATTTTGGTCGACTAAACTCTTTGTTCAATGCATCCTAGATCTTTGCAATTCCAGAATTCGAATTATCATTGGAGTGCTTAATATACCACGTTAACGTGTGATCCTGTAGCGTGCTCACTAAAGTAGCCATTCTAATGTTATCGTCTGTAACGCCTTGGGCTTCCCATATTGCCTTTACCACAAACCAGAACTGATCTGGTTCCTCATTTCCTATGCCTCTAAACACAGGCAACTTGATCACACTCACCATTCCAACCCTTAGAGGTGGTGGAGGTGGAGTAGGTGAAGATGGTTTGGATATAGGTGAAGAAGGCGACGATGTGGATGGGGGTGGTAACTGTGGAATGCGTTGCTTTATCAACCGGACTGCACTTCTCGGAGAAAACCCAACAAGCTCCTCCTCACTTTCCTACGAAACTGAAATCAGGGGACTGTTCTCTAATCCTTCGATCCCTTGGTAGCCTCTTCCGCTCCGCGTCACCCTAGACATCAATGGATTCACATAACCTGTGTTTCACAAAATAGCATTTTAATCCGGGTATTCAATGATTTGATGTACTTACCTCTCGATCCTTTGAGGAAACGCCTTTCAACTTCACTGTAGCTGACCGTTGTGTCTATCGCGAATTCAGTGATAAACCCTCCTATTTTCGATCCAACCAATGATCTACAGCCCGCGCGATATTATCTTCAGATGCCTCTAGCCTGCGCACTAAGTCTGGCGTCCAAACTATTGGCTGATCAAGCTTACACCTTCCTGTGTTGTCTGCTAGCCTCGCGATCCACTCATAAAGTTCTAAAGAGAAAGATACAAAGAAGATCTCGTGGATTTCTATGTATATACAACAATCTAGCCACCTCTTCTCAAATATCTGTGGGTTTTTGTTTTCCTGCACCACGAACTCGTGGAGCTTCTGATCCAACCAATCCTCAATCTCTTTCTTCATAGGATTCCAGCATTCTGACATCAGACATCCCTTTAGGCAGATCCCGGTCCCAGAAATAGAACCATTTGTTGGCTTATTTGGCCCTGACCCAGGTTTGGAAGAGTTTTTAGCCAAAAAAATCTTGTACTACCAAGCCTTTTGACAATAATCTGCGTGGCACAGACTGAAGTCTCACCCGAGGCAGTAGGGGAGGATGTTGGAACTAGGTTTCCACACCCTATGGATGTCTTGATGAGGACTGGAGAATTCACAACTTGATCTATGCACTTACAACTTTCGCACTGCAGTCTGGCTTTCATGAGGATCCGCGAAGGGGAGTTTCTTAGATCCTTAGTCTTAATGTAGTTAATAGAGATTTGATTTATTCTTCAAGGTCTTTTAAGCAACATTTAACAGTTTAACCCAGTGCACACAATCATAAATCTTTAAAAGTATTCATAAGATCATAACATAAGTATAAACATTCAGATCTACGATCAAATACACAGTAATTTCAGATACACTTATCTTTATTAATCTTCCTCTTAGTACAATTCAATTCCACCCTGTGTACTCAACTATAGGGGTCCACGCACACAGTTATGGACTCTACCAGGCCTTTGCGCACACAGCTGCAGAGCCTCTTCTACCCTCAACTCGGACTTATAGACTTAGAGCACTTTCGCTTTTACAAACCCATACATCAAAGCTATCATCCCAAAAAAACTGTCTTCTAATCCTAGATCCTTGCTCTATTTATACATTCCCATGGTCTGCAAACCATGGCCAAGTCGACACATCCAATATTAATCTATAATATTTTAGGGTGGACTACCCTTAGAATTTAACCCTTACATTTCATTCTCCATGCACTTCGCTTAACTTTTACCATACTTTTAAAAAAAATTGTGTGCTTCAGCCCCAAAATCGTTATGCAGGGGATCCACTACCCAAGACAAATAACTGTATTTATCATTAAAAAAAAAGCACATTGATGTTTAGTATCACTTTGTGAGGGATATGGTTGAGGACAGAAAGGTGTTGCTGGTAAAGATGGACACTTTGAAGAATGTTGCAGATGCATTGGAAAAATCTATGACCATTGAGAGATTTTCTTGGTGTAGAGAAACAATGGGCATTCCAAGGTTGGAACAATGGCTAAGCTTTCCTATGACCCCTTGTGTGGAAAAGAAAACAGCAAGTGTGAGAATGTTGGGTGTGTGTTATATTCTTTCCATGATTAGTTGCATGTGTGAGGGGGCTGTAGTCCTCCCTGTTCGTTGCACCGGGTGTAGTACGAGGGTCACAGGGGGGGTGCAACTCCCCCTGTTGGGAGGTTTGAGGGGTGTAGTATCCCCTAGGAAAAAAAAATTGACCCTGTATTAGGTGGGCAGGCCTACCTATGGCTTTGTGCATGGGTTTTTCACATGGTTTTGGGCATGATCATTTTTTGCCCATGGTATTTTGTGTTAGAATATTATATATTACAGAACAATGGAACACATAAAATATTGCAGAAATATAAACACAAAAAACACATAAAACAAGAGAGACATAGATATACGTGGTTCACCCAGTTTGGGCTATGTCCACAGAGAAACAGCCAGTCCTTTTATTATATTATCCAGCAAACTAAAGAGATACAACTTACAGCAGATCCGCTGTAACACCCTCTTCGCTCTCAATCTCCTCTCTCTTCCTCACTCAGAATACAGATCTACATAGATGCAATACAATTCCCTCATATATAGTGAGGGGTTGCCTTTTAGGGCAAAAAACCCTAAATTAAGCATAACATCTACCGTCAGATCATCCGCCTAATGAACGGCCTAGATTGACTAGAAATTACTAGACTTTTACAAGGCAATTTTACATCTATTTTTAGCTTCAGGGGCACTGCCCCCAAACCCCCGCTGGGCGACTACTGGCCCTGAGACCCCCCAGCCAGGGGGAATTTACCCCCCCGCAACCCCCTACGTGGAGGGGTGTACAATCTTCCTGGGGTATACATCTAGCTGAAACCTTTGAATACAGAAGATAATCAGGCTCCACACCCAACAATCTCCCACTTGGACACTGATTATAGCAACTCCACCGCTGCATCATTTGCTAGAGAATGAATCCACTTTGGACTTGGTTGTTTCTCATCTTCTTCATAATACTTGAAGACCAATTGAAACTGAGCAGATTCTTAGTTTCTCCCCGGTTATAACTTTTGTTAACATATCTGCAGGATTCTGGCTAGTGCGTATCTTTTCCAGCTTCAACTGTCCATCTTCCAATGCTAATCGTATGAAATGGTACTTGAACTGTATATCTTTAGTCTTGGAATGAAATGCAGAGTTCTTTGCAAGATGTATGGCACTCCGGCTATCACTGTATAACCTGCCCAACTCCTGCTTCTTGCCCAATTCATCCAGAAACCTTTGTAACCAAATCATTTATTTACTAGCCTCTGTAGCAGAAACATACTCTGCTTCTGTTGTTGAAAGTGCAACAACACTTTGGATTTTTGAAACCCAACTGACAGCTATTCCACCTACAGTAAATACATATCCTGTAGTGCTCCTCCTGTTATCTCTGTCACCTGCCAAATTTGCATCCACATATCCCTGTAGAGAAATGTTTGAACCACCAAAGCATAATTCTTGATTTGTGGTACCTTTCAAATATCTGAGAATCCATTTCATTGCCATCCCATGTTCTTTTCCTAGATTGTTCATGTACCTGCGTACAACTCCCACTGCATATGCAATATCAGGCCTTGTGCAGATCATTGCATACTTTAAGCTTCCAACTGCTGATGCATATGGAACTTTAGGCATATGAACCATTTCTTCTTGGGTCTTTGGGCACATTTCCTTACTATGTTTGAAATGGCTAGAAAAAGGTGTACTAACTGGTTTTGCATTGTGCATATTAAATATTTTCAACACCTTTTCTATGTACTCACTTTGAGACAATGTTAATTTGCAATTCTTCTTGTCTCTAGTTATTCTCATACCAAGGATTTGTTTTGTAGCACCCAAATCCTTCATTGCAAATGAGTTTGCCAATTTCCTTTTGAGCACATTTATTTCTTGCATGTTAGAACTTGCAACAAGCATGTCATCTACATACAATAACAATATAATATAGCTGCCATCATTTTGCCTTTTGAGATAAACACAATGGTCAGAGTGACATCTAGTATAACCTTGTTCAGACATAAACCTGTTAAATTTTAGATACCACTGCCTTGGATCTTGTTTTAAGCCATACAAGCTCTTCTTCAACCTGCACACTAGTTTTTCCTTCCCTTTTACCTCATATCGTTGTGGTTGCTGCTTATATATCTCTTCCTTCAAATCCCCATGGAGAAAGGTTGTCTTTACATCTAACTGCTCAAGATGCAAATCTTCAGCTGCTACTAGACTTAAAATAGTTTTGATTGAAGTCATTTTAACAAAAGGAGAAAATATTTCATCAAAATCAATACCTTTCTTCTGTGCAAACCCCTTCACCATAAGTCTATCTTTGTACCTCTGTTTTCCTCCATCTTCTTTCCTCAACCTATAAACCCATTTATTCTTCAATGCTGCTTTACCTGCAAGCAACCTGACTAAGTCCCAAGTTTGGTTATGTGCTAAGGAGTCCATCTCTTATTTCATGGCTTACTCCCACTTCTTCCTGGTTTCTACCTGCACCGCTTCTTCATAACATTCTGGTTCACTAGAATCAATCAATAATAGATAATATAATGAAGGAGAGTATCGTTCAGGGGGTCTACTTATCCTGGTAGATCTTCTAACACCACTTTCAGGTGTTTGAAGTGCTTGTTGCTGTCGTGGTTGTTGTTCTAGCTATTGATCATTATGAATTTTAGGCACCATCACTTTTCCTATGATATCGTCAAGCACTGTGTATTCTCTGTTTTCTTTTTATTGTTTCTTTTCCTGCAACTGATTCTTATACAAGACCTTTTCATTGAATATTACATCTCTGCTCCTAATGATTTTGTGATTTTCATAATCATATAAGCGATAACCAAAATCATTAACACCATATCCAATAAAGATACATTTCTTTGATTTTGCCTGAAGCTTTGTTCTATTTTCTTTGTTAATGTGGACAAAGGCTTCACAACCAAAAGTCTTCAAAAAAGAGTAGTTTACCTTTTTACCTGTCCATGCCTCCTCTAGAATACCACCATCCAAGGAACTTGAAGGCCCTCTGTTTACTAGATAAACAATAGTATCTACAACATCTGCCCCAAATTGTAAAGGAAATCCTGCATGCAATCTCATGCACCTTGCACGCTCCATGATTGTCTTGTTCATCCTTTCTGACACAACATTTTCTTGTGGTGTTCTTGGAACTATCTTCTCTTTGTGAATTCCATTCTCTGAATAGTACCTATCAAACTCTTTGCTGCCATATTCACCTCCATTATCTGATCTGAGACACTTCAACCTTTTCCCTATCTCATTATCAACCAAAGCTTTCCATTTCTTGAAAGTATCAAATACATCAGATTTATTTCGAATACAATAAATCTAGGTTTTCCTGGTTGCATCTTCAATAAAAGTAACATAATAATGAGAGCCACCAAGAGATGATACCTGAGTAGGTCCCCATACATCTGTATGCACAAGCTCTAATTTTTCGCTCTTCTTTTCTTTCCCAACTCTAAGGAATCTAACTCTCTTCTGTTTTCCATAAACACAATTTTCATAGAATTTTAAATCAACTTGCTTCAAACCTGGCAACAAATTTCTTGAGTGAATAATCTGCATCCCCTTCTTGCTCATGTGCCCGAGCCTATGATGCCACAATGCCGTATCTTCTCCTGTAGAGGTTAAAGCATTAACAGAGTTAGAAATACAATTGCATAAATACAATGTACTAACCTTTTCTCCTTTCGCTATTACCATGGATCCTTTAGTGACCTTCCAGGTTTTATTTGTGAAAGTAGTTACGCAACCTTCACCTCCCAACTGCCCTATTGAAATAAGATTATTTTTTTCAGATCTGGAACATGCCTTACCTCCTTCAATAGCCACTGATTTCCATTTTGCTGTTTTATGAAAACTGTACCCATTCCAATGATTTTATAGGGTTTATCATCACCCAATCGAACTTGTCCAAAATATCCTTGAACATAATCATGAAAATGTTTCTTATCAGCTGTGGCATGGAATGAGGTCCTTGAATCTACCACCCAGGCATCAATAATATTTTCTAATGAAGGAATCAAAGCATCTTGCAACACATCACCTGTTACATTTGCTTCATGATTATTTTCTTACTGCGCATCTCCTTCTTTTGCCTTCTGAGATCTACAGTCTTTCTTTAGGTGTCCTTTCTTCCCGCATTTCCAGCACACTATCCCCGATCTGGACTTGGATCTACCTTTTCTTGACTTACTACAATATCCTGGGCTCTTTCCTCTTTAAATTTTTCTTCCCCTAGTCTCTGCAGTCAAAGCATTACCTGATGTCTCACCAGAGCTTTTCTGTCGCATTTCCTCGCTAAGGATTGCAGCAACAACATCATCAAACTTTAAAGTACTAGATCCAAAGACAGAGTTACTAACGGCCATAACTAAACCATTCCAACTTTCTAGTAATGAGCACAGAAATAACAGAGCCCTAACTTCATCATCAAAATTTACCCCTACAGAACTTAACTGACTTGTAACTGTATTAAAATCATTTAAATGGTCTGCAACAAATCCACCTTCTGACATCTTCATATTAAATAAACGCTTCAGAAGAAATAACTTCTTTGAGGCTGAGGGTTTTTCATATAGTTTGGCCAATGCCAACATTAAACCCTGTGTTGTGATTTCCTTTGAAATATTAAATGCTACCGACACCGCTAGGCACAGCCTTATTGTTCCAAGTGCCTTTTTGTCAAGAATATCCCATTCTGTGTTTGTCATACTCATCGACTTCTTTGTCTTTCCACTCAATGGTAGGTACAAATCTCTTTGATACAGATAATCTTCCACCTACATCTTCCACAGCTGGTAGTTTTGGCCGTTGAATTTTTCGACCCTAAACCTACCATCTTCTGCCATTGCTCCCACTCAAACTCGGAACCCTTCTCTCCTGCGAGTTTATCATCCAAATAGACCTTCAGCTCTGATACCAGCTGTTAGAAGATTATATATTACAGAGCAATGGAACACATAAAATATTGCAGAAATATAAACACAGAAAACACATAAAACAAGAGAGAGACAAATATACGTGGTTCACCCAATTTGGGCTACGTCCACGGAGAAATAGCTAGTCCTTTTTTTATTATATTATCCAGCAAACTAAAGAGATACAACCTATAGTAGATCTGTTGTAACACCCTCTTCGCTCTCAATCTCCTCTCTCTTCCTCACTCAGAATACAGATCTACATAGACACAATACAATTCCGTCATATATAGTGAGGGGTTTCCTTCTATGGCAAAAAACCCTAAATTAAACATAACCTCTACCATCAGATCATCCGCCTAATGAACAACCCATATTGACTAGAAAATACTAGACTTTTACAAGGCAATTTTACATCTGTTTCTAGCTTCGGGGGCACTACCCCTGAACTCCCGTGGGGGGACCGCTGGCCCTTAGACCCCCCAGCCGGGGCGGGATTTACCCCCCGCGGATCCCCGCAGGGGGGACAAGTCTCGCCCCAACCCCCCACTTGGAGGGGTGTACAATCTTCCTGGGGTGTACATCCGACTGAAACCTTTGAATACAAAAGATAATTAGGCTCCACACCCAACATTTTGTGGATTAGGTCAAGGGAACTATGGTTATGTTCTAATCTAGGGTTAATGGTTTGGGGTTTATGAACACTTCGACATGTATATATATATATATATATATATATATATATAGATATATATATATATTGTAACATTGAAAGGAACATAATGAAAAATTAGTCTAGTAGTCCTAATTTTGGGATCCAAGGGAAAATCTTTGTGTATTTGTTTTATATTCTCATCATTATTATTTTCCATTTTTAGAATTTGTTTGCAGGTAATTTCTGTATAGTGTTAAAAACTAAAATATTTCCCCCCAAAGTAATAGTGTTAGGAGCATATCATATGAAAAAAATACGTTGTAGGTTACACTTTGATGAGACACCAAAAGGGAGCTAAAGAGAGAGATAGATAAAGAGAGAGAGAGAGATGAAGCAATGCAAGGAAGGATAGACGAATGGAGAGGGAGAGACTTACTAATTGTATAAGTCTCCTTTTGTTTTGGAGTACATGATCTCAAATGAGACGAGGGATGCATACCCATACCCATCAAGATAATTGAGTACAAATAATAATGGTGTGCCCAACAATGTGGGTTTGAGCTACAAATTATATGATACATGATGTATGATATGTTGGCATCAATGGGCCAAAAAGTGATACATTGATACAATGAGTCCTATATACATAATGTGCCTGGAAAAGCAAAGGCTGAGACTGAGTACAATATTATATGTTGATCTGAGTACATGAGACATATCCCCATTAATCTTGCATGGTGAGGGGGGGATCACAACCAAAGGATCCATGTTGAATGGGAAAGTGATCTAAAGATATGAATGGAACCTCTAAAGGAGACGAACCATGCCATGAGTGTTGCGATCGCCGGAAACTAAGCCAGTCAAATCTACATAACTACATTTCAGGCTAGATCATAATCTACTAACATCTAGATATGTTGGGAGCTACTTGAAGGGCCACCCCCTCATGAGGTATAAAAAATCTCACACACACCTAGGAATGGTTGGTATAATCTGTTGGACCATTGGACCATCAAGTGTAAAATTCTCAATCTTGTGATAATGAGTTGCAGTCGAGCACTTGAGAAACAACCAAGTCAATAGGAAATGATGATTCTCGTTGCTTGATCCAAAGAACCAATCAATGATCAAGGCTAGAACCAAGGTACACCACCCTCTAAACCACTCTCCTGGAATAAATGTGTTGAAGTCAATAGAAGAGGGCCTGCTAGAGTTGAGGCAATGTGGATTCCTCAATAAAGGCACCAAGAGCATAGAAATGTGACTGATGGACTGACACTAAGGATGATGATGGAAAGATATAAGATGAGAGGTGGACTAAAGACTCCCTTGTCGGAGCATAATATGCATGTTTGACCTGGAAGTGACTGACTCAATTGCAGAAGGGATGGTCAATTACTCAAGAGGAGGATTTTCAAAGATAGATTAGTATAGATAGAGGCCAAATATGAGAAAAATGGGATGAATGCAATGCAAATATGGATGATACACTGTAAGAGGACTCAAAGGGACTCTAAACATACGTCATCTATGCAAGGCTGACTCATCATGAATGCTCTGAAGAAGGGTGACTCGATGATGCCACCACATGAGGGAGGCCCAAAGGGGACCATAAAAACATGAGTAAATAGTGGTTACTTGTAACAACCTTGGTGAAAATTCTATGTAATAAAGTAAATAAAGGAAAAATAAGACCATCGGTAAGGGAAACATATTCCAAGATGAATGTTGGGAAAATATATCCTAGTGGGCACATTGGATGTGCGTTTTGGCTAAGGGAAATTGGAAAGGGCTAAGGTAAAGGAAAAAAGGTATTTTTGGCACATTTATTAACGAAAATAAAGGAGATTAGGAGAAAAGTAAGGTGAAGGGTCACATGTTTCATGTGAGGACAAAATTGAAGGAAAATAATGAAAAATGAAGAAATTAGAGGCCTCATTCATGAAAAGGCTTCTGAGGATCAGTTGGCAGGCTTGGTTAGGAAGCTCTTAGTCAGTTTCAAGCTCTTAGTCAGTGTAAGCTCTTGGCTCAATCTTGGTCAGTGTAACCTTTTGTCAAGTTCAAGTTTGGAGATCTCTCATTATTCTCTCACTCTCTCACTTTCTTGGTCACTTAGAGTTTTCTTGGAGCACTCTAACTTTGGATCAAGGAAGGAACAACAAGAAAAGGGAAAGGAAGGAAAGAAAGGATCAAGAAAAGGAAAGTAGGATTAAGAAACTTCAACAGGAATACTTGCAGGTAATCTTTTGCATGTGTGATTTCGTAGCTGGTTTGGACATGCATGGTTTTTCATTTTGGTGTACAGTTCTCTTGCTATCGGTAGCATGGTTTTTCTAGGTAATGACAGTGGCTTTCAGCCTAGCCTTTCCTTTTTCTAGATGCCATGGTGTTGGGATGTTTATTTCAGTTTTTGAGCTTTGGTTTGCCAGATGGATTTCAGAATCCGAGGCAGAGGTGGTCTCAAGTTTCATTCCCAAATGCCGAGGAATCCCTTGAATGGTTTTGGTGAGATACATGGTAAAGATTGAGGGCAATGTCTCAGTTTAGGGCATAGTGATCTGGGTTTGAAATGTTGTAAAGCCTAAGAGACTGGTCTCAGTTTAGGGCCTAGTGATCTAGGATTGGATTGCGGTAAAGCCTGAGAGACAAGGAGATGGAAAATTCCTTAAGGATAGTGATGGATTTTGGATGGCATTCCAAGTTTGGTTTGATTGTGATTAGAGCACCGGTTTTGGTGTGATCATAGTTTGATGAGGGTGGAGGTGGTTTAACCTTTGGATTCCATTGGTTTTTCTTGGATTGGTTGTTCTATGTGATCCCACATTCATGCTTTGAATATGGAACGATGGTGATTAGCTGAAAGAGAGATTTGGTTTAGCCATGTCTATGGTCGGGTGGTATGTGGAAGTCTCGAACCTCATTGGATTTGCCTATGATTAATAAAATCTAAGTTCTCTTACTTTTGCACTAATTTATATGGGGATTTAATGGATTTGATATCTCTGGTATTTATATGGTTTTATTATGGTTATAAGCATGGTTATATGATTGGTTCATGTCATGGTTATTTCATGTATTTACTTGTAACTATTTAATGGATGGATGAAAGACCTAATTGATGATATAATAGTTCAATGGAGAAGGAAGTGATCCTTTTGGTTATGTCTCATAAGTTCTTTCAGTCATTTATGCTCTACCTTGTATCTTAGACCTGTAGGTTGCATTGATGCCAAGTGTTTGACAGAATGTTAGTCCCGGTTGGGGATGTTCAGACCTAGTCCTGAGGTTGATTTTGATTCATCAACATTTTTATCATGTCTTTTCTCGAGGTTGTATCAAGTTCTGGGCAGAGGCGAGGATTCTGGGCTAGAAAAGTGGCTCAAATATCGGGGGTTTCTGACACAGGTCTGCTGAGAAAAATCCACAGTCATTAGCACATAGGCCTATGAGAGCGACTTTGGGTTGCTGGTCGCTGTCTTTGTTATAGCATGAGAGTGAATTTGGGTTAAAAGGCTTAAAACATCAGTGGGACCCAGGGGTGAGATGTTTGAGTGGCTGAAATGTCTCCTAGGGGTGTTGGTGTTGATTGGGATGGGGTTGTTTGATGTGTTTCATTGATTCCATTTCCTTAAAGTTACAAAGGAGATTGAATTCCTTACAGTGACCTCTCTCATCACATGTTTGCCCCAGTTGGCTAGTTGCTTGAGTGGACTTGAGAGGAGGCAGTGTTAAAGATTGGTATCAGAGTGGGTTGCACTCTCTTTGGGTCATAACTGATACTACGAATTGGTATCAGAGTGTGGTTGTGCTCTCCTTGGGTGAATTTTTTCATCATGCATGCATGTCAGTTGCATGTGTGTCTCTTACAATTATATTCCATGTGCTTGTTGCATGTCATTATGTTGATCATGGTTGTAGTAAGGCTGTCATGAGTAACTTGATGTTGATTGGGTGGAATGCATTGTCATGAGTATATGACTAGATACATGATTATATGCAGGTTTTTTTATTACATGTATTAGTCTTGTAGGTTGGTTACCAGAATTTATTGCTTATGCTTGACTACATGCATTCATGCATATGTGTAGTTGATTAAGCATTACTTATGCATGCTGATGGTTGCATGTGGCAATGTGTACATTGGAGTAATGGTTGTTGTCATGCATGAGGTCATGGTTTGTGTGGTTGATATGACCATGCATTGATGACTAGACTCTAGCTAGAATGATGGGTATCTAGTTTTGTACTCATGTGTTATATGTTTATATGCGGTTGTTATGCATGTATGGTCTTGGTTATAGTTATGCATGAATAGTAGGTCAAACATGACTTTTGAAGTCATGGTATGCAATTTAGGTCCTCAGGGTGATATTGGTATGTTATGATGCTAATGTGTTGGCCGAGATAGGGTAGGAGATGCAAATCATCATAATGAGGTTGTAGAATTAGGCTTTGGGGTAAGCGCAGATCATCATATAGGTATTGTATGTTTGGCATGTAGGTATGTAGGTCAAGGATTATTTTTGCATTAGGTTTATATACATTATGTTTATGTACATGTATTTTGATGTTATGATTACATTCATGATAGATGTTAGTTGATTAGTGTGGTTATATGCACATATGTTGGATGGTCAAGAATGATAGTAACTTGTAGTTGTATGTGTTATCACTCCAGGAAGCTCTCCTAGGTTGCAGCTCGGACATGCCTGGTAACATATAATCTTCAATATTGTTCTCTGAACTATTGGAATGGATGATGGTTTGGATCAAGCCAGATAACTGTTTCAACTTTGTTTTTACTCAATACATGCATGAACACCCTCATCTTTACAAGGCTTTAGACCACTAATGCTCAATAGTTTGTAGATTCAATGAATATATGGAGAATACTGATTGTACCAATAGATGCATATATAAACACATATGAATGGCCAGCTATAGGAAGTCAATAAAGCTTGCAAATCTTATTTATCAATGCAGAGATAAGATGACAGTTATCTAGCATTAGACACAAAAGAAACGTGAACAACCTATTCAAGTGCAAGCTTAGAATAGAAGAGAAAATGGACATTGAACATATAACAGCAAAAGAATCTTATATTGCTAGAATGAAGATGAGAAGCTTGAGTAGAAAAGTCTCTACAGTCTCCAGAAGTTGAACCCTTGTTACATTTAACTTTCAGCCATTTATAGGCCCTTTACAATGCTCCTGAGCTCTCAAAGGCTCGGAGTGTCTTAATCTATCCTCTCTGTCCTTTAACTGTTTGATGCCCTGACTAGGCAAGCATGGGCTCAGAGGTTTCTTCTTCTGACAGAAGAGTAACCGCATTCGGGTAGTTTGCTATGCTGTCTGGGAGCTCGCTCATGCAAGCGATGCTCCATGATGTTTGTTGGTTTGGATGAGCTGCGCTGTCGATGCCCCATGATCGCTTCTCAGCCTCTGTCTCCCGGCAATTGTTTCCTGGCCTCTGTTTTGTGATGGAATGGGTCTTCAGGCCTCTGTTTTCCTTTTAAATGTTTATAATGATTGTTTTCCTGTTTTTACACAGAAAACGCTACACACTGTAAAATCTCGCCCATCTCTGTTCTTCCAGACTTCAAAAGTCCTCAAATATGGCCTATTCATCTATCGAGTCCACCCTTAGGGTTGCTATTGCATGTCATTGATGGCCTGTCCCTGTGTATTTTCTTTGTATTCTGGAATACGTAAAATCACTGAAAATACATGAAAAATGGATTTGGTGGACCCGAAAATATTATAAATTTTCATTCCCGAACCCTTTCGGGTCCGTATCTTATCGAATCGGCGCTGGTCCAAGGGTCCCTTCGTATTTTATAAATACGTCAAAATGGTGAATAATGCATTGAAAATGGCTTTCCCGTGGACCTGAAATTTTATGAAATAATACTTATTATACCGTCGGGGCCAGTTCATTGGGTTGCACATATGCCTGTGCATAGGCCCCGCCCCATGGTTCTACTCCGCTATGATATAGCGATGCGATCTGATTGCAATCGCATATCGCTCATGCCTAGGGCCCATGGTTAGCACTCCTTGATTATCTCCGATAGAGATCCTACAACGCGATGTGGGCCGTCGATTTGCGCGCTTGATCCACAGTCCACATTGCATCATTGATCGCATTTGCAAGTTCCACACAGTATACCATTACTCTGCCAACTTGCCTCTGCCAATTGTGACTCGTCGATCCGATCATTGGAGATCACTGGTTGGGGGTGTCTTCCACCCAACCTTAAGTCCTCTGTGTTGGCCAATTTCGATTTTCTGCTTAGATCTGGGCCGTTGATCATCCAGATCTAACGGTTGTTGTGCATTGGACTATGTATGCCTCTGGTACATGGTTTTTTCATTGTTTTCATGTGTTTTAGCCTCCCGATAATGTTTTTCTACCCTTTTAAGGGCTCTTCTCCTGCACTAGTTTTCATCTTTTGCAGGATTTTGCTATCTTTTGAAGGCTTAAAGGGCATATTTGGATCCATTTTTGGGCCATTGCAAACAAGGCTAACACTTGCTCCTTCTAGCGATGAAAGCATCCCTGTGAGGTTTCAAGAACTACAAAACAATGCCTTTCCTATAAAACCAAAATCAAATCTTCCTTCTAGTGTTCCATTAGGCATGGAGTCTATTTTGTAATGAAATAAAAACTGGAAAAAACATATTTACAATACCAAGGCTTTAAAGCCTTAAAGGAAATAAAGTTTGAAGAACAGCCCATTGACTGGGCTACCAAAAACATCTCCTCCTTCCAAACTGTGCAGAATGACAATGTTGCTCATCTGAACTTGAGAAATGACAAGCGGTCCTATCCAAAAGGCATCAAATTCACCATGGTTGTCCTTGTTTTCCTTCAACGCATCCCATTTGAGAACCCAATCACCAAACTAAAAATTGTCCCATTTTACCTTTCTATCAAAGGTTTCTTTGATCTTCTTCTGATGACTTTCAGCAAATTCATCAAAGACTTGTAAAAGCCTATTAATTTCATCATCCTCTTCAAAAACATTCCAGTATTTGACATTGTCAAGCAGAGATGGTCCGTATTTTACCTCATCTCTATATGCTTTCAGCCTTCGATGCTTTTCTTGGAAAGTTTTGTTGATCTACAAAGTTAATATGAAAGATAAATGAATGCATTCCTGTGTGGGGGACACAAGGACTACACCTGCCCCTGCAGCTTCCTTAGAGCAAGCCCCATCAAAGAACATATCCCAAATCTGTGGGCTTTCTTCCTCTTCGATCTGGAAAACTGGTTTTTGAAGTTGCATGGGGGCCAATTAAGATTATTCCATCTGAAGAAAAGAAGCTCCAAAATTAGTGTCAACAGCATAGATGGGATGATTAGTGGGATTCCTTTCATCGCTGATAATATAAGCCAATTGGGCTTCTCTATACAATCTCCTATTTTCAACTCCAAAAACTGGGACAGTAGCATAGGATAGATCATTTTAAAATGTTCCACCTAATCTTTTGATCTAGCCTTTGAAAGAAACATGCCAAACTTGGGGGGTACATCTGCTACCACAATATCCATCATCATGCTCTTCATGGGCAGCTGAGACAAAGTGATGGCTAGGTCCTTGATTAACCCAGGTATTTCACTTTTCTAGAGTCAAAAGAAAACAGGTCATGATAAGGCTTGGTAATATCAAGACCCAATTTATCCATGATAGCCTTGGGCATTAGATTATGGCTGGCTCTCGTGTCCAGAAGGAAATTGTGAAGGATTTTATCATGAATAGTCAGAGAGACATAGAATGATGGGGAGATATCCTCACAATTTTCAATCATTGGTCTGAGAATAATAGCTGGTTTGTCATCTTGCAGATTTACATAATCAGTGGAGGCTTGGATGGCTTTAGGTTCAATTGCCTCGAGGATGGATTTCTTGAAGGACTCATTCTTCACTAGTTCAATTAGAGGTATAGGTATTCTTATCTTCTAGATTTCTGATTCAAAACTGAAAGGAGAAGGAGAATTGTGAGGGCCTCTTACCTTGTGGGCTAGAGCTTTGAGGATGATAGGGTCAACTGTTGGTCACTTCTGCCTATTAGCTTGTTGTACTGCAGGGACATCAGCACTTTGAACAAGGTTTTCCTTGGCATTATTCATCTTCGACCTGAGATTATATATTTGTTGTTCTACCGTCCCACTCTTGGCTAATCTGGTCATTGAATAATGACTTTTCATAGGCAGCTAAGGTCAAAAAAGGGGCACTACCTTTGTCTTCCATACAATGGATCTCATCATCTTCATCAAACTGCTCCTCTTCCATGACTACATTTTGAAAAGGAGTCTTCACCCTTTAGTCTTCATTGGCATCTTTGCTTCTTTACAAAATTTGCAACTACTCATTTGCTCTTGTATATTGATTTGGATTTCTAGGAACAAAGGTATTAGGAACCCTTCCTTTCCCGAGGTGCTACTCAACCTTTAATTTGGAGATTTCAGAGGCTAATGACTCTATCATCTTGGTCATTTTATCTATCTTGGGATCTGAAGATGATGAAGATTCGCCTCTCTGTCTCCTTCTATCAACACTTCCCTTGAGATTTTCTGCAGCCATGATGTTTGATTCTACATCCAAGGCTACATCTTGCATATCAACCAAGGTATCACATCTCCTCTCCCTCAACAGTAGACAGAAGTCAAAATCAAAAGCACTAGCATAGGTGAGTTTAGCAAAGGTAGTGGTGGGTTTTACTTCAACTGGTATCTTGTTGTACATGCAATTAAATCTCTTATTAAAATCAGAAAGCGACTCACCATTTTCCCTCTTTAAGTTCCCAAACTCAGTGTGGTAGTAGAGGAGAACCTTCATATCCCCCCAATGATTTAGGAATGCATCATCTAAAGCCTCAATATCTACTATAGATCTTGGGGTCAGTTATTTGAACCATTTTCTAGCCTCTCCATCTAGGCTTTGGACAAAGACTCTCATCCAGACATCATCTTCACTAATGTCTAGGTTATCAGCATAGCTATAGAATGACTCAATAAGTTCTTCAGCTGTAACACCTTCAGTCCCAGTGAACATAGGCCTATATTTATGATATTCTCCGGTAGGCATGGCATCCAAATGAGTGGGCAGTACTGGAGGTCCATACCTAGTAGCTATGATTCTTTCCATTTTGGTGGGTGCTTGTGGACCTACAATAGTTGTGGTGGCTATAAGAGTACTGGCAATCTGAATGATAGAGGGCTGAGGAGTGACTGACAAGACTAAAGGAGTATGATGGAAAGGAGGTGAGGTTTCCTTTGGGTTTACAACAAAAGGAGAACCTAAAGAATAAGGAGCTTTATGAATTTCTGAGAGTTTTTCTTCACTGCTAGTATTAGATTCTATACTCTCAACATGTATTTGTTCTATTGTAGGATTTTCTTGAAGAGATATAGAATATTGTTTAGGTTTACCTAAACCTGCTACTCCTTTCTGCAATACCTTTCTTTCTTTGATGATTTTTTCAGGGTTAGGTACTGGGTCAGCTTGTGGTTTCTGAGGATTTCTCCGAGTATGCCTCACAAACTAAGCTAGAACTATGAAGTGGAGTCGCCAAGAGGTTCATCCTCTAGTAGAGTCACTAGATGGATGATTACAACCAAAAAGGTGCCCAGACTTTGTCTATCATCAAAGCTGGATCCGTGTCGTCTCCCAGAGAAGCTGATCTTCATTTTCCTCTCCCCGGCAGCGGTGCCAATTATGTTATCACTCCAACAAACTCTCCTAGGTTGCAACTTAGAGATGCCTGGTAACATATAATCTTCAATATTGTTCTCTGAACTATTGGAATGGATGATGGTTTGGATCAAGCCAGATAACCATTTCAACTCTATTTTTACTCAAGACATGCATGAACACCCTCAGCTTTACAAGGCTTTAGACCACTAATGCTCAATAGTTTGTAGATTCAATTAATAGATGGAGAATACCGACTGTACCAGCAGATGCATATATAAACACGTATGAATGGCCAACTACAGGAAGTAAATAAAGCTTGCAAATATAATTTATCAATGCAGAGATAAGATGACAGTTATCTGGCATTAGACATAGAAGAAACATGAACAATCTGTTCAAGTGCAAGCTTAGAACAGAAGAGAAAATGGACATTGAACATATAACAACAAAAGAAGCCTATATTGCTAGAATGAAGATGAGAACCTTGAGTAGCAAAGTCTCTACAGTCTCCAAAAGTTGAACCCTTGTTACATTTAACTTTCAGACATTTATAGGCCCTTTACAATGCTCCTAAGCTCGCAAAGGCTCAGAGTGTCTTAATATTTCCTGTATGTCATTTAATTGTTTGATGCCTTGACTAGGCAAGCATGGGCTCAGAGGATTCTTCTTCTGACAAAAGAGTAACCACTTTTGGGTAGTTTTTTGCGATGTTTGGGAAATTGTTCGTGCAAGTGATGCTCCATGATGTTGGTTGGTTTGGATGAGCTGCGTTGTCGATGCCCCATGATCGCTTCTCGGCCTCTGTCTCCCGGCAATTGTTTCCCGACCTCTATTTTATGATGGAATGGGTCTTCGGGCATCTGTTTTCCTTTTAAATGTTTATAATGACTGTTTTCCTGTTTTTACACAGAAAACGTTGCACACTATGAAATCCCGCCCATCTATGTTCTTCCAGACTTCAAAAGTCCTCAGATATGGCCTATTCATCTATCGGTCCACCCTTAGGGTCACTATCGCATGTCACAGACAGCCTGTCCCTGTGTATTTTCTTTGTATTTTGGAATACGTAAAAACACTGAAAATACATGAAAAATGGCTTTGGTGGACCTAAAAATATTATAAATTTTCATTCCCGAACCCTTTCAGGTCTGGGTCTTATTGCATTGGTGCTGGTCCAAGGCTCCCTTCGCATTTTATAAATACATCAAAACGACAAATAATGCATTGAAAATGGCTTTCCCGCAGACCTGAAAATTTATGAAATAATACTTATAATACCATCGGGTCCAGTTCTTTGGGTCACACATATGCCTATGGATAGGACCCGCCCCATGGTGCTGCTCCGTTGTGATATAGTGATGCGATCTGATTGCAATTGCATATTTCTCATGCCCAGGGCCCATGGTTAGCGCTCCTTGATTATCTCTAATAGCGATCTTGCGACACGATGTGGGCCGTCGATCTGCACGCTTGGTCAACGGTCCCAATTGCATCGCTAATCGCAATCGCAAGTTCCATAGAGTATGCCTTTACTCTGCCGACTTGCCTCTACCGATTGTGACCCGCCAATCCAATCATTGGAGATCGCTGATTAGGGGTGTCTTCCGCCCAACCTTAAGTCCTCTGTGTTGGCTGATTGCGATTTTCTGCTTAGATCTGGGTTCTTGATTAGCTAGATTTGACGGCTACTGTGCGTTAGACTGTGTATGCCTCTAATACATGGTTTTTTCACTATTTTCATGTGTTTTAGCCTCCCAATAGTGTTTTTCTACACTTTTAAAGGTGCTTCTCCTGCACTAGTTTTCATCTTTGGCAGGATTTTGCTATCTTTTGAAGGCTTAAAGGGCATATTTGGATCCATTTTTGGGCCATTTGCCAACAAGGCTAACAGTATGCATTGCTATTGTTGTTTTATATTAGATAACTTAATTATTGCGTTATACATTGTTGATGAAGTATCTTATAGGTTAACTTGTTCTTGTAAAATGATAGTTAGCTTGATGATTAGCGTTATTATGCTTAGATATTGATGTTATATGTATCATATTAAATTGGATTGGCCTATGCAGACGGTTAGGGTTACGACATTCAGGTATGAGTCGGCTTATCATGTTGCATTTTGTGGTACTAATCTAGACCAATTGTACATATGTGATTGCTATGCATAAATGATAATTATTTATGATTTAGGATGTGAACATGTTAGTTAGTGATGGTTAGGGATAGCATGATTAATTTGATGTGTCGAAAAGTTTTATAGTGCTAACCAGCTTGATTTTGTAGGAAATATATCCTCTCCTCAGATACAGTAAGGTACGAGTTTTCTTATGTCATAATTTTATGCTTGATTGTTTGATTATGTCGTCTAGTTAACTTATTTAGTGTGGTATGTTACAAGTTGGTTGAATGTTTGATGAATTGCATAATATGAGTATATGTTCAAATGATTTTGTTTTAAGATGATTGTACTAACACATATATGTTGAGACAATTGATATGCACTTGAGTATAGTAGGTGATAGTTGTAGCGTTGTGTCTAAGGACTATGAGTTAACTAGGGATTATGACATGATTGTTAGTGTTGGTAAAGCTTGATTTCAAATTGTTAGATATGATTGTTTTGATATTTAGAACACGAGACTGACATGTGTGAGTAAGTTACAGGGAAACGTGCTTGGTATTAGTGTGACAAGGTAATAGTTGATGTGTTTTTATAACTAATAGTTGGGTGATGTGACAGTGCATAGTAAGCCTCAATTGTAGCAAGGTAAAAATGTAAAAGGAAGGAATTGGATAGAATTCCTTTGGCTAGGTTTGGAAACCCTAATTCCAAATGAATGTCTGCTTCACATACAAGAAGTCTTCTTGACCTTAATATTGTATGACATTATGTGGATATGTGCTAGATTCATGAACATGTACTTAACAGATATGTTAGCTAGTCCCTAGTCACAACTGGATCTGTCAAAGAATTGGACTGCCTTGAGAGATGGCGTGGATGTATTCAATTGCAAGCAACATGCTTGGCACCACAAGATGAGGTAACTGGTGTATTTTTATGTTTATTTATGCACTAACATTTATGTGTTAATGACAGCATGATGTAGGGAGTTGCATGGCAAGAGAAGTTTCCATGAAATCTCGAAGATGACTAAGGTTGAACTTTCCTTGGGAACCATGGGGATTGAGTCATGGTGTCTATTGTTAGTCTTTTAATTTTGGTATTTTGCAATTGTTGCACTTTATATGCAATTTTGAGTGTGTCTGGTGCATATCTATGCCACTTGTTGCGGTGTCGTGTTGTTGTTGGTTTTCATGGTTTTGCTTCTTGTTTGTTTCTTTGCATTTCATTTTATGTTTTGAGTCTTGGGAATTGGTTAGGGAAGGAGGAAGTGAATGGAGCTATGGGAGAGTTGTGTGGTACCCAACAGATTATGTAAGACCCATATGAAGTTCGGTGGATGATTAAGAACAACGGAAGGTAAGACCATGACAGTCGATTGGACTGGTTGGGTCCATTGTGGTAAATGAATGGTGGTAGTACAAACATGGGAAGGGTAACCATAAAAGGTAAAGTAAATGTAGTTGAGGTGCCATATGGTTTTACTAAGTTGGGAATGGTGGTTCTCAATGTTGTGCATAAATAAGGAAATTCTCTTAACCTAGACTTTATGTTATCTGGTAATTATGTTATGCTTATGATTATGCTGATGTTGATATATGTATACATGAATGCATGTATGTCATTGTCTGACAAGATGATGATTGTTTTATGCTAATGATTATATGTGTATGTATGCATGAGTCTATGTCCTTATCTAACAGGGTTTTCATGGATCGTTATTGTGGAGGAATGATTGCTTATGCAGGTGAATGGCATGAAGAGGTTCTTGGTCTTACGAGGAATCAATTGAGAAGAGTAGTCATGAAAAACATGCCAAGGTCAGTATCATATGGTTATGAGTTTATATTATGTGATTATATTATGTCTATTTTATGGACAGGTTATACCGAGGGATACAACGACGAAATTAAATCAGTGTGGTCTACAACATGCTAATACAAGCATAGATAAGACACTAGGAGCAAGGTTTCTTGGTAGAGACAATGTTCTTTTGGATGTGAAGTACTATTGTTGTGCATATCTTGTATATGTTGTACATGTTGCATCTATGACATTGTGTGGATGCAATGTTGTGTATACATAGCGTGTGTACATGTTGTTTATTCAATGATGGCACATATAGTGTTGTGCGAATATTTCATATGGAGTGCTTGGTATAGATGGTGCTATGTACATGATGGATGCGGTGTTGTGTGCATATGGTGTTGTGCACATGTTGGATATGCAGTGATGTGTACATATGACACTATGTACATGTTGGATATGCATTGTTATGTACATATGGTGTTCTATGCATGTTGTACATATGATGATATGTACATATGGTGTTATGTGAATGATTGTACAAGGGGTGATGTGAGCATGTGGTGTGTGTGCATGTGGTGTTTTGTACATGTTGTGCATGTGATGCTATGTACTTGTAGTGTCATAGACATGTCGTGCATATGGTATGATATACATGTGGTATTGTGTACACGTTGTACAAGTGATGTAGTGCACATGTGGCATTGTGTACACGTTGTGAAGGTGGTGCCGTGTACATGTGATGTTATGCACACATTGTGCATATGGTTGCATTGTATAGGTAGTACTGTGTACATGTGGTACATATGGTACTAGTGTACATTCATGTATTGCATGGTGTTGCATGTTGTGTGTGGTTTTATGTGTGTGAAGCACACTATGTGTATGTGCACATGGTTGACAAGAAGGCACTGGGTGTTTGTTTGGTGTGGAAATTGATCTGGAGTGCATATGGAATAAATACTAAGGTAGAAGCTACGTATTGATGAAAGAATAAGTATCATCATTTTATTTCATTTTTATTATGCATGTGATTTATGAATATGGTATATAATGATTATATATGATCTATAATTCTAGTTTATGATGGTTACATGTGATTTATGATGTTGATCTATGATGGTTGTGTTTTGAGCTAACCAGATGTGATATGTTTATACATGATTTTTTGATCAAACAATTAGTTTAACTTGTTGTGGCAGGAAGGGAACAAAATTGCAAGTGTACCTTATTGATGAGCTAACAATGAGGTATGATTTGAGGTTATTTCAATTTATTTGAATCTAATGGAAATTATGTGCTTGGAACATCAATGCATGAACATGCCTGTTTGGGTGGTTGAAATTCACTGCAAGAATTGGTAGCAGCAGCAAAAGAAATTGGAACATTTTGTATTATGTTGGTAAAACACTTCAGGTGCAAGACCATTGTGGGACACTAGTACCCAATAGTGTCCATTGATTTCCATGAGCATGCTATGACCAGTATGATAGTTTTGAAATAGGTATATGCCTTGTTTTGTATCTTCCAATGAAAGGAAGCCTTTCCAAGGCATGGATCGCACGGGTTAGGGGATTCCAGGGAACTTGGAAGATGAGTGATTGCATGGAAGGGGGTGACCCGATTTCTTGAGGGACTGTGTAACAGAGAATGAAAGGTCATGGATATATTGGTTTTCATCATTAGCATTGCCAGATGGAATTAGATACACATTGGGAATGCACCCTGGAACAATGAGTTGGTAACTGTTCATTAAGAGGAAAAGTGGCGCAGGACTATAAAATTGGACATTAGATCCCACTTTGATTGTGACAGTGGATTCTGGAATTCCTAGGAAGGAGGTGAATCCTAGTAGAGTGGAGGTGTGATCCTCTAGACTTCCTTGTTGACTGATACGGTCATCGTATGCTTTTATTTGTTTGTTTAGAAAATATGCATATGTGTATATGTGGTTATTGTAAATATCGTAATGAGTTGTGTTATAAAGCTCCGGTATGTGGTATGTTGTCATTTTATCATGATGTTTTGCTTTTGAGCAGGTAATTCATTGTAAATACCACAATGAGCTAAGTTATAAATCTCCATCGTTTAACACCAAGGAGGGTGTTCTCCAAGTGGGAGGGTTATGTAACACCCCTGTTGAAAATTCTATGTAATAATGTAAATAAAGGAAAAATAAGACCACGAGTAAGGGACACATATTCCAAGTTGAATGTTGGGAAAATATATCCTAGTGGGCATCACTAGATGTGTGTTTTGGCTAAGGGAAATTGGCAAAGGCTAAGGAAAAGGCATTAAAAGGAAAAAGTCATTTTTTGGCACCTTTATTAATTAAAATAAAGGAAATTAGGAGAAAAGTGAGGTGAAGAGTCACAAGTTTCATGCAAGGAGGAAATTGAAGGAAAATATTGGAAAATGAAGAAATTAGAGACCTCATTAATAAAAAGGCTTCTATGGATTAGTTGTAAAGCTTGGTTAGGGAGGATCTTAGTTAGTGTTAAGCTCTTAGTCAGTGTAAGCTCTTGGCTCAAGCTTGGTCAGTGTAACCTTTTTTCAAGTTCAAGTTTGGAGCTCTCTCATTATTCTCTCTCTCTCTCACTCTCACTCTCTTGGCGACTTAGAGTTTTCTTGGAGCACTCTAACTTTTGATCAAGGAAGGAAAAACAAGAAAAGGAAATAAGGATCAAGCAGATTTAGTAGGAATACTTGCAGGTAACCTTTTGCATGTGTGATTTCCTAGATGGTTTGGACATGCATGGCTTTGCATGTTGGTGTATGGTTCTCTTGCTATCAGTGGCATGGTTTTGTCAGGTTATGATAATGGTTTTCAACCTAGCCTTACCTTTTTCGGATTCCATGGTCTTGGGATGTTTATTTCAATTTTTGAGCTTTGGTTTGTTGGATGGATTTCAAATTCGGGGTGGATGTGGTCTCAAGTTTCATTCCCAAAGGTCTAGGAATCCCTTGACTAGTTTTGGTTAGATACATGGTAAAGCTTCAAGGAGAGGTCTTGGTTTAGGGCTTAGTGATATGAGTTTGGATTGCAGTAAATCTTGAGAGACTGGTCTCAGTTTAGGGCCTAGTGATTTGGGATTGGATTGTGGTAAAGCCTTAGAGACAAGGAGACGAAAAATTCCTCAAGTATAGTGATGGATTTTGGATGGCAATCCAAGTTTAGTTTGGTTGTGATCGGAGCACTGGTTTTGGTGTGATCATGGTTTGATGAGGGTGGAGGTGGCTTAATCTTTGGATTCCCTTGGTTGTTCTTGGATTGGTTGTTCTATGAGATCCCATGTTCATGTTTGGAATATGGCACAGTGGTGACTGGTTGAAAGAGAGATTTGGTTCAGCCATGTCTATGGTCGGGTGGTACGTGGAAGTCCTGAACCTGGTCGGATTTTCTTATGATTAATAAAATATACGTTCTCTTACTTTTGCACTAATTTATATGGGGATTTTGTCATATCTCTGATATTTATATGGTTTTATGTTGGTTATATGACTAGTTCATGTCATGGTTATTTCATGTATTTAGTTGTAATTGTTTAATGGATGGATACAACACCTAATTGATGCTATAATAGTTCAATGGATAAGGATTTGATCCTTTTGGTTATATCTCATAATTTATTTTAATCATTTATGCTCTATCTTGTACCCTAGACCTGTAGGTTGCATTGATGCCAACTATTTGACAGAATGTCAGTCCTGGTTGGGGATGCTCAGGCATAATCCTAAGGTTAATTTTGACTTATCAACATTGTTATCGTGTCTTTGATTGATTCTGGAGGTTGTAGCAAGTGTTCGGAAGAGGCCGGGATTCTGGGCTAGAAAAGTGGCTCAAATCTCAAGGTCGCTGGCATAGTTCTACTAAGAAAATTCCATAATCACTGGTGCATAGGCCTATGAGAGAAACTTCTGGTTGTTGGTCATTGTCTTGCCTATAGTTTGAGAGTGATTTTGGGTTAAAAGGCTTAAAACATCAATGGGGACCAAGGGCAAGATATTTGAGTGGCTGACATGTCTCCTGGTGGTCTTTTTACTGATTTGGATGGGGTTGTTTGATGTGTTTCTTCGATTCTATTTCCTTAAACTTAACAAGGATATTGAATCCCTTATAGTGATCTCTATCATCACATGTTTTCCCCAATGAGCAAGTTGCTTCGGTGGATCTAGGAGGAGTGGGTGTGTTGACGGTGTTGGACCCGCCAACATTCATGGGATCTCCATAGTATGAAGTACCAACTAGAACTCACAGCATTTGGTGTAGGATTCCCATCTGGTATGATGGCCCAATTGCCATTATCTTAGATATTTTCCTTAGCTCTTGTTGTTCAACACATGAGAGTGTTATGCTTGTAACTTCAAGAAAGCAAGGTGAGTATGCCTAGTGAGTGCATAATATAACTTTGTGTATGGATTCTCTTACTGTAAGGGAGAGGGTAAAAGTGATCCTCTAGATGAGAGGTAGTATTACTACCCAGGGAGAAACACATGTGAAAACAACAAGGATTTGTCCAGCATCCAGCGGAATAGTCCACAGCAGATGCGGCAATCGTTAAAACCAAAGTGAAAGGGAAAACACTTACATCGTCCCGCGAGGTAGTCCAAACTGGGGTGATGGTCATTAAAACTAAGAAAAAAATTGAATGGTTTGTCTGATGTCCAACAAAGTAGTCCACACAGATGAGGCAACACTGATAAACAATACAACACATCTCCAACAATGTAAGTACTAAAATAACCGAAGTAGTTCAACTATCTTAGTACAGGTTAGGAAAACATGCGTTACAAACATTTAAAGAGTAGTCTTACAAACAGATACAAAACATGCATGAAAATGTGCTGGCTAGAGACAAGCTTTAGAATTAAGAAAAAGTTCCAAGACACATTTGTACACCATACATCACTAGCCCCAATAGTGGGACATTAGAGCCACACTTCGCTCCTTAAAGAACAAACTATAGACTCTTAAGGCTATGTGGGAGGAGCCAAGGTGAAAAGTCCTTTTCTCATACAATGAAGGGGCACATATAGCAAAACGGGATAACTAACCCTTGTGACTCTTCAAATTCCCTCATGACTATTTGACTTCCTATGACTTTTCAACTTACATGAATCTTCAACTTCATATGTTCGTCTCTTATACTTTCACATTACATTACATTTGATTACAAAACGTATGGCCCATAGTAGTGATCTGGCCGAGACAACTCATGACACTGTTGACATGTACTAGCTGAATGTGGTGTTTGTGTCGAGTTGCTATGTTGCTGAGTGATGGGTATGCTCTCGGTGTATCATGTCTTCACCTTCGTATGGCAAAGTGTGCAGGGTATTTGATGGTCTTGGTCTTTGCTTGATGGTGCATGTGTATGTGTCCCTTTCACTTGCTTCTCGATATTCTTCATACATTCGTTCAACTACGATAAAGTCTTCTAGCATGCTCTCCTTCTTCATCTCGTTCATCATCGTGCCATGTTTCATCAATGTACCTATTCTTGCAATCACTCATGACAAGAATACATCAAATCCAAAAATATCCTAGTCTAGCATGATGCACTGTTTTCCGTTTCCAGTGCATGTGACAAGGAGAGAGGATAAGGCATTGAAAATGTGCAAAGCACATCTCAGGCCAGGATGAGAGGATCTGGAGCTATGTTGGGAAAAACTGTGTAGATGTTACTAGGAGGTAGATTTGTGCAATCTGAGACAGTAGTGAGAGCTGCAAGGTAGAACCCAGCTGGGTAGAATTTTGTAGTTCTTGGGAGATAGATAAGGCAGGGTGTTGGGAGGAACTGTTGGGAAATTCTACATAGTTTTCAGGATGGGTACTGGGTAGGTTATTTGCGGGTCTAGCTAGGAATCTGCATAATTTCTCTGAGGAAGACAGAGCGAGAAGTAGGAGGCACTAACAAACATTTCTGCGTAGTTTTCCAGAGCAAGGCTAGATCAGGTTGCAGAGAGCTATTGGCCATAACTGCGCAATTCTAAGAGACAGTGTTGGGCAAGCAGTTGTTGCGCAGTTTCCGAGATGAGTACAGAGTAGGGCAGCAGGGAGAGTGCTAGTAAAAAATGTGCAATTTTTAGAGGGAGAGAAGGGCAAGCCAACAGGGAGGCCTGCCAGAAAAATTTGAGCAATTCTATGGAACAATGTAGTGACAGGAAGTAGAGGCCTAACTCACAAGACTACGCAATTTCTACAGATAGTACAAGGCAGGAAATTGGGAAATTGTTGCGTATTTTTGGGGAGTAGTGCAAACTTGAGTCACAGTGTAGTTTAGGTTTTTTGTTAGACCAGAGGGAGGCTTGACGAGTGATTTTTTGGGAAGCAGAGATTGCGTTGGACTTGGGGATAACTTATGCACAGTTCTGGGAGATAGTCGGCTTGCTCACTTCTAGGATTGTACAGTGCAACCTACCCCGGTGGACAGTCTCAAGATCTACATATTTCTGGGCAGTAGAGCAGGGTCACTGAGAGCTGAGACTACGTAGTGCATCTTAGTCAGGGTCCGGTTAAAGGAGGGTTGTCTAGTTGAAAGATTTTCAAGAAAAATGGCTAAGTGTGAGAGAAAATGAGCTTGCACATACATGACATTGCGATCACACACTTAGCATGACTCAATGATAGGCATCCTCAAACCAACAAGAAAAACATGTGCTTAGTGAGACTATCTTAAAGATTAATGTTATCACCAAAAAATGATCACCTAGCCATTTCTAACTAGGTGGATCAAAATACACCATGTGGATTTAATTTTACCATAGTAAAATCACTTTCACTATGGAAAATACTTTAGTAAACCACTTTTATTAAATTATTTTCCGATTTAATAAAAAACCCCATGAAAATAATTAGATAAATAATTATTTTTTAATTTTCTCTAGGAATTATTATTAAATCATTATTTAATAACTATTTCTTGTCACATTTGACTAAATCCCTTGGGAATATTTAAATAAATCATTATTTTCTATATTCAAGCTTTTGTGATCCATAATGAATTAAACAAAGTCTTTTGGTAGAAATCACATGAGAGAATTTTTTGGCCGACGCGTTTCGAACCAACAAGTGTGGTTTATCATCAGGTCCGGATGATGATGAATCACACTTGTTGGTTCGAAACGCATCGACCAAAAAATTCTCTCATGTGATTTCTACTGAAAGACTTTGTTTAAATCATTATTTATTTAAATTTCCTTATTTCTGTTATTAGAATAATTTCTAAATCACTATTTAATAACTATGTTGATTTCACACCTTTCTTGTTTCTCGCGAAATAGTTACTAAATCATTTTATTTGTAAATTATTTCTAAATAAAGGAATTTAACCATTTTAAATTCCTTTTCTCTCTCCAATAAATATAATAAAGTATTCCAAGTAGTTACATTTGAATATGGTCAATAGTATTTTATTATTCTCCATTTTCGAGATTAACTTTATACTTCGCTATATAAAGGAGGGTTTTCCATTCATTCCTCACCATGATCATTATCATCATCATTTCCTTGTGCTTCCATTTGAGTTCTTCACATTGTTTGGTTTTTTCACACAATTTAGAGAGGTAATTCTACTTTTGAAACATCAAGGATATAAAAGGACCTATCCCACAGAGGGGGACTTATAGACTAATCTGTAGATCTCCTTCACCACGTGTTATCAATAAAGATTTATTCATTTAAAATTGTCTTTCCACTGGGTTATTATTCTGGATACATTATTTTGCTGCTATTTGTTTCATATTTTGTTTTCTTTTACTATAGATTTTCCATTTGTATTATAGATCTACAATGACATCAGTCATCAACTTTTTGTTAGGGTCACTTGTCACCTAGTGACTTAAGTTAGGGTTTTTGGTACATCTTCCAAGAATTTTCATACCAACAGTTAAGAGCGATAAGTGTGACATTTGAGATAGATCCTTGAACAACAGTGACGATACTTGCACGATAGTGTTTACAACTTTGTGTGTGAGTATGACCGATGTTCATAGAATGAATACAACTCATGCACACAAAGACAAACCTTCAAAATTTCCAGAACAAGATCACAAGCATGACATAGAAATCAACAAGACAAAAGGTGACTGATGGTCCATCAAGAAAAAAAGGTGTAATGATTCGATAAGAGCTCATAGAATGAGCCCAAGTGTTTGCAACCATCAAGGAAAAAACTAAGGAAGGCTCTGAAATTTTGCTGCAAGCCAAAATTTTGGAGGGTGTTGTAGCCGCTACAACACTTGGAGATACACTGGTTGTGTACCAACCTCTCTGTTTCAGTTTATTTTCAGCACAGGGCCTTGGCCTTTCAGGGTGTATTGATTTGTTTAGCAGGTTACTTTGGCTTCCCCACGTATCCCATGTATAGACATGGTTCACCTTGTCCCAACTCAGTTAAGCACAACAAAAGATTCAACATATCACAGTATTTCAAAATCAGGAAGGGTAGTTTGGCTCGTGACCTTAATATTTTCATAGTATAAGTTTTCATCTTTGGTGTTGCTTCGTTGTGAGCAGGCCTAGAAAGGACCCTGGCGGAGTCGCATAGGAACGCAATAATTGCTCCACTGCTAGTGAGCCTAGTCAGTACCCTGGTGGAGTTTCCTGCTTCACCTCTCTACGTAGGAAGCCTTTCTCTTCTTTCGCCTTTGTAATTTTTTGAAAGAGGATTGTGCATAGGCACTTATTTATTTTTGGGCAGAAGAGGGATCCCGACTTATTGAGAGCAAGAGAGGTTGTTCCTTCAGAGAAGCATGTAAGACCTCTGATTTAGGTTTGCTCATTTAGATTTTTCCCCTTCTCCATTTCTACTAGTTGGATAAGCTTGAACACACAGAGCAGAAGACTGAGTATAGGCATGGGGTTTCCCAGTTTGGACACAAGTTCATGGTTTGACCAGAGCTTCCCTTACAAATGGATCATATTTTCTGTTAAGACTTCATCAGCCAAAAGTTACAACCAAGCACAGAGAAGATGGACACATGACTGGCCAAGTGTTGCAGTGTCACAAGACTCTTTAACTTTAGCCACATACTTATTCAAAAGCCAGAAGAAAGTGTAGGACAACACTTATTTGCAAAAAAAAAAATGACAAGACATAAAAGAAAAGAAAAGCAAACTAAAAACAAAAAATTAAATCAAAAGAACAAAATAAGGATGTTATGTACATAGGGCGGGGCATGGCCCCAGATAATTGAAAATAACATTTAAATCTTACCATTGACAGGGAGGTTTTCAATCTTCCCGTCAAGTCATTGTAAATGATACGTGTGTTGGGCAAGTTTTTCATGGACCATGAAAGGACCAATCCACAGGGACTGGAACTTCCTATGGATGCCTTTGTCTTCGTGGGGTTTATCCCACTTCAATACGAAGTCACCCACAATGACGTTGGTGTTCCCTGCAGACTTTCGATCAAACCATCGCTTGATATGGTTCTTGTGGAGTGAAAATTTTTCTTTTTCTTTCATCTTTTCTTGTTGTAACTTGTGTAATGTGTCCATCCTACACTAATCCAATAGACACGGCTTGCCTTGGGATTCTTGGCATAACTAGAGAGTAGGAAAGTAGATATTTGGTGGGAGTATGACTTCTTTTCCATATACAAAGAAGTATGGAGATGTGTTCAGAGAGGGCTTGGGTGTAACTTGGTCAGCCCAAAGAGCATTCATTAGAGCGGAATGCCAAATTCGCTGCTCAGAGTAAATGGTATTTTTTATGATGCGAATGAGATTTTTGTTTGTAAATTTGGCAAGACCATTTCCCTATGGGTAGTATTTAGCTGAATGCTTAAGCACAATACAATATTTCAATGCAAAATCATAATGTTTCAATGAAGAGAAGTGAGTTGCATTTTCAAAAACAAGTGATACAAGAATTCCAAACCTTGAAATGATTTTTTGCTGAAGGAAGATGATGAGTTCCTGGTTATTCACTTGTTTGATCAGACCTACTTTTGTTCACTGCATGAAGTAATCTGTAGTAGTCAGGATGTAGTAGTGTTGCTTTGATGAATGTGGGAAGATTTATCCAAAGTTGTCTAATCCCCATTGTTGGAATGGTTCATCCATTGCAACACGCTATAGCGGAGCTGCTAACCTTCAAGTTCTATCGGTGCATTGCTAACAGACCGGGCACTTGCGGGCATAAATTTGTGCATATTTAAATAATGTGGGCCAGTAAAAACTGGCTCTCATGACTTTATGCACTGTTTTGTTACCCGCAAGGTGACCTCCTGCTAGTCCATCATGTAGATCATGTAATACTTTCTCTAAATCTTGTGCTTCTAGACACCTAAGAAAAATTCCATTGTTGTTATTTCTATAAAGCACTTATGCACCAACTGGTAAGATAAGGCTTTGAGCCAGAGTGCCCTCTTCTGCCACATGGAAAAGTGAGAGGGCATAGTGTCGTGCTCAAGGTACTAGCACACGTTTTCGTACCAAGAGTTGTCATACAAAGTGGGTGGTGCTCGCTCTACATTATACATATCAATTTCTTTCTCCCATCTAGTGAGCTATTCTTCTTCCTCTTGTGCATGTACCACTTCTACTGCAAGTCTATATAGGCTGCGACCCTTGACAGTGTGAACTAGCTTGATATCAAGATCATACTCTTGCAATCCTATCATCCAGTATGCATGTATTTCGCCCAGATCTTGTTGAACAAGCGATGATCTGACTGTTGGGTGTGGCACAAAGACTATGCAATGGTTTTCAGCAAGTAGGGTATGAAATGTTTCACCACCTTGTATACAACATATGCTTGTTTGTCCATGGCAGGATAGTTGAACTCACATTGATACATGCTTGCACTCATAAAGGAGATGGGATGTTCGTTGTTCAGCTCATCCTTCTAAGTGAGCACTGCAGTGAGTGAAGTGTCGAAAGAGAATGTGTAAAGAAAAAAACTTTGCTGAAATCTGGGTTGTATAACGCAGGTGTTTATGCTATTTCCTGGTTGATACAGGTGAATGCGTCCTTTTCCTTATTCCCCTAGTTGTAAACTGAATCCTTCTTGCTCATCTCTTGTATAGGTTTCAAAATCTGCACATAATCTGATATTAAATCCTGGAGGAAGTTTATCTTCCCCAAGAAGGACTGCATAACTTTCTTGTTCATCGGGTAAGGAATCTATGTGATAGTTCGAAATTGATGCAGATCAAACTTGATCCCACTCTTGGCGATGATATGCCCAAGGAGGTTCCCCTCAGAGACTGCAAAGACGCTCTTCTTGGGGTTCAAGGATATCTCGTACTTGTGACATCACTCAAACATCTTCTTGAGATAGTGCAGGTGGTCTGACCATTTTCTAGAAAATATTATCACATCATCAAGGTAAACCACCATGCTCTGTCCGATGAGCCCATGAAAGGTAATTTCCATAGCACGCTGAAAATTTGAACCTATCTTTACCAGTCCAAATGGAATTCTTTGATAAGTGAACATACCCCACTTAGTACATAATGTAGTTTTAAGCATGTCAGGTTTTGCTACCAGAACCTGGTTATATTCAAAAAATTCGTCAAGAAGAGAAAACATTTCTTCTCCAGATATTGTTTGCAAAATGTGCTCCATAGACAACATAGGGTAATTTTCTTTGTTCGAGGCACGATTCAGATTTCAGAAATCAATGCACAGGCGGATCTCCCTAGACTTCTTTCCAACAGGAACTAAGTTTGAAACCCAAGTAGAATGACGAACCTTATAAATTATATGAGCAGCCAACAACTTGGTCAACTCTTTCTGTATGAGGGGTTCAAGTGACGGATGGACTTTTCTGAGCTTCTGCTGAAGTGGCTTGACCCCTTCTTTGATTGGAATGATGTGTTAGATTATTCGCGTGTCATACATTTTAAGTCATCGTATGTCCACATGAATACATCATGGTACTATCTGAACGGGTAGACAAAGGCTTTTTGCTCTTCCGGTGTACAACACATACCAAGATTCATAAACTTTAGTTGTCTGTCTATTCCCAGATTAATATGCTTGTGCATCAGTGTGGAAATATGGGTTTTAGTGTTCCCAGGTCCCTTGAAGTAGTTATTCAAGTCATATATCTTCTCGAGTGAAACCACACCCTTGGGGATGAGGTTGCCTTTACTGCCATCAGTTTTGTCTTGCAAAGACTACTCATGCACGTCATCGTTTATCGCTGCATCTTTGAAGACATCAACGTTGGCCATGAAATGAAGTATCTTTTCATCATAATAAAAAACATGCAAATTAGTGATGTTATCAGGGATAGATGTCTTTTACAAAATTTCAATAGTAAATCTATTCCTAAGTGGTGTCATCCTAGCAGTTTCAGTTGCTAGAGCATCTGTAGTTACATTGCACATTCTTGGTATAGATATGATACTAAAAGCTTGGAAATTAGAGATAATCCACCATACCTCTTATTGGTAACTCTTAAGATGAGGTGAAACATATTGTATGGTGTTACATACCTCATGTACCATAATCCCTGAATCACCTACCACTTTCAGTATAACAACATTGACGATGAGGGCTTTCTGTAAACCCAAAATGAGTGCTTCATATTCGGCAGTATTGTTCGTGCACTCGAACTCTAAGCAGCTTGAGACTAAGTGTTTCCTTTGCCTTGGAGTTATCAAAACACACTCGACTCCAAAGCCATTCTATGTTTTGGATCCGTCGATACCACAAGTCATCTGTACAAGGATCACTTGCCACACTAGTACTACTAACACTACTGCTACTACTATTACAATGTAATGAAAATGTTTCATTTCTGTCAGTTGGGAAAGGAAGGAGACCCAACTGTGTATATGGTGGGGTGGGGATCAGTTGTGCAAGATAACATCCCAACTGCGTTTCTGGAAAACAATTGTCGAACAAAAATTCTGCGAAAGCCAACAGTTCATCTTGACCATTCAAGCGAGTAACGTTATGTTTCATATATCTCTTCAAAAGCACCTAGATCTGGTTATTTATACCCTGGTACAGAAGCCATAAGTGTGACTAGTCTATAGAAAAATATCCTTGCAACTTGTTGGACTAGTCTTTGCTGAGCAATAAGCCATATGATTCCAGGATGTCCATGATCACAATGTTAATTCACTAGTGAACTTTTCCGTCAGAAAATAACCGAATGATCACATCCCAGAGTTCACCAATGGCTAGTACACATGTTTGGTAAAGTTGAATGATCTACACAGTTGTATTGCTCCATTACACATTTATTTGTTTAGCGATGGAGAGTGGCATGACATTGACTGATGAGTCGGAATCTACCAAACAATTGTGGAAATTAAAGTTGAATATTTCAAATGATAACCAAAACATTGGGCAGAGCAAGTTCACTTCTTCCATGCAAAACGCATTGAGTACAGATGCAAGTGACGGATATATGTTAATTTTTCTTTAGGGGCTAGGCCGAGGCCTAGGTTAATATTCTGGGGTTTGGCATCAGTTCCTAGATTTACTAATTCATAGTTCAAAGTTGAACTTTGGAGTTTTGAATTGGTAGATCTTTTGAATCGATCTTTCAAATCATAAAGGTCTTCTAATTTGAATACTAATTTAGGTATAGCATTGTTAGTACTATCCTGTTGCAATTGTTGGTCATGTTGGTCTTCGTCAATTATTTGATTGGTGTAGGATCCTTCATATGTGAGAAAACTCACGATATCAGGATCGTCGTTGAAAATCCTCCAATTGGTAATGTTATCAGGAATAGATGGTCTGAAAATTAACTCAATTGAAAATCAGTCAGGGCTAAAATCTTCTAAAGGAATGAGCTTGGAAGCTATGTTCGCTAAGAGATCTGCACTAGCATTCTGGAGTCTGGGAATTGATGAAATATTAAATGCTATAAAATGTTCATTCAGATCTTGAACTAAATATTGGTAATGCTTTAAATGACCTGATAAACAGTGTATAGTATTATGTACCTGTCTAATTACAATTTCAGAATCTCCAAAAACCTATAGGTATTTGACGTCTAATCCGATTGCTTTGTATAACCCTTGGATTAGAGCCTCGTATTCTATGGTATTGTTGATGCACTCAAATTCGAGTCTGCAAGTTAGCATGGTTTTATCTCCCTCTGGGCTTACTAACACGCATCCTGCTCCTGCTCCTTTGTTAGACTTAGAACCATCAAAAAATAGTTTCCAAAACAAAGATTTATTTACAGGACTATCTGTTTGAGAAAAAATTTCTACTTGTGATAAAACTGAATGTTCTAAGTAAGGTGAAGTATGAGCATTAAAATTTCCTACGAAAGAATCTACTGAATAGTTGCCTATGATGTTAGAATTATATGCTACTAGTTCATTTTCTCCCTCGAGTTCTGTTACTATGTATTTCTGATGTCGTTCACGCTCAACTTTTATTTGGTTTGGTTTACCATTATAAGGTAGCCACATGTGAGACCAATCAGTTGCAAAGTATCTGTGAAGTTTTTCTAACCAATCTCTGCTAAGAATTAAGCCATAAAATTCAGGAATATCAGCAACTAAAATGTCAATAACTTGACATACCTTTGGGTTGGATGACAGCCTTATGGTAACCTGATTTAACTCGCCAATCACTTTGACTTGCGATCGATCAAGCTGAACTGTGCATACAGTGGATTTCTGTGGTTGAACGTTTAATTTTGCACATATTGATCTTGGTAAAATATTTGATGAAGCTCCAGAATCCACTAAGCAATTATGCACGTTTTTATTGAAAATTTCATAAGTAAGGAGAAATGGGGGAGTATGTGATCTCGATCTTCCTCCAATTAATGCAATATCATTTGGATCAACTTTATTCATCGTATTAGTTGGAGGTCTTCCCATATCATGGGAAGCTTGAGAGATTACAGCAGCTGGTAAAGGTGCAACTGGTACAGCATGTAATTCTTTCAAAAGTACTTTCTGTTGGTGTTTTAACTTGCTCAATTCAAAAAGAGTAATATTGGCCCTAGTATTTTTCCTATCTTCTATGATATTATACTCCATTTCATCCGAAATGATTAGCGTTTTAGATGGAGTTAATGTGTTTGTTTGGACTGGGCTGGTTTGAGTCGCTTTAGGTGATGTTTTCTTAGCTGCGACTTTATCCTTAGTCATCGAGCTTGCGCTCTTTGGCTTAGGTGTAGGCTGACGAGGATCAAGCTGATTTTTGCTACGAGTACTAGCTGGGAATGCCTCTTGATCCTCTTCATCTGGGAGGATGAAATCCCACGTACCTTGTAACTCTACAACTTCTTCTTCATCGGTATGTCCTTCAGTAGTGTTTTCCTCTTCTTCTTCTTCTTCTGACTCAGCATTTGAAATAGCTTTAGGGGGTTTGGAATCAGTTGAAGGATTTCTTTTAAAAGGCCTGTATGGATTTTTAGAAGAAGTTTCTACTACTTGTTTCTTAATGTCGACCATTTCGTTAGACATGGTCTTCAAAACTTTTTGTAATCCTTCTAAATCGAATGGATCTTTCGGTTGTTTTTTCTTGGGATCTTCTTTGAAAGAGAACTTCTTAGATTTTCATTCCTCTATCACGTTTTTATTTTCTAGGGCCATAATACGTTTCTCTACTGCTATTGCTTCTTTCATATTTTCAACTAAAGTTGTTTTGTTAGCCCTATCAACAAAGATTTCTAAGTTTGATGGTAAAGCAGTAATGTACCATTCACTTCTCACTTCTTCGCTAGGCTGAGAAGTAGTAGGAATTTTGTTTAGGATTTTATTGAAACATAAATTGAAATATTTGATAGGTTCTCTTGATTCGGCATTAAGGTTAGACAAGTCATTGATCAGTGTCACTGTAGACCTGTCATCACCAAACTTGGTCAGGAATTGTTCTTGGAAGATGTTCCAACTAGTAATAGATCCATATGGTAATGAGAAATACCATGATCTGGCTGTTCCTTACAGAGTATAAGGAAAAAGTTGAACAACAGCATCTTCATTAACAACTCCATTGAGATTTATGGATAGCATAAAGTTATTTATATGTTCTTTCGCTAGCATGTCTGCCTCAGGATTAAACTTAGGCAACCATTTTTCAGGATGGGCTGGTAACTGACTCAAGGGTGCAGGCATTAAGACTGCCCCTGGGTTATTCCATGGAGATTGGGCCATCGCTGAACTACTAACATAGGAAAGTGCAGAAGATGATCCCTGCGGTTGAGAGGATGAGGATATTACGACTCTAGATGATTGAGAAGGAGTTGGGGAAGTTCCAGTAAGTTGATGGACAATGATCTAAAGTGGAGGAGTGGATGGTTGACTTCGCGGTGAAGAGGTTGAGATGGATGATGATGATGAAAGAGTCTCGCTATCGGATCCTTTAGGAGACTTTCTTGCTCTCTTCCTAGTAGGTAGAGGTAATTCAGTTGGTTGAACACCAAACTTTTCGCTCTTTAACCTGGTAAGAGGATGAGCAAGGTTATATTGTGAAGTCACGTTGCCTTGAGATTTATCAGATTTTTGAGGAGATATAGAAAAGCGCTGAAGTTTGTGAATCAAAGATTCAACTTCAAGAGGTTCAACAGTAGATTGCTTTGAAATGTCAGGGTTTGTAGCAGTGGCTGTTGCTCCAACGACTTCTAACTCTGGATTTAAAGATTCTAAATGCAATGGAGAAGTCGGGGGAGATGGTGAGGGCGATTTACTCTCAGAATGGTATTTAGATTTAGATTTTCTTGCCATTCATAGTTTGTGGCCCTCCTTCTAGCGCAAAATATGTTGAAGCCCCAAAAATCGGGTCTACAACAAGGGGGAAACCCACTTGGTCTGGACCTTGGTTAGCAGCTCCTTTTCCGTTTGGTATAGTGGGTCTGACTTGAGATATTGGGACTAGTTTCCCAATTTATGTGTGTGTGTGTGTTGGACTGATATTTCTCTTTCTAACAGTTTCTAAATGGAATACTTCTACTATAATTACAATCTAATAATAAGGAAATTTTATTCTAATAAACAAAAATATCTAAACCTACACTAACCCGGGGTGTAATCTTTCTTTTTTGCGATCTAAAATGATTTCAAATAACAACTGGTAATAAATATCATTCAGCTGTTATGAGAAAAGAATTCAATAAATATGAACCACTTCCTATAAAAAGTTAGACGAAACAATTGTGAAAAACATATCGCATAATAAGCTATTCATACACTAAGCATAAATAAATAGCTATCACCGTACAAAAGTTCCAAATGATAACTCAGGCATTCATACATCAATATATAAATAACCGAACATGAAAATCACTCTAACACAAGGGAAAAAATAGTTAAGAGATAGAAATACCATTTATAACTAGTCCTACTCATGAGATTCAAGCGATAACGATTTATCTCTTCTTGATCAAACATCCACTAAGAGTACAAAAGTGCAACATCAGTAGCAGATGTCAAATGCAAACGTCAATAAATCTTGTTCCATTCATTCATCAAAACCTCCTCAGAGGGTATAGAAGTGCATGTTCTGGGGATAAGTTTTTGATAAATTTCAGGACCCTTCTCTAAATGCATGAGAAGGGTTTAAATACTACTAACTAAATCTACAAATAAATTATTACAAAAATGTAGGATGTGGTTTAAATGACCGTCCTCATTTCAGGAAAATAAAACAAAATTAAAACTAAAATTGAATCTAAAATTAAAACTACTTCTGTATTTGGTCCTTGAAATCGCATGCATGTAGCATCTGTTTGAGAAGAGTCGGCTGGCCGACTTCCGATTTTAGCTGAGCTGAGAAAATAGAATCGACAAGAGTTGGAGCCATCTTTTCAGCCGAATTGATGATACACTTAAGTGTCATCCACTGGCTATGTGGCTTTACCAAGTATGCCCATTAATAATCCCAGTTCAACTTGGTTAACCCTTGGATTGCTTCTGCCTTTTCTTGGGCCTTCTACTTCCAATTTGTTTGTATCGTTACTTTCTTGCAATTTTTGGGGTTTACAGGTGACTGGGCGATTAGCAGCTTTCCTTTTCCAGAAATTTTTCTCAGCGATGCGCGATTAGCGCTAGGCGCTAATCCCGCATCGGAAACTGCCTCCGTTTCTTGATCTGAGTTTCCTTGATGCATTTTTTGCCTTTTGTGCTTTTTCCTTTTAGGTGATATAAGTTCAAATTTGTGAAAATAATATTTCCACAAGCTCTTGACCCTGAGTCTTAAATTGTCTATTTCTGATATCAACGTTGTCCAGTATCCACTTAACCATGTTCGCGTATGGGATAATTTTGGGTCTTGCTGCTATTCAGTGTAAGAATCAGCAAGCTAGCTCTGTGATGGATGCCTTAAAAGCACTGTTTGAGCCCGTAGTAGCAACAACTTCCATTACTCTGGGATTCTCCTCTTCAAGCAGATTATACATGCCTTCCCACGTAGCAATTCCTGCGTCTCTATTACAGGCCGTCTCTGTATACAAGGGCGCCATTTCTTTTTCTTCAGAGCTCGGAGCTTTGCTTTTCTTTCCCATTTTAACCTACGTATTGCTTTGTATCGTTCTCTATTCTCCGTTCTTGCAATTCACAAGTGAAGTGAAAATAATAACAAGGAAGGGTGATGGGAAAGTTTTAAATGCCAAAGACACATCAAATATACCACCTTACGTGAGATGATTTTTCGATAAGCACGAAACCATATTCCATTAATAACTGGAAACTAACTCATTTATTAGCATTAAAGTGCATAACCAAGTGTCAGCTTATGGAAAATACTTTTCTTGAATAACGAGCCCAAAAGATTTGTGATGAAGCGATTTTGCGATTTGCTTCGCAATATCGCAGATCGCAATATCACGAAATCATAACGTCGCAGAATCGTAACATCGCAGAGTTGATTGCTCGTGATATCGCATTATCGCATTGTCGCTGTATCGCGAAATCACAATATCGCAATATCGCAGATCGCAGAAACGTTATTTATGACAATCTTTGTTACCCTGTTTTCTGCGAAATGCGATTTGTGATTGGTGTCATTGCATATCGGAAAATTAAAGTGTTTCAATGTAAATTGTGCTTGATTTATGCGATGCGATATTTGTTTATTATCACGTATCGCAATCTCGCAATATTGGAATTCGGCTTGTAAGGTGGTCTTCTGTCATCTTTTTGCGATGCGATTTTTCCTAAGGAAATATTTTGTCTTACTTTATCATAAAACTTAGATTTTTATTTTTTTAGACTTTGCAAGGGGGTTTCCTAAGCTTATGATGGTAATTTTATTCGAAAAGGAAATTTAAGCACTAATTTGATTTTTAAATTTTTAGCTAAGGGTCCCCACTTATTTAGTATTAGGAATAACACTAAATAAGAAGGGAGGTTGTTGCTAGCCACAACACCTTCTCACAAGATTCCCCAGGAGTCAAGAACTAGAAAAAGATGTTTAGAATAAAATTTTATTCATCCATCAATATGTCATATTACAAAAAGAATTCTAGTCCTGTTCCTTCAGCTAAGCCTTCTTCCACAGTCTGTTCATCCCCCTCTAATGTAGATGTCTCCTCTTTTTAAAGAGGAGACATCTATTACAAAAGATCTATTTTAACCTGTTATACAAAAAAAAAATAGGGAAATCAATTTCCCGTCAACAAGATGTTGTTACAGTAATACTGTCTTTAGATTATAGGCATTACATCCAGTGTAACAGCTTCCTCGGTGATCAGTCTGGTTCCTTTGCTGCTGTCAAATTTAGAACGCAAATCTCAACTGTTTCAACATCGAGATTCGCGTGTCGTTTTTATTGTTTCAGCAACTGCAAAAATAGTCTCGCAAACTCCAGGTTGTTTTAGCAACGCGGACTGCACATCATTCTTTAACTGTTCAACACTTAATAATTCAAAGATTAACTATGAAGATGTCGTGATTATATGCTAAATAATTAAATGTATGGTGATGAGAAGAATCATTACATACCTTTTGGATAATTGGGTTAAAACACTAACAAAGACTTTTTAAATATAAGTTGAAAAGGATGATATCATGGCAAAATGTATGGTCAAAAAGGGACAATATGAGGTCCTAACAAGTGGCACCAGAGTCGAAACTACCAGATGCACTAGGAGGGTTGGGGAGAATTTCTTCTCAATTTATTAATCACTTTGTGAGAATTAAGAAAAGTGTGAATTTTAAATAACTATTAAATAATGGTTTAACAATTATTCCAAAAATAAAAATAAGGAATAATAAATAAATAGTGATTTATTTAATTATTCCAAGGTCATTAAATCAAAGATGTAAAAAAAAAAGTATCAACTAATGATTTAATAATTATTTCTAGAGAAAATTAAATAAATAATGATTTATTCAATTATTCTCACGGGGTTTTGGAATTTTAATCAGAAATAATTTAATAAAAATGGTTTACTAAATTATTTACTGTGGTGAAAGTGAATCTACCATGGTAATATTGATCCTTCATCATGTATTTCAATGCACCTAGTATGAAATGGCTAGGTGATCATCTTTTGGGTCATAACAGGAAGTAATACAAAGGTTAAAGGCGCAAGTGACAAAAGAAGACACCACCAAAGTAAAGGAAGCACAAGGAATTGGGGCAACAATTTAAGAACAACTAGCTGAATAAACAAGATGGTGTGAAGACATGATTGATCAGGGCGATCAATTATGGAATACCATGTCAACAATTCTAGCTATGGTGTAGACCACTGATTAGATTGCAAAGGTCGATAAGAGGGATCCATTAGATTGATCAGAGCATGTGTGCAATGAGTTTTGTTGAGAAGGGGAGTGCAATAAGAGAACAAACGCAACTCATAAATCAAAGCGACAAGATACATCAAGATAAAAATCCCTAGACCGACCTTTGGGAACAAGTGTTTGTAGTGATCGATGAGTGTAATGAATTTTGGAAGAATGTGTAGAATGCAAGAAACAGGGACATTGGTGTTGTAACTCAGGATCTGACCACCCAAATAGTGCACAAGGGTAGTAGTAAGCGGGAAAGCAATGTAAACTTTGAAATGGGAACTATAAACTCAAAATGGAAACTTTGGCCAAAAAACCCCGAAAAAATGTCAAAAACTATGCTAAAACTGAAAAGTGTGTATACTGGAACAATGGTTTTTTTTTAGGGTCAATTTTGAATATGTTTTAAAAATGGCAGTGAGGAAGAAATTTTCATGCAAAAAACACCTTGAAAACAAAAAAGTGATGATACTGGAATGATGATTTTTTTTAGGGTCAATTTTCAACATTTTTAAAAAATGCTAGTAAAACTGAATTTTTATGTGCCAAAAAGAGTTGTTTATGAGGAAAAAAATACACTAATGTTTTTGGTATAATAACATTTTTCTTTCCTAAGTATAAATTCAACATGTTTTCAACCATAACATGCTAGATACAAAAGAAATTGGAATTTTTTCAACCATAAAATTAAAAAACCATGACATTATGAACAAATTACATGACTAAATGAATTCAAATGTCATTATTTGTATATTGAATGAAACATACATTATATCTCTAATTTAATGTTGCATTGTAGATATTCTAAACAATAAAAATTATCATAATTAAGACATATAATCCAACAACATAAAAATGACTCATAACTTCTCATTTAACACCATATGGAAATCAAAAATTTTATTTCAAGATACGATGCAAACATTAGTTATATAAACTGTCTTAAACAATTATTCAAAATCACTCATATTTTCTTACACACCATTAGAATTCACATCTTCATATGAGTGACTGGATGCTGACGAAGATGTTCCATATTCTTCTCTTTCATCAACTAGTGCCCCATCTGAGTCCACATGCATGCCCACCATTTCAGGGTTCAAAATTCTTCTAGATCTACGACTGGTTTTAGCAGATTCCCATCTCAACATTGTTCCTTCTGGTAACAACCTTTTCAGAATCTCTATCGTCTTGAAGCGAAGAGTTCCTCTCTTTGTTAAATTGAAGTCATGAACAAGTATGTCAACATCCTCCAATTTTAATATGTCTGTGCGACGACAATTTATATTTGTACCCTTTCTTTTTCTCTTTCTGCCATTTTTTTTGTCAACTACCATCTCTGGCTTATACACACCATTGAATGGGTGTGTATTTGTGGCATACCAATGTACTTAAACACCTGTAACATCCTCTTTTTCTATAAAGACATTTATAACTTTAGCAACCCAGAATGGATAGCCATTGGGATCTCCATCTGCTAGCACTACGATCATGCAACCCTCCTTAATATCCTATACTGAACCCTTGTAAACGTCTTCCATGGCTTCATGTTGTTGACGAGATCTTCTGAAACCAATATACATCTCTCTTTCCTCTGCCTGTGAAGAATTAATAATACCTTGAGATTGTTATTGTTCAACAATGTTTATTTCCTCATGTTCATTCGACAAATTTTGTGGCCAAATAAATGGATTTTTCAAAGGTATATCTTTATTTTTTGTTGTTGAAATGATATCACTTTGATTATTGAAAAATGACTCCCACCAAACTGAATCAACAATGTCAAAGTACTCATATGTATATCTAAAACATTTTTTAATTTCTTCTAGGCAATCAAAATAATTTATATCTCTATTATGTCTACGTGCATTATGAACTTCACCAACTGATTATAATAACAATATTTCTGATGCAAATATTGGATGATCTGGAATGAACTTCAAAAATTCCAAACCTGATGACAGTGCCCATTCTGCAGTAGTTGAATACTTCTTGCCCCATATTAGTGTTTTCCCATCATTTTTTTGATACGAAATTGATGTTGGAAGCTAATGTCATTAAGTTGTTCAATGCTTTTCCCCTCACCATGTGATCCTAGAATAAACGTTCGCATGTCAATAGTTTCTTCCAACATATCAAAAGTAGGCTTTGGCATTATGATTTCTTAATACATTCAATTAATGATGGCAAGCTCCCAACTCCCTTCCTCCTCAATGTGACTGAAAAACGACTGAACATCTGATCAATATGGTCATGAGTGTGCCCAACAAGAAGGAAACCAACCTTTACCTTCTGAAAAATTCTCAATTGAACAAGCATGTTTAGATATCCAAAAACAACCTAATTTTTGCTTTCACGACAAATTTTGTCCAATTGTAGATACAAAAATTTAGGAAGATTACAAGACCAATGAGAAAGCACATCATGAATTATGGTTATGGTCATATTTGCATCATTATGAATATTTGGAGCTATGAAGTACACCCTTGACAACATTTTCCCATTGAAGACCATACAACCGACCAAGTGATACTAAATAAAAATTTTCTCCTCTAAATTTTTGGGTGTGCGAACAAAATGTGGTAAAAGTGCTTTCTTCTAGTCCATACCATCAATTGTCAAACCCAAATATTTATTCGGATTATCCTAACACTTATTTCGATGGTTGTACAACTTTTTCCTTTCACTTGTTTGTTGTTCTCAATGCTCCTGAAGTTATTTGACAATTGAATCTACACGACATAAAAGAAAGCCATTAAGAAATATGTTTTCATAGTTGATGACTATACAATTTTAAAATTTAAAGTTATGAATGCTTACCTCTTTCTGACCCTTCACATTTGTCCCTTTTTTATTTAAGAGAAGCACATGTACTACAAATCCCCATCCTTGTCTTCTTAGGAATACGAACATTGTTGAATTCTTTCTTCCATACCTTCATAAAATATTGATATGTAATAAATCGACCATGTCGCTCAGCACCTTCTGCATATTCTTTGTATAAGTTGTAGATTTCTCATTTTGAAAAATTATCTGGAATATGTATTATCTCTCTATTTGGCATACACTCTCCATGCTTTGAAAAGAAATATTTCATCCATGACATTTGAGTATTTGATAATGGCCCAAACTATATTTTATGACGTACTTCTGAATAAAATGTGGGATCCATTTCCAAATTTTCTTGAATTCTCGAGAGACGAAAATTCCCAATTGAATGAAACATTCTGAAAGCCTTTCTATAGATAAATAAAGACCCAATATGATAATCATAACCTAACAATGTAGATTGCATGCACCCAGCTAAATATGAATTTTGCATGCTTTTATTCATTGACAAATATCTCTTCCTGCTCTCTAATGCAAATTTGAAATCCATATGTTTCAAACAATATTTATGACAACATTCACTTAAAATGAGAGCGCTAATAGAACTTCTTCTCATCAAATATTCTTCTCTACCCCTTGTATAACTAGAACATCTTGCATTGATACGAAAAGGTTTGCTCCTACTCCTCGATACAATATTTCTTGGCAACATCTCCATCATTGGATCATCTTTGTATAAAGATTTACATCATCATTAAGAGGAATGTTATCCATAATATGACCAGCTGTGATTTTCAAATATTGACTTGGAGGATGTTCTTCATCTTCCCCTTCTTTAGTGCTACTGTCATAGTCCTTAGAATTCGGACCAAATGGAAAATTTGACTCGATGTTTATTGGATATTCTTCCTCATGTGCATTGTCAGTGCTGCTCTCATAGTCCATAGAATTAGGACTACGTCGAAAATGTGACTATTTACTTACTAAAAATGCTACATCCTGTCCTTCATCACTGCTACCTTTATAGTCATTAGAATTAGGACTAAGTGCATCATCCTATCCTTCATCACTGTTGCTCTAATAATCCTTAGAATTAGGACTAAGAGAACACCGTGACACTCCATTCTTTTGAAATTCATCATCACGCTCTTCATCACTGTTGCTCTCATAGTCCTTAGAATTAGGACTAAGAGGACACCGTGACACTCCATTCTTTTGAAATTCATCATCACGCTCTTCATCACTGCTGCTCTCATAGTCCTTACAATTAGGACTAAGTGGACACCGTTACACTTCATTCTTTTGAAATTTGCCATCATGCTCTTTAACACTACTGGTCTCATAGTCCATTGGATTAGGACTAAGAGGACACCATGACACTCCATTCTTTTGAAATTTTTCATCACGCTCTTCATCACTGTTGCTCTCATAGTCCTTAGAATTAGGACTAAGATGACACCGTGACACTCCATTCTTTTGAAATTCATCATCATGCTCTTCATCACTGCTGCTCTCATAGTCCTTAGAATGGACATCGTGACACTCCATTCTTTTGAATTTCATCATCATGCTCTTCATCACTGCTGCTCTCTTAGTCCTTAGAATTAGGACTAAGTGGACACAGTGACACTCCATTCTTTTGAAATTCGTCATCACGCTCTTCATCATTGTTGCTCTCATAGTCCTTAGAATTAGGACTATGTGGACACCGTGACACTCCATTCTTTTGAAATTTGTCATCATGCTCTTCAGCACTGCTACTTTCATAGTCCTTAGAATTAGGACTAAGTGGACACCGTGACACTCCATTCTTTTGAGCTTTATCATCGCTCTTCATCACTGTTGCTCTCATAGTCCTTAGAATTAGGACTAAGTGGACACCGTGACACTCCATTGTTTTGAAATTCATCATCATGATCTTCATCACTATTGCTCTCATAGTCCATAGGATTAGGACTAAGTGGACACCGTGACACTCCATTCTTGTGAAATTCGTCATCATGCTCTTCATTACTACTGCTCTTATAGTCCTTAGAATTAGGACTAAGTGGATCCGTGACTCTTTATTTATTTGAAATTCTCCATCCCCTCTTTCATTAATGTTTCTCTCATAGTCCTTAGGATTAGGACTAAGTGGAAGAATTGACTTTCTATTCATAGTGGAAGAATTCATGTTATATTCATCAATATGAATAGAGTTGTTACGTGATGAAGATGTTGATGCTATACAAAGCGAAACTTCACTATTAGGAGAATCCATCCCTTTCAAATAGAAGAGGTTGAATGATACAAATGCAGAGTCTCCTAAAGATATTATATAGCTTGGAGAATGAAACTTTCCCTCCAAAAAGTTTCGCCAAAATATTTCCCTCCAAAAATTTTGTTAGATTTATTTCCCTTCATTATTTTATTCTACAATTTATTGAAAAATGTAAACTAAATTTCTTTATGAAATAAATCTTTAAAGTTAAAATTGTAAACTACAACTTTTACCTAAATTATTTTAATAGTTAAAGTATATAATACTTACTAAACAATTGAATGTTTTTTTAATTTTTATCATACATTCTAAAACAAATTAATCCCACATTAACCGTACAGTTAAACATCTCCGTAATTTCACCTATATAATAAATTCCATTATCACTATTACTCACATCACATCAAGGTTTTCTGAGGTTCGTTGAAAGACTTCGAGCGAATTTGTGGAGCAGCTACATTGCTATCAACAACATATTCAACGGAGAATTCTCGCAATTGAAAGGTTAGTTAATTTTTTTTCCTTGCAAATTTTAATATTAAATAAGTTTAATGAAGTAGAATCTTTTTTTTTTAAATTAAAACTTTTTGTTAGCCAAATTTACCCACTACATCCGCTGTGAGCATGGTGGGCCCGATAAAGCTCACGACGGCCAAACGGGCCCGGTAATTCTCACGGTGTCCAAATAGGCCTGTAGATTAGGGGTAATGAGTATGGTTGGCATACCCGCCTGCAAGGTGGCAGGGCGACTCTCAGAATCGCTCTGCCACCCTACGGGCGGGCGGGCTGTTGAGGTGGCGCAGGGGGAGGTTGCCGCAGCCCCCTCGCAGGGTGGCGGGGGTGGCGTGGGAGGGGTTGGGTGGAGGGCAGTGGTTGGGCCACTATGGTGGGCTAGGGGGCTGGACCCAATGGCTGGCTCAGTTGGCCGACCGATTTTCAGGGTGCGGTGACAGGGCGATGTATTTTTAATTTTTTTTTTTCGAAATTGTTATGATTTATAAAATTAATTATCATTTATCGTTTTCGTTGTTAATTTAAGTTAATATGTTTTTGTCATTTACTGATTTATGTGTTTCTTTTTTTCAGGAAAATGGCATCAAAGAATATTTCTGTGAATCTTTTTGGACCAAAGACTCTTAAAGGTGGATCTTCAAAAAACATTGGTGAATGAATTCCACCTAAGCTGATGGCTACAAATCTTTCAAGTGCCTCAAATTATAAGAAGATGACTTTATAAAGGAAGAAATCAAAAGAATATACCGAATGATAATGGAATTTATGACGTGATGGGAAGAGTCATAGACATGTGTTCGGTACTGGACAGTGAAGTTGTTTACATACTTACAAAACCGCCCAAGTCACATGAAAGGATTAAATACCAGTTATCATATTCATTGTATGACACAAGAGAGGTATCTACAAAGTTGTTTAAACAAATCGTAAATGAGATGAAACAAAATATCGTAAGTATTGTTATTTATATTTGTGTTTTGTGTTCTTATAACTGTCTCACTATATTTTTTTAACTTTGTTTTTATTGACATATGATATTTTGTTTGGTATAATTTTGTTGAAAGTTGTTCAATTAGGTTGGGAGGCATTCATTTCATAGAGAATGATATTATGAAAGTTGTCAGAAGTTTCTACTCAGTGTCAAAAGAAGATATGGCAAACAAGCAAAATGCAGTAATTGATGATGCTACAAAACTATATCCAAGGGATCAGAAAAAAAGGCCTCTAATGGATAAATCTAGCAAGGGTACACAAGTTACTTTTGAAGACGATGAAGTTGAAACTGACTGTGAAGAATATGTTGTCATTACTGAAGATAACATTGGAACTGAGAAGAGCCGTAAAAGACCAAAAGTAACAATGCCCAAGAATAAATTTGTTATAGTTAATGATGAGAGTGTTATGAAGAAGAAACGTAAAGTTGAAGATTTTGAAGTAGTCATTACCAACAGTCAAGAACCTAGTGAAAGTTCAAAAGAGAGCAGAGAAATCATTAAACCAAGAGTTGATTTAGAGGATGGCATTAACAAAACAAAACAAAATTCCATTCGACAGAATTTGACAAAGAGAAACTTAATTGAGGGTGGTCATACATTTCAGCTTAATGTCAGACAAATCTGTAAGGCAAGTGAAGGACAATGTCAATATCAAGTCAGAAAGCCACATCATCTGCATGTTCACAACTTGAAGACATTGATGAGATACAATCCATATGCTCATGTGGTTAGTTGTGTGCTTCTTGTTGATCCAGTTCAAGTTCCCAACAAAGAAGCATTTGATAAGTCAAAATGTTTTGAATACAATTATTATGTGCTTGGGGGGAACCATTATGTAGAAGCTCAAAGACAATTGATGGAGGAATATCCTAATAACCCACATTTTGAAACAATGAAATGTATCATTTATGCTAGTTTATCAGATACAGAAGCAAATTTAGTGGCATGGGATCATAATTCAGATAATGAATATAGGATGTCTATAACTTTCATCCAAAGGGTTAGATTTAATCATAGTGAATTTGAAGCAAAATGTGGTGGGGATAGGATAAATGTTACTGTAGATTTCTGAAAGGAATGTTGTACGGAAATAGGCTATCCAATTAAAGAGAAAATCAATTCAAAAGTTGGCAAAGGCGGAAAATTTAGTGATTTATTTAAAGGTGTTGATAAAATTTTCGAGTTGGCATTTAGAACTGGAGATATATGGGAGTTGATTAATGAGATTTTTAGCATGTGGGAAAACATTGGCATTAAAAACCAGAAGGTCAAAAAGTCTAAGCCATTGATATGTAGCAACAATAAATCAGGTCCTGCAATGAAGCAGCTTCCAGAAGATATGACTATCACACCTTGGAGAGCATTGCAAGGAGTGAAGGATGAAAACATTGTCAAAGCAATATTATCTCATGTGAGTTCAGGGGAATTATCATTAGAGAAAATGTCTGAGGAATTTCAAAAGTAAGCTTGTTGAATTATTTTTATTTATTTATAAATTATAATTTTCTTTTAAATATAACATATTGTTCTTGGTATTATTTGTTATAAATATCATTATATTAACTTTTTTTACTTTATCTATGCAGTCACAAAGTTTACATAAAAATTCAAGAACAAATGGTTAGATTGTTGAATGAGGATAGTTGGAACGATGTTGTACGCAATTATCTAGATTCAAGTTCTACATCAACATTAAAAGTTTTTTTATCTTGCATTTAAAAAGGTATGTTGATTTATACATTCATTTTTATTCATATTTGTACTATTTTTAATTTATAACTTACACATATATTTGTTTATTTTTATAAAAGATGAAGAAGGATGATAATAGAGCACCAGATAGTTTCAGAACCTTTATTGAAAAAATAAAGATTGAAAGACTGAAGAAGCAATGTATTAAGAATGTTGAACTTGATCCAACTCTTACTCATTTCATTTGGAATGGGCTGGACACTATTCAATATCAAGTAATACAAGGCAACTGTGAAGACATTGCTAAACTCATACCTAAGAGGGATTATACCCTAGTTATTGCAGATATTCCCCATGGTTTCAATATTCCAAGCATTGACTATGATAGTGACCCTTATACTTATCAAGCTCTTAGTAAAGTGGTTGCGGGATTTATAGAAGTTACATCATCACCATTATGGAGATTTGTGACATTTTATTCAGACACACAATTGGTAAAGTTATTTTCAAGCTTCAAGGGGAAAACAAATTCAAGGATGCAGCTTACATGGTAAGATGTTTAAAATGTATATTTGATTAATGTTGAAAAAATCATTTATGTACAAGTTAATTGAACTTTTACTATTTCATGTTACAGGGAAAAGTCAAATCTTTTTAACTGTGAAGATCAACTATTTATAAATGATTGTGCTTTCATCCATATTGATAATTGGGCAAAAGATGATAGCTATATGTCTATGATTTTTAATCGGGTAGATGGAAAGAGTCATAGCCAAATACTGACTTATGATGTTGTTGTGAGAAAACTAACATATGAAGACAAAGAAGCAAAAGGAGAGATAGTTAACATTTATCAAAAATCACAGTTATTGATTAACTATCTTATAGACATATGTTAAAATGAAGGGGATTGGGTTCTGGATTTATTTTCTGGCTTAGGTAAGTTTTATTATATGGAATTGAATTTCAATATGTTATTTCTTAATTAATATGTCATTGTACTAATTTACTTCATTATTTCTTTTGTGCTTGATAATTAGGTACAACACTAGCATGTTGCCTTCAAAAAGGAAGAAATTGCATTTACAATTGAAAAAGATCCAATGCAGTGCAATTTCATTCAACAAAGAATTAATGTTCTTCAATTTCTTCCAGATGAAATGCAAGAAATTGGGTTGAAGAAAGGGGACTTTAGTGAATCACATGTGGTAAAAAAGGCAAAGGAACCCCAACCACTATTACATGGAATGATTGAAAAGGCATACATTGGGAGATTCGTAGACATCAAAGATGCATTAGAACAGGAAAATGAGCAAAATGAAGCAGAAAATATTGTGGAAGAAGACAATGATGAAACACTAAAGGACAAAGAGTTTGGATTACGTGACATTGTTGATTAAATTTAAGTTATGCTTGGAAATCAAGCTCATTTTTTGTAACTATTAATTAGTTATACTTGTAATGTTTTGACTTTGACATTTTATGAGAAGAATATATACTCAATTACGGTTGTTATGCATTCAATATTTGTATTATTTTCCCATTAATTTTTAAGCTAATCATTATTCTTTGAAAAAAAAGTGATTATTATTATTTTTTTGACATGAAATTCATTAAAAAAACTATTATTTAACCATTTTAGTTAAAAATTTCCTATAAAAATTGTGATTTTGACATGTCATTTCTAGCAAAAAATTATCAAAACGTGTAGTTTTTTAGTTATATTTATGTTAAAAATGGTTATTTTTATGTCAATTGTTAAAAAATATTATTTTTTAGAGACAATTATTTCATGTGGATTGAAAAATTAATTAACGATGTATAAATATGTAGAATATCAAAAATTCAAATTATCAACCTTCTTCTTTAAATATGCAAAACAATCAAAGCCTCACTACAAAAAAAAAAAAGAAATTAAAATAAAAACAAGAAAATATGAAGAAGAAAACCACTTCAAAAATTATTAAATTTACAAAATAATTATTTACATTTCATACATTAGAAAATTAAAAGTAAAAAAAAAAAGCCTTTTAAAAAAAGCGCATGGTGTAGAATTACCACTTTTTTAAATCAGCATCAAAATCACTACCATTCTAAAACGCAATATACATAAAAAAAATTATAGTGCCAAAAACTATGCTCTAAAAAAAATATGTGTGTTTTTCATCACTCTTTTTCAAAATCAGGTCACTTTTTTGCTATCTCTACAAAACAAGTAACAGTATTAGTTCCCGTTTCAAAGTTTACATTGTTGGAAGAGCTTAAAGTCAAAATCGAGGCACAAGAAGAAGCTTTGAGGGCCTTATAGAGGGTCATAGAGGAGAAACTCACTTCATAGAAGGAGGACTAAGTGGCTCGGGTTGAGCCATAGTTTTGTGTTGGAGGCTTGTTGGAGCCCATAATTTTTTTGTTTAAACTTTTTTAAGTGAAGGAACATGCGGGAGGATAGAGGAGCATGAGAGGAGAAGATAATGCATAGTAGAGGGAGCCGGTGTAGGAGGAAGAGCCGCAATGTAGGAGACACCACACAAGAAATATATTTTGGAATCTAGAGAGGGACATGTGCGAGTATGGATAGGTAGTTAGGATTTTGCAGAAGTGGAAAGGAAAAAGAGGGATTTCATGGTAGGGGGGAAGATAGATATATTTTGCATGTAAGGGAAGGTTTACGGAGTGGAGCAAACATGTGAGAGATATTTCAAAGGGGAGTTAAGCACACATGGGCCAACTAAGGGAGGTATCATAAATTATCCTAATGACCTAGAGGACATTTGGAGAACTAGGGGAGAGAGCCAAGAAGGTTTGAGGAGCTGCTAGAGATAAATAAAATTGGATGCTTGAGATGGATCAGGGTTTAGAAGTTCCATCGGTGAAGGATTATGAATGTTGAAGGTGAAGAATATTACTTTGTTTGTATTATGTTTTTCTATATCTGTTTGTAGTCTTGAGCACGAATTTATGAGTCTATAGTTGTTATGCGACCCTGATGTAAAGTTAACTATACATATATTAGATGGTGAATGGTTTTATATTGTATGTGATTTTTCATGTTTATACATTATGTAGGGATCATTGGTTGGTGAGCCTGATCATATAATTGTTGCATTGTAGCACCTGACGCGTTTTCTTATATATGGTGACATAATAAAATGGATGGTTTGGTTGCCCCAATCATTTAGATGAATGTTTAAATATATCTCATTGTTTATGATGAGTTGTTTTAACTTGTGCTTAACGATTCACTATAACTTTAAGTATGTGTGAATACCGTGAATGGTTATGCTATTGGAAATTCTAGTAATGTATTCACATTTTATGTTATACCGTGAATGGTTATGCTATTGGAAATTCTAGTAATGTATTAGTATGTGTGAATACCATGAATGGTTATGCTATTGGAAATTATAGTAGCATCAACCTTCAAAGAGGTTATGTTTTCACCCTTGCTATTGATAATTGCCTCTTGCTACATGTCGGCCTATACCACGACCCATTTAGTTATGTCATTATATGGCATCACGAGTAGCCTAGTGGTGATTCAATGAATCTTAGACTTCTGATATTGCACATTCTTGTGTAGTCCTCATCTTGTATTTCAAATTCAGAATGGGCATAAATGTAATAAATTTCAGCCTAGTTGAGATGTGTGTTGCTTCCATCAAAATTTCTTGTATCCCCACAAAATATTTCATTTACAGGAGGATCAAGAACTATGGGCTCTATGATTTTGAGCTTCTACCCATCACCCTTGTGTGTTTTTGACATCTTGTCAAATTAATACTTTTGATGCTTGCATGCAAAACCCATCATGAGGTCCAAGATATATAGTTCGTGAAAAGAGAGTGAACTCAAATATGATTACTTGCTTGGAGCATAATCTAGTTGAGTACAAGAGATCCATTGAGTGGTGGGTGCAAGATTTGGTGTAGGGAGAGAAATTTGGGCTAAATAATAATGCAATTACTCAGTACTATGAGAGTGAAAGACTAGGCCAAAATTAGTACTTAACAAAAATTCTTGACAACATAATAGCTAGATAAAGACATTAATGTCGTCTTGAGGGGTGTTAATTCCAACAAGAATGCATTATGGTTATCCATTATGGCGATCAAGGAAAGTTGTTCTACATTATGGTTATCCATTAATTTCACCTAAGAAAATTGTCGCCTGAGAGTACAACTTGATGTCAAATGCATATGAGGATCAATGAGGTAGATTAGGAAAATCCTAGCATTAATGTTGTAAGTCCATGCCTCGAACTGTTACGACTAACGTGAAATATTGAGTTGAAGAAAATGGAATGTTCTAACAACAGAGATAACATGCACCCTTCACGAAAAATAAAATAAAGAAAAGGATCCAATGGGGATGGCCCACTCCTAGACAATGGCGGCGATTATTGCTAAATATACTTAAATGAGGTAATGAAATTCTCTAAGTTAAAATTTTCTCCCCTATAGAGTTGGCAGCAAGAAATCAGAAGAAACCAATATATATTGAAATCTCTAATAACACTCTCACCCAACATCCAATATTTGCTACAAGGTACCTATGGATGCAAGAATATTTCTCCATTATGGCGTTAGTGTTGAAAGATTAGTAAAATATTAGAAAAGTCATTGTTAAGACCTCTTTAACTTTTGATCATTGAACTCTTATACAGGGTATTTTGGGAAAATCAACAGAAAACATTTTATATGTCATCGGTGTCAAAAAAATAGAGAGAATGCATTTGAATTGGATGGAGAAGCTCTAGTTTTTTATTTGCGATATAGAAGGAAACAAAAAAGGTTATGACTGTTCTTATGGGATTTGTTAGAAGAGGGTATGCTTCAAGGAGATTCCTTCACTAAAGGTATAAGATCAATAAGGATATAGCAAAGTAGGGGCTCCACGCAAATTTTAATTTAGAAAAAGGGGTGAATTTTTAGGCATAATAGTTCCTTAACTACCACCCCCCTCTCTCCCCTTCTTCTCTTCTTTATCCCTTCCTTATGTCCATCTTCACAACAAATCTCTCTCTCTCTCTCTCTCTCTCTCTCTCTCTCTCTCTCTCTCTCTCTATATATATATATATATATATCCTCTGTCTCTAGATCTATCTCTTCTTCCCTCTCTATACTTCCCTTTTTGTTTGAATCCCTTTGTCTCCCACCTCCATCTTTGTTACTATCTCCATCCCTCTCTCCCTCACTCTCTTTGTCCCCCATCACTCCCTCTTTCTCTTTGTCTCTCTCGTTGTCTCTTCTTCCTTCTCTCTTCCCCCTCCAACTCTATTTCTATCTGCCACCCTCTCTCTCCCTCTCTCTCTCTCACACACAAAAATTCTTCCCCCCTCTCTCCTCTCTCTCTCTCTCTCTCGCCGCCCTCCCTCCTCCAACTTCCTCTATTTCTCTCTCCCTCCCTCAGTCCCTCTTTTGCAACAACCCCCTCCAACATTGTCTCTCTCTTCCTCCTTGTGTCTCCCACAACTTTCTCTCTCCCCCTCGCTCTCCCTTCCCCAATCTCTTTCCCTACCTCTCACTTTTGACTCTTATTGTCTCTCTCTCCTCCCTTCTTTGGCCCTCACTCACCCACTCATTCTTCCCCACCCCACTCTCTCTCTTTGTTTTCTTTGGCCCCACTATCCCGCCCTACCTCGCCCCCAAAACCACATCAACCATTTTCCATGCTAAAGTTCCTAGCTACAGGAATGTCTATAGGTTCCTAGCGGTAGGAATGTGCACTCATTTTTAGCACTAGGAATGTGTGCACATGTTTAGTGGTAAAAGGGCATGCACATTTTTAGCACCAAGAATGCACATTTGGTTTTTGAGTTTTTTTTCTAGTAGGAAGCTTAAGTGTGCAATGAGTTGGTTGATTTTGATACAAGTTTGGAATCACAAGCCTCATGCTTTGAGTTGTAAATACAAGAAAATATCAATTTTTGAGAAAATGTATATATATCTCTATTTTTGGTGTTATTTTTCTATAGGCTAGACAAATCCATTATCCAAACATATAGAATCAAGTATAATTTTGTTTGACTTTAACCATTTGAAAAAAAAAATTTCTATGATGCACTAGAGGACATTAAGGCCTACAAGTTATAAAAGAAAAATAAAATGTTTGATTATGTTAAGACCCTTTTAGGTTGCACTAACAAAATGTCTTATAAAGATATAATGACTTTCATATATATATAAACCAAAAAAAATTATAAATCTTGAAAAAAAATGTATGCTTAAAAACAACATGTTCTCTCCAACTCATGAATTTTTGTTTCAAAATTTCATCATTTAAATACTCAAAAAATTTTCCAAACAAAAACATATCCATTATAGTTTACATGAAAAATAACATGGTAACTTTACAAAAATTCAAAATTCATTTAATTAGATATAATTTCTATTTGAATACTTAATTCATTCTTCAAATTCATTGTATAAATATCTCTAAATCGGCCCACCAAGTTAACAATTATTAGGTTATGCACATCTATATGTAAAAAACATTTCAGCTATGTAACTCATTGGTGTAAAATGACAAAATAAATGTTATCCCAAACAATTTTGATTAAACCTAATGCAATACTCTGCCAGGCTTTTTACAGAAAGAGAACAGACTTTCTTAAAAGCTGAATACGGACGCACAATACATATCCGTCGGAAAAATACATGTCAGCACTGGTTGAGAGCGAAACCAACGAGGGAGTCGGCGGAGTCGAAGGAGACACGAATGCCCTGCTGCTGAATATTCCCCATAATGGATAGATCGGAGGTGGCTGGAGAAAAGGCAAAGCAAAATGTGCCTGTGAGATCAACGGGTATCATATAGTTTTTAGCCGGAAGAATTAAGGTCGCCCCGTTGGAAAAATGGAACCCCACGGTTGGAACCATCACGTATGCCCGGCCTGACAGGTCGTAGCAGGTGTCGAAGATGGAGAAGCCCTCGGCTCTCGGAAGTTGTCGGGTGCCCGCAATGAAAGCTTCCCTCATGACGCTGTAGGCGGCGGTCTGGAGGCGCGTGACGGCGGTGCCGCAGTCGACGATGATACCACCACGGCCCGACGTCGGATCCATGCGGAAGACGTCGGGTAGGATGGTGTCGAGGAGAACGCCGCCGACGCTGACGGCGGTAAGGGAGAGATAGTAGAACGTGGGGATATAGGGATTCGTCTCGAGAGGGGTGAGGATCGATCCGACGGGGACGGATTCCGGCCCGAATTCGAGCGTGCCGGAGGATTCCGACTCGCGGTCGACCAGGCAGTAGGAGAAGCGGCGGCCCGTCTGCGTGCCGAGTTGTGTAGTGAAGGAGAGCGTCCCAGCACCGAGGCCCAGTAACCCAGCAGCCCCGACAAAGAGCCCGACGTTGTCGTGGCCGCAGCCGATAGCCACGTTGTGGACTGACGTGGTCCCGAACGTCAGCGTCTCGATGGCGAAGCTCCCGGCGGAGTGGGAACCGTCGCCATAGGAGGCCTCGTAGACGCAGTCCCCACCTTGGCAATCGTAGGCGTTGAGCTGACTGCAGACGGCGGTGTCACAACCGACGGTGGAGAAGGAAGCGGAGAACGAAGGGTTGAAGATGGGATCCACCTGCGAATAGCACTCTTGACACGGCTGGCACTGAATCCAGACCACGTCGCTGCCCGTGTCGAGCACCATGTATTGCTCCGTCATCGGTGTTCCCACACCAATCCTCGTGAAGTACTCACCGGTCCCTTGCTCTAATCCCGACACGACCTCGCCCCCGAACTCGGCAGCGACCCCGGTCACGTTGTTGTAGCTCTTCACTGGCTCCTTCAATGCGAGTCTCCTCTCTATCAGCCCCTCAAGCCCGCGAACCCGTGCGGCCTCACGCTTCATTTTTTCCTCCAACCGGTCCTCGTACGACAACGTTGCGTTCGCGGCGCCCTTGACCAGAAGACTATCCCTGTGCACCACTTGCACGCTCCAGGGCGTCCGTCTCGGCCTCGTTTCTCTTTTATATTCAACTCCGCCGGGAACGGTATCGATCTCTCTGAGCGAAGCTTCGACATCCAGAGTGTGATAGGCCGGAACATCGTGGGAAGAGATTGGTTTGAACCGCGCACATTGGAGCAAGAGAAGCATCCCAACACACAGTAAGAACGAAAATGGAACCAGGGGTACCGCGAGTTGTAGGTGCTCCATCTCCTTGCCCGGCCAACTTTGGGGAGCGTGACATATGCATGATTCATGTATAGAGAACTCAGTGCATGAATTTAATGCACTGAGCGAGAGAACCGAGACACTGACAAACATTTTAAAAGCCTTTTACCACTTTATTGTCCTACTCTATACCATCTGCATCATATTTCACATCGCTTAGAGTAAAGAGCCCTATAATCACAATTTCAGCCCGAAGACTTTATTGTCCTACTCTATACCATCTGCATCAGATTTCACATCGCTTAGAGTAAACAGCCCCACAATCACAATTTCATTCCGAAGATAATAAAAATTTTGGTGGAAATTTTTAAAAGTCTGGATTAAAGCTTTTAAGTATAAGGATCATAAGTGATTTATAAGTTTTTGAGGTTGCTGGATTTTTTTTTTTTTTTATTAAAACGAGTTCAAAATTTTCATAATTGATTTTTAAAGAATTTTTCACTAGATTGTAATATTCACTGTGGTGAAATTGTGGAGCTTGTACTTTCTGCTCAACACTATATCTTGAGAAGTTTTTTAGTGACTGAGGTAAGCATTGTTAGAATTATAAAGTTTGAGTTGTAATCCTCTGCTGAATGTTGTATCTTAAGATTTTTTTAGTGATTAGGGTAGGCATTGGTTAGAATTACAAAGTTTGAGTTGTAAGCTTTAAATATTTTGATAATTTTTGTGAGTGATAATTTATTTATAAAAAAATATAATTTGACCAAAATTTGTTAGTTATATTATAGCTAAAAAAACTGCAAAACATAAAAAGATTATTCATTTTAGTATAAAATTTTAATGGGTGGTATTGCTAGTATTTACCGGCAAACCATTATCTTATTATAAATATATTTTTGGTTTTTTCTAAATTATAAGTTATTATTAGATTTAAATTGCAAGTTGTTAGGATATACAAATGAAGTTATAATGGTAGCTTCTAAATTTTATCACAAGACTCGTCCAAATTATTAATTCACTATGATTATATATATATATAAATGGATTTTAAACCAAAAAAATTAAATAATTAATTTCATATATATATATATATATATATATATATATATATATATATATATATTTTGGGGCTAGAATAGATGGTGATGAGGTGTACTGTTAAGTCATTCTCTAATATGTCACTCCATGATGTGAAAGGTTGGTGTGGTCCACGTGGTGTGTCGGTGATTTTGACAACTTAGATACCTGTAGGTGACAATTTCTCAAGCCATATGTCAAGCCTAATGTAATTTGATAAACCTCTATATATATATATATATAATTACATTTTATATTATTTAATTTTTAATTTTTTAAAGATTTAATTTCCTTTTTACATAAAAAAAAATCAAAATCAATATAAATTAATAATTATAAAAAGAAAATAATATCCAAACATTATAAATCATAAAAAATTGAAATCAACATTAAAAATTTTCAATTTTCAATATTAATCAACAACTAAATTATAAAACTTATAATAGTAAAAACATACTTATAAATGAATATAAATATATTAAGAGTGTCAGGTTTGCACCGTTGAAATTTCTAACAAAAATTAATCTTTTTAGCCTAAACAAAATTAAATAATTCAAAATTAATATAAAATTTATAATAATAAAAACATACTTATAAATGAATATAAATATATTAAGAGCGTCCGATTTCTATGATTTAAATTAGTCTTGTGAAATTGTAAAATGCTTTGTCAAAATGTAATTTACTCACAGTTGAAATCCCAAAAAATAAGATAATATCTATTTGCAAGAGGAATCACATGTTGCTGAATTTATTTATAAAAAATTACAATCTGACCAAAATTTGTTAGTCTCATTATAACTTAAAAAATCTAAAATAATTATTAATTTTAAATAAAATTTTAAGTATTAATATTTATCAAAAACCATGATCTTATTACAAAGAATTTTTTTGTTTTGCTAAATTATAAGTTATTGTTAAATCTAAGTAGCAAGTTGTTGGATATACATATAGAGTTATAATAACAATATTAAATTTGACTATGAAACTCATCCAAATTATTCCAAAACACTAATTCACTCGAATTTAAAAAATTATTATTATAATATTATACTAATTTTTAATTTAAAAAATAAAAGAATAATTATATATTTATATAATTGTTAAGTTAAAATTATATATATATATTTTAAATCAAATTTAAAATTATTTTTAATTTATTAAGTATTTAATTTTTTTTCTATTTAAAAATAAATAATTTAAAATCAATATAAACTAATAATTATTTAAAAAACCATCTCAAAATAATATGAATTACGAAAATTTGAAGTCAAAAAATATCCTCAATATTAATCAGCTACTAAATTATAAAATTTGGAATAATAAAAATATATATTTATAAACAATAAAAACATATATACAGTAAAAGTGTAAATTTCCACCGTTCAAATTATTCTAGTAAAACTGTAAAATGCGTGTCAAAACGTAATTTATTAGCTGTTGAAATCCCAAAAAGTAAGATAATATGTACTTGCAGGAGGATTGACAAGTTACCTAATAAATTATAAAACTTGTAACCATAAAAACATATATATCTATAAATAATAAATATATATATAGAGTAAAAGTGTAAGTTTCCACCATTCAAATTATTCTCGTAAAACTGTAAAATACGTGTGAAAATGTAATTTACTCGCTGTTGAAATCCCAAAAAGTAAAATAATATGCTCTTGCAAGAGGATTCACAAGTTACCTAAAGCCGAGACTTAAAAACGAGGCGCCTTTATTATATTCTCACGGGTGAATGAACATGAAAGTCACAAAAAGTACTCTTCAAAGAAAAAGGAACTAGAAGACTCTATTCAAGGGTTGTGTATAAAAATAAAAATAAGATCTCCCTTCTTAACTCCAGGTCATATGTGCAATGGTCGCTTATACATCAATGGTGTTTCATATAATTATATTAATATCTTTTGTGCTTACTTTTTGTAAGCAACCGCCTTTGATTGGGCAAGGCATTATGATTTTTGGTGTATACTTTTCTAAGCAACCACCTTTGATTGGCAAGGCATCAATTACCTTTGAAGCTAAGAAAAGATTTGATCCCCATAGAGCTAGAGTTATGTTATATGACCTCCACATACCCTTCACATCACACAAAAAGTGTCTTCCAATCAAAGGCATCAATTACCTTTGAAGCTAAGAAAATATTTGATCCCCATAGAGCTAGAGTTATGTTATATGACCTCCACATACCCTTCACATCACACAAAAAGTGTCTTTCTGCACATCACACAAAAAGGGTCTTTCTGCAGAGTGAGATTTATTCAACTTTGAATTACTATAAATATAAAGGGCATGAATTATGTTAAAAAGTACATTTCCAGGATGGTATTTAAATGCACATCTAGATACCTTTATGAAGAGGGTGGATTATGATATGTATTATAAATATATGTATTATTTATTGTTGTTTCTATTTTTATAAGTGTGGTTTTTAAAATTTGTTTGTGATTTGTAGGATTAGTGTAGGATTTCAATCTTAAGTTTGGACTCCATATGACATGTGATGAAAAGAGATAGAACAATTAATGGATTGAGCTGGGTTGTATGCGAGAAAGATCACATAGCTCAACGAACGAGATCAGTACATGCGTACATTAATAAGAGTTCAATTTATTTAAAAGTGGAATGACATAACTCATTACGAAAAAGAAAATGAAGGGATGTAGATTTTTTTTATAAGTGGGAAAATTTATCATAACTCAGTTATTAAACAATTATCAATAAAAATAAACATCTAAAAAACATAAATACATATTAAAAAATAAATTATAATAAAAAAAGTCGTGATATAAAAGATATAGTGAACAACCTAGATGAGAGACTATGGAGTTGAGCAATAATCAGAAAATTTGTTGCATTAGGGTTTCGCACAAACTAAGAATTATGATGGCACAATGGAGGTGTGAGAGAACTATGAGGTTGTGACGATAGTGGATCATGTAGGTGGTTGGTGAAACCTATATGAGCCATGTGTGCTCATGTATGGATGCAACTTTCATATGAGATGTAAGCATTGCATGTGTAATATTTTGTAAAATTGTACATATGAGATGTAAGCACGGTATGTGTAATATTTTGTAAAATTGTACTAGGTATTAGGTTAGTCTAACAATATGACAATATATATATTATGACAATATATATATTACATGTGTTTCATACTTGTTTGTTTTGTATTATATATTTATATGTGATTGTTGAAATGGTTAAGTTTTGAATTGTAAAAAGATATAATTGAAATAGATTAAGAGTGAAGATATAGTGTGAATTTCGTATTTTTTTTGGCAACACGATAATTTGTTTTTGGTTAAAAAATTGTAATTAATGAATAAATTGCAATTAATGAATATTTAATTTGTCAAAATCATCTAGAAATAACTCATATCAACATTTAATATGATTGGAATTTTTGTACCCACATAATTTATATTTTAATATAAAACCATATCATCAATTATTCTAAGTCTCATGATTTATTATTATTATTATTATTATTTTAGTTTTATTCACATAGCATTTGAACTTTAAATTACATTATTTATCTAATATTTCATAACAATATATATATTTTCTTTTTTAATTTCATATTTATAAATTTTAAATCAAATATTTACTCTTCCGGACATTTTAAATGAGATATTACACTTTCAAACAAAGTTATTGAGTAAGAATATGTTTTACTCATATTTATTCACTAACTCTAACATTTTTATTGGAAGTGCATTTTTATTAATTTTTAGAAAGTAAAGGTGGGTATCGTATAAAAAGTTGGATTTTATCACTTCCCCCTGGAGAAGGGTACGAAGGGAAGGCGTACATTCGCAAAGGTAAGAATTCTATATGGTTACATATACCTTTTGTTAAAATAATAGTGATAATAAAATAATGCTTTCGTTGTAAATGCATATTTAGATTGTTTTTAACGAATCAAAATAATCTTAATTAAAATTATTAGTTATTAAATTTACATTTACTTATCTTTAATATATTTATAATAAATATATACTTTCACTTTCCTTAAAATTAAAAATAATATATTTTCTTATAAATTTACCTTTTATCTTCACTTTATTTTTTCATGTACAATACCTAGAATTATATTGTTGCTCAAAATTACGATACATACATAGAGATACATTTTATAAAGTTACATTACTTTTGCTTTTGTTTGAAACCATGATTGCATTGGTAAATAAGTAAAGTCCAAAGTTGATATCTAATGGAAAATGACAATACATATTTGGAATATATTTCTAAATAGTGAAAAATTACTTAGTCATAATGGATATATAATGGACATTGGAAAATGACCCTATATGCATATGTGTCATTTTATAATATTACATGTATTTAGATATGTTTATAAATACAATAGTTAAAATAATAATTAATTATAAATGATGTAAAAATATATATTTAATAGTTTTTTCAAATTATATAGTAAAATTATTAATAAATTTATAAACTTAAATAAAAGTGATATTATATAATAATATTGTATGATATTTTTTATTAATTAATAGATAGATATTTATAATAATTGGAAAAATTATAATAAAATATGTTATAAGTGAAAAAAAATTATAATAATTTTATGTGTTGATAAAAGTGTTTCATTTCATTAGAGATACAGAAAATATGCATAATGTTCTACTTTGGTTTGTCATTAGAAAAATTAGACTAGTTTGCTCATATGTGTATATATTTCAACTTTAAGTGGATGAAGGTGTGTTGACTTTTGTTTTTAAATATTAATGGATGGGCGGGATTGAATCTGGGATGAATATGCCACATATATGCTTCGTCTGACTGTTAATCAACGGTTCGGACATTGGGGGAGTGCGAAGCATTTAAATGAAAAATAGTTTAAAGCTAAATAAAAATAAAGCCAGGGTGGAGGCAACATGTTAGGTGGAGGTTAATTGGTTCACCATGTTTCATCCGCTTGAATTCCAAGAACGAGGCTTAAAGGTTAACTGTCGCGACAGGCTTCAAGGTTAACTACCACAAAGTGTTCTGAGGTATGGATCCTTACATGTCTTTAAAAATTATGAAGGGAATATATTAAATGTGTTAAGATAAAAAAATATGTGTACATAAGATATTCCCGATAGTTGCGATAAGGCCACTCTCGGGGGAGTTGAAACCCTTGGTTCCAGTTAAGGCCACTCTCGGGGGAGTTGAAACCCTTAGTTCCAGTTCAAGGTAGTTAGAGGAGTTGGTTACATACCAAGAAACAACGGTTCCAAAAAATAGAAAGCCTTGGGGAGGGAAAGAAAAAAGAAAGGAAAAAAGAGAGAGAAGGGAAAGAGAGAATGGTTAGAGAAAATTACCATGAGGATGATGAGGCTGCTGAGGAATCTATAGAGAATCAAGGAAATGATGATGGTTGGAGATAAAGGCCATTAATCCAAGAATTCTCATTTTGGAGTCCTTGTGGGAGAAAAAGACAATGATTACCAAACCACCGGTGAGAGATAAATGCTAGTACGAGAGCCTGTAAAGGTAGAATATTGCTTGGGGCTATCACAAAGGACTTTTTGGACCTATACAAGGTTGGATGTGGCCTTCAAATAAGTGCAAATTTGGGGGTACATAGATAAGTATCATAAGTGCTAGTTCACGAATAGGTGTATATATTTCAACTTTAAGTGGATGGAGGTGTGTTGAATTTTGTTTTTAAATATTAATGGATGAGAAGGATTGAACATGGGGCGAATATGCCACGGATATGCTTCGTCTGAGCATTAATCAACGGCTCGGGCATTGGGGGAGTGTGAATCCTTCAAATGAAAAATATTTTAAAGCTAAATAAAAATAAAGTCAAGGTGGAGGCAACATGTTAGGTGGAGGTTAATCCGTTCACCATGTTCCATTCGCTTGAATTCCAAGAATAAGGCTTCAAGGTTAACTGTCGCAATGGGATTCAAGGTTAATTGCCGCAACATGTTCTGAGGTATGGATCCTTACATGTCTTTAAAAATTATGAAGGGAATATATTAAATGTGTTAGTATAAAAAATTATGTGTACATAAGATATTCCCAATAGTTGCGATAAGGCCACTCTCGAGGGAGTTGAAACCCTTGGTTCTAGTTAAGGCCATTCTTGGGGGAGTTGAAACACTTGGTCCCAATTCAAGGCAGTTAGATGAGTTGGTTACATACCAAGAAACGACAATTCCAAAAAATAGAAAGCCCAGGGAGGGAAAGAAAAAAAAGAGAGAGTAGGGAAGAGAGAACGGATAGAGAAAATTACCATCAGGATGATGAGGCTACTAAGGAACCGATAGAGAATCGGGGAAATGAGGATCTGATAGAGAATTGGGGAAATGATGATGGTTGGAGATAAAGGCCATTAATCTAGGAATTCTCATTTTGGAGTCCCCGTGGGAGAAAAAGACAATGATTACCAAACCACCAGTGAGAGATAAATGTTGGTGTGAGAGCCTGTAAAGGTAGAATATTGCTTCGGGCTATCGTAAAGGACTTCTTGGACCTATACAAGGTTGGAAGTGGCCTTGTCACAAGTGCCAAGTCGGGGGTACAGAGATAAGTATCATAAGTCCAAGATAGAAAAAATTATGAGAATTGTGTTAACCTATGAGAATTGTGTTATTCCTATTCATAATCACTGCCATAATAGGGACACCCCCAGATGCATGCATATGTTATGTCACTATGTGGTATCTGCATATACTCTTCTTGGTTAAATTTGTAGGAAATTAGGTGAGCTTGAACTTGGCTAAGCAGAGAGTTAGTAGATCAAATGTTAAATTTCTAACAAACTTTCTTTTCTCTGACAGTAGAAATAATTTATCTTTAGAAGTTTAAATGTCTATGTGTACAAACCAATTTTAGTGTCATGCTACTGGCCTGAAGCCAATGGCTCGCAATGGTCCTTGGATTTAGCAAATTGTGATAGAGTATTAATATAGAATAAATTAAGAAAAAGAAATAGAATGTTAGGATATTCCGACACATAGTAAATAGTTAAGTATATCTTGTTTTAGTGTAGAGTTAGGTAAAGTGTGTTTCTTTACTATGTACTTTTGTAACTTACAATCCGACGGTCACGATATGTTCTAGACATGAAGTGATCTAATGGTTCATTCTCTCCTCGGTGTTACCGATTATTTATCCGTGGCTTAACACCCGATTGTTCCATGATCTCTATTTAAAGAGCATGGAGGGCCATTTGTAGGGTGACTGTTCATGAGAGAAGCTTATGTAAATTTTATTTCTTTTATTAATTAGATTGCTTGAAGTGGCCACATTGGCTCAGGTCGTGGACTGTTTCCCTTTGTTAGAAAATTATATATTACAGAGCAATGGAACACATAAAATATATTGCAGAAATATAAACACAGAAAACACATAAAACAAGAGAGACACAGATATACATAGTTCACCCAATTTGAGCTACATCCATGGAGAAACAGCCAGTCCTTCCTTTTATATTATCCAGCAAATTGAAGAGATACAACCTACAGCAAATCCATTGTAATTCCCTCTTCACTCTCGCATAATCTCCTCTCTCTTTCTCACTCAAAACATAGATCTACATAGACGCAATATAATTCCTAATATAAAGGAGGGGTTGCCATCTCGGGAAAAAAACCCTAAATTAAACATAATTTCTACTGTCAGATCTCTGCCTAATGAACGACCCAGATTGATTATGAAATTACAACAATTTACAAGGAAATTTTACATCTATTTTTAGCTTTAGGGGCAATGCCCCTGATTCTCACCAAAGGGGGGCCTCCTAAAGATCGTTGTCACCCGCCCAAAACCCCCCGTATAGTGTAAATATTACGGGCGACGTTGGCACCACATTACGAACTGGGGTCCAATGTGGTGATACCTTTGAATAAAGAAGATAATCAGGCTCCACACCCAACAATTTCCCACTTGGAGACTGATTATAGCAACTCCGCCGCTGCTTCATTTGCTGGACAATGAATCCACTTTGGACCTAGTTGTTTCTCATCTTCTTCATCATACTTGAAGACCAATTGAAACTGAGTAGAATCTCAATTTCTCCCTGGTTACAACTTTTGTTAACATATCTGCAGGATTCTAGCTAGTGTGTATCTTTTCCAGCTTCAACTGTCCATCTTCCAATGCTGACCGTATGAAATGGTACTTGAGCTATATATGTTTAGTCTTGGAATGAAATGTAGAGTTCTTTACAAGATGTATGACACTCTGGCTATCACTGTATAACCTGCCCAACTCCCGCTTCTTACCCAATTCATCCATAAACCTTTGTAACCAAATCATTTCCTTACTAGCCTCTATAGCAGCAACATACTCTGCTTTCATCGTTGAGAGTGTAACAACACTTTGAAGTTTTGAGACCCAACTGACAGCTATTCCACCTACGGTAAACACATACCTTGTGGTGCTCCTCCTGTTATCTCTATCACCCTCCATATCTGCATCAACATATCCCTGTAGAGCAATGTTTGAACCACCAAAGCATAATGCTTGATTTGTGGTACCTCTCAAACACCTGAGAATCCACTTCAGTGCCATCCAATGTTCTTTTCCTCAATTGTTCATGTACCTTCTTACAACTCCCATTGCATGTGCAATATCAGGCCTTGTGCAGACCATTGCATACATTTAGCTTCCAACTGCTGATGCATATGGAACTTTAGACATATAAGCCATTTCTTCCTAAGTATTAGGACACACCTCCTTACTTATTTTGAAATGGCTAGCCAAATGTATACTAACTAGTTTTGCATTTTTCATATTAAATATTTTCAACACCTTTTCTATGTACTCACTCTAAGATAATGTTAATTTTCGATTCTTCCTGTCTTAGTTATTCTCATACCAAGGATTTGTTTTGCAGCACCCAAATCCTTCATTTCAAATGAGTTCGCCAATTTTCTTTTGAGCACATTTATTTCCTACATGTTAGAACCTGCAGCAAGCATGCCATCTACATACAATAACAATATAATATAGCTTCCATCATTTTTCCTTTTGAGATAAACACAATGATTAGAGTGACATCTAGTATAACCTTGTTAATACATAAAACTGTCAAATTTTAGATACCACTGCCTTGGAACCTGTTTTAAGCCATATAAGCTCTTCTTCAACCTGCACACTAGTTTCTCCTTCCCTTTGAAATCATATCCTTATGGCTGCTGCATATATATCTATTCCTCCAAATCCCCATAGAGAAAGGTTATCTTTACTTCTAACTGATCAAGATGCAAATCTTTAGCTACCACTAGACCTAAAATAGTTCTGATTGAAGTCATTTTAACAACAAGAGAAAATATCTTATCAAAGTATATACACTTTTTCTGTGCAAACTCCTTCACCACAAGTCTAGCTTTATACCTTTTCTACCTCCATCTTCTTCCTTCAACCTGTAAACCCATTTATTTTGCAATGTTGTTTTACCTGTAGGAAACTTGACTAAGTCCCAAGTCTAGTTATGTGTTAAGGAGTCCATCTCTTCTTTCATGGCTTGCTCCCACTTCTTCCTTGTTTCTACCTGCACTACATCTTCATAACATTCTGGTTCACCAGAATTAGTCAACAATACATAATATAATGAAGGAGAGTATCATTGAGGGGGTCTACTTATCCTGGTAGATCTTTTAACATGACTTTTAGGTGCTTGAGGTGCTTGTTGTTGTTGTGGTTTCTTTTGTTGTATTTTTTCTTTTCTATTGATCATTATGATTTGCAAGCACCTTCACCTTTTATATGGTCTCATCAAGCACTGTGTATTCTCTGTTTTCTTTTTCCTGTTTCTTCTCCTGCAGCTGATCCTTATACAAAACCTTTTCATTAAATATGACATCTCTGCTACTAATGATTTTGTGTTTTTCATAATCATAAAAGCGATAACCAAAATCATTAACCCCATATCCAATAAAGGTACATTTCTTTGATTTTGCCTTAAGCTTTTTTCTATTTTCTTTGTTAATGTGGACAAATGCTTCACAACCAAAAGTCTTTAAAAATGAGTAGTTTACCATTTTACCTGTCCATGCCTCCTCTGGAATACCACCATTGAAGACCCTCTATTTATTAGATAAACAACAGTATCTACAACATCTGCCCAAAATTTTAAAGGCAATCCTGCATGCAATCTCATGCACCTTGCATGCTCCATGATTGTCCTATTCATCCTTTTTGACACACCATTTTCTTGTGGTGTTCCTGGAGCTGTCTCTTCTATGCAAATTCCATTCTCTGAACAGTACCTATCAAACTCTTTGCTACAATATTCACCTCCATTGTCTGATCTGAGACACTTCATCATTTTTCCTGTCTCATTTTCAACCAAAGCTTTCCATTTCTTGAAAGTATCAAATACATTAGATTTATTTCAAATACAATAAATCTAGGTTTTTCTGGTTGCATCATCAATAAAGGTAACATAATAGCGAGAGCCACTAAGAGATGATACCTGAGCAGGTCCCCATACATCTGTATGCACAAGTTTTAATTTTTCGCTCTTCTTTTCTTTCCCAACCATGAAGAATATGACTCTCTTCTGTTTTCCATAAACATAATTCTCACAGAATTTTAAATCAACATGCTTCAAACCTAGAAACAAATTTCTTAAGTGAAGAATCTGCATCCCCTTCTCACTCATGTGTCCAAGCCTATGATGCCACAATGCTGTATCTTGTCCTCTAGAGGTTAAAACATTAATAGAATTAGAAATACCATTGCATAAATACAATGTACCAACCTTTTCTCCTTTTTCTGTTACTAGGGATCCTTTAGAGACCTTCCAGGTTTTATCTGTAAAAGTTGTTACACAACCTTCACCTCCCAACTGCCCTGTTGAAATCAGATTTTTCTTCAGATCTGAAACATGCCTTACCTCCTTTAATAGACATTGATTTCCATTCCACTGTTTTATGAAAACTATAACCATTCTAATGATTTTACAAGGTTTATCATCACCCAATCGAACCTGTCCAAAATCTCCTTGAACATAATCATGAAAATGTTTCCTATCAGGTGTGGCATGGAATGAGACCCCTGAATCTACAACCTAGGCATCAATAATATTTTCTAATGGAAGAATCAAAGCATCTTGCAACACATCACCTGTCACATTTGCTTCATGATTGTTTTCTTGATGTGCGTCTCATTCTTTTCCCTTCTGAGACTTGCAGTGTTTCTTCAGGTGTCCTTTCTTCCCACATTTCCAGCACACTATCCCTTATCTGGACTGGGATCTGCCTTTCCTTGACTTACTACAATATCCTGGGCTCTTTCCTCTTTCCATTTTTCTTCCCCTAGTCTCTGCAGTCAAAGCATTACTTGATGTCTCACCGAAGCTTTTGCATCGCATTTCCTCGCTAAGGATTGCACCGACAACATCATCAAACTTTAAAGTACCAGATCTAGAGACAAAGTTACTGATGGTAATAGCTAAACCATTCCAACTTTATAGCAATGAGCATAGAAATAATAGATCGCTAACTTCATCATCAAAATTTACCCCTATAGAACTTAATTGATTGGTAACTGTATTAAATTCATTTAATTGATCAACAATAGATCTACCTTCTGACATCTTCATATTAATAAAATGCTTCATAAGAAATACTTTATTTGAGGCCGAAGATTTTTCATATAGTTTGGCCAATGCCGACATTAAACCCTATGTTGTCGTTTCCTTTGAAATATTAAAGGCTACTGATGCCACTAGGCACAACCATATTGTTCCAAGTGCCATTCTGTCGAGAATATCCCATTCTTTATCTGTCATACTCGTCGGCTTACTTGCCTTTCCGCTTAATGGTTGGTACAAATCTTTCTAGTACAAATAATCTTCCATCTACATCTTCCATATCTGGTAGTTTTGACGTTAAATTTTTCGACCTCAAACCTACCATCTTCTGCCATTGCTCCCACTCGAACCAAGAACCCTTCTCTCCTGTGATTTTATTAACCAAATAAACCTTCGGCTCTCATACTAATTGTTAGAAAATTATATATTACAAAGCAATGGAACACATAAAACATATTGAAGAAATATAAACACAGAAAACACATAAAACAAGAGAGACACATATATACATGGTTCACCCAATTTGGGCTACATCCATGGAGAAACAGTTAGTCCTTCCTTTTATATTATCTAGCAAATTGAAGAGATACAACCTACAGCAGATCCGTTGTAATTCTTTCTTCACTCTCACACAATCTCCTCTCTCTTTCTCACTCAGAATATGGATCTACATAAACGCAATACAATTCCCTCATATAAAAGAGGGGTTGCCTTCTAGGGCAAAAACCCCTAAATTAAACATAAATTCTACTGTCAGATTTCCGCCTAATGAACGACCCAGATTGACTATGAAATTACAACATTTTACAAGGCAATTTTACATTTATTTTTAGCTTCGGGGGTGTTGCCCCCGATCCCCTGCCAGGGGGGGGATCCTAAAGATCACTGCCCCCACCCCCCCTGGTCCAATGCGGTGATACCTATGAATAAAGAAGATAATTAGACTCCATACCCAACACCCTCTTTGAGGGTTTTAACCATGTCAAGAATATTGGTGTATTGATATGTGATCTATTTCTCAGTGGTGTCCTTTGGTGTTCTATCTGAGGAAATTACCTTGTAAATTCCTTGATGGTATCAGAGCTATTTGGGGGCCGCATCTGTTGGTGATCCAAATTCGAAGCCAATACAACTACATCTGATTGTCGTTTCCTAGATCTACAATTCATGACTGTTTTCGGGCCGAGAGGACTACTCTATTATGTTAGGAGCATATTTTCCAGTGAGGAACCCCTTTCATTTCACATGAAAAGGCTTCTGGTAGCCCTAGCTATGTCATTTTTAAGATCCGGAGGTATACACTCTTTATTTGTAGTTTTAGTTATTCACTTCTCTGTTTATTTCGATTTATTTAGCTCTCTATTTTTTATTAACGGATCTATACCTTTCATTTCTACTTATGCTCTTTGCCCCACGATTTTGTGCGATCTGGGAAAATCAGAAACAAAAAGGAAGGATTTCTCTCATGCGTATGCTCTTTTCTGCCGCGCCTTAGTCTGATCTCAAAAAATCATAAACATTGAGGAAAATATTTAGTTTCTGGCGAAAGCTAATTTCAAGCCATAAGGTTTTTTTTTGCATGCCTGTGTTGGGTTGTGTGGTTTTTTGTTTTGTAGGCAAAATGAGATTTTTCAAGTAAGCACGCACTCTAAAACTTTAGTAAAAAAAGAAAAAAAAACCTTCCTCTTTTCCAAAAATTACTAACCTTTTAAACTCGCTCACTTGGTCCAAAGTTACTTTATGAGAATAGAGGCCTTAGGTTCAAGTCTTTCTTTTTGTTGAGTTACTTTTTTGAAAAGCACATGTAACTTATGTTTTAAAGTTACTTTATGTAAAAGTGTTCTCACCCATTATAAAAAGTGAGTCACTTATAATTCTAAAGTCTCTTTATCTTTTATTTTAGTTACAATTTAGTGGGTAGTTCATAAAGTACCATTGTAAAAGTGACTCTCACTTATTTATAAAAGTGGGTCACATATTTTTTTTAAAGTGAGCTAATTACATTAAGTTTAGAAAGGGGGGGCGGGAGTGACGGGATTTTTTTTAAAATATAACATTATCATTCACTTCCGCACATTCACACACTTCGTCAACATCTTCAACAATTTTTCTTCAAAAAGTCATAACTTCTTCATCCGGAAGCCGTTTTCAGAGATGTATTTTTTAATCGGCCTAATTTTTCGAGATCTTTTCACTGAAACACTTAATTTCAACATCTACAAGTTCAGTTTCTATTAAAATGGACCATGCCAAGTTATTCTTGAAAGCACCAACTACTTCCAATAGTTATCTTACATTGTGGATTTACTTAGAAGTAAAGGTCTTTATAGAATAGCCTTAGGCCAAGAATCTAAACCTAAAGATGAAGATAAGGTAGCCAAATGAAAAAATAGGCAATATCAAGCACATGGGTTGATAGGGATATCTATTTCTCTAGACCTTAGATTCCATATCGTAGAACTTGATACCCCTGATGAAGCAATGAAACAACTTAATAAAGTTTTTGGAATAAAAAAAGAAATTACATCCCGTCAACTCGAAAATGAGTTGCTTACATTGGACCCCAATAATTTTTCTTCCATTGAAGATTTTTTGTCCAAGTTCAAGACCCATAGATTTCTTGTTGGGTTGTGTTATATTCTTTCCATGTAGTTAACAGGGGGTATGAGGGGCACTCGTAACCCCACTTTATGGGGTCCAGGGCAGCGCCCCAGAAAATTTTGGTTTTGGACCCTATGTTAGGTTGGGCGGACCCACCTATGGTTTTGTGTATGATTTTCGTGCATGTTTCTTAGACGCGATGGTTTTCGGTCCATGGTATTGGATGCTTCAGCATGTATAAATATGTATTATAACATTGAAAGGAACATAATGAAAAATCAAGCTGGTAGTCCCGGTTTTGGGGTCCAGGGGAAAATCTCTGTGTATATGTGTTTTATGTGTTCTGCTCTCGCATTATTTATTTTCTGTGTTTTAGAATTCGTATGCAGCTAATTTCTGTACGGGGTTAAAACCTACATTTGGTATCAGAGCAGTTTTGGCTTCAAGGGGACGCCTTTGTTGCTGAGGGGTTTCGCTTGGGCTTGTGGTAGACCTTGTTTAGTGGGAGATCTATGAGATCGATTTTGGTGGTGAAAGAAGATGGCGAGCAGTGGAAAGATAGAGATTGATAAATTTAATGGTCAGAGTTCTGAGTTGTGGAAACTCAAGATGGAGGATTTGTTGGTGGATAAAGATCAGTTGATCGTGGCAGATCCGGGTACTAAACCAACGAGAGTGTTCGATGAAGAATGGAAGAAGTTGGATTGGAAGGCAAAGAGCACAATATGATTGTGTGTCAGGGGAAGCTACGACGAAGGCTTTGTGGGACAAGTTAGGGACTTTGTACCAATCTAAGTCTCTGGTGAATAAACTGTTCCTACGAAAAAAAACTATATAACCTGAGGATGAAAGATGGAGACTCGGTGATAGAGCATCTAAATGCATTTAATACTGTGGTAAGTCAATTAGCATATGTTGATATTAAAATTTCAGATGAAGATAAATGCATCAGTTTGTTGTGTTCTCTACCAGATTTGTGGGATGGTCTGGTTATTGCAATAGGTAGCAATGCAATTGCCTTGCAGTTTGATGAAATAGTCTCAACCTTGCTAACGGAGGAGATGAGACGGAAAAAATATGGAGAGCTAGAATGGTGATGCCTTGTCTGTACGAGGATGGTCCCAAAACATAAATAAAAATAAGTCATCCAGTGGGAGATATAAATCTAGAGGGAGATCTAAATCTCTAGGAAAACCTGTAAAGGTGGTGTGCTGGAAATGCGAAAAGGAAGGCCACTTCAAAAGGGACTGTAAATCTAAAGCTCCTGAGAAAGGAAAGGGATCTGATGAGGCTCCTTCTGCAGAAGTGAAAACCACCTCAGATGAAGGTGGGGATGTGTACTTGGCTTCTTCAAGTACACATGTAGATCATGAGGCATGGTTGATTGACTCAGGTGCATCCTTTCACTTCACTTCCCATAGAGAGTGGTTCTGCGAGTATGAGAAATATGATGGTGGTGATGTCTTCTTGGGGGATGACAGGAAGGCTAGAATCGTTGGTCGTGGAAAAGTAAAGTTGAAGTTGCAAGGTGGAAGGGTTAGAACTCTTCCAGGTGTTCTACATATTCCTGCATTAGCCAGAAATTTGATTTCTGTAAGAAAGATGAATGATGCAGGTGTAAAAACAGTGTTTGAGAAGGATACCTACAAAATGGTTCAGGAAGCACTGGTATTGATGTGAGGAGTTCGGATTGGAACTCTGTACAAGCTGCAAGGTAGCACTGTTATTGATGGGTGCAATAGTTCTGTGGTTCTTGAAAGTGGAGCATAAAATCTAGTGGTCTCTGGAGAGAAGATCATGTTGTGGCATCAAAGGCTTGGACATATTAGAGAGAAGGGCCTTCGAATACTTCATGGGAAAGGTATGGTAGAAGATATGAGTAACAACTCTCTAGATTTTGATTTTTGTGAAAATTGTGTATATAGGAAGTAGAATCGAGTGATTTTCCCCTCTAGTCGTAAGAGGGTGAAACAAATATTAGAGCTTGTGCACAGTGATGTGTTTGGGCCTGTGAAGGTTCCATCACTGGGTAAGTCTGTGTACTATGTATTATTTATAGATGAATTCTCAAGGAATACATGGATATATTTCCTTAAGAAGAAACCTGAAGTCCTTGACAGGTTTAAAGAATTTAAGGCTTTGATGGAAATCTAGACAGAGAAGAAGATAAAAGTACTAAGGACAGATAATGGTGGAGAGTTTTACAGCAAGGAATTTGAAAAATTCTGTAAGAAGTGTGGTATATCACGACAGAAGACTACTCCATATACACCTCAGCAAAATGGAGTTGCAGAAAGAATGAACAAGACGTTGATGGAAAGGGCAAGCATCATGCTCAATGGTGCCAAGTTAGGACACGAATTCTAGGTAGAGGCGGTGGCTACTGCATGTTACCTTGTCAATAGGTCACCTTCATCAGCGTTGAAGGATAAGACTCCACAAGAGGTATGGACTGGTAAGAAATCATCTCTTTCACAACTAAGGGTATTTGGATGTGATGCATATGTACATGTTCCAAAGGAGAAAAGAACCAAGTTGGATAGTAAATATGAAAAGTGCATCTTTATTGGGTATAAGGATGGTTTAAAGGGTTATAAGCTTTGGAACTCAGTAACAAGGAAGGTTGTGTACAACCGAGATGTGGTGTTCAAAGAGGTGAAAGATGTTATTAAGCATGAATTCCAAACAAAGGAACCTGAGAAGATAGAGTTTGAGCTAAAGGAGGAAGAATTAGACTCTACAATAGAGGAGGAATCAGAAGATGAAGAGCCACAAACTTCGGCTGTGAGAAGATCAGTTTGAGAAAGAAGGCAGCCAGAAAGGTATAGTCCATCTACTTTTTGTTCAAATTTTGCTTTGTCTATTACTGATGATGATCCCAGAACTGTGAAGGAAGCAGTGGATTTAGAGGATGGAAAACTCTAGCAAGAGGCCATGGTTGATGAAATGGCATCTTTGCACAAAAATGAGGCTTGGGATCTGGTGGAGTTGCCGGCTAGAAGGAAACTCATTGGCAGAAAATGGGTGTTCTAAAAGAAGACAAATGTAGAAGGAAAAGTGGAGAAATACAAAGCTCGGTTGGTAGCAAAAGGTTATTTTGAGGTGTCGGGAATTGATTTTGGTGATATTTTTTCTCCTGTTGCCAAGGTAACTTTTATTAGATTACTTTTATCTGTTGCTGCTGCTTTTGATTTTGAGGTAGAACAGATGGATGTGAAGACAACATTTCTTCACGAGGATCTGGAAGAGGAGATCTACATGAAGCAACCTGAAGGCTTTGCGGTGAAGGGTAAGAAATAACTGGTATGTAAGTTAAAGAAGTCTCTATATGGGTTAAAACAGTCACCAAGGATGTGGTATCAGAATTTTGATACATTTATATGGGGACTTGGCTTCACCAAAAGCAAAACAAATCACTGTGTATTTTAAATTAATTGGTGACCACGTTATTTATTTGGTCTTGTATGTGGATGATATGTTGTTGGTTGGAAATGACAAAGAAGTTATCCAGGATTTGAAGACCCAATTGTCCTCCAAATTCGACATGAAAGATCTTGGTGCTGCAAACTATATTTTGGGCATGGAAATTAAAAGAGATCGAGCAAAGAGGAAGCTCTGGTTAAACTAGAGGAAGTATGTCAAGACAATAATGTAGAGGTTTAATATGCAGGATAGTAAACTGGTGAAGGTTCCTATTCCCGTAGGTGTGAGGTTATCTGCTGAACAGTTTCCCAAGACACAAGAAGAGGAAGAGGACATGTCTCGTGTTCCATATGCAAGTGTAGTAGGTAGCCTAATGTATGCAATGGTCTGTACTAGACCAGACATTGTACATGCAGTGGGAGTATTGAGCAGGTTTATGTCAAAACCAGGGAAGGAGCACTAGACAGCAGTGAAGTGGGTTTTCAGTTATTTGCATGGCATTAGTGATTATGGTTTGTGCTACCAAGGAAGACCAGGATTGGAGAGAGTGTTGGATATTCATGGCTTTGTTGATGCAGACTAAGCTGGAGATCTAGATCAGAGAAGATCTACAAGTGGGTATGTGTTATAGACATTTTTAGGCACTGCAACCCCAATCATAAATGTCCATAAACCAAGGGCTCCTAAGTCCCTAAAAGTTTTGTTCCAACCCCTAAATTAACAAGTTCAGATGATTACATCATCTCCCAAAAGTTCTCCATGAAAAACTACTCAAAACTGGTCAAAATTGGACCATCTCACCTGCTCCATGGTCAAAGTGCGCTGCATCCCACCTAAATGCACACGAGAGGTGCGATGCATACTGAAAATCTCTTCTATGGGGTGCGATGGGTGAGAGTGGACAAATGGCAGGGTCAATCTGCAAGGTGGAAGATCATGGAATCTTCCAGAAACTTCTCCTGTGACACTTGCCTCTCTGCATTCGCCCAGGGATGAGTAAGAGATCATCAATCTCCAAGTGGAATCAAGAACTATCAAAGAGAAGACACTAATCAAATCTCAAAAGCTGATTCACCCCCCTTGCAAACATCTATATATGGATCCCTCATCCCAGAGATCCAGAGGTTGGAATTTTGTATCTTGTAAGGAAGTGCTGTTGGTTTCTTGGTGTAACATCATAGTGTTGGGTGATCTAAGCTTTTGATGAGGTGAAGAAGGGCTTTCTTGCTGAGAGGATGACGCTGGGTCAGAACAATTGGTTGTAATCCTCTTTTCTATTCTTGATTATTAATGAAGCTATTCGAGTTTTCCTCCACATTCTTGTATGATTGATGATATATGCATTTGTGTGGTCAATATATATTCGGTCCTATATTGTTTATGATAGTAGATCTCTGTTCTTGGATAGTGTTATGCTGCTTTGATTCTACAGGTACTCTTTGAAGTTGGGTAAACGAGGAAGAAAGTGGAAAAGATCTATCAGAAGCGCAAGACAGAGATTGGTCTCCTTCTTCCCCTCTTATCTACCTCTCATAAAGGAAAATGAAAGTGGTTTTAGTTTGTTTGTTTCTAAGGTAGCTAGTAGACTTAGTGGGACTAGAAGCTCTGCATAGACACTAGATTTCCCAATAACAAAATGGCGACTCCACTGGGGAGTGAATAGATTGTTTTTTTTTCTATATTTGTTTGCTTTATAAACTTACAGACGGAGCCTGAAGTCAAGCCAGCTAGCCTTCGAACTGCATTTTCTATGCAAGTGCAAAGTAGATCAATGTTGCTTCAGTCTATCTCCAGGTTTTGTTTATGAACTGAACAATCGATTTACAAGCTCTCTAATTGCCCTTGTGGTGGCTCTAGTAACCTCCTTAGATCTACCCCTATGATTTATTTACTGATTACCACTTGCTCGGCCTAAATCCCTGAACTGTGCTACAAACTGTGATCAAGATCTCGATCAAAAGTCTCGCACTGTACCATCACACCCTCTCTTCAAGGATATCAGTATGAATCGCACTTCCTGTGTGCTGTAGGTGGGATGCATAGTAGAATCCCTGTGTAACAGGTGCGCTGATTAGAAAGGGCTAATTTTGCCCTCAGACTTTGGTTTTTTTTCACTCTTTTCAGCTATATTCAGGAGTTTTGTTGTCTGTAGTCAGTATACGTTTTTATGTATTCTGATCCATTTTCAGTTCTCTTTTACAAAGAAGTAGCGTAACTGAACTGTCGTTTCTTGATTTGGAAGTGTCGCAAGTGTCGTTTTCAGTCATAGAAGAGAATCCGATTGTTCTTGATAGTCGATTACACTGTTACTCTTGTATTTGATTTGAATTAATAGTTTTTCAAGTGTCGAAAGCAAGTTTTCAATTCCAAATAACAAAGTGTCGTCATTTTCTTCATTTTGTCTTGAAATGAAACTTGTTAGTAATGTCGCTTTGAAAATAATTCAGATTTGTGCTTAGCTTTCTTTTTATCATTCACACATAAGAAGGCTGAAAACAAATACATGCATGTGCATTTGAATTTAGACTATTTGTTGGTTTGATTTAGGACAGTGCATATAGTGTGTGCTCTCTGCTTTATGTTGAAAGAATATCGTCTCTCTTTCCTTAGTAGCTAGGATTTTCATTGCAAAAAGAAGATTAAACAATTGTTTATCATCTTAGATTGCATTTTCAGGAAATTGTATATCTACATCATGCTATGAACCTGAAAGGAAAATTTCTTTAGCAAGATCAACTGTAAAATAAATTTAATTAATCTAGAAACGCTTTGGAACCTAATGCACAACATTTAGAAGTATAGGCTAGAGATGTATTCTGGCGTCGTAAAGCCTGGTAACTGTTGTTTTCATTGCTGGTTGGGTGATTCCTCCACTTTGAGATGATAATTGCCAGTACGGACTTGTGCTCCCACGTACCGTCGAGTATATATTGGGAGACCACAATAGGCTTTATCCTTTATCCATAGGAAGCCTTGTCTGCTGCCCTATTGATCGTAATGCACTGAACACAGCATTTGGGAAGATTGACTGCCGTACCATAAAAAGTATTCTGTAGTTTTGCGATTGGTTTGGTAATCCCTCTATCTAGATTTACAGAGTAGTCTCTTTCGTTCCTTTTCAGACTCCTTAAAGGAAAAGGTCCATCTGAGCACTTGTCACTTCAAGCTCATTAAAAATCGAAGGCGACTAGATTCATCTTTTGTTTTTTCTCGACTCTTAAAAATTGAAAAAACAAGTTGTGTCAAAGTGTCTAAAATTCATTTAATTCGGAAACATATTTCCATTTGATTTTTAATTGATCGAGTAATCTGCAATCATGGAAGAAAGTCAATTGAAACCCCGTCGTTCGCGGAGACTTAGGAGTCAAGCATCTTTGTCTCTAGAATCAAAACTGTTATGGACAAAGCGAACTCGTTTAACTAGTTCCAAATCCCCTGGTGAAGTTAGAACAAATGTTCCAACACCATCAGAGACTCCGGTTACTCCAAACATTTCTAGTATCCTTGCCTTTATAGAAGAAGTTCCGCAGCCACCAAAGGACAGTAGCGCTGATTCTAGTGTCAAGGTAAACACTTGTATTACTGAACTAGCTCCATCTACAGCTGATTCGGAAGGTGTTATTCCCCAAACAATAGTCATTGTAGATTCTATACCTTCTTCGGCACCAGAAATATTTTACGGACCTGACGGTCTACCTCTTCCACCTGGTCTGATTGCTATAGAAGAGATTGTGGAGGATCCTTCATCTAGTACTCCATCGCAATTTGGAGTCGGGATCACCCTATATCCTTCTTCGTCAAAAGTTAGTCTACCATTATCGGAAGCTCATGTAGAATCGCTAGGAAATCTTTTGGATAGACTAGAAATGTCTGAACAATCGTCGACATCTAGGACTGTGTCATCCAACACAAGAACGACAGAACTTCCTGTTGTCACTCCAACAATGTTCGGCGGCATACCATCTGTCCCAACTAGCTCTCAATTGCTAGATGGGGCCCACTCAGGGGCTATTTCGACAGTATGTTCCGTTCCTGTTTGTTCATCTGGAATAATATCCGGGAACTCTTACGTTGAGTCTCAACAAATTGACCCTTCACGGTGTCAATTTGGGCAGTCCGGTCCTCAAGGACAAATAATTCCTTTGATTACTAGATTACCGCCGTATGGGGGGCAATATACCCTTTCATTGTCTCCTCTGGGAGGGTAACCATACGAGAGTTCACAAAAAAATTCAAGTTATGCTGGAATTACATCTAGCGGTTGAGTGCCAATACTGCCTCAACAACCAAGAGTTGTATACTCGATGCAACAATGTTTACCTATGTCTAATATACCAACTACGTCGGCTATTGTGATAATATCGCAAGTACAAGCGTTGCCTGTTGTATGCCAACCTCAAGTTTCTCAGGTTGTAATGCAACAACCTCTTGTCCCTGCGACTCAACCACAATTGCCAACTAGTGGAATGACACAGGCCCAAACGGGTACAATTACCCCTCATCTTGGTCAAACAGCCAATATTGGACAACAACACATGGCTTCACAACCATGGCTGGTGCAATATCAACAACCACAATTCCAACAAGTTTACCAAGGATCCGAGCAACAAATATTTGCAAATAATGGGCAGCCGTATATTCAAAACGGTCAAAATCAACCATTCTACAATGGTTATGCCCATCAACCTTACCAAAGTTACCAGCATCAAATGCATTATGCTGGTATGCAAAGACCAACTACTCAGGCAATTCCATCATATCCTGGGTATGCTTCACCAAACCTGAATCAACAGTTACCCTTCGTGGCAAATTTAGAGTTACCGGATCTAAATCGGCTAACGAATGATCCAATTGCTTATGCCCCTTGGTGGCCAGCGATTCCGCATAAACTTCCATAAGATATTCTTAAATTTAATGGAAATCTAGGTGAATACCCGTCGAATCATGTGATGACCTTTCATCTATGGTGTTCATCAAACACCCTAAACGATGATTCGATTAGGCTTCGCCTTTTTCAGAGAACGTTAATTGGTCCGGCAGCAAAATGGTATATCAAATTACATAGAGCTTCATTTGATAACTTCAGTACCCTAGCCACAACCTTTTTAACCCATTTTCAGTCACCCATAAGGTATGAAACAGGAACAGAACTCCTTACCAATTTCAAACAAACGATGGCCACTCACATATCCAATCATATTCATGGGTGGCGACGTCATCGTAGAATGGTAAAAACATATGTTCCTGATCAGCTTTTAGCTGAATGGTTTATTAAGTCATTGTTACCTTACATTACAGAAGATGTGGCAAAGGGGGGAGTCATCACTGAAGAGTAAGTTATTGCTCGTGCGCAATATTTAGACTTGATTTATACTCAGTCTGGCACGTTCTACGATAAAATCCCTGATGTTCCCAGACCAGAATTTTCCATTCCTCCTCCTCCTAAATCAAACAAAGGCTCTCATGCCGTCGATGGCGTGATTGGTACGACAGACACGAAGTCAAAAAAGACTACATCTAAAAAGGCCCGTAAGATTTCTGGTCAAAATGCAAAAGAAGAACTTCTCGCCTCGGAAGTAAATGCCGTCTCAACTGATAAAGGCAAAGAAACCAAGCAACCAGGAGGCAAGAAGAAAAACAAAGGGAAGAAGAAGAAATAGGAGGAATCATCACCTGAAAAATCTTCTGCAAACCCTTCTGGAGATAAGAAACCAAATTGTCCATGTCTTATATGTGATGAGGATCATTGGACAAGAGAGTGTCCATATAAAGCTGAGCTTAGAAAATTCTTCAAGAATTCAAAAACCTCGGCGGTATTGACTGATCCGTTTCCAAATCTTGGAACAAATCTGGTTGCTAGTGCAAATGCTTCCCTGTCCCAAGTGCTGATGTTGTCGGTTTCAAAACAACAAAATGATGCTTTGATAACGACAAGGAATAAATATTATGGGAATCCACAGTTGTCGAACAACAAGGATAAAGATCAACCTAGTAGTTTGACAACAACTTCGACAGAAGTTGCGCCGCCCATCATTCCAGAGCTAACAATAAAACCGCCAAAGGGAGTAGTACACAACTCGACATTTAATCCTCGTGCCAGAGTAGCACAACATTATAATATAGTGGAAGATCTGGCCCAATCGCCATCCGCTATGTTGACACTTGAGGTACTGCAAAATTGCCCCTCCCAAAGGCAGGCTTTATTATCAGCAATAGGTGGGATAGACCCAAAGGATTCTAATCTTGTGTCCTTTAATCACAAAGGATATGATCCTCAGTTACCAGCTCAACTAGCTTCCCTCATTCAAGTGAAAGCCCTCAACAAAACTGTTCATCGAACAATTATTGATGAGGGGGCATCTACATGTATTATGTCGATGAGTTGCTGGAAAAATTTAGGATCTCCAACCTTGTCGCAATCTTCGACGACGTTAAAAGCATTTGATGGATGAACATATACCCCATATGGGATTTTAAGTAACTTGCAAGTTGAACTGGGGGGGAAAAACAGTAGAAATAGATGTCGAAGTAATCGACGGAAACCTCGATTACAACATCCTATTGGGAAGGCCGTAGATATATGCTATGGCTGCCATTGTGTCGACCTACTTTAGGAAGATTGCATTTCCTTTTCAAGGAGGAATTACAATCATCGACCAACAAACATTTCTCCCCAATAGTTCCCAAGTTACGGGAAGCATTCTGATGATCCATGGAAGCCCCCATTCGCTTCAAAATATCGGAGTAGGCCTACTAAAAGACCCTATACTAACGGGGACTTTTGCCCTCCCACCTCTAATAAATCTGGTGGAAGTGGTGATGATAGGAACCTACAATATGATATCTTCTATTCAAAATATCTCAGAAACGATATTAACATGGATCATCTGCAGGTATTGCCTCCAAGCCCAATAGAAATATTGTAGCAATCAATGTTTTTGGCATGAGAGGAAGACCCAAATCAACTCTCATCAAGCGTTTGGATAGATAGGTCTAAGGAATGTGACACCCCTTTAGATCCTTGGTCGAAAGTGCATTACACTGACGAAGGAATTGTTCAGTCAATGATAACTAACGGGGCACCATGGGAAGACTACCACCATCGTTCCCATCTTCCAGATTGTCAAGAAGATACTCCTGATTACCTTCATCATCCTTCAGTTTTTGATTTCCTATCAAATACTGTAAACACGGTGGATTCCGAGTGGAACTTGTCCAATATTGAAGAGACTATCACCATAAATATCTCGACCGAAATAGATGTTGTAGAGAATATTTATGTTGGCAAATGTTGTTCTCCTCCAGAACTAGAAATATACAAAGCTCTTTTTTGCAAATTCAGAGATGTCTTTGCTTGGTCATATGATGAAATGCCAGACATTGACTCGAATATAGTTGAACACGAAATAAAGATGTATCCAGATGCCAAACCAGTATGACAACGGCTAAGGCAGGTGCACCCCAAGAAAGCCGCTGCCATCAAGGCAGAAGTTGAAAAACTTCTCCATGCTGGTTTTATTTACCCGGTTCCTCTAATCGATTGGGTATCGAACATTGTTCCTGTAATGAAAAAACAAGGAACGATTAGAGTGTGCATCGATTATAGGGATGTAAATCAATCTTGTCCAAAAGACAACTATCCTACACCGTTTATTGACCAGATAATTGACGAATGCTCCGGATGTGAAATCTTTTCATTTATGGATGGATTCTCCAGGTATAATCAAATAAATATCTGCCCACAGGACCAGTCAAAGACTGCATTTATTTTTCCATGGGGCACATTCGCGTACCGCAAGTTACCCTTTGGTTTAAAGAACGCAGGGGCAACATTTCAGAGGGAAATGGATTATGCCTTCCATGACATCAAAAACATCGTTCAACCATATCTCGACGATCTTTCGGCTCATTCGCGAAAGCGGACCGATCATCCGCAGCATTTGAGAGCAATATTTCTACATTGCCAACACTACAAGATACGACTCAATCCACACAAATGTGTGTTCTGTGTCAGTTCTAGTCGTTTACTTTGCTTTGTAGTCTCAAAGGACGAGATTCATCTCGACCCATGTAAGGTTCAGGCAATCATAAATTTGCCTCCACCTTCAAATTTGTTTCAGATTCAGAAACTACAAGGGAAAGCAAACTTTCTGAGGAGGTTCATTCCAAATTATGCCGAACTTGCTAAAGGTTATACACGTCTATTGGAAAAAGAAGTACCCTTCGTATGGGATCAGGTCACGCAAGCTTCCTTTGATGCTTTAAAAGAATCCCTAATGAAAGCATCATTAATGTACACTCTTGATTATCAAAAATACTTTAACCTGTATCTGGCTGCAGCGGATACAACCATTGCAATGGTTTTAGTTCAAGAAGACAACGGAATTGAACATCCTATATATTATTTGAGTAGAAACTTAAACGATACAGAAAGCAAGTATTCCTATGTTGAAAAGCTGGCTCTCGCAGCTGTTCAAGCGATACAGAGATTTCGACACTATGTCCTCTTTCGAAAAACTACCATTTTGTCAGATTGCAACCCCATGACTTATATATTGTCGCGACAATTGCTGGGGGCAAATATTCAAAATGGATAGCAATTCTTCAAGAGTTCGATCTAGAATTTGTAAAATCCAAATCGAAGAAATCCCTGGTTTTCACGGAATTACTATGCGATCTCCCATCGTTGTCCAACGATGAAACATCCGAAGAAACCATCGTGGATGAATCTTTGTTTCTGATATCTTCAAGCAATCCGTGGTATGGTGATATAATCATCTATCTCCAAACCCAAAAATATAGGTCTAATACCTCTCGCTCGGAACAAAAACGTATTCGATACCAATCAAAAGACTACATGATCGTCGGTGATACGCTTTACCGTCGTGGTGTCGATACAGTTCTAAGGAGGTGCCTCACCCATGAGGAGGCCGAAAAAGTCCTGAATGATTGCCATTCAGGTGTGTGTGGGGGGCATCAATCTGGTTACGCTATAGCGCAAAATTTTTTACGAGCAGGATACTTCTGGCCAACAATGTTCAAAGATTGCATAACCGTAGTTAGAAGTTGCCATGCATGTCAAATTTTCGATAGTAAAACCAGAAGACCACCCGCACCCCTGCAGCCAATAGTTGCGGTTGGGCCATTCGCCAAATGGGGCATATATTTCATGACATGTAACCCCACCTCGACCGGGGGGCATGGGTATATCATAGTCACGGTAGACTATTTTACCAAATGGGCCGAGGCGATGCCTACATTAAACAACACCGGCGAAACGGCTGCCCTTTTCTTTTTCAATCATGTAGTCACCAGATTCGACGTTCCACAGGCCATAGTCACAGATCATGGATCGCATTTTTGCAATCACATGATGGTTGAATTGGCTGCCAAATTGGGGTTGTCCCATAACAGCTCTACTCCATATTACCCGTAGGCCAATGGACAAGTTGAAGCAATCAACAAAGTCCTGAAGCGGATGCTGCAAAGGATGATTGGAGTCCACAAAAGGAGTTGGCACCTGATTCTGTACTCGGCCTTGTGGGCATACCGAACATCGGTGAGGAATGCAACTGGGTTTACACCCTTTCAACTGGTGTATGGCCTAGAAGCAATCTTACCAGTTCAGTGTGAAATCTTGTCCCTCAAACTCGCAGTCGACCTTCTCCCCGGAACTTCAGAAGAGGAGGCTCGTTTCTTGGAACTAATCCAATTGGATGAAACCCATCGTGATGCCACTTTGGCTAACGAAGCCCATAAGAAATGAGTCAAGATGTAGTTCGACAAAAATGTTAAACCCCGTGTCTTCTCGGAAGGTGACTTGGTCTTACTTTACGACCAGGAATTCGATAAATTGGGGGCAGGTAAATTCAAGTCTTTGTGGATGGGCCCCTATATTGTTAAGCATGTATTAGCAAAAGGAGCCTACGAGTTAATGGATTATGACGGGATTCCATTGGCGCAACCCCGTAACAGGTTGTACCTTAAGCATTACTACACATGATTCAGTGTAGTAACCCATATGCTTTTGTTACATTTTTTGTTTTCGCTAAGGGTAATTGTTTTGGTCAAGTAATCCACTTTTTACATTTGTCGCAGATGTAGAACCTGTTGGAATCTTTTGTTGGATATGCCGACGGAGCGAGTCGTAGTTCGCGGAACCTATCTTCTGTGGCTTGGGCCATTTTTGATCCAAGTGGCGAGTTAGTAAGTTTCAGAGGGGTATGTATTGGTCGGTCAACAAATAACATCGCTGAATATAGCGCGTTGATAGAACTCCTCTTTAATGCCATCACACATGGCATACGCCGACTTGTCATCAGGCTAGACTCACAACTCGTCATACTACAACTCACTGGTATCTACTCTGTCCGAAATCCAGCTATCTATCGCATGTTCCTAAGGGTCAAGATTTTGGAAAGGCAATTTGACTTTATTCAATATCAGCATATTTCCAGAAACTTAAACACATTAACAGATTCATTGGCAAATTATGTGTTAGACAGACATTTGCAACATTTATAAAAAGAAGCATTTCATCAATATTTGCATCAGGATCATGTAACTTAACCAAAATAAAACTTCAAAAATCAAAAATATATATATAACTATTTATGGTTTACACATAATGTTCTGTAACCAAGAGAAAATTGGTCAGATGACCCAAAACTCAAAACGCTAGGGGGCACCCTAGTCTAATGATGCTGGTGATAACAAGTCACCACCTATGCAATCATGCGTAAAAGTCTAGTCCATCGACTCGGCACGCCAGTAGTATGTCGTTGCAACCTCAGAGGAAACTCGTCAGTCCTCACGTCTGGAATACCAAGAGTGAGGCCTTCGACCTGATCCTGCAATGCTGAAAGAGTCTCGACCACATCAAGGTCGTGAAGGATAGCCCTTCCCACAGCCTCTCCTGATGGAGCGGCAGCTGCCTCTCAGGCGTACTACTGGCCGAACTAGTCCAACATTTACATGAGCACATGAGTTTTGATTAGTCCTGATAGAAGAAAGCACAAGAACGTTATAAAGAGAAACGATAAACAGAGATATGGTCAAAGAATTTACCGATGACACCCCACTGCTCGCCAGTCAGCAGCACCGAATCCGGGTCACCCCGGAAATCCATACTAGCATATGGATACTCGGAAAAAACCATCTCCTAACGATTGAACCACTCGAAGAAGGTATCAGAAAAGGAAACCTAGGACTGACCAGCATGTCTGGACATAAGGTCGACCCATCTCTGCATCTGTGGCTCAGTCGGTGGAGGTAAACCAAATGAAACATACTGCGGCTGCATCAGCGGGATCTTTCCCAAGGAAAAAGTGGTCAAAATAGAACCATATCCAAAGTTCTTCAATCTTCCGTTTTTCAACTTGGTCAGTTGCTCTTTCATCACAGAGAGTACTGCATTACACCAGTTGAACACCTTTGGTTCAAGGCATTCTAAGGAATACTGCATATAAGACCTGTTGGCCACATGAAGAGCCACACTACCAGCCAGTCTAGCAAAAGTGAACAGAATGGTCCTCAGGGACCTGTCAGTGACATCTCGGATATTGATCTTGCCGTCCTTACTCGGCTGAGATCCCTCTCTGCAATACCTACGAATGTAATCTCTAACGGATTCACCCCCACGGGCCAAACCTGATAATGAGATAGGGGCACCACGCCTCGATAAGCCGGTCAAAAAATAGATGTCCACGACAGTCAAGGGGATGGACTTGCCCCTAATCTGGAACACCTAGGTGGTCGGATCCCATGCATCGAGAAAATATTGCAAAATGTTGATTTGTTGCCTCATGCTAAAGATGCGGAAAAACTTGAACAGGCCACAGTTCCGCAGTGCATTTACCGTAACCGGATCATGTAAAGCAAGCATGTCCTCTTCTTCATGCTCACGTTCTCACCATGTAACAGGCATTTTTCTCCAATGAATCTCTGAAACAAACAAGAGAAGAGTCAGGATCCTGATTTGGTGAAAAACAGGCAAAAATTTCCATGAAAAACTGTGCATAAATTTCCCTCCTTGTGCCCATCGCACCCCCAGCAGTGTTCTGGGTGGGATGCATGCTGACTGGCTAATGGCCAAGCCAGCATGCATCACACCTTTCGATATAGAAAGGGTGCGATGGAGCCAGGGCGAGTTCTTAAAACCCCAGAGGCTCAGAAAAACCAGAAAACATGCTGAGAATTCAAAAAGGAAAGGATGAAATTGAAGAGATCAGGTTTAGCTCTTACTTGGTCCAGACGGCTCCAAGAATCGTCCATAGAATCTCCTGGAATCAGCTAGTGAAAATCAAGGGGGAAAGCACCTCCAAAGCTCCAACAAACCAAAGTTCAAATGAAATGGTAAAATGAGAGGTAAAAAGCACTTTTAAATTACTTTTCACTTAATTCAAGTAAAATATTAGTGTTTTAACTCATTTTTCAAACATATATTGTTCGTTTCTAACTAGTTTGATGAAGCAATTGAGCAGGCAATACAACCTTTGAAGGAACAAAGTTGTCAATGGTAAAATCAAGGTAATCAATGACCAATATGCCGAGCAGTTTTAACGCGGAATTCAAGGTCGTTAAAAAATAAACATAAGCAATGAGCAAATGTTCCCCCAGAGTTTAAGCTCATTAAAAAATGAACCAATTTCCAGTAAATAACCATCGTGAATGCATTATCATCAGCCTTTGAAACCTTGGTCATGTTCTCATCATCACCTCCACTCTGTATTGGTCGATCATTCACCCACATTTGATTGTTTACCCTTTTTGAGGAACAGTTGTGAAGAGTGATCCTGTTAGCCATCCTTGTGACACTGCCATGATTGGAAAATTCCAAACCTTACCTGGAATTAGCTGCTACCCAAATTTATCACTCGTTCCTCGAAAGACGAGTCTCCTTTAAGCTCTTTTCAACTGACTTGTAAAATATGAAAAGATTGCCGAGCGATTGACCTCTCCAAGTTGTTAAAGTGACCGGAAGTGCTATCCCTCCTTTATATTTTAATCTTTTTGGACCTGAGGGATTATTACACAAAAAGATCGAGAGCTCATTTTGTTCGGCTCGTTAAAATTACCGAAAATTCATCCCTTTTGTATTGTTTTATACTTTTTCGGACTCAAGGGATTACATGACGAAAAAGGATTATTGGAGTTTTCTTTACGTCTCTTTTCAGAATCTTTAAAATTGAAAAGGATCGAGTTATCTTTGTCGTTAAACTCGTTAAAACCAAATAGCGAAAAACTTGTCCATACAGACAAGAACGAGTTTCACTATCGCTAGGCTCGTTAAAACATAGCGATGGGTTTGCCCGAAGGGAAAATTATAGAACAAGCATATGTTATCCTCCTCAAGCTTGACAAAAATAAAGAGGTACTGGTCAGCAATGACTGGGGAAAAATTGGGAAGAAAACTTGAAGAAACTTTATTGGTAGCAAGTTGCTCTTGAACATGACACTTTCACTGCGCATTCGAGTCGAGTTGGGTTGTTCCGTTCACTGGTCATATCACCATGGGTCCGTCACACCATCCATATTTGGGGTAAACGCTACCAATCCATCATGTTAGTGTTGCCGATATGTTCAAGAGAAGTCGCTCAGAGAATTCACCTGTGTCTCATCCACTGCAATACATTTATGCTCCATTCTTTCATGACCGCCACCCTGAACCTTATGTCATCATATCGTTTTCACCTCCATTAAAATCATTTGCTCCATTCTGTGTCATTGATGTGGGATTCACTAAGGCCCTCCTATGACGGATCGCTTGTTGTTGACATCAGCTCATTATCCAAGAAGTCGATCTAGGAACAACCCTTTCAGTTCTTTGAAGCTTGCATGCCTCAATGGCAAGTTTCTCACTTCCGGCGACAGGTTTACATCAATGGCCTTCGGCCGAAAGATTTTGCGTGGTGTTCAACGCCAAGTCCCTTATTCACACCACGTGAATTATACTGTAGTACCTTGAGGGTCATCATCATTATCGGTGATTCCTCTCGCGCCTGTTAGCAACTTACATCATTGGCTAGTAATCATGCGATGTCTTTCCATGTTTGACTCCAGAACATCTCTCACATGGATCGACTTGTACTTTGAGTGAAGATCGAACGAGATTGAAGACCCTGGATCTAGTTTCATCCATCCGGGCTACGATATATATTCAGGAAAATAAAGACATCAAATGCAAATCATTGCTGCACAGATAATCATCCAATCCAAGGGATGATGGCTCTACCAGAATCATCAGTTTGCACAGACGATTGTCTGTCTTATGTACATGAAAATGAATTTATAAAGCTGAGCATGGGAATGCCCGCCTCAGCTAGATCATGAAAATGTTATGAAGATAATGTGTTGTATTGTATCTTATTACAGGTCGCCTTCCAGCTCGAAAAAACTTCGGATCCTCATGATAAAGCATTTCACCCGACATCAAAAAAGATTAACGACCTCATGCTTTAGGGGGCAACTGTTATAGACATTTTTGGGCACTGCAACCCCAATCATAAATGTCCATAAACCAAGGGCTCCTAAGTCCCTAAAAGTGTTGTTCCAACCCCTAAAAGAACAAGGTCAGCTGATTACATCATCTCCCAGAAGTTCTCCATGAAAAACTACTCAGAACTGGTCAAAATTGGACCATCTCACCTGCTCCATGGTCAAAGTGCGCTGCATCCCACCTAAATGCACACGGGAGGTACGATGCATACTAAAAATCCCTTCTATGGGGTGCGATGGGAAAGAGTGGACAAATGGCAGGGTCAATCTGTGAGGTGGAAGATCATGGAATCTTCCATAAACTTCTCGTGTGACACTTGCCTCTCTGCATTCGCCCAGGGATGAGTAAGAGATCATCAATCTCCAAGTGGAATCAAGAACTATCAGAGAGAAGACACTAATCAAATCTCAAAAGTTGACTCACCCCCCTTGCAAACATCTATATATGGATCCCTCATCCCAGAGATCCAGAGGCTGGAATTTTCTATCTTGTAAGGAAGTGCTGCTGGTTTCTTGGTGTAACATCATAGTGTTGGGTGATCTAAGCTTTTGATGAGGTGAAGAAGGGCTCTCTTGCTGAGAGGATGATGCTGGGTCAGAACAATTGGTTGTAATCCTCTTTGCTATTCTTGATTATTAATGAAGCTATTCGAGTTTTCCTCCACATTCTTGTATGATTGATGATATATGCATTTGTGTGGTCAATATATATCTGGTCCTATATTGTTTATGATAGTAGATCTCTGTTCTTGGATAGTGTTATGCTGCTTTGATTCTACAGGTACTCTTTGAAGCTGGGTAAATGAGGAAGCAAGTGGCAAATATCTATTAGAAGGGAGAGGAATCAAGCAAGGAACCAAGCGCAAGACAGAGTTTGGTCTCCTTCTTTCCCCTCTTATCTACCTCTCATAAAGGAAAACGAAAGTGGTTTTAGTTTGTTTGTTTCTAAGGTAGCTACCAGCCTTAGTGGGACTAGTAGCTCTGCATAGACACTAGATTTCCCGATAACAGTATGTGTTTAACCTATTTGGAGGTGTAGTCAGTTGGATGAGTAAGAAACAATCTGTAGTGGCACTATCAACTATAGGGGCATAATACATGGCAGCCACTCATGCAAGCAAGGAAGCAGTTTGGTTGCAGAGAATGTGTTTAAGTATGGCATTAATATAGGAAGCTATAAGGATAGATTGTGACAGCCAAAGTGCAATTTTCCTAGCAGAGAACCCCGCATATCATTCAAAGACAAAGCACATTGATGTTCAGTATCACTTTATGATGGATATGATAGAAGACAAAAAGGTGTTGCTGGTAAAGGTGGACACTTTGAAGAATACTGCAGATGCATTGAAAAAATCTGTGAGCTCTAAGAAGTTCTCTTGGTGTAGAGAGACAATGGGCATTTTAGGGCTGGAAAAATGACTAAGCTCTCTTATGGCCCCCTGTGGAAAGGAAACAAGAAGTGGGAGAATGTTGGGTTATGTTATATTCTTTCCACGTAGTTAACAGGGGGTTTGACGGGCACTCGTAACCCCACTTTATGGGGTCCGAGGCAGCGCCCCGGAAAATTTTGGTTTGGACCCTATGTTAGGTTGGGCGGACCCACCTATGGTTTTGTGAATGATTTTCGCACATGTTTTTTGGACACGATGGTTTTTGGTCCATGGTATTGGACGCGATGGTTTACGGTCCATGGTATTGGATGCTTCGGCATGTATAAATATGTCTTATAACATTGAAAGGAACGTAATGAAAAATCAAGCTGGTAGTCCCGGTTTTGGGATCCAAGGGAAAATCTCTGTGTATATGTGTTTTATGTGTTTTGCTCTCACATTATTTATTTTCTGTGTTTTAGAATTCGTATGCAGGTAATTTCTGTACGGGGTTAAAACCTACATTCCTATTAGAAGGTGTTAGTGTTAAGAAAGAAGATGGTAGCCTTATCTATTTCATTCTTACAAAGTTAGGACCAACCTACTCTGTGTTTGTTTCCACCTTCCATTTTACTAGAGAAGCCTTTATTTCTTAAGGACAAACCTACAAGTCCCCTTCTTTTGATGCCTTTTGTGATTATTTAATAAGAGAACAAGAAAAACTCTTACATATTGGTTTTCTTAATCTTGGAAACTCTTCTAAGAAAGCCTTAGACACTCAACAAAAACCAATTTCAAAGAATCCTAAGAAGTAGTATTCTAAAAAGAATGGTCCTAAATCAACCAAGGTTCCTAAGCACTTTCAGTCTCAAAATGAAAAATAAATTCAACAAAATGATAAGGCAAATAAAAACAAAGGTAAGAAGACTGATAAACATTGGAACTTTTATAATCGAGATGGCCACTTAGAATCCCAATGCTTTAAGAAGATGGATGCCTTGGAAGCAAGAATGAAAAATCATAACATCCATTTGGAGCACTCTTCAACTTCATCCTCTGGAATAACACCTTATGCATGTGGTTGTCAAGCATCTCAGTCTGGATATGCACTAAATGCATCTTCTTCTTCTCATTCCCATGAGTGGCTCATTGATTCCGAATCTTTTTATCACATGGCCAAAAACAAAGCCATGTTTTCTTCTTTAAATGATTGTAACACCAAAAATATATATGTTGGTGATGATAGATCTCTTAGTGTTGTACGGACTGGAGCTATTCATTTAGACAATGGTCAATTTAATGATGTATTATGTGTTCCTACCTTATCCTGTAACCTTCTATCTGTATATCAAATAACTCATTCAGGCGAAGGTAAAGCCATTGAATTTTCACCTCGTGATGTTGTAATTAAGGACCTCAGTGATCCTAGACAGCTTTTAGCTACTAGAATTGCTAATGATTCTACAAGGTTGTATAAGTTTAACAAGTTTGGGTCATCAGCTCTTCCCTCGGTATTTGTTTCTCATAATGATGAAGTGAGCAAACTTTGGCATGAGTGATTTGGTCACTTAAACTATCACTCCCTTCAAAATCTATGTAAAGAAAATATGGTGACAGGTCTTCCTATGTTATCTTGCAGAGATGGTGTTTGTTCTGGATGTGTACTTGGAAAACATCATTAGGATAATTTTGAAAAACATGCCTTTTGGCATGCCTCAGCCCCTTGACAGCTTGTGCATAGTGATTTATGTGGTCCACTTACAATTGTTTCATTCTCTGGCTACAAGTATTTCTTAACTTTCATTGATGATTTCTCCAAACGCACTTGGGTATACTTATTAAAACTCAATAGTGAAGTATTTAACATGTTCTTGGCCTTTAAGGCCTTTGTTAAGAAAAAATGCCGACATCAAATTCTTAAGCTAAGATCTGATAATGGCGGAGAATATGTTAACAAAAAATTCATCAACTTTTGCACTGAGAATGGACTTCAAATGCAACATACTATTCCATATACTCTACAACAAAACGATGTAGCTAAAAGGAAGAATCACACCTTAAAGGAAATGGCTAATTGTATGCTTCAATCTAAAGGACTTAGTCTTAATTTTTGGGTAGAAGCAATTAACTGTGCAAATTACATAGTAAATTGTACTCCTACTAAGGTTTTAAATAGTATCAGTCCAGAAGAAGCATGGAGCTCAATTAAACTGGCTGTAAGTCACTTTCATGTTTTGGGAAATGAAGCATGGGCCCATATTCCTGATGAGAAACATAAAGCCTTAGAAACTAAGAGTGAAAAATGTATTTTTGTTGGATATTCTAAAATTATCAAGGGATATAGACTTCTTTCACCTAAATCCAAAAATGTTATCATTAGAAGAGATGTAAAGTTTGTTGAAAATATATCGGCCTACGAGCCTAGTTCGGTGGATGTGCCACCTCTCTCTATCCATTCTACTTCTGAAAATATTTCTTCTTCAGATGATGACAGGGAGGATGAAAATCCTCCCCCACCTTCTCGGGATCCTCCTTCAGCTCCTCAACTTCAAAAATGGGTCTGCGCTACTCGGGCTACAGCAGGTGCTCTTGGAGGTGATCCTACAGATCAGCGTCGCACATGTTCTTAGATTGATAGAGCCTCTTCTTTATTGGCTCAAGCTTCAACAAATTATAATCCTAACACCTTTGCTGAAGCTTTAGGTAGTCCAGATTGGGACACAACTATGAATGAAGAATATCATTCATTATTGGAAAATGATACATGGGATCTTGTTCCACTTCAAAAGAGAAGAAAACTTGTTAGATGTAAATGGGTTTACAAAACCAAGTTTGGACCAGATGGAAAAGTTGATAAAAATAAAGCTCATCTTGTTTCTATGGGATTTTCACAAGGTGAAGGAATTGACTATAGTGAAACCTTCTCCCCTGTTTCCAAAATGAACTCTATCCACCTTGTTCTTTCCTTTGCTGCCTCTTTCAAATGGGAAGTCCATCAAATGGATGTTAAATCTGCCTTCTTGCATGGGGACTTGCATGAAGAAATATATATGGAACAAGCTCTTAGCTTTATATAGAAAGACTCCAACCTTATATGTTGGCTTAAGAAATCCCTTTACGGTCTCAAGAAAGCCCCTCAGGCTTGGGATGCCAAAATGGATAGCTTTCTTTTAGATACTGGATTTTCTAGGTGTCATTCTGATAATACTGTCTACACCAAGAAAGTGGGTAAGTCTCTTATCATTATTTTTCTTTATGTTGATGATATTATCCTTATTGGTAGTGATCCCAAACTTATAAACCATGTGAAGCCCAACCTTAAAAAGAAGTTTGAAATGACAGAATTAGGGCATTTGCATTATTTTCTTGGTCTTCAAGTCTTGCAATCCAAGGAAGGTATTTCCCTTTCCCAGTCCAAGTATTCCTGTGATCTTCTATGCCACTTTCACATGGAAGACTGTAAAACATCACCTTCCCCCTTTCAGTCTGGAGCCAAACTTTCAGTTACTTGTACTTCCCTTGAAGTTGATGTTACCTTATATCGTTAGCTTGTAGGAAAACTTTTGTATCTGACCCATACCCGTCCTGACCTTTCCTTTGTTGTTGGCCTTATTGCTTGATTTATGCAAAGCCCACATGAAAGTCATTGGAAAGAAGCTAAAAGAATACTTCATTATGATCGAGGTACAGTTCAGTTTGGGATTCATTACAGTGTAGAAGCATCTCCATTATTGGTTGGTTTCACTGATTCCAATTAGGCTGGTGACCTTGATGATCAGAAGTATACTACAAGTTATATCTTCACCCTTAGTTATGGACCTATTACATGGGCTTGCAAGAAAAAAAAAACGCCATTTCTCTTTCTTCAGCAGAATCAGAGTCTCGTGGTGTTGTAGAAGCTAGTAAGAAAGCCCCATGGCTTCGCCAAATCCTGTCAGAGTTTGGCTTTCAATAGCAACATCCGACTACACTTTGGTGTGATAATCAAAGTGTCATTCAACTATGCAAATATCCATTCCAACATCAACGCAACAACTACACATGCACTTCATTAGAAAGCTCATTCATGACCATGTTCTTGAAGTGAAATATTGTTCAATAGATGATCAAGTTGCAGACATCTTTACAAAGGCTCTCACAGAGGTGAAGTTTATTAAACTTCAATTTATGGTTGGAGTTCAGGAAGTTGTCACTAAATGGGGATAGGCTCTAATGCCTCCTTCCTTCTCCTATTGTGTCATATTTGTACATCCTTCAATCCTATCCCAAGTTATTCTTAAGGGGGGATGTTAGGATATTCCGACACATAGGAAATAGTTAAGTATAACTTGGTCTAGTGTAGAGTTAGGTAAAGTGTGTTTCTTTACTGTGTAATTTTGTAACTTACAATATGGCGGTCACGATATGTTCTAGACATGAAGTGATCAGATGGTTCATTCTCTCCTCGGTATTACTGACACTTGATCCGTGGCTTGACACCTGATTGGTCCAAGATCTCTATTTAAAGAGCATGGAGGGTCATTTGTAGGGTGACCATTCATGAGAGAAACTTATGTAAATTTTCTTTATTTTATTAATAAATTGCCTGACGTGGCCGTGTTGACTCAGGCCGTGGACTGTTTCCCTCTTTGAGGGTTTTAACCACGTCAAGAATACTGGGGTATTGATCTGTGATCTATTTCTGAGTGGTGTCCTTCGGTGTTCTATCTGAGGAACTTACCCTGTAAATTCCTACAGAACTCTGGAAACTATCATACTATGGGCATACAAGAGGTACTGATTAAAAAAAACCTAGACATTACGAATAACAGAAAGAAAAGAAAGAAATTTATAATAAACTGATTTATCCCCAAAATAAGCATGTATGCCTTGATTATTAGAAACAAAGTACATAAAAGATAGAGCCATCAAATGCTACCTTTAACAAAATATATGTATATTGATATTTTAGCAAATTTACAACATTGTTCGTGCAATTTTAAATACACAAAGCAAAAAGAAAACAATTCTACCAATTTCTTAAATTAGATCAATAGGAAAGTTGCACTATAAATTTAGACCATAGGTAAAGGTTGAAACCCCTGAGAAAACCCTCTTGAAGGGATAAACATTCAACCCCAATAGTCATTATCTTTTCTTAGCAGAATATTTTCAATTAAATCATACAGAGGATCGCCATGGACAGAGTGGTCAGAGTCCCTGGTCCTTAAAAGAAAAAACACAATGAAGTCTGGAAAAAATTCAAAAACCATAAGGGTTGCCCAGTAATGGGAGAAGCCCTTAAAAACAAGAGAAATAGAAGCTTAATGGGATCCCTTCCTCAAGATTTTAGATATGTTGAAACTTGGAGGATAGCAAGTGAAATTCGTCGTTAGGGGAAGCATAAGAAGATTGAACATAAGCTCTAGCATAGCAGGGTTGCATTTGCATAGATTTACTATATCATTTTCCTTCGGAGATGGACTCCTGTCTAGGAAGTGAGGTGTTCAAAATTTAGGGCCAATATATACACTCAAGTATAAAAAAATACAGTAACCCCTTTCTAGACCATAACCCCTATAGGGGAAAAACCAACGACCCACCCCTTAGAAAACCCTCTGGAAGGGATAAACATTCAACCCCAATAGTAATTATCTTTTCTTATGAGAATGTTTTCAATTAAATAATATAGAAGATCACCATGTCTAGAGTGGTCAGAGTCCCTGGTCCTTAGAAAAAGAAAACACAATAAAGTCTAGAAAAAATTCGAAAACCCTAAGGGTTGCCGAGTAATGGGAGAAGCCCTAAAAAAAGAGAAACAAAAGCTTAATGGGATCCCTTCCTCAGGATTTTAGATAAGTTGAAACATGGAGGATAACAACCGAAATTCATTATTAGGGGAAGCATAAGGAGATTGAATAGAAGCTCTAGTGTATGATATATATTCCCCATTATAAATTAAAAAACAACACTAAAACTCATTATAAACAATTTGTTTATAATGAGAATGCCAAGAAGAGGTGTATGAAATAAGTAATACAATAGTATTCGATTAAAAGAAAATTAAGAAGGCACTATTTTAAGACATTTCAAGGGTATATAGCCTTACCGAGAATACAACAATTTCTTTTTAAATTCATTGCTATGCCTAGTCATGAGAAAATTCGGTTGTTTGTTGGAAGGCAAATACTTTGTCGAGAATATAGGAAGCCAAATGGAATATGGGATCAATTTATGTTATTCATATCTCTATTTGTGGTGACATGAGATTCTGAAAAGCCAACTTGCCTCTCATTAGTTTGGCTTTAATGATAACAATAATACTCATAAGTGGCCTTTTGATGTTTTGCGATTCAAGAATCATGCAACTTTAACTATCTTCTCTTTTATCAATAAAAGATGGTGTGGTTTTTTTCCTCTTGAAAAAGTGGCCTTTTGATGTTTGAACTTTGGAGGGACCATATTTTAATATAAAATTATAAAACTATCTTCATCATCCTTGACCTGGTCACACCCAATCGGTATAAACATCTAAGTAGCAATGCACGAATCTGCATGTCTTTTGCCCTAAATCTCATATTGTACAGGTGCTATTTGCTCTACCATGTCACAAAATCGCAAAATAATTCATATGATGACATTTCAAAAATATATTTCTTGCGAAAGTTGTTGAAAGGTATTTACTAAGGTTGAACATAATGTTGGCGATGAAAAATTGAAGGCCAATGAGTTCCTCAGCGATTGGCCTTTCCATCATTCATATTAAAATTAGGTTTGAAGAATATATATATATATATATATGAATGATGCAGTTTATTTTGTTGTTAATAATATGGATGGATTAAAATCAGTTAAAATAAAGTCTAACAAATAATTTTATTTAAGACCTAACGTGATGCATAATATATTATATTAAAGCATATTATTATTACATATTTATTTGTTTTACTAGCTAATATACACTTAAAATGTTAATTGTTACACAAATACTTCATATTTATCTATTTATATGGATTTCCACATTGAATTTTATATTAGTATTTTACAATGTTCTAATTACATGACATTAACTTTAGAGTTAATTTTACTTATGGATAACAATATTTTATAATAATATTAATTAAAATAATAGTTCAACTCTTCTACATTTTGTTCAACAAAAATTTATTAAAATCACAAATTTAATACTAGGAAGTTTAGGGGATCCATTTTTAAAAATCCTAAAATACATTTTAATTAATAAATCATAACAAACTTATAGAGAATTATATCCCACATTCCCAAAATAAAAACCAAAACATAAAAAGTGAAGCAAACTCATATTATTTCAACTTTTTATTCAAGATATGGTAGTGAAAGTCATACTCTTTTTCTCTTGCTTTGCAATATTAATAATCTATTTTTCCAACTACATTTGTTACGGGGGTTCTTTATAATTCTATTTACCTTTTATTGCATATTTTTTATTTTAATGTATTCTATGTATCTTATATATTAGTTGTACTATATAATAGGTAAATAATGATATCTAAGCAAATTGGAAGGTGATTTATTAGTTAAAATATATTTCCCAATATCATTGATCTGGATTTAAACAGGAACGCAACAAATTACAGAGATAACCATAAACACAGAGATGCAGCGGAAATAATACTTCATTTCATTAATGTAAAACACTGAAATATGCTTACAAAAAGAGTTGGAAATAAACTAGCTAGGGCAATGGTAGCTTATCTTTGAGAAGAGATGTGGCAGCTACATGCCTCTCAACTTTGTTACAATGAGGCTCGAAGGCCTATTTATTGTTGAGAAACAATGGAAAACCCTTAACATTCCAAAACCTAACCCTAGAAGATGAAACGCCAAACTGTGGGCCCTGTTTGGGTAAATTTGTAAATCAACTTCTCGAGGTTGTAACTTTGGCATACGATCTCTGTTTGATGTGCACAACATCTCGTTAGAAAGATCTATCCGAAAAACGTCGTTTAGAGCCTCAAAACGGCTCTGGAAGTTCAGGACTTGAAAAACTGCTAAAAATAGTAAACTGGGCTACAATTAAGGACACTGAAAAGCTAAAAGAAACAATGGCGGGGGTCCAAGTGAATTTCGCAGATGGCCACCAATATTGACCTGGATCAATCATAATATGTATTTTTGAATTTGTTTATATTATGTTATTGTTAATGTTATCTATGTATAAAAATCAATGGATCAAATCAATTTCCTTAATATTATTTCTTTAATTAGTGCGCATGTTATTTTACATTATATTATATTTGAAATAGTTTCACCTATTATTTTGGGTTATATAATTGCTAAAATCTTTGAATTTATTAGATTTCTCAATCTTTTTCCATTATATCATCCCTAAAATCAATTTACCTTATTATTTTGTATTATATGATTGTTAAAATTAATATAATTACATCACTTCTCCAAGTCAATTCACCATATTATTGTTTCAAGTTGTATCATAAGATCTATAAAATTATATGATTAGTTTTTAATCTATTTTTAATAAATTTAAAAAATAATAAATTTATAAATAAATAAATAATGTATTAATAATATTAACAATAAATTCATAAATTAAATAACAAATTAATAAATATTAAATTCATAAATTACTTAAAAAACAATTAATTTGTAAATATATAAATATATAAATATTATATATTTAATTAACATTAAAATATATTCACAACATTTAAATATTATATATTTAATTAACATTAAAATATATTCACAACATTTATAATTATTTTGATATCATAGAAAATAAATTTATTTACTTATTTATTTAATTTTTTGATATCTATTGGAATCGGCAACGACGGCATGAGGTTGAATCCCATCGGCTGCCACTATAACCGGTAGGAGGAACCGCCCAGCCCGCAAGAACGGCCCTCAGGTTAAGACGAGACTTGAACCCGTGACCTGCACAATGGCACGAACAACTTAATAGACCGTCCACTGACCACGAGACCAAACCCCTGCGGGCAGAAAATAACAAAATATTAATCTTTAAGCAAATTTACAATATTGTTCATGCAAGTTTAAATACGCAAAGCAAAAAGAAAAAAATTCTACCAATTTTTTAAATTAAAACAACAAGAAAGTTGCAATGTAAATTTACACCATAAGTAAGGATTGAGAGCCGTGAGAAAACACCATACGTAATGGTTGAGACCCCTCAGAAAACACTTTGGAGGGGATAAACATACAACCCCAACAATCATTATCTTTTATTAGTAAAGATTTTCAGTTAAATCATATAGAGGACCGTCGTGGCCAAAGTGGTTGTCCCTGGCCTTTAAAAAGAACACCATGAAATCTGGAAAAAATTTGAAAACCCTAAGGGTTGCTCAATGACAAGAAAAACCCTCACAAACAAGAGAAACATAAGCTTAATGAGATCGCTTTCGCTTTCTCAGGATTTTAGATATGTTGAACCCCGGAGCACAACATTTACCACTATTTTAATATCTTAAAAAAGAGAGTAAAAAATCAAAATTTTTTTTTTTTTATATAAATTTGTAAATAAATACTATTTTTTTCAATAAATGTATAAAAAATAACAATAAATATATTAATAAATGAAAAAAATCAAAGATATCAATAAATTTATAAATAAATATAATAATAAAATCTTTGTAAATACTTAATTATAAATAAATAAAAAATAAATAAATTTAATTTTAATAAATTTACTAATAAAAAAATAAATAAAATTAAAATATCAATAAAAAATTAAATAAATCTTAGATTATATTAAATATTAAATTAATGTAAAATATGGAATAATTTTTTAAATTTCGAGTAATATTAAATGAATTGGTAAATTAAATTAAAGTATTAATAAAAAAATAATAATTAAATAAATATTTGGGTTTATAATATCAATATCTTGGTTTTATTTATCTAAGGGTTCATATTCCTAGGGTATAATATTATTCATAGTGTTTATAATATTTATCTTAGGATTTATTAGTCCTTTGAGTTTATAATATTTATTCTACGCTTTATTAGTCCCTTGGGTTTATAATATCGATCTTTTGGCTTTATTAATCTAGGCGTTCATAATATTAATCTTATGTTTATAGTACTAATCTAAGGGTTTATAATATTCATATAAGGGTTCATATTCCTAGGGTATGATATTAATCATATGCTTTACAATATTAATCTAGGGTTTATTAGTCCTTTGAGTTTATAATATTTTCATAGGGTATATTAGTCTCTGGGTTCATTACTCCACTAGGTTTATAATATCAATATGTTGGTTTTATTGATCTAAGTGTTCATATTCCTAATGTATAATATTAATCATAGGGTTTACAATATTAACCCTAGGGTTTATTAGTCGTTTTGGTTTATAATATTAATCTTAGGGTTTGTTAATCCTTTGGGTTTATAATATTAAACTTCGGGTTTATTATTCCGTTGGTTTTATTAGTATTTTGGGTTTATAATATTAATCGTAACGTTTATTAGTCCCTTACTCCTCTGGGTTTATAATATCAGTTTGTTGGGTTTATTAATATAAGGGTTCGTATTCCTATAATGCAATATTATTCATAAGATTTATAATATAAATCCTTAGGTTTAATTAACCATGGTCCAACGTCACATTATGACAAAGATTGTTTCAATATGAAAATCAATCATCCTCAACCATGGTCCAAACTCGCGTTGTGACAAAGATTTTCTCAATATGAAAATGAACCATGGTCAACCACAATCATCCATATTTATTTTAGGGTTTATAATATTTATCTTATGGTTTATATACCTTGGGTTTAATATTGTTGCCTTGGGTTTATAATACTTTGGGATTTTAGAATTAATCCCTTGGGTTTAATATTGTTGCCTTGAGTTTATAATACTTTGGGATTTTAGAATTAATCCCTTAGGGTTATAATATCAATCCCTTGGGCTTATTAATTTAAGGGTTCATATTCCTAAGGTATAATATTATTCATAGGGTTTATAACATTAATCCTAGAATTTAATATAAATCCCTTGGGTTTATAATATTTATCCCTTGGGTTTAATATAATTCCCTTGGATTTATAATCACTTGGGTTTTTAGTATTAATCCCTTGGGTTTATAATACTAATCCCTTGGGGTTATTAATCTAAGGGTTCATATTCCTAAGGTATAATAATATTCATAGGGTTTATAATTTTAATCTTTAGGTTTAATATAAATCCCTTAGGTTCATGGTTCAACCATTGTGCAACGTCACATTGTTACAAATATTTTCTCAATATGAAAATCAACCATGGTCTAACATTGTGACAAAGATTGTATCCATATGAAAAACAACTATGGTGGACGATGGTTGACCATGGTCAACCATGGTCCAATGTCGCATTGTGATAAGGAATGTCTCAATATGAAAATTAGCTATGGTAAACCATGGTCAACCATGATTATTTTAGGGTTTCCAATATTTATGTTAGGCTTTGTATACTTTGGGTTTAATATTATTCCCTTGGGTTTATAATCCCTTGGGTTTTTAGTATTAATCCCTTTAGTTTATATTCCCTTGCATTTATAATATCAATCCCCTAGGTTTATTAATCTAAGGGTTCATATTGCTAGGGTATAATACTATTCATAGGGTTTATAATATTAATCTTTGGGTTTAATATAAATCCCTTGTGTTTAATATTTTTATTATAATAGTTATTTTTGATATTGTTATTATTTTTATTATTATATATTTATCAATATGAATAATAATATTATGATTAATATTAGATCTATACCATTAACACCTATTGGCGTTTTTCAACCACATTTACTAATGTGTTTGTGCATCTCATGGATATACGCCTATTGGTGTATATCAATCACATTTATTAATGTGGTTGTGCTAGTGGTAGAACCATACACTACTACACCAAGGGCACTTTTAAGACATTTTTTTAAGACAAAAGAAATCTTGTCTTAAAAAGTCACTTTTTATTTTAGTTATTTTACATTAAAATTTAATATCAATTGAATTGTCTTAAATATAAAATTTAAGACAAAAACAATTTGAGGCAAAAATATTTTAAGAAAAAACTTTAGATTTAAGACAAAAAAAGCTTAGGAAAAAAATATTTTAAGACAAAACTTTAAATTTAAGACAAAATCAGTTTGAGAAAAAAATATTTTAAGACAAAACTTCATATTTAAGACAAAAATAGTTTAAGGCAAAAATATTTTAAGACAAAACTTTATATTTAAGACAAAAACAGTTTGAGACAAAAATATTTTAAGACAACTTTATATTTAAGACAAAAACAGTTTGAGACAAAAATATTTTAAGACAAAAATTTATATTTAAGACAAAAACAGTTTAAAGCAAAATTATTTTAAGACAAAACTTTATATTTAAGACAAAAATAGTTTGAGACAAAAAAAATTAAGGAAAAAAATTATATTTAAGACAATGACCACTTAAGATGAAACCCGTTTACGACAATTATTAATTAAGACAAAAACATATCAATTTAAGAAAATATTATCTAACAACTACAAGATTGACTTTGACAATGTGCCCTAATTCCACTAGCTTGCAGGCTACTACAGCCTCGTGGCTATACTGAGGCTACTAGTTCACTTACCATTCACGTTATCTTATATAAAGACAATGATTTGTTGGGCTCTTCGTTTTGTGGGGGTAGCCGAATCTGAAGAATGCGACAACTTTTCTTGGCAAGATTTCCCAAACATTAATTACTCTTATGTTCCTTTGATCTCTACTGATACGATTCAAGATAACTTGTATGTTGTTGCATTCGGCACTACTACACGGAGGGGGATTCTAAGACAATTTCTTAAGGAAAAATAAATCTTGTCTTAAAATTTAATTTTGTCTTAAAATTTTCAATACGAGGCGCTAGTAAAAAAGGTAAAGGTAAAATATTAGGGGTTTGTCTTTATGTTGTTGATGGGTTCTTCAAGAAGCAGAGCGATGGAGGCTGACAACAACTAATGGGATTTAGGGCGATGGAGGCCGACAACAAAGGTGTGCTTCGTGAGAGGAGTGATGGAGGAAATTTCATTGAATGTGGATAGGCAGTAACATAGTTGGAGTAATTTTTAAGGTCTCCATCGATTGTGTTTTAATATGTGTTTTTTGACTGTTTCATTTATTTTTAATGCTACTTCTATCCATTGGTTACTATTAACAACACATTGTTGTGCTGAAACTCCTGAATGCCATCGAAAACATGGATTAGATTCACCTGAAGGATTGTTAAAAAATGCAAGAAATTCTTAATTTGATTTTGCCTCGATTAAACTGAGAAAATTTGAATATCCACATCAATAGACTACTTGGATGCAATTAGCTTGTATGGCATGGCTTGTGTCACCCAGTTTACTCAGTAAATTCTATTTGGAGGAGTTAGAGTTCAATTAAGCATGTGTGATTGCTAATTTGTAGCAATAAAAGTTAGTTATCTCAAGTTGTTTTCAGTTGAACTAGTTCTAACTATTGGAGGAACTAATGGAAGGTCAGTTATGTAGTGGGACTTTAGTCAAACTCAATGATCATCTAGTTAATTGACCAATCAACCCAAAATAACTGGTGCATGGAAAGAATTCAAGCTCCCTAGTTGTGGTGGAGATTCCAAGGCAATGTAACATTTTATTTCTTCAGAATATTTTTCATGCCATTAGAGCTGATTATATTTCATAGTTTCCTTGTGATACCCATTAATTCAACTTCCTTTCCTTCCCCAAAAAATATCAAGAAACGTTCTTGAAAATTAAAAGCTATTGTTCCCAAAGATTGTAACCATTGGACTCCCAGTATGACATCAACAACACCCATTGGAATGGAAAGCATTGGACTATTCAATACATATTCCCAATGGTTAGCTTGATATTATGGAACTTTCGAGAGAAATTTATAGTTCCTCCATTTGCAACCATCACTTGCACTTGGGTACTAGATATAGGAAGCAATTCAATTCTTTGGCTATCTTACAATGAATAAAATTATGAGTACTACCTAAATCAATCAACAGTATTACCTTTTTCTTCTTGATATATCCTTTTATATCGAGAGCTTGAGGAGTGGTAATTCCTATCAATGCATGGCAAGATATGGTCAGCTTCATTTATTCTTTCTCTGGGGTTGGTTCTTGGTGTATATCCTCCTCTTTTGATTTTTCTTGTTCCTTTTCTTCCTCCTCTTCATAATCTATGTAGAATAATTTCTTCTCAACACACTTATGACCTTTTGTGTATTTTCTATCACAACTGTAACAAATCCCTTTTGCTCTTTTTTATTCCAATTTTTGTTGCATCAACCTTGTATTTTATGGAAGGATAGGAGAAAAAACACTTCCATCTTTATAGTTTTGAGTGGTAGACTTCCTTGTGGCCATAATTTTTCTTTAAACTTTTCTTTCCACCCTAAATTCCTTCTCTAATGAATCAGGTTCCCAAAGGTGAACCTCATGTTGGATGTTGTCCTTCAAAGTCCCTATGAATACATCAATCCTATGCCCCTATGGAATATTAGTTACCCTAATACTCAACTTTTTGAAGTCCTCAATGTTCTCTTCCATTGAACCTTTTTGTTTGAGATTTATCAAGTGGATAAAGAAGGTGTTGCTCTTTGTATCCTCATAATGTGCTATCATTTCCTCCATAAAAATTGATGAAATGACAAGTGGTTTATTTGATAAAATCCATCGATACCATACAAATTGATTGGGCTCTAAATATAAAGATGCAATGCGTACCTTTTGTGTGTGTTGAACATCATTTAAATAAAAATATTTCTCCATGTATACTATCCATGTTACTAGATCCTTGCTATCAAAATTCATCATATTTATATTTGGATTGTGGTGGTTCTTAAACCCCACATTGGAGTCTCTAAAATCATAATTCATAGTCCTTTTGTGTTCATCATGATTTTCATGGATTACCTTGTCACCATTAGGAAGTCTTTCTTGCAACAAATTTGTCAAACCTTCCTTCAAATGTTCCATGTCTTCTTTCAAACAATCCATCTTAGCTTCCATGCCATCCTTCAAACCTTCCATGTCTACTTTTAAACCATCCATGTCATATTTGGCTTCTCTTTGTGTGAGTGAAATTTGTTGTACTTGGTCCCATAATATTGATATATCGTGTTGCAGTTCTTCCTCTTCATCCATCATAGTAGAGATTTTTTAGGGCTTAATGGGTGTAGAATTCTTTTATTTTGGAGAAATTTTAGAAACAAATACTTATATATATGCTTTTATATGCCCTTTGAATCACTTCAAACTGATTTTTCAAATAAATTTTATGACAAAATTTAAAAAATACGCACATTTTTCTTACTTTTTTGTAGCTCGATATTGCAATTGTTGTATCTCTGTAATTTCGTATTTCCAAATTTTCTCGTGTGGTAGCCCTGTGAATCTTATTTCCAATGCCACAAGTTAAACCAATATTGGATTCTTCAATATAGAGTTATGCCAGATCTCCCACAATGGCCTAATTATGGACTGGTTTAGCGGAGCGAAGTTGTACAGGATGCCACGTGTCACTATTTAATCATTTGGCCCTGAAATTTCTATAGAAAAAATTATAGTCATGCAATTTCAACCATGTTTTACATGGTTCAAATCCGATGCTTGAAACAAACATTATGATGATTTTCCCTAAGTCACCTATTTGAGATGGAATTCTAGAGCTTGAGAAAACCCTAACTTACCCAGATCATATATCAGAAAATATATCGAATGAAGATTTGAAATTTGTACATGAATTTCATTAAGATTTCGACTCCACTTGGTTGAAATTTTAGCTTCTAAAGCCTCGTAGAAAAAAATTATATCAAAAATTCTAATATGACTTGTTTGAAGAAGTGAAAACCTAGAATCCAAAGCTCTAATACCAAATTTTATGCAACCAACTCACAGAAAATAGAGATCAACAACTTAAAATTATCCTCTTTGAGGGGGAAACCTCCTTTACATTACATAAATGAAAAATTCTTGGATGATTCAAATGATAAAACTTGCTTGGTATATATAGGAGTCTAAGGGGTCACAATATAATCAAAGACTACATAACAATAATAATGTAATGGAACATCAATAACAATAGTGGGATTCTATGGGGATCTACTAATAAAAATAATGGTAATATACTAGTATTATAGGGACCTAACAAACCCACAACACCATGGATATATAGGAAATGGAAAGGAAAGACTAAAACTACCATCAATTCAGGAAATCCTCCATGCCAATGATAGAACATAACCAGATAATCACATGCATTTACCATGCATCCATAAATCAACAAGGAAATCACACATGAAACATGTTACCTGTAAAGCAATCTAGTTGTAGCTATTGATCCACCTGTTCCATTTCACTTTCCTACTTACCTTTTCCTTCTTTCTCCAATCCAAGTATGCCAAAGTGCTCCAAGAATGCTCCCAAAATTTCTCTGAGTGTGCAAGAGTGTGAGATAATACAAGAGAGCTCCAATATAAAACTAGGAAAAGGTTTTGTACTAATCCCCAGAAGCCTTTTTATCATCAGGGCCTCTATTTTCTTCATTTTCCTTCAATTTTCCTCACATGCAAATATGTGACCTTTCATTCCCTTTTCTCCTATTTTTCTTTATTTCATAAATAAAATGCCAATTAATGCATCTTTTCCTTTGCCAATTCCTTTTCCAATTTCCATAGTCATAAATTAATCACAAGTGATACCCATTGCTATGTTTTTCCCAACATTTATCTTGGAATACATGTCCCATGACCTTGGTCTTATTTTATTTACATAGAAAATCGACCACTAGTTGTTACCTGTGATGACACGAACTAAGTACTTTGATGTTCTCGAGTCAAGTTATTCTCCTAAGTACTCACCCACTCCACCTCCTTCCAATGGACCTCTCACATTAGATAAGCCCTTGGAACTTGTTTACCGCCTACCTAAGGGTGTAATTGTTGAGTCAAATTATAGCCTTATAATTTGATTCACATAAATCATCAACCTAGGCAGGTAATCTTGTGAGATGCATGAAAAATATATGCAGGCTTAACACTGTAAGTGCTGATTTATCTAACTTAGCCAATCACACAAAACCAATGACTCTTTCCTGCATCAATCACTTAGCAGCAAAGGCTATAGAGTGGATCAAACTTCCCTCTACAACTCTTAACATTGTTGATGATGATTAGGAAAAAAATAAAGAAAACAACTTACAACAAACTGAAAAATTCAATCAACATTAGAAATCAAGTCCTCATTAACTAAATTCCACACATGAACATGAAACTAGTTCATTTAATCCATGGATGTTGATATATTAGAAAGAGTGCATTAGATGTAAAAATAAATTGTTGCTACATAACAAAAATAAAATACATAAATATTAAACTATGGGAGTTGTGAGCAAAGGGGGCCCTCCCTTACTCACAACCCCTTCAAATTAGAAGAGCTTGCTCACAGAAGTAGACAGAACATATAATATTATATTAATTGGAAAAAGATATAGTTGAGTACAATATGATACACAGCCTTAGCTGAAACCAACCCAATAATCTAACAACCCCCTATCATAAAAACTAGGACATTATTTATACATTTACAAAAGACCATAGATGGCTCAAGGTAAAGGAGGATACTAATCTAAGCCATCGACTATCAAAACTATTTAAAAATATAGATTTTAGCCATACTAGGTCTAATCCATGATTGAAAGCATGGATTAGACAAAATTCGTTACATGGATGTAGCTTTCCTCCAAATGGCCAACGAGAGAAGGTTTCTGAATCTAGGTGGTGTTGTTGGCAGATATGAAATGACAAATAGGAAAGAAACCGTATATGATATATTCCCCACAAAAGCCATGTTCTTGTCTGACTTAGATATTCGTGGAACATGGATAACCGCTAATGTTGTTGCAGGAAATCTGGGCGATTACAGGAAATCAACGACTGTAGGAATTTCAGAGTGTTTGTAGGAAATAGGATCACACAACTGTCTGCAGGAATTATGGGCCTATTTCTAAATCAAAGAAAATCTTCACAAGAACTCGAGATTAGCTGGCATGATAATTAAATAAATAACAACTAGCTAAGGAATAATGAAAGTAATCTAAAAGACACGTTTTAGTGTTAATTTGCATACCTTTAGCCTACGATACCCTTTTGGAAAAAAAATAAATACTATAACCAAAATAGGCATAATAGGGGTTAAAGATAGTTCAAAATGGGAGAGCTAAAGTATGGAAAAGGGTGTCAAAATCAGGCAAAACCAAGCCCCAACATCTCCCCCACACCTAGCTCCTTGCATGCCCCTATGCAAGCAAAACTGTTGCGTCTTCCCCAAAAATAAAAAGGAAATCATTCCTTATCCTGAGCTACAGCTACTACAGCCAACTGATCTGCTACTTCTGCCAACTGGTCCAACTGGTTACCACTAGATTCTACAGGAATTTGACCCTTGTATAATTTGTTCTTCTTTTTCAGATGGTTGATCCTAGCCTACTTCTTTTTCATAATTTGGGCCACTTTCTGGACCCACTCTTCATGTTCTTTTTGTATATATAGGTTGTTCTCCTTCAAGGTCTCATTTTCCTTTCTCAATTCTCTCTCTGAAATGGTGAGCTCGGTGATGATTTCTTCCAATTCTTGTAGATACCATCACTTCTAAGGGGTCACTTCCCCTTCCTGATGTCCTTGGAGAGATGGAGGGGACCCAAGGTCCTCCTCTGCTTGCTATTCTCCTTCTGTGTTATTCCAGCTTTCATGCAGTGGGGAGTCTTGAAAGGACATCGCATCTTCACTGATAAGCTCAGCTGAGTCAATCTTCTCTTTACCTTTGGGTGGGTCATGGTGTTTCTGCTTCTTCTTATCTAGTGTCCTGGGCAATACTTCTACATCTGCAATATCTTTTATAGCCAACTGAACAACGTGGCTTCTGGTAAATCTTTTTGCAAAAGTGGAACTGCCATTTTTCGACTTAGGCTATTTGCCCACAATTTCCACTCTCACCACCACTTCCTCATATCCTTTTGCTTCCTTCGTCTGTAGCCTGAGCGTCTGAGGCTTCTTCTTCTTCTTTTGTTTTTCTACAAGCTTCTTCTCAGTGGGCTTCGGAGAGTCGAGGTCATCCCTTCTTTCCTTCTTTACCAGTGGCCTCTGAGTCTATGATTTCTTCTTCACATTTTCCACTGATTTTTATTCTGTAGACTCTGAAGGTTTAGAGTTTTTCTCTTCCTCTTTTTATTTTATTTGTAGCCCACGTCTTCATGGCTTTTTCCTCAGTTTATTTTCCAGTTCTTCCTCCATGGAATCCGAGGAATCTGAATACTCATTTTCTACAAAGTAGTTTTCGCCTAGGAACTCCACCAAGATGATTTTCACCAGCCCATGGTGATAGATGTTCTCCTTTAAATTGGCCCCCCTCTCCTTAGTAGCTGTCGACATCTTCATCAGCGACATCCTCAAGTAATAGGGTAGGTTTAATGTCTTGTCATGAAAATGGGCGAGGAGCCAAATATGAAACAAGAATGCAAGCCCGAAGTGACCTTCACACGTTATGTATTTCTGTAGGAAAAACAATAAGCTTTTGTACTTACTTTTCAAGAAATCCTGTGAAATTCCCCTACTCCAGTCGGGGTCACATGGTGTTTATGGAGGAAGGATGCACACAAGCCTTTTTAGAAATGATGGTTCTTAAACCAACATTCTCCCAACTGTGAAATCTCGTACACTTGTGCTACCAAACCCTCAGTCAACCTGAATTGAAAATCCCCAACCTGAGCCTTATCACCATTTAGGTTCAGGGCGAAAGATTTTGTCACTTTTGAGTTGTGGCCGGTGAATCAATAGAAAAATGGTAGCCACCTATATTTTTCCAATCTCGCTTTACTATGAGGGTCGGCCTCTAGGAACTCAAGCCCTTATGGCTCAAAGCAGACGGGGGCTCATATTTTCAACATGGTGAAAGACTGAGAGACAAGGCATATGAACTTCTTTGGAAATATCAAGTTTAAGCTTTGTAACAGACTCACGTGACAAGGGAGGGCTTATTATAAAAAGTTATTGCAAAGCACGAGATTTTCAAGAGATAGTTCGGGATCTTGATTATCATCATGATCCGACCTGCAGGAAGATATGGGGAGTACATCTACTAGTCGTGTCAGAATCATGAAAATCAGAAGAGGAGTTGGAGTCATAATGCACCAAATTATGGCCATGTTTTGCTGCAAGGGTGACCAAAGCTGACAAATCATACAAATGTTAAAAATTAAAGCATTAATTACCCTTTACGTCAAGTGTCTCATTGCCAACTGTACTTTACCTTTCATACCTTCCAATGGTCTAGTACGTCGCATGATGTGTGCATGTCCTTCAGATGATAAACCACCTAATAGTTAAATCAGATAAATGACTTCATAATTCATGACCTCAACTAGAAACTAAAATTTGTCAGTACTTCTTAAATACATTTAAATTAATTCTCTATCTATGTTTTTTGTTTTTCAAAAAACTAGGGTTCGCTGTAGGAAATGGAACCCAGACTACTGAGTCTTCTAGAAAATTGAACTGTGACTTTTAGAACTTCTACAGGAAATCAAACCATGACTTGTGGAACTTTTTTAGGAAATTGGACCATGACTTCTGGATCTTCTACAAGAAATTGAACCATCAATGAACAATTATCCCTCGTTTGTGTACAGTTCACTGCACATGAATAAAGGTGCTAATGTTGAATGTGAAATGATCTCATTGGAATACCAACCATTGAGGTCAACTGTTAACTGATGCGAAGCCCATCACCTTTAATGAGAGCGAGGACCGAGGTACCTTGATGCACCCTATAAGGTGTGAATTAATGTGCTAATGTCGAACCTCCCTATAGGATCCAATAGTCAAGGAGCCATAGTGATTCCCCATTGTTGTTGGAGAGATAGCCTATCATTATGGAATACAAGCTTCAAGGCATCATAAGACTTTGATTTTGCACCTAGATAACTTGCTGATGTCTATGGCCCAAGATTGTTGGAAGGAGGGCCTTAAGAAATCCCACATCACTCCAACACGAGCAATCTAGATTTAACTGAAAACAAAATTTATTGAGAGAACCTACTGACCTGTAATTTTAATGAGCCTAGGGCAGTCTATGCTCACGAGATTTCATTTTTAGAGAGTCTAAAATACCTGGAAAAGAAGACTCCAAAGGGGCTCCTTTTCCGTAATTAGTCCATTGGGCCCGGAAAAAGGAATAAAGCTATACCTAATAGACATTTATGTCATGTTTTACCAAGCATGAGGAGGAACAAAGTGAGCTCATTGTGTCAGCAAGAAATCAATAAGAGATAGTGGAAGGAATGGCCCCTTCTCTCACAATCTCCAGCTCTCTTTTCTTCACAATTTCTTCCACAAATTCCTCCTTGGATTGGGGTTTTTGATATAATGAGTCTGTGCCCATTCACCAAGAAGGTAACATTCCCATAATCAATGGTTTTAACCCAAAGATATCCATTATCAAAACCTTTCTCAATTTCATAGGGGCCCAACAAATGTGTGTTAAATTTCCCTTTAAAGTTCTTAATTTTGAATCATACAACAATTACCAGTCTCCCTCTTTGAACTGCTTCTTTTTAATGTATCTGTCATGCTGTTTAGCCCATTATTGCTAAATAAAGTCAGTATGTTGAAAAGCATCCTACCTAATGTCATCTAACTCATTGAGCTGTAGGATTCTTTGCTACTGAGCTTCATCAAGGTCTATACCCAAATCTACTTCCATTTTAAAGGTTTTGATATGAAATTCAATGGGCAATAAAACTTGCTTTCCATACACCAATTCATATGGAGAAAAGCCAGTGGTATTTTTCCATGTGATCCTGTAGGCCCACAATGCTTTAGGAAGTCAGTCAGACCAATCCTTCTTATGTAATTACACTGTTTTGGTAAGGATTGTCTCCAACACCGTATTTGTTGATTCCACCTTCCCATTGTCTTGTGGATGATAAGGGGTGGACTTCCGATGAGTAATCTGATATTTTTGCACAATTCCCTGCATAAGCTTTGACACAAACTGAGTACCCTGATCAGTGACTATTTCCCTAGGTACCCCAAATCTTACAAAAATATCAGGGAAAAGAAAATCTACCATTGTTTTCTTTATTTCTCTAGGTAGTTCTCTTGCCTCTACCCACTTCGTAACATAATCAGTACAAACTAAAATATACTTCTTACCTTTGGACATAGGGTTAATGGGACCTACAAAATCAAGAGCCCACCTCTCAAAAGGTTGTTTGAGAACTTGACGCTACAAAGGCATCTCGTATGATTATATAGGCCACCCCATTCTGTGGCAATTGTCACACTTCCGGACATACTCCCTTTCATATTTGAAAATACTTGGCCAATAGTAACTTGAGCAAAGGATCTTGTAAGCTGTTCTCTTGTCCGAAAAATTTCCTCCACATGGTTCATCGTGACAGGCTCTCAAAATGTCATAGATCTCATCTTCCCAGACACACCTGTGGATAATCAAATCAGGTCCAGTGAAAAAACGATCTCCCCTAATCCAAGAGTAATCAACACTTCTTCTAATAATTCTCTTTTTTTGAATAGATGAAAAGTAAGGAGGCAACTTTCCTGTAGCAAGATAATTGGCCATCTCTACAAACCAAGGTGTTTTAATAGAAATAGCAAACAAATTTTCATCAGGAAAACTATCATTAACAAGAACATCCTCACCTGCATGGTTGAGTCTAGATAGTAAATCAGCTACTTGATTTTCATTTCCAGGCCTATCCAATACCGTGATGTCAAATTATTGCAACAACAAAAGACACCTAGTAATCCTACCATTAGTAACTAGTTTATTCATGCGATATCGAATGACAGAGGGATCGGTATGTAAAAAAACTTCATAGCCCATGATGTAATGTCTCAACTTATTAATAGCATAAATCATAGCAAGGAATTCTTTTTCAGTTACCGTGTAATTCAGTTCTGCAAGAGTTAAGTTTTTACTAACATAATAAATAGCATGGGTTACAGGATCATCCTTTTGTCCCAATACTGTTCCTATAGCTGAATCATAGGCATTAGTGGAAATATGAAAAGGAAATTTCCAATCTGGGCCTCTCAAGAGTAGTGATGAAGAAATTTTTTCCGTGAGTGTATCAAATGAATTTTGACACTCATCATCCCAATGAAATTCAACTTCTTTAGTCATAAATTTAAATAATGGAGAGGCCACCTTTGTAAAATTTTCAACAACCCTTCTATAGTATGTTGCATTTACAAGGAAACTTTGGACTCCCTTGTGATTGGTTGGTGGGGGTAGCTTTGCAATGACTTCAATCTTCGCTGGATCAACTTTAATTCCTGTAGCAAAAACATGATGACGCAAAACAATACCTTCATTCATAATCATAAAACATTTTTCATTACTTAATGAGAGATTAGTTTCTCTACATCTCTGCAAAAAATTCTCAAGATTATGTAAATCTTCCTCAAAAGTATCACCCATGACTGTAAATTCATCCATATAAACCTCTACACAATCATGCAAAAGATCAGAGAAAATACCAAGGACCGCCTACTGGAATGTGGCTGGTGTGTTGCATAGACCAAATGTTAGTACACTATATGCATAGGTGCCCCAGGGACATGTGAATGTAGTCTTTTCCTTCTCTTCTGGAGCTATCCTTATTTTATTGTAGCTGTTGAACCCATCTAGGAAGGAAAAATGTTTTTTTCCTGCTAAAGTGTCAAGCATTTGGTCTATAAAAGGCAAGGGAAAGTGATCTTTTGAGGTAGCCTTGTTTAGCTCCCTATAATCCACACACACTCACAATTTTCCATTCTTCTTGGGGACAATAACCAATGGAGATACCCACTCGCTATCCGAGATAGGATAGATGAACCCCGCATTTAACAATTTTTGCAATTCATCTTTCACAATTTCCCTCAAAGCGGGGTTCATCCTCCTTTGTGGCTGTCTCATGGGCCTGACTTTCTCTTATATATAAATATGATGAATGCATGTGTCTAGGTGAATGCCTTTCATATCCGTGTATTCCCAAGCAAAATCATCTGAAAAGTTTTTCAATGCTTGAATTAACTATTTTTCATATTCAGGGGTTAGGGAAAAATTAATATTCAAAGGTTTTTTAGGAAAAATTTTGACCACCTTACTCCCCCATTCAGTCATGGAATATGAAGGAAATGCAGATAATAAGGTTGAATGTGGTTCGGATGCTGTACTATACTCATGAAAATCCTACATATTAGTAATGAAATCTAAATTATGACTAGACTACCCTTCTTCTTGCTACAAAAAATTAGGATTAGAAATACAACAATGTATCAATTTTTCTTTTGGATTTTATTTAAGGCTCATGGCTTGGGCGATTGTCAAAACTGGCCAGGCACATTCTAAGCCATGCTCTTCTTCTTCTGTTGTAGATCTGATCCAAAAATATAAGATAATAGCAATAACCCAATAATAACAAGATCAAAATAGATAGAAATGATTCTCTTTATTGATCTCAAAACCCTTAAGGTAGGGCAACACCATACATTCACTCCTTAAGGAAGGAGAACACTCCACAAGCCATATGTCTGTTCATACAATAATACTTCTCTTCATATCTCTCCATGTGGAGTCTCTAGCCTTTATATAGGCCTCATACATACAATACCATGCATCATTACCATGGTTCCCTCATACCATCACTAATACCATGGGCCCATTACATTATTATTAACTATTTGTGGTCCCTTACATGACATGGGTTAACCACCTTATTTATTACTATGGCCCATCCCATTATTACATTATTACCTTGGGTACCTCCCTTGGTACCCGATATTATCCCCCCTAGGTACATAACATTCCACCCCCCTAAACATGTTTCGTCCCCGAAACATGGGAAGAACATAAATAATAAGATCTACTCAAGAGAGTAGTCCACTGATACCATGCACGTGCATCTAGCCATCCAAGAGAAAGGTGAACCCTCGATCTCGTTGGTGCCTCGCTCGCTTGAGATGGAAGTTGACTGCGGTAGCTCTTCTGTGTGGAAGTGTAGTAGGTGGATCTTTGTTCCTCTCGATCTGTCCTGCGGGGTTTGTTGTCCATGTGGCTAATTGGTTGCCATCTTGATTGTTGTCTTGCTGGGTGATGTGGGTGATGATATGTTGAAGTTTTAACCCACGATGGCTTTTTCTTTACTTCACCTTGCTGTGGTGCCTCTTGTGGTGTCTTCTTTTTCAATATGACTTCAACCATTGAATCGTCCTCAGATATATCAGGACCTGTAACCTTTTCTGCTTCAGCCTCTGTTTGTGTTTGATTGTCGACCATCAACTGCTCATCATCTGATATGTCAGTCCCTGTAACATCTTGTGCGTCAACCTCCGTGGACTCTACCTGTTTATGGATGGAAATATCCTGTAATGTAATTTTCTTCTTTTTATACCATAGCTTCAAGAATTTCTTTTGCACATTAATATTGATAGTACCCACAGATTCCATCCAAGGATATCCCAAAACAACATCGATATTATCCATCTCTGAAGCATAAAAATCACCATGAAACACATACTTATCCATAGAAAGCTTCAAATCCTTATAGATTTGAACATCCTTATCATCATCCTGTGTATGTGAAATTTGTTTTGCTGGGACTTGCAATTTTTTTGCCAAATTGACATTTATGAGATTTTGCTTGCAACTCGGATTTATAGACACAATGATTTTCTCCTTCTGAATCAATCCATGAACCTGCAATAATGAGATACCAGCAGAAAATAACCCTTTAGGTTCCTTGGTTTCCTTCTTTCCTGTAAAAATAAAATCTTTGCTAGGCTGTGTGTCTGTCTGTGTGAGCTTATCCACAAGATTAGCTTTTCGGTCAAAGCGATCCATAAGAGCTTTAGTGAATTTGTCCCAAGTCAAGGGCCAACGATAGCGACGTTGATGCCCTTTCCACCATTGCAATCTTTCATTGTCCAAGTACATTGTTCCCAAATTCAGCTGAGTCTCATCATTCATGATGTAATTCAATCTAAAACATTTCTCCATTTGTGCTAGCCATTTGGCTGGATGAGAGCCATCAAATGGATATAAGTCATTTAAATTCAGATCTCGGTCTGCCATCACAAAAATTGGCGAAAATTTGAAATGGTCACAGTTTCGTCAATATTGCTCAGAATCCTTATTATGAACTGTTTTCAGAAATGGAACAATCATTCTGCATCTTCCCATGTGATAGAAATCCTGATCCAGACACTAGAATTCTAGATCTGCACTGCAACTCTCCCGCCGTAACCCAAAATTTATACAAAAAGAGCTGATTTTAAATCAGCGATATCTCCCTCATCCGGACTCTGATTCGACTGATTTTTTTTTTTTGAATTTAGTTGTTTTTTCACAAATATTCCAGATTTACAATTATATCTTGTAGATCTGGCACCAGGACTTCTAGATCTGTGCCGCAAACTCGCTGTCCTGAAAATTGTCTGCAACCCCACTGATTTTTTAAATCAGCGATATCTCCTTCATCCGGACTCCGATTCGACCGATTTTTTTTTTGAAATCGGGTGTTTTTTCCCAAAGAATACAGATCTGCAATTAGATTCTGTAGATCTAGCACCAAAACGTATAGATCTGATCTGCAAAGTCGCCGCCCCCGAAACCCTGCAAAAAAAAAAAAAAAAAATCTCCACTTTTGTGCCCAAGAAAGTGCTCTGATACCACTTGTTGTAGATCTGATCCAAAAATATAAGATAATAGAAATAACCCAATAATAACAAGATCAAAATAGATAGAAATGATTCTCTTTATTGATCTCAAAACCCTTAAGGTAGAGCAACACCATACATTCACTCCTTAAGGAAGGAGAACACTCCACAAGCCATATGCCTGTTCATACAATAATACTTCTCTTCATATCTCTCCATGTGGAGTCTCTAGCCTTTATATAGGCCTCATACATACAATACCATGCATCATTACCATGGTTCCCTCATACCATCACTAATACCATGGGCCCATTACATTATTATTAACTACTTGTGGTCCCTTACATGACATGGGTTAACCACCTTATTTATTACTATGGCCCATCCCATTATTACATTATTACCTTGGGTACCTCCCTTGGTACCCCATATTATCCCCCCTAGGTACATAACATCTTCAACCCAATGTGTATTTTCTAATCTTAATAGACGTTGAGCAGGGGGATACAAATTAATGTGCTTTATTTTAGTCCCATGAGTGATGATCATGTTTTCGGACCTACACCCTATATAAGAATCTGCTGTGGCTAACCATGGTCTCCCCAAGATCAAAGGATGCTCTCCTAAGTTAGTTTTAGGTTGAAGAACATAAAAATCTACAGGGTACCTCTTGGAATCTAATGAGATGACAATATCTTCTAGTAACTCCTCTGGCTTTACCTTAGACCTATCTACTAATTCTAACATGGTAGGAGTAGGAAATAATTCAAAGGTTCCTATTCTAGACAAGGTCTCCATAGTCATCACATTAATGGTAGCACCCAAATCAATTAAAGTGTTTTTTATAGGTTGTCCATTGATAAAGGTGGTAACCACAAGGATTCCAGGGTTTGCATATTTTTTAGTAATAAATCCAGTAGACATTAAACTTGCAAGCTTTCCACCTACTCAAATTATAGAGAGTTCTCTCTTTTGTCTTCCTGGTCTCTTGGTACATAGCTCCCTTACTGTTTTAGCATAGATCGGGATATCTTTAATTGCTTGTAGCAATGGGATCTTAATGCATATATTTCTCAATTCAGACACAAGATCAAACTCAGGTTGTTTTAGTCTCATTTCCAACCTCTCTGGAAAAGGAGTTTGGATCGTATGGGATGAGGAGGGTTCTTGTGGCCTTGAAGTAGGTTGTTCTTCTGGTTCAGGTGTAGTTTCAACTTCAAGAATTTCTAGAGTATCTTCCTCTACAATCTCTTTAATTCTTCCTGGCTGATTCACCACTTTTCCTGACCTCATTTAGATTTCCTACAACGATAGGAAATTCCTTTAACACAGGAACAGAGATTTCCTGCAGCAATTGTGGTGCAATACAATAGGTAGGAAAAGTGGGATAGGTGACAAATCCAATGTTGTGAGCAGATTGGATGGTTTTATTATTGGGGTTAGACACTAGTTGGGTAGGAAGTTGTGTAGGATGAGGTTGATTTAGTGTGGCAAGAAACTGAAGCTACTGCTGTTGAGGTTGAATCATTTGTGTAGAAATTCCCACTGTAGATCAACAGATTATGCAGTATACTAAAACACAATACAAGATCTAGTTCTACAACACTTTGCAGAAGCTTAATAAATTTGAGCACGATCAATGAGAACACATATAATTGATAAGAATGAGAAGCAATCACACATAACACAGAAGAAATAACCCATGGAAAGCCTCAGCCTAAAACCCCAACTCTGTATTATCATACAAGTGGAAATATAGTCCGGATTACAAAAAGAATCAGCTCACAAGTTATCCTACTCTATTTGCAATCCCTCTGCTACTCATAGATAGTCACAGGTCTATCTCAAACCTTCTCCTCTGTCGTCCAAGCCTCCTATTTCTTTGCGCAATTTTCCTTGGGGTCCAGCGTAACCACTTGTGTGAATTGGCCTCTTCACACACTCACTAACCTCTGATATAACTACGCAATCCTAAAGGAGGTAAATCCTTTTCAAGGGTAATTTTAGGGGCGAATGTTCGCCCTTTGGCGGAATTAAGGGGTTTTAAATTTTTAGTGGGCGAATATTTTGTATCATAGTACATTTTTACAAATCACCTCAAATAGCCCACCTTATTTTAAGGGAGAGGGTAAAAAAGGTAAATTTAGCCCTTGAAATTAGGACTTACAACCTTCCATTCGCCCATTTTCAAGAATAGGTTTTATTGAAGTGAATCCATTCGCCCATTTTCAAGAATAGGTTTTATTTAAGTGAATCCTATGGACCAAATACCATATTTATAAAAGAGGTATGGTAAACTAATAAAAATATAAATAAATGAGAGGTATGGTAAATAAATAAAACATTTTTTATATTTACTCCATAAGTCACCTTATATACATGTAAGGGTGTAAACAAATAAAAATATAAGTAAAGTGGAGGTATGGTAAATAAATAAAATGTCTTTTTATACTTACTCAAAAGGTATGGTAAATAAATAAAAATATAAATAAATTAGACGTATCGTAAATAAATAAAACCTCTTTTTATATTTAGTCCATAACCCTCATTCTATTTATGAAGGCTCAAGAAAGAGGTTTTATTTAAGTGAATCCTATGGGCCAAATACCATATTTGTAAAATAGGTATGGTAAATTAATAAAAAATATAAATAAACGAGAGGTATGTTAAACAAATAAAACATTTTTTTATATTTACTCCATAAGTCACCTTATATTTACGAACACTCAAAAAATGGGTTATATTTAGGTGAAACCTATGGCCAAAATACTATGGGACAAATACCATGGACTAGATTGTTATTAATACCATGCAAAAAACCATTATTAACCCTAATATTAGAATTAATAAAAATAAAAATGGCACATGGTATTGAACCATGGTATTCACCAAAATGGCACATGGTATTAACCCATGGTATTCACCTAGAATGTAGCATATTTAAATGAGGGAATTAAACCAGCATGTAGCCTATGCTAAGATTCACTAGGACTTTAAAAAGTTTTATTATTTAGTGAAAGACTCGCCAAGATCTTACAAGATTTTATAATTGAGTAAAATATTCTAATAAAAATAAAAATGGCACATGGTATTGACCCATGGTATTCACCAAAATGGCACATGGTATTGACCCATGGTATTCACCTGGAATGTAGCCTATTTAAATGGGGGAATTAAACGAGTATGTAGCCTATGCTAAGATTCACTAGGAATTTACAAAGTTTTATTATTTAGTGAAAGACTCGCCAAGATCTTACAAGATTTTATAATTGAGTAAAATATTCGCCATGCTTGGTGAGAGATTCGCCAAAAAATTATATATACATATTATATTATTGATAAAATTGCCTTCCATTTTTCCTATATACCATGGAGATTCGCCCATTTATTATATTTATAAATTTAGGGGGGGTTCTTAAAATTTTCCCTGATCTTTTACATGTATGAGTTTCCTTTATAGGAAAAAATCATCCAACTGGTAGTACATTGTCCCTCCTCTGATGTCAGCTGGATCTTTGTCTGAACTGACATGCATGAGTTATTCATGAGAGAATATTCAGTTATCTGAAGTGCAGCAGTTATGTGCAAGCATGCATTAACTAACTGAACTCACATTAATTTAAACAAACTGTTTAAATCAATCTAACTGGACTTGACTTAGTTAACTGAGCCAACTAATTACAACTAAAATTAGAACTCATCCTTATCTTTTTAACTGCTGGATAAATTCCTCAATTAATAGAGAAACTGTTGCATGTCCTCACATAGACTTCATGTTTGATTTTTCACAACTAATTAACTCATGGTGAATTAATTAATTTATTTTCAAACAGCTGTTAAGTTCAAATTCGAATTTTACTTCGTATTTTAGTCCAGGGAATGACTAAAATTGGAATCCATCCCAAACTACTAAAAATAGCAATTCTATTTTTAGCACTTCCATTTTTCATTCCCTGTTGCTCAATTCAACACTGGTACCCAAACTGCTATTTTTAGCACTTCTATTTCTAGCATTTTTTGTTGCTATTTTCAATAATTTGTTGTTGTGTGGGTTGTGGAGGATAAAATTTTTGATAAGGAAAATTCTAAGTGGTAGGGTAAGAAAAGTTCCCCTACCAAGGCTGTTGTGGAGGCCAAGGCTGCTAGGGCATTAGAATATTCCACATCTAATTTTGATTATAAGGAACTTGAAAAGGCGACTTAGCCATACCTACAACACATTGTTGTCATGGTCTTTGAGGTGCCATTTCATAAATTGCATTAATAACTCCTTGATCTGCTAGATATGCTGCTTTGATTTCAGGAAGTGAAGGGAATTGATCAATGGAGTGCTCTGCTTCATAGATTCAACATACCTCTATGTTATCTGCAGGGCATTCCCTCAATCCATGCTTCTTCCTGCATTTCGAACATAACACAACCAAGTCTTTTTCCATTTCCTCTTGTTTTTCTTGTTTCTTCTTAACCTACAAAACATCCAATTGAGAAGATAATGTGCTAAGAATATCAGTTTTAAAATTTTGAAATAAATTACCCATTTTAGCTCTGGTTACTCCAGCTCTAGCAACTGACTTGACAAGCCTGGAAGCAGTATCTCTTGTTCCTCCTCCAACTTTAGAATTTCCTTCTGAATATCGCCAACATATCTCACGTACTTAATCATAGCCCAACTTTGATATGTCACCTCCTCCCATCAAATTCAAAATATCTAGAGATTCTAGTCTGATTGCTCTGAGAAAAGTTGTTCTCTTTGTATCCTTGCTCAGTTGATTCATTTTGGATCTTTGCAGATTATATTGAAATCTATCCACAAAGTCCTCAAGACTCTCCCCCTCCTTCTGAGTCATGCCAAACATCTCTTCTTTGAGGTCCCTAGTCTTATAATAATCTTGATACTTTCCTAAGAATACGTTTTTCATTTCCTCCCAATTTGTAATGGAGTTTGAAGCCAACCCCATAAACCACTTGAGAGCTGCATCCTTCAATGTTGTAGGAAACAACTTCGGAGTTTTAGCATTGGAATAATTGTCATATCTCCTACATAATACATCGAACTCGAATAGAAAGGCATTAGGATCTTCACTGGGAACCCCACGAAAGTTAGGGAAGGCTGAAGGAGGAATATTCTTCATCTAAGTAGCTCCACCAACCTCCCTGATAGGGAATTCAAATGTGACCAATTCTTCTTCCTTCTCATCATATCCATCTGTGTGACCAATCCCCTCTTCATGAGCCATTCTGGACCAAAAGGAAGTGGGGCCTTTATAAACTACAGATTCTATGGAATCAATGATTTGGAATTCTGGTTCTTGAATAGGATTGCCAAGGAATTACTTTTCAGGCTGACCATTGAGCAAAGATGTTGTTTTCCTTGTGACAGGAGATTCAAAGTGGGCAACAACAAAATATTTTCCTATAGAAGCTACTACTGTAGAAGTAGGAATATGTTTTGGGCTCTTTTTAGGACCATAGACCTCCTGACCAGACTCTTCTTCTCTTGTTTCCTTATATCTTGCAGGCTTCTTTTTCCTTGCCAGTGTATTAGTAAATAAAGTGGTGCTCTCACCACCACAAAAGACATTTGTAGATGTTGGATCCAATCATCTACTATGTAAACAAATTAAAAAGAAACTATTTACCAAACAATCAGGACATGGCTTTGGCGAATTTTTGACCTCCTCCGATGCGTGGGCTTTGCCCTTCGTCTTACCACTTCAACTCCCCCAATCCTGAAAAATTCCAAAGAATGCATGTAATACAAAAACATTTAAGTATTATCTCTTTAGCACCTCCTTGACAATGGTGCCAAAATATTGAGTCAAATTATAGCCTTATAATTTGATTCACATAAATCGTCAACCCAGGGCAGGTAAGCTTGTGAGATGCATGCAAAATATATGCAGGCTTAACACTGTAAGTGTTGATTTATCTAACTTATCCAATCACACAAAACCAATGACTCTTTCCTGCATCAATCACTTAGCAGCAAAGGCTATAGAGTGGATCAAACTTCCCTCTACAACTCTTAATATTGCTGATGATGATTAGGAAAAAATAAAGAAATCAACTTACAACAAACTTAGAAATTCAATCAACATTAGAAATCAAATCCTCATTAACTGAATTCCACACATGAATAGGAAACTAGTTCATTTAATCCAGTGTTGCTGATATATTAGAAAGAGTGCATTAGTTGTAAAAATAAATTGTTGCTACATAACAGAAATAAAATGCATAAATACTAAACTATGGGAGTTGTGAGCAAAGGGGGCCCTCCCTTACTCACAACCCCTTCAAATTAGAATAACTTTCTCACAGAAGTAGACAAAACATATAATATTATATTAATCTAAAAAATATACAGTCGAGTACAATCTAATACACAGTCTTAGCTGAAACAAACCCAACAATCTAACAACCCCCTATCATAAAAACTACGAAAAAATTTATACATTTACAAAATCCCATAGATGGCTCGAAGTAAAGGAGGCTATTAATCTAGGCCATCGGCTAATAGAACTGTACAAAATACCGATTTTAGCCATATTGGGTCTAATCCATGACTGAAAGCATGGATTAGATGAAATTCGTTACATGGTTGTAGCTTTCCTCCAAAAGGCCAACAAGAGAAGGTTTCTAAATGTGGGTGGTGTTGTTGGCAAATTTGAAATGGCCAATAGGAAAGAAACCATATATGATATATTCCCCACAAAACCCATGTTCTCGTTTGACTTAGATATTTGTGGAACATGGATAATCATCGATGTTTTCACAGGAAATCCAGGCGGTTATAGGAAATCTGTGACTACAGGAATTCTATAATGTTTGTAGGAAATAGGATTGCACAGTTATATGCAGGAATTATGGGTCTGTTTCCAAATCAAAACAAATTTGCACAAGAGCTCGAGATTAGTTGGCATGGTAATTAAATAAATGATGAATAGCTAAGGAATACTCAAAATAAGGTAAAAGACGCTTTTTAGTGTCAATTTGTATACCTTCAGCCTACGACACCCTTTTGGTAGAAGTATAAGTATTATAACCAAAATAGGCATAATAGGGGTTAAATATAGTTCAAAATGGGAGAGGTAAATTATGGAAAAGGGTGTCAATATCGGGCAAAACCAAGCCCCAACAATCATTCATAAGACAATAGACAATCCATTTGCTCGGGCTACTCAACCTCTAAAATTTGCATATAAACGACCATTTTTCTGTTGGTGACTAATAGTGGCTAATTTACAGTATCTTATAATGCGACCAAATTTTAGTCGTATTTAGCTTATTAATTGGTTGTCTCAATTTTATCATCTAGTAGTATATTTAGTCATAAATTTGGTCATTGATTTAGTCATTGATTGCCACAATTAATGACCAAATACACAACAAAATATACTACTACATGATCACCCAAGAAGACCAATTAATGACCAATGAAATATGACCAAAATGTTGGTTGCATTATAAGATACTATAAATTAGCTACTAATAGTCATATAAATGCAAATTTTAGTCGTCATTTGAAACCAATTAATGACCAAAGAAATATGACTAAATTTCGGTCGTGTTATAAGATACTGTAAATTAGCTACTAATATTCATATATATGCAAAATTTATTTGTTATTTGTAATAAAAAATTTATCATTTACAGTAGTCATTCATCTTTTTTTGGTAGTTTCATATTCATTATATAAACGACCGATTTAGTAGTTTATATTCACTTCATTTACTTTCATTAATAATTATTATAAATGACTAATTTAGCCGTCATATATTCATTTCTTTTGTGTTCATCATGAATGATCAATATAAACTACGAATTTAGTAGTTTTAGATTGATTTTGTGTTCATTATTAATCAACACAAATTAATTAGTATGATTTTGCGACTAAATTAAAAAAATGTCATACAATGTGCATGTTCGTTTAATATGAAAAAACAAGGTTACATATGTTAATTACAATACTAAATAATATCAAATACAACTATAAATCATTTCAACCACATAAATTATATTATATGAAAAGTCAAATATTACAATGAGTTTCCAACTTAATATTGGTTGGACTGCAATTTACACATGAAATATTGTTTCATCACTTCAAAACATTATCATTCATGTGTTGCCAAGACATTGTAGGTGAATTCACCAACTCTAAAGACTTGACCATCAATTTGTATTTGTGTCTCATGCAGGATATTAGCTTTAAGGGTATCACTAGAATGATTATCTTCTCTCTCTCTTTTGGCATTTGTCACTCTAGTGTTATTGTTCTCCTCTTTCTTCAATTCCTGCTTCTTACCATCAATACTGAGTTTCTCTTCTGCAAATGAAAGAAGATACAATGTAAAGTATAAGACATGAAAGATGATGAACACTAGAATATAAACTAAAATAGACTATAAAGTATTTATATGACATATACCTCAACATTAGCAATGTCAATGCCATTTTTCCCTAGAAAAGAAAGAAACTTGAACAAGTTTTCTTCAATTGGGTGATAGTGGCCACTATGTGGCCAGATGACCTGTATAAACAAAGAAAATAAAAAATCACCATAGAAAAAAAACACCTTAGGAACTTAATATTCAACATTCACGAAAAGCGAAGACACAATCATGCCAACTAAGTTACATGCTAAAAAACACAATCTGTAGATAACATATAGAAATCAAAATAACCTCAAACATTAAACTATCCTCCAGATAATAAAACATAATTGCATGAGAATATTTGGAATAGGGGAATAAGAAATAGCCCATCAAACAATAATAATTTTTCATACAATCCAAAGAGACTTCAAGGAATAAGGTTACCTTGATATTAAAGTGAAATTTCCTTCAAACAAAATGAAACAAGAAACCTATTGGAAAGCCTTCCCTGTGTTCCAAAAAGCATGGAAAATGAAGGTTAAGTTAAATAAGTGCAAGTTCTAGAACACTAACAAAATAGCATATGGACAAAAAGCACCAATATGTACATCGTCTATTAAATAAGTTAATGAGATGCTTGGGTCATCTTCAATATATTTTTCAACAAATGACAATGAATTACTAAAAAATATTTGGGCAGTCATCATTTAGAAAAATATTCTAGCCTATTTGAAGTCAATTTCCTTCTAAGGAATTATGCATTTCAATTGGTACTTTCACTACCTTCCAAGATTTATACATTCAAATTTGTTTTCTTGCAAATAGGGCACAAATTTTTCAGCAATAGCCATTTCTAATGCAATCCAAATGGTGAATATGGCCATAGTCTAGAATACATAGTTCTTCATTGTCCTTGTATTCCTCCTACAAAATCAAGGTAATTATTTATGATAGACTGAACTCCAAATACAAAGATATAATTCCTTCATAGAACATCTCAATTGTAATTAAAACCAACTTGTCAGTCCTTTCAAGTAATGTTGCTAACTATGAAGCATTACAACCACATCCTAAGAAAATATCATATACCTGACATCTACAAAGTTCATCCTCTAGCGGCTTCTTGGAGGTTTCATTTGCACTAGACTCTATGCCAGAGTAATATGCACTTTTATTCAAACACTTAGAAATTGTCTCTTCACTGAACCTTGTACTCACATTACCTATTCGTTCCTCCAAATCCAACAATTCTTGTCATCATGGACAAAATGATTTTGCTAGCTCAGTGTTTTAGGACATAAAAGGAAATCAAAATATGTCAACTAAACCATCTTATTGCGAGGCAGGATAATCCAACTAATATGAAATGGGATCACCTCATAAGTCATGTTATCCACATCTAATTGCATATATTTATGTTGATCACGTGCATCAACAACAACGTAAAATGTTGATTGGTCTAAAATCAAGATATCTTGTAATTAAGAATGGTAAAGATTGCAAGAACATGAGTATAATGTTTTTAGTAGACACAACAATATGTATACTACCTACAGAAAACAAAAAATAGAGATATTGAAAAAAGGCAACTAAGATCTGCAAAATCTTGAGATATTAATTGCTACAAATTTGCAAAAACTTGGAATACAAATACAAAAACTAGTCCTCAAAGGCCAAAGACTCCAACAAGTAAATTAAAGAATTATCCAAAAGTGTTTTTAACGTAATTACATAGAATCTCAAAACATAAAATCTTGGAGGAATCTGGAACATATGTGAAAGGCTTGTATATAAAGTGCCTTAATTTAATTGGCATTTCTCCCTTTTACACCACATATAAAATCATTATAACCAAATGACGAGAGAAATTTTTTTATTTCATTTTCCATTGTTTTCTTTTTAACAAGCCTTCACATGCAAATTGAACATAGCAAACATAGAAATACATGAACATAGACTAAATAATATTTTTTATAGGTTTCCCTACCAACATTTACATGTATAACAACACCCAATGTGCCCTTTATCAGAAAACATGTACATTGTGACACAATGCCATATTAAAATGATCAACACCCCTATATTATAAGGCTTTAATGAAATCATGCATCCAATATATCATGCTTTCCAAATCCTGGTGGGCATGCTCCTCCCTTGAGTGGGGTTTCTCTGATGTGGCTATTAAATATATTGAATATTGTCAATTTAGCCTTCAGTTAGATTGTTGAATGGCCCTGTCAAGTACCAACAAAAACCTAACCTATTCTTCACTTAAGTGTGTGAAGGGGTGTGGGGATTATTTCTAGCTTTGCCATCCATAAAAAGTTCTTTTCTGGAAAAAAAAAAAAAAAAAAAAAAAAAAAAACCCAAAAACTCAGGTAATTTTTTCCTCTGAGGAATAAAATTGAATTACAAAATGAAAAATAGATAATCATGCATATAATGTTTGTCGCAAAATCAAAGAATTTCTACCACACAAACATAAATAAAAATATGAAAACAATAGAATTCAAAAGTTTATTAGACTACAGAGACTAAGTAAAGGCTACAAGATTGAATAATTAACTAGGGACCATGACTTCAGATGGACCAAGTATTCCATATATGGACATTAGTTGTTTCATTGACATCTTTTGTTATTTAACATCTTTTGTTATCTAAAATAATTGCTTTTATAAAACCTATTTCACCTATCCAAATTACCAAACAAATTGCCTAGTACATCAAAAATACAAGAGGAAATGGATATAGAAAGCTAATGAGGATAACCTGAAGCATTAATTTGTGATTAAATCACATTTACTTTGTAACATAAAATTGCTTCAACTATTACAAAATATAATGCTTGTTAAAGAATCACATAACTGCCACCACAAAAACATAAATGAAAAGACCAAAAAAAAAATATGGATGTGTTTGAAAGCTTAATAGACTAGGTACAACATGTGCAGGGGTCTTCACGATTCCAGAGGAAATAAGATAGCCTATTATGCAGCCATAGTCTATCTGTTAGACATTTTGGAGTTTTTTCTGGCCTATTTTCTCGTCTTCTTTGCCCATAATTGGGCAAGGATTTGTTGGAATCACAACTTTGAGTTATGAACTCTCTACAATCCAAGTGCCCGAGGGGTTTTTTAGGGTGTTGAATCCATATATGTAGTCGAAAACCTTGTTTAAACAACACAAATCAAGATTTCACCAACAATTGTTTCACTAGATTTCAGCCAAAAACTCCAAAACATTCAATAGACAACATCTATTATGCATGGGGTCTTCAAAATATTTTTAATAATTTGGTCATAAAAGCAACAATTTACCAATCCAATCAAGAAAAGTAGAGATGAATGACTATCCTTTCCATAATCAAACAACATTCTCTCTCTTTTAGAATGAATGTGATTCTTTCAAGTGAGAAATGAATGAGGAGGTAGATCATTGGGCTATGTTAGCTTTTGAACTTTATCCCTGGAACATTATTAAAAGGCGGGGTGATGGAATTTAGACTAATCCCCTAAATTCAAAATAAAGTGGATATTAATGTGCACAACAATCAATATGAAGTACTCAATGCAAACAAGCCATCCAAACACCTTGGGAATGGTATTTCAAGGAGCTCTGTTCACCAGGCCTTGGAACATTATTTAAAGGTAGGGTGATGGACTTTACACTAATCCCTTAAATTCAAAATAAAGTGGATATTAATGTGCACAACAATCAATATGAAGTATCCAATGCAGACAAGCCAGCCAAACACCTTGGGAATGGCAGATCAAGGAGCTCCATTCAAGGGTTATTTGCAATGGAAAAATTCAGGTTGGGTTATGGATCTATGTTTTCTAGTTTGTGGTCTGTTGGTGTTTCAGTATTCATTGGTTTGTATCACTTACATCTTTGAGTGCTTTCTAGAGGAAACCTCCCTGCTCTCCTTATTCCTTCCCCTCAAACTCCTGTTGTACCCAAAACAGACATGTTCAAAGATGGAAGGTGGAGATTCAAACAAGCTTCAACTCATCAAAAATTTGAGGAATCTCAATGGGAAGTGTTTGTGGCTCAAGGAAACTTCCCCTCTCAGATGTTTGCAACTTCTTCCTTACATTCCAATTCTAGAAACATGGCAAGGCATGTCCTCAAATTCTGGCTTTTTCCTTCAAAAATTTTGTTAGTGGTTTGGCAGTTTACAATTTCTATGATTTCTGGAAGGGCTCAAAGTTTGTTTCAGTCAATCAGCCTATGTCGAGCTATTAATTTTCCCTGTAGCTAGATTTAGTTTGAATGGTCTAGGGCTATAGGGCCCGTTTCCTATTTTAATAGCATCAAGGCCTACTGCTCACACTGGAAAACTCTTGTTCATGACAGGCCCCCAGATACTCTTTTGCACGCAAGCTTACAGAAATCAGGGGTAGAGTTTCTATGGATAACACTGATGTTAAGGAAATCTGGAGAGTCTTACATTGTCACAAAGAGATCAATCAAGCCAATTGCAATACTCTGATGGAAGTTTCCTAAAATTTCTGATTCGAAACATGCATGAACCACACACAATGCCAATGTAATGAGCATAAAATTTCCCCATAAATAGAGATTGCATACAACATAAACTAAATGAAACAGGTTGTGAAGCTTAATTTTCACTCAGCAAATGGAATCTCTCCATGGATTCTAATAATCAAGGAACTGAGAACTCACTCCAAGCTATGCCAAAGGAAGATAGAACATTACATCTTTGCGACCCAAGGGAAATTAAAGGCCTAAGATCCCCTCATTCTGATGAAGGGTGAGGAGAAAAAAGTGTCCATTTATGTCGTCTATGATGTATTTTGGGTAAATATATAACAAAGAAAATAAAATCAGAACAAACAAGATATAAATAACTCAAAAACTAACCTCAAATATCAGATCGTCACCTCTTTGGCTCCATACAAGCTCCAATACACTGCGAATCTATTGCAATGTGAAATGGATCAGTATCATTATATTCTCAAGACAAGCATACCAACACATTCGTCTACAATCTTGTTTAACAATCGTCCTCAAAGGTGAAAGGTTTAGATACCCCACCCTGTGTTATAATTTCTATTAACTAAAAGTTAGTACAATATTGATTATAAATATACATATATTCTATATATCATAGCATAAATATAAATAAAAACAAAAGGGTAGCTTAGTACAAAATTCAAGCCTTTTTTCATGGAAAAAGAAAAATCTACCCCTATCAGCATGGCATTGGCTTCCAACTTGCACACAAGACAAAAGTTGAAGCACCGGAGGAGATGGAAGGTGAACTTTCATCATAGTTGGTTTCTACCACTAGAGAAGGTGGGTAGGACCTATTACAGTCCAAAAAATCTTGTCATAGAACACAGTTATGATTTAAATGTCACAAACTTTGCCAAAACATAGTAGAAAAAACTAGAGGAAGGGGTCCAATTAACATAGAGCACTGGCTAGACTCAAACCACAATAAATCTTGATAGTTTGTACAAGCCTAAAATATGCTCCTGCTCACCAGTCCAACCTTTTTCCATGCCTAAAATATTTTTCACTTTTGCAAATGTTTACAGGATAATATTGAATGTTATGGTTTACTTTAAACATGGGTCATTTATAACACTTGAAAAACTTATTGAGACACTATTTCACTAGAATAACGTCATGAAACTCACCCTTCTTTCTTTGTCATACGATGTGGCAATGAGCCCAATACCTTTTCCATCATTACAAGGTGTTCCAAATTCTCATGGGTTTGAAACAACGTCTTCCCCTACATAATTAACATGGAAATATGATAAATATATTTCTAATTTAAAATTGGTTAAATATCATAAACAAAAAATGTTTATGCTATAATAAATTACAGAGAAAATATCCACAAGTATGCATCCTACACTCCAAATATCATAGGGGTAGCTCCATCCAATTCATGTTAATAATTACAATGAAATTGGATATAGGTTCACTCTAATGGCTCATTTGAACATTGGAAAGCACTTTAATCCACTTAGTTCACTCAATTGGCTAAGCTAATCCTATTTAGTCATATTTCCATGCTTACCCAATATCACTTCAGGAGCTCGATAATGCCTTGTAGAGATCACTGATGTATGATCTTCACCTTCTAAAGTGGTACTTCCAAAATCAATCAACTTTATTGCACTTGATTTTGGCAATCAGTTGCATATTTCTTGTGATGACCTCTCCAAACCCTTTTAAAACAGATAATAATCAGAGTTAAATGCTTGGAATGTATGAGAACATACATTTAAAGACATAGAGAGACTATAGAACAAAGAAAGAATGTATTGAACCAAAGGAACCATAATCAAATAATTATGTTTTGAGAATACAATCAAATCTATTGACTGAAAAAATTTGTTTCTCTTGCCACTTAACTACCTTATATGGAATATTCACAATGTCTAAAGAAACAAAAAGTGTATTTTCTGGCTTTAAATCTGTGTGAATGAGCTTCAAGCCATGCATATCTGCCAATCCAGATTGTTATTAATCTCAAATGAATATCCCTTATAATGGATAGACATTTTATCAGGACCTAATTAGTAATAAATATCATATGTGCAACTCTGAGATGATAATATCATTGATCTACCAATGAAGGTCTCTAATAAGGGAAAATAAGTGTTGTTACACACATGCTACAGACTACAATGGTTGCCTACTAACCTCCTTAACAAGATCAATGGGAAATGGGTGATAGTTATTTTTATGAAGAAAGTCATATAAGCTTGGCCCAAGTTTTTCAAAAACCTATTAAGATCATTTGCATTCATCAACAAACTTAAAACTTCTCTAGAAACAACCTAAATAAGATCTTTCAAAGGCCATTTAAAATGCATAACAATCACTAATGAAAAAAATGAAGTTGTGTTGACAACTCACGATGCACGTGTGACTCCTCTAGTCAAACCAATCACACATTTGCACATAACTATATCAAACAAGCCACACACGTCAACCAACCCATGAGATATTGTAACTTAAGGAGTCTAAAGAAAATAATCGCTCTCAATGCCTATATCTATTAAAAATTTGGGATTGATTAGCTAAATGACATATCACAACATATATTCATTCTTTCATACCATGTACCAGTTCTATCATGCTTGGAAACTTTACACATCACATCAATTTCAACAAGGGTTGAACCAAATTTCATAATTGATATTTGTCTTGACAAATGTTTTTGGAACTTTAGTCTATGTTGGCCCTCCTTCCCTGTGTTGGGACCAATTCAATTTTCCCTACACATTCCACTACCCAGGTTTCTTTTACAAGCAAGGATCTCTATACATAGATCATTTCATCAAGAGCCAAATATAAAATTATAGCCACCTCTGAGATTGAAGAACTACATAAAAAATGCCATTAATATACTAGTCATTGTCTCTAAAAATAAGCTTCATTAAAAAATATTGGTAAGATATAAACCTCGGTCATTATTCTGTTGCATCCATCACCTTCAACAGTAATTTCTTGCAGCAACCCAAATGGTACACCTACCAACCCATTGCCCTGGCATTCCATCAATACTATGCATGATCTAAGATATTATGGGACTTGCAAACTAGTGACTAGTGGCACAGACACATTTGATGATGAAGAGGAATGAATATTCCAAGAAGGATTAAAATGACTACCTATGAAGGCTTGGAAATAGATGATGATAAGCCTTGTTCTTGAGAAGAACCACTACTTCTAGGTTCTTGTGTGAATGAAATATGATGTGATCCCCAAGGCATACTTGGTAGTGGATGTAGCATTGAAGAAGAAATATCCCCAGGTCCATTTATATTTCGGTTCATTGGAACCCAATTTCCAGATTCATGGTTAGTTGTTATGATCTCCAAACTTGCAAGAAACTAGGTATTACTAGCAATACCCATCATCATGTTTCTTGAACTAGCTTCTTCTTGCTGAGAAGATGAATTCTCACTTGCACCAGCATTGGAGCTGGAAGCATTGCCAAGACTAGGCATAGAATAAGTTTCATTCCATCCAACTAAATGCAAACTCCTCTATATATTAGTCGACACATGAAACATATTGGGCTAGCGCAGTTGGGCACTAGTGCTTACACCTGTTGGACCTGTGTCTATAGACTGGTCACCTGAAAACCGTCTCCTAGAATGTGAAGAATTTGGCTGCAAGAAAGGTATATACCTTCCAACATTTCCAGATAGCCATATTTGAGGTAAACATTTTTCATGTTGATGTGGAGGGTTGTGTCTTGCTCGAACAACTCTCTGGGGAGCTTCTGATAGCCCAGCCATAGATAAACCTCTGAAATCTGGACCCACATCACTTGCACTAGCCATGGGTATGACTATTTCTTCTGGAGGCCTAATAGTACGAATTGTTGCATTGGTAGTAGGAATATTTAGGTTGCTACCGATGGTGTGTCATCCAGGAGCTGTAAGGTGAAGGTGGCTATCATCCCACTATCAAGAACATGGGAGGACATCTAAATATGATGGACCTAAAATTCTTTTCACAATATTTATTTTAGAGGATGCTTGTCTACCATCCACAGGATTATTGGCACATCCATTGTTGTTCTCTAGCATACATCCAACCACACTACTACAAGAAAAGGTCACTTGTTCATATTCTGATCTAGGAAATTGAGTTGGGTGAGGACAACAACTTAAATCCATGAATGGTTGCCCTTCATTTGGAACTGTTGTCTGATTGGTGCTGAAGTTATAATTATTACCATCAGAAGTAGTTCCACAGATTCATCTTGAATAGAGATGTAGACGATCATTCATGACCTAGTTGTTGAGGGCATCCACAAACACACTTTCAGAATGAAGGACATGTGAGTCCATCACTTGCCTTTCAAGCCTTGAAGTTGACTACACATTTGAAATTGGATTCCAGCCAATAACCATTTTATCTTCAGAAGTGCATCCTTGATCAGCTGAAATATCAGAATTTGTTACATTTCTAGTGGCCCAACCATTGATGAAAGAACTATGACCACTAGATTGAATTCCTATGTTTCTGAAACTACAACTTACATTTCTCCTTACAGCCTAATAATAAGGAAAAAATGGAGCATCCATGAGATTTGGTCATTCACCAGGATAAATATGTGATTTCATATCCACATTATGTTGGTCAGACATATTTTCCAAATCAAAAGTTTCTGGTATAGGTCACAAGGTGTTCCTTTAGGCTTGCATTATAGCTTCAATCAGTCTCCTAAGCTTATAATCTAAGAAATAGAAATGTACTGCCATGAGTAACAAATTTAATAGAAATTACAGTTTAGAATGTATCAACCACATCAATTATTTGAAAAATACATCACTCTTCAATGCAAGATTGATGGATCATAAGAATACATAAATTTTCTTCTACAGAGTTTGTAATAATAATATCTCAATAGACCTGCCTAAATACTATCATTGAGTCAATATCAGTCAATGCCATCTCTAAATGTTAAACTTTAAAACTATCATAATTTTGTTTGAAATGAAAAGCTTTTAAACTTCACATATACACTACAAGATATTTTCAAAAGAAAACTCCAAACTCGAGAAAGAGAAGAGAGGATTTTCTAATATATTTATATCCTCGAAACACACTGCACGGTTTTATGTATACTAAGAGTTACACAAAAATGGTTCAAGGGTGATATTAATTCTTTAAGAGTGACCAAACATTACTTTGAGTGCTTGGAAAACAATACATATGGTATATAATAACAAAGGTGGCAACCAATAATTCTTAACTATCTTTTAGTTGCATTAGTCTAGGTTTTGAGGATATTTTAGCTCCACGCTCTTTTCCATAAAAGAAGTTTCCTCCCTCTTGCAATGATTCAGATCACATGAAAAAACCATATAAATGAACTTATTAAACCAAAGAGAAAATGGATAATAGAAGACAATTTTTTTTTGTTTTTATCTACTACAGCTATAAACCATCTTGCACACCTATAGAAAACTGATTTATTATTTATCCCCTTAACCAGAGATTGACCTTCATTCCTTTCTATCAGCAGCAAGAAGAGAACCAAGTTGAATAGGGGCTTGAGTTCCAACCACGTTGGAAGACCCATAGATGGAAAGATCAATTCCCTGAGCCTTTTTCTTCTCAATTTGTCCCTTGATCTAGAAATAAGTAATTCTCAAGCCATCCCACCAAAACTAGAAGTAAAAAAATGTGACTTTGTTATCCATCAATGCATAAGGGCCATTGAATTGCATGTAGTTTAACAATATGAAAATATAATACCTATAACCTTACCTTCAAATTCATGGTTGGCACCCAGCCTAGCTTTTCCTTAATTAATGTATATTCATAATTTTGAACACGTACACCCTTTGGACCAAGAATGTGATGTATCAGCAACTTTATATTCTCAAATCTTGACACCATTTCAACCATCTCATTCATGTTGACCATTACATCACTGCCAATATTCACTGGGTCTCTAAAGTCTAATTTAGTCAACTTGTAATATTGACATAAAGATTTGTAAGAAGCAACAACATGAATATGAATAAACAAGTTGAAATAATTAGGTCCAAAACTGAATTTGAAAATCCATTTCAAGATTGGGTACCTTAGTACATCCTCCACACATGCATCAATGAATGTAAAGGATTGTGTTTGCTTGTCGTCCCCCCAACATTTCAAACCTATTAGTAGATGTGATTGTCTTCATACAAAAGGAAACAAGAGACTTAGTTGGTAAACAATTCAAGTGAGTGTTAGGGCCTAAATCTGTCTCAGGCTGAGAAAGGCAGGATCTAGGGTAACATCAAACCATGCTTAACCTGGTAGCTAGCCCTACCAGGTCGGGAGAGGGCTCTCTCCTTGTCAATATCAGCAAAATATGATCAATGAGGCTTGAGATGACTAATGTAAAGACTGATTTTAGGCCAGGTATGTGTTCATAAGGGTTTCATTGAATTTGATGATGTTTTTTTGGCTCAAATGTGAAAGGCAGATTTTGGGTCTGGGGAATGGGCTCAGTTTTGCAAAGGTCTCTATGGGGCGAGGTAGGAAAATGATTGGGTACTTCAAATTGAGTGAGATGGAGAGCTTTTAGATTGGTGAGGTGTTGAAGAGGGCATGAAAGTCTCAAGGATCCTCTTCAAATATCTGAAAACATAAATAACTAAACAAAACCCTAGGTAGAGCACTGCAAATCCATGAATTCTACCTTTATCCTTGCTTCATTTTGTTAAGATGAACGGAGAGAGATAATGGCATACATAAAACACATGTAAAATTTCAATTATAGAAGGAAAAAAAATACCAAATCAAGTTGCCACAAGAATCCCATAAAGTGCTGCAAACCCTGGTCTATTCCTTTGCCAAACTACTCAAATGAGTGTACAATAATGCTCAAAGCATTCACAAAAGTCCAACCTTTTCCAATGACTGAAAAATTACAAGATATAGGCAACCAACAACTTATCCTAGCCTCTAGGGGTCGAGCTCATAAGTTTAGGAGCTGTTCCAAAAAATTCTAAACTGAGAACTAAAAAGTAGGCAGTGGAACAACTTGCCTCTAAAAACTAGGGAACTAATTCATTCAGTTGCAAATTACCTTTTCATGGATGAATCTACCTCTATGAGTGAAAATTTAACCTATTTACATCAAAATCCATCAAGTCACATCAAATTACATCATGGGTTTGACTATTAGAAAGAGAAAAGTCAAACTGTGAAGAAACTAGGCGAAAAAACAGAGTTGTTTGACCAAAATGACAAAATTTCATCCTGTGTGCCGCGCTGATTTCCCTATGCGTAGCGCCTTTTTGCAGCTGATTTTAGAGGCATTCCCGTGCACCAAAGTTTCTCCAAGTGGGCTTGTTGGAAAGGTCTATCTGTCTACTTTCCAGAACAAGTGGGATTTCTGAATTTTGCCTCCATTTGCCCCTCCAAAACGGAGTTCTCCCAACACTGCTTCCTGTGTGTTCAAAAAGGGGCAGAAAGGTCATTTTTGAGGTGTTTTTGACATTTTTGGAAGTTCAAAACCTATCAAAATTTCTTTTCCATGTGAGGGAATTCATATTTTTCCATGAAAAATCCAAAAATGTTGAGTTTTCCTCAAAATGGGGTCTCTAGCAAAAACGCGTGCCAAGTGGCGCGGCGCATCAGGTAAAAAAACCTGTTTTTTAGGCCAAAAATTCAAAATTTGCAAAAAGTTTCCCAAATTTCTTGAAATTTGGGCTGAGTTTCCTTCATTAAGTGCTGTGTTGGGCTAAGGAATCCTCAGCCAAGATCTGGAGTCTATCTTTCTCTTTTTGCTTCCTCGATGCTTTCTTCAACTTGGCCTTCAAAATCCTAATTCTTGCTTTGCACACCTTGTTTCTCGCCAAGTAGTGGTAGGCCATGTGCCTCAACATACTTTTCTCTCAGTTGGCCTTCTTTAGCATCTTTTCCAAGTGCATATTTTCCCTCTCAAGCCAAGATTCACGATTAGCATCAATTTCTTGTTCAAGTGGTGTCAACTTGACCTTCCTCCTCTTGGAAACTTGCCGGCTTTCTCTTATGTTTCGAAGCTCCATGATGGTTTGCTGATCTTCTAGCTATTTGTTTCTCTGCTCCAAATAGTTGATTATCCACTTGGCTCTTTCCAAGTTGAGAGACAAGTGATGAATGTCCTCTTGCTGCTCCTGAATGATCTCTTTAAGCTTTGAGCTTTGTGAGCCCAAATCAGTGTCCTCATCCTGAATGAGGATGAAATCTGCCTCTTGACCTCCTGAAGGTCCATCATCATGCAAGGACTACTTGCCCTTGTCTTGTACCTACTCTGCTGATGGAGGAAACGAGACCCCTTCCACCCTGGGTGGAGATAGTACTCGTTTTACTGCTGCAAACAACCTTCTAGTGCCCTTTTGGTATGTGACAAACACAGGCACACTAGTGGTTTGTGTCTCATGAATCTCCTGTTGATGTGAAGGCCCTCCTGCCTCATGAAAAATTGTTGGGGGTACTTGAGGACCTGTAAAGACCTCTTGTGCAATGAAATTCTCCCATGAGATGTCCAGTAAACCAAGCTGATGCAAGACCACAATTTTTATTAATGCAAAATGATATATGTTGTTATACTGCTACTGAGGAGGTTTCCTTTGCACTAAGGTGGTCATCTTCTCAAGGTTCCGGAAAATGAAATAAGGGAGGTTCATTATCCTTACCCTAGTAAAGTGCATCAACAATCTGATATGATAGGCGTATAGATGAGAAAATCTGCCCTTAAAGCTGAAATATCTAATTATGAGTTTCATCAAGGGAGCATAAGTGTCCTGCAGATACTTGAAAGGAAAAACTCTACTGATATGTCTCTGAAAACCAGCCTTGATGTAAGGCTCATAATGCTCTCTGTCTATCAGCTGCCTCTTATTCCACTGCTCACCTACATTTGGAATGCCGGTTGCTTGAGCAATAGTCTCAGGTGTCAAGGTGAATGTCACACCTGCCAAAGTGACTTGACCATTATGAAGATGGAGCACAAACAATCTAGCTAGCTCATGGTGGTACTTGACTCTCTCCACCATCTCACAAAATTGATAACAAGATTGGTGTTGAAAGCATGTAACAGCAAGAGGATAGGCCAAAAATTTGGCCAGTGAAGTAGGCTCCTCCCAGTTATGTTTTCCACCCTTGTGAGGCCTCCTTGGTGCATGCATTTCTCTAGAAGAATCACTGACTATCTCCTCATCTCTGTCATAGGAAGAATCTGACTCCATGTTTGCCAATGTTTGAGTTTTCTTAGATGAGTATGAAGAGATTTTATGGTGTCTTTAGATTTTTGCTGCTAGAGACATGAATGTATGAGGGACTATGGAGGGAATGTGTATGAGGGGTTTGGGAATGTTACTGACAGGTTTTTGGGGAATAGAAGGGTTTAGGGAATAATATTTAGGCTTTGGGACAACAATTAGGGTTTGGGGATATTTTGACTAGGGTTTGGGATAGTGGGACTAGGGATTTAGGATTAGTAGTTTTAGGGATATGGGGATTAGGGAGTGGGTAAATGAGAATGAAAAGGGAGGGAGAAAATGAAGTGAGGGAGTGAGGGAATGAGGGGATGAAAATGATAGGAGTAGGTTTAGCAGCAAAATAGGCAAAGTGTAAACCCTATGCAATTGTTTTTAACAAGAAATGCAAGGAGGTAGGGTTTCAATTTTTTACCATTAAATCACCATAAACACCAAGATAAATTCATCTATTGGTGATGAGGGCGTATTAACTTACTTGGATAATTGAGGATTTGGCAATTTTGTAAGCTTGGAAGAGACTGTGAGTGAAATCGGCCTTGCAGTCCTGTGCGTCGCGCCACCTCACAGGTGCGCCACGCTACCTCAATGAATCATGCTAGTTATAAAATTACATTGCTAAATGCTTCCCAATGTGCCGCGCCGGATGAGTGCGTCGCGCCCATGCCCCAGTGCGCCGCACCTGGGTTTTCCCTTGTTTTGGCACAAAAATCACTCTCTTGGCTTTTGGAAGACCAACACACTTGCTCTCTTTCTCTTGAGGACACAAATGAACCTTATTGATATGAATACATTTTATATGCATATGGTTTTGATTTTTCACTTACAAAAACCCATTCTTCTAATGTCTGATTTTGACTTGCTTTTAAAACTCTGTTTTTGGGCAGTTTGCTTTATTTTTGCCTTTAATGGACTGAATGCTTTGACTTTTTGTTTCTTTTGTAGGTGGTGAAGTTGCAGAGGATTGGCAAGGTGACCAGGGCTGCCTCTGAAGTTATTACATATGGAAAAAATGAAATTACATCAAATTTGTACATGAAAACATAAAAACTTTGTTTTTCCTCAAAACAGGGTTTTAGGGGAAAATCAATCACTGAGCATGTGATTATTGAAATTATTGCTGCTGAGACTTTATTTGACCTTCTCATGTGCCTGCTGACCATTATTGAGTGTTTTCAAGACCTTATTGATGAAACCCTAGACCTAATGAGACCTAAAACCCTAAAAATGACTTTTGCATATTTAAAGACAAAAAATGACTACAGATGATCTAGATGTATGAAAATGGGCCAGAAGGTAAAGAAGATGAGGGAAAAATTTATAAAATGCCACTACCATCAGATGATCCATGATCCTAATGGAATGCAGATGATAAGATGAGAAACCTGAAATGAAATGCAACAAGATAATTTGATCACTGATGGAGGGATGAAGATATTGACACTAACAGTGAGAATGAGCTATAACAACTTAATCCCGCATAAGACAACTCTTCTAGCTGGGGAACCAATCTGGATCTAACAATTGTAGGACAATAATAAAAGGTTAATAACTAACAAATTAGTTACTATGATAAACCAGGTCCTATGGAATTACATCACTTCTCCAACCTACAGAGGCCACCGATATATCTAGAGTGTACCACTGACAAATCAGAGTGTCCTACTTCAGAGGTGTGCTCTTACAATAACTTTCTAAATATTCAGTTAATTCTAATAGTTTAAAGTAACCTTGAAATCAGTTTGGACTACCATATAGCATCACAGATAAATTCTTCTCATCAAACATCCATCCTCTTCCTAAACACATTTCAGTGATCAGATCTCGCATCCAACCAAAATGTTATGTGAGAATCTGAGATAGCACCGAATAGCATTACTAGAGTTTGAAAGTGACATATGGCTACATACCTTAGCTAGCCAAGCATCAAACTCCTTCAAGCTCACATTGGTCTCCAATTGTTTGAATTCGGGATAAATGCATGCACTAGAAGCATAGAAAAACTTGCAGAGCCACAAATAACTTATGAAGAGATATGCTATGTCGAGTGATCAAACAGGCTGTGATCATGAGAGTAAAATGGTTATGTTTTTTTGCAAATAATTTTATGTTTTGTGGGACTCACGCTGTGATCGTGAGGGTAAAATGGGTTTTTTTTAATGTAAATAATTTTATGTTCTATGGGACTCAAATATTATATGCACGGTTTATAACAAGGGAATTTCAATTTTTAATAATAAAAAGTTAGAGATAGTACTTGTATAAACTAACATAAATCCATTTTAATTTCAAAACTATCAAGCATTAAGAGGGATAAATCCCTTGAAGTGCAAACATTTTCCCAAAGTTTTGTACTCTAGAATAGATTTTCACCTCTAAAAAGTTATCCCTCTTGATACTTGGTTGGGCACTCAATAGAACAGGGTCAAAATGGATCTAGTTTGGCAAAGAAAAATGGAAAACAATGCAATCCAAAGTGCAGAAACAAAACAAGGTCTCACCTTTTAACACCATTGATTCACGCAGCTTCAAGCATGTTGAAGATGATCATGGTGTTGTTGTACATAATAATAGAGTGATTAGACTGAATGAATCCCATACCACCCATGTCTTCAGCCAAGTTGAAAACATGGCCAACTCCTTTGGTAACAACCAAGAAATTGTCCATAACTCTTAGATCCACAAGATGGAATTCATTACAGAACATATCCTCAGTCATGTGCTCATTCTTCTTCCAATCAGAGGCAATAATGTAGTGCCCTTCAGATTTCAATCTCGGGGCAATACGAAAGGAAATGAACCCACCAACTCTAGTGATCGAAATTCTCAATTTTTCGCTTGGCCAGTATATACCTCTGTCTAGATTCTCATACTTGTATTCCCCATAGGTCACTCCACCAGCCCCAATGCTTCCCATTGTACTAAGTGAAAGGAGGATATATAACAAGTCTGCAATAACACAACCAGAGTAAGATATCATTCCATGTTTAAAATCCTCGAAAATAAATGGCAACCAAGAAAAAAACCATATTAGCAATGACCATGAAAGCACTTAGATTCATAACCCACAATGAAAAAGTAGATGAGACATACTGAAATTAAATGGAATTCTTGGCCTAAAATGGAGAAAAAGAACTCCATACCATGACCCAAGAAGAAGCTATGGTTCAAACCCTAATAGATTTTGGAGAAATCCATGTTTGGTAAAAGCAAAATTGTAAATAATCAAACCCATCATCCAATGGGCATGAACTGATAGAAGTCAAATAAACTTGTTCCAAAAATGAAGGAAAAAATGATCAAATCCTGGTAGAATTCATAAAATCCAGAGAAAAAAAAAACAAGTTCATGGTTCCATGGAGAGCAACACCCTAAACCTCATAGGCATAACAACTCTTGTTGCCTAACATATTCATGACCTTGGGGGAATGAGAAGCTTTCCCCTTGGACTCCATTTGTACATCATATGCTTGAATCCTTAGGGAATATTGGAGGTATAAAATATTTTATTGTGAGGTTGATAGTAATGTTTTCATCTATAGATTTCTATTGTAGGAAACCCTTGTATTCTTGATGTGAAGGCCTTGTTTCATTTGGATAATGTAATGTGACGATTTAGTGCCTCAATTTCCTAGTTTGAGTTTTGTGGGAAAATTTGGAAGTTGAACATGGGGTAGTCAGTGCTTCTTAGATACATGGGTTAGCTTTTTGAACTGTTTCTGTAATTTCATATAATTCACATAAAATTATTGGAGGGTTTACATGATAGACTAGATTTAGCCAAAATTCACCACTTTCTAGTAAGTGTTTTTACTGCTGCAACTTGTAATTAAAGAAGATGCATCTAAAGATGTTTGTTTTTTTGTAAACCATCAATGGTAGCTTCAAACTCTAGTTCCTCAGGTTTTCCATTTCATCTTCCAAAACTTGAAAGGATTGGGAGAATAATTTCAATGCAAATAATTTAAAACAACAAAGAAATAAACCACCACATTATGATCAATATAAAGAAAACTAGAGGACCAGAAAACTCCAAGGACTTACAATTTCCAAGAAATATGTGAAATCATGAAAGTAATTTTTTGTGAGTTCAACAGTGCATATTCAAAGAATATGCCCTGTTTGCAAGGGTGAAAAACTAGATTAACTATATGTGCTTGATGCACACTCTAATGTAAAGAGGTTTCAAAATTAAAATACATTTTTATATATACAATCATTTTATAGCAGTATGTCAGCATCCATAAACTATAAACTTTATTATGTTTTGAAACTTTCCATTTAATACTACATCAATCTCACACTTGATTTGATTTCCTTACTTCCTTTAAGGGGATAATGATTAAAAAATCACATCATTATATTAAGTTGTTGGCTCTACATCCATTGAGACCAATTTTGGTCTATCAACCTTTAAGGAAAAATATGAAAAAAAGGTAAGGAATTACTTATTTTGTTTTAGAACCATATTTCTATGCTCGAAAATATTAAAGATAAGATTTCCTAGATATCTATAGTTTTGATGATCTAAAAGGTTAGGAAGGTCAGTATTGTAGGGCATATTTTGAAATTGACATCTAATGTGGGTATATACTATGTCCTTCATACAAATTCGAAACAAAGAATTTGTACCAACCTTGGGCATCCTAGTATTGCCACTTGTATACATAATAACTGTAATGTCAACAACTACCAACAAATCTACATCAACAGGTTTCTCCCAACCCAAATGCTCAACCCTGGACATAGATAACACTGTCCAGCTACTGCTCCCTCTAGATAGAGATGGCTCAGATGTAATGCCCTCATCTTCCATGTAAATAACACACTTTACAATATCCAATTGTGTGCTTATATAAATCAACTTTCTTAACTGCTTGTGATCATAAATCATTGTTTTCACTTCTGTCTGTCATGATGGAGGACAATCCTAGATTAGAAAACAGAAATGCAGATAAACAATTGAAAGAGAACTTATAAAAAAAATCATTATTTTGCAACATACATTTAACAAAGAAACAACACTTGTTGGCATTTCTATCATTCATTCCATCATGCACCAATTCTGACTTAGAAGTAACTAGTAAATACCAAACATGAACTATTAGAAGAAAAATAAATACTTGGATGAAAAGGAAGATAAAATATTAATTCAAGTCTATAAAATGCAAAGATTCTAAAGCATACAGTAGCCACAACATTCGTTATAATTATTCTCAAATTGAGTAAAAATAGATGACATTAAATGAATTTTTTTCTAACAGTGAGGCCATGAAAGAATGCTAAGTTCCAACCTAGGAGGAGATTCCATTTTGTCATTGTGTTGTTATCACGGTGTCTTTTCTAGGAGATACATCATTTTTCCATGGCACAATATCTGTTGAAGCACACACCCGCCCATTGGCACACATGTTCATATTTATTTAATCAATCGATGATTATTTGGAGGTTAATCTATGGTTTTATTATAACATTAACCTTTGTGCACACATGCTAAAGTTGATTTAACTATTTATTTGTTAAATTAATTCATTGGATTACCTTTGATATTATTGGCTTCAACACCCTACTTTCTCAGTAGTTGTTCATAGTTGGAGGGGTTATTTGGCATTTATTTGAATTTTTATTATTGAGCACTCTCAATTGGGAAAAAAATTCCAAGCATTACTTGATCATTTTATTGTTGGGGCAGTTCACAAATCCTCTTAGGGTGCACTCTCTCTTGTGCACATGGTTTGGGGAAATCAATTGATGGTATTGGAAACAACACAGTTTTGACATGGACAATAATGAGTTTTAACCACCTTGACACTTCTACCTAGGGCACACTTCACGGGAAGATATTTTATTACTTGTTGGGAGGTTGAGGTAGTTACATGGCATAACTCTCTAGGGTGCACCTCACCTAGGTTCTCTCTCATCTTATTGCATGGATATTTCAGCTACACTTGTAATATTTTGACATTCACTGGAGAGCTCCCTCACCTCTTTGACCTAACACATATATTATTTTATTCAAGGTGGTTATGGAGGACATTATTGAGAGGAATGTGGCACATTGGAGAGATACATGTGGAACATTGCATGATTTTAGTTCATCTTACTATATTTGAGCATATTCTTCTAAGATACAATTGTGGAAATGCTGGAGATATATATTTTATTATTTCATTGGAGTTTTAGCATGGTCAAGACTCAAAACCCTAACTTTCCCTTATCACCTTGGATTTGTCTTGTTGGAGATATTCCACTTGCTATTTTGGGGTTTGACTACTACATCTCTTGTGGAGCACTCCATCTACTTGGCACCTTGCTCATTCATACATGGAGTTGGTTGACTTGGAATTCACACGTGGATTGGTTACATGCATTTCCTAGACCACTTGCTTTTTGGAGGTTGAAACTGTCCTAGGAGAAATATTTTATTGTTTTATCTCTCATGCACCTTGGAGGGCGCACTTTGTAAGCTTTCCTAGATGTACCTTTGTACACATCCCCCTAGGTTGAACATTATTTTAATATATTTTGCATGCATCCATTTTTGAGTGGTGAATTCTATGTGGACATTTTGCATGTTGACTTGATCATCATGCCTAATTTTAGTTGCACACCCTCTCTTGGAGAGCTCCATTGTATTATTCTTCCTATTTTTGGAAGAGAGTGAGTTCTCTTCAAGAGGCTTGTGTCCACATATTGTGATATGGTTAACCATGGACTAAAGAAAGATATCACTACTACATTTTTATGATATTTGTTTGATTTGTGCATCATGTGCTTGAAGCCTTAGGGAATATTGGAGGTATAAAATATTCTATTATGAGGTTGATAGTAATGTTTGTTGATTTTTGTGTAGTTTGGAGGAAAACCGCCACAAGAGTCACTTGTGGGCTTGGAACCCAAGCTTGGAGTTTTGCACCAATCGTGTTTGGGGCATTTCCATGGAGCACTTTGGACATGTGATGGCATGATATGATAGAGAGCGGAAAGGAGAATCCAACACTTTGAGAATTGTCGAATTCCGAGTTGTCCTTAGTGAGATATGAATTTTTGAAGTTAATTGTTGGGTTGACACCATAAGAGTCAAGGTTGGCTTAAGCTTAGTAAGCCTTCTTGACAGCTGGACAACCCTTAGATGACGTTTTGGAGGAGCCCTCTTATGTGTATAAATAAGAGGTGAGGAGGAGGCATTTGAGCATCCATTTGTGCAACACACACAAGAAGAAAAGAGCTCAGTGGAGGAGAGGATTTTTTGTTCTAGGGTCGTAGCAAGGAGAGGTAGACCAATGAAAGAGGAGAGGGCTCTTTCAAGCCTAGTTCAGGGATCTGTATGCTCAAGAGAAGGCTAAGTACCTTGCTGGAAGGATGAGGTAAAGAAGAATTGTTTCAAGGGCTCATTGAGGCATAAAAGAGGCAAGGTATGGTTGTTTTGGGTGGGTTGTAGGTGGCAGCGTAGGTCTGTGGTAGGCCGCAGGCCTAGCCACTCCAAAAAAGGCCAGTGTGTAGGTGTTAGGGGCTACAAAGTGCCCAGAACAACAACACATGAAAGGAGGAACCTTCCTTGCCTAGGCTATAGCAAAAGGGAGGTTGTTTGAGTGGGTATTTGAGGGTTGTTGCAGCATGCACATGCCCTAACTAGGGACAATAGTACAACAGACTTGGAGCAGTAGTTATGTCATGTTTTATGTCAAATATTAGATTGATTTTGGATCAATTTGTTGAGCAGCCTGTGGGAGCCAAGTGTTGGAGTTGTCTTTGGCGAGAAGAAACTCCAACTAGGTGCAAATCTTGTAGTGATTGTATTGGGTGCCATTGGTCTAGTGGAGGGCAACGTGTTGCTACCCAAAGTAGCCCTAGACAAGCTATCTTGAAGTGACAAAGAATATTTGAATGTGGGGTGAATACTGGTGTCAAAAGTGCAGTTTTTGATGGACATAAGTGATTGCTAGCCTGATAGATTAGAGCTCGGGAATTGGCTAGCCTAGAGAGCAGATTGGATCAGCCTATGTACATGTAGCAGAAGTGACTTGCAGAAGCGTTTGTTGTAGCCCTCCTGGAGTCTTGACGTGTTGTCCTTTGAAGGACTAAGGGGTAGCTAGTGAGCAATACGGGTGTGAAGGACCGACAAGACAAGATATGACATAGAAGCTGCAGCGAAGATTGTCATTGTATCTTGTATAGCATAGATTGTTGTATTACTCAGAATTGGTTTAATATAACGAAGATTGGGTTGTACATTATTGTACAATATTTTGTTAAAAAGTGTGTATACTTGTGCATATATGATTTACTGCTTTAGATTTTCCACTGTGCAAAGTAGTTATGGTTGAGATTCTTGGTTTGGTAGCGTCAATGATTTTAAGACTCTAACCTAGACCCAAGACCGTGGAAATTCAACATGGAATCAGAGCGAGTCTGAGCTACTTTGGAAGTCAGTGAATCAGAGTTGTGCACAACGAAGTACAACTTAAGAGGGAGTTGATGTAAATGGTTTCATTATGAGTTCTTATGATGTAAATGAGTTTGTTAGTGGTTACTATAGTAAAGAATCTTGTAATTAATTCTTTGATAGATAAGCTCAAGTAGTTTAGCAAAAAGGGGAAGTTGTTCTAACTCCCCTAGGATTTGGAAAAGATAGGATAGATGCATGTATTTGACTTTTTAGAGTGGAATTCGACCTCCTTAGGAGGAATTCGACCTCATCTCCTATATTAGGCTGAAATGTAATGTAATCAAAGGTTGGATATTGGAAACACATGCTCTTGAACTAGTGTACTTGATATTGGCATAAATATATGCAGTTGCAACTATTTTTATGGGATTCTTGTGTTGTGGTAGTGGCTCTATTTTTCTTTTGTTTTATTTTATATTTGATTATTAGACCTATCTAGTAGCCATCTACATTTCATCTTATGCTTTATCTCATGAGTTTAAAATAGAAATCATCATCTGAATGCTCTGTTTTGTTTGGGATTATCATTTCAATGTTTTCCTTCTAGATAAGTGAATTCATGCTTTTTCTCACTTAACTCCTACCCCTACCCTCCCCCAGGTGTATATGGGTGGTACCCAACATTTGGTGTTGGTCTCTCTGTTTCCTCGACAAAGCCTCCATTTCAATGGGGGAAAATGAGGCCCTCCTCCCTCGCATCAATTCTGATACTCCTTTGGCACTGATGACACCAATAACTCTGCCCTTCTCTTCTAGATGACATCCTTATCTGTTAAAATTCGCAACTAAGGACAAACTCCACATGGGTCATCTTATTTATGACAACTAATATTTTTCTTGGATTCCTCTCTCTGAGAGGTGTACGATTGATCTAAAGATCATCTGATTGTAACATGTACAAATGAAGTTATGAATTTATTTTGATTATGGTCAAATTGTCAAGGTCGGCCAACAAACTTATGTAGGATCAGAAGCCCAACAATCACGTCTATTCATCCTCAACGTTGCATATAAATAGAAGGTGACTTAGCTTCATTGGGACACACTCATCTTCACACTTCTCTCTCTCTCTCTCCTCATTGATTGGGTAAGGATTTCTGGGCCTTTCTCTTTCCACACCTTTGAAATTTTAGGAGGCCGAAATTTCAAGAGAAAAATTTCAGGAGGCCAAAATCTCAGGAGAGCAAAATTTCAAGAGGTCGAAATTTCAAGAGACCGAATTTCTGGACAGTTTGACCAAGTGTTGACTAGCATGTGTTGACCTTCTTTGTTTGCATTTTTTTGAGGGCTATCTTTGTTTGGGTAGGCCACATTTTTGGGCATAGAAATCAAGCATAAACGTTGACTCTTGACCAGTGTTGGCTGCAACTAGGGCTGACTGCAGGTGGGCTGTTTGACCAGAATTTGACTATTTTGAGGGTTGTTTTATCTTACTTTTTGGATGCTAAAGTTGACTGAAGTTGACCGATTTGCTGAGGGTCAAATATTCCATGTTGACCACTATTGACTTGGGTTAGGGCTCTTTTGTTGCTGTTATAAATTATCAGATTTGTAAATTGTATTATCTATTTTTATTTAACTATTGAAGACTAAAAGAAAATTTGATCAAGGGTTTCCCCACATTGGGGTTTGTCCCTAGCTAGTGCCACATCTTGTGTCCTCTTGTCTTGGCTTGTCTTCTACTATTTATGTTTATGTTCTATCTGCATTTTACTATTATGTTGATGTGATTGCTAATCTGAATATTGATATTGGGCTAATAAAGAAATTGAATTAAAATTACTCTAAATCATAGAACATACCATTGTTGCCTAAAATTAACATTATCTATATCCCACCCAATTCCTCCCTTCCTCCTCCCCCTACTGTTGCTCAGAGCATGCAATCCAATAGCATCTGCCTGTTGGTGATAGGCATCATCGTGACTCTAGCAAAATGATATGCATCGAAATTATTTATTTAGTCCACTGCAAATGGACCCAATGCACCTTGATACCTCGAATCTCAAGTCTGATTCTATCTGTTCCCATGTGATTTGCTTCTTGAGAAGCACAACCATTGCTTGACTTTCCACCTGAATGCATGACTGCTCGGCTTTAATAAGTCACAATAATAATAATAATAATAATAATAATAATAATAATAATAATAATAATAATAATAATAATAATAATAATTTTATTTATTCCTTTGACAAGTACATTACATGACTCAAATACATTAAATGAAGACCAAACCTAGTTACATTTTCCAACATCATGGTGTCTGCCCACATACTGTAGTTTTCTACACCTGAAAGTTTTTCTATCAAAGCATTTGACACAACATGGATAAGGGATGATGCCATTTGCACACAAATTTCACAAGTTCAATCCTGTCAATTGAACTCAACACCAATTTAACTCTTCTTTGTTACCAAAGGTTAGTTTTATAGAAAACATAACTAATAAAAGCATAGCAAACTATAATAAAAATCAATCAATCAAAATAATATATAACACACTAATATTGGGTATTATATAATCTACAAGCACTTATCTTAACTTAAATTCGATTCTATTGATAAAAACTATTTCCTGAACATGCCCAACTTTCTCGGTCTCATCCTTAGCTCTCTGACATAGATATACTTTTCTCTCAAATTTGATAGATTCCAAATATATTATTTCTATAATACAATTTTGGGAGATAAAGTTAGCATATCAAGAAACATTTTGATGCCTGATTGTGCAAAAATAACCTATAAAGGAACTAGAATAAGAAAGACGAATGGAAAATCACGTTAGTTCTTTGTGCCAGGTGATTCTTTATTGATCAATTTTCTCAGCAAATGAAAAATTTAGAAAAAAAGATCTCATAATTCAATAAGAATCATCATTTCTAGATACAAAATATCTTTGAATGTGCTATAGTGGCTACAACCACCCTCCAAAATTATTCCTTAGCCTGTTTTGGAGCCTACCTACCAACCTTTAATAGAAGCTTGCCTTGCTTCATCAAGTTCACAGGCTTCAGTGTTTTTCTTGCACAAGACAACTTGTCGATCATAGTTTGATGCACTACCCTCACAAGTTGTTCATCTAGATTTAGTCAGCTATAGGATGAGTAGGTTCCCCAAGAAAACTATGCATTTCTAGAGGGAAATTAGCCTTCCCTCCATAAATTGCGCAATCTTGTCTGGCAGCCTACTGGGCACCAAGATTGTGCAATTCTGTCAATCAACTCTCGCAGCAAGAATTGCAAAAATTTCCCCAACATGGCTACTCAGCCCAGAATTTGCACAAATATGGGCAATAGTCAACTGCTCTGTGTAGAAATTACACAAACCTCCTGGGCAATAAGCCTAGCTCCCAGCCAGAAATGCACATTTTTCTCGAGCAGTTGAGCAGCTGCATGCATGAGCAGTTCGGTTGACCAGTTCCATCGGGGAGCAAAAGAACTTGAGTTGCATGCATGCATGACTTGTTCTTCCTAGAATAGTAAAATGAAACATGAAAAAGGCATCCCATGATTCAAGGAGCTATTTTTCATAGTCGGGGGTTACATGCAAAGTTGTTTTAGAAGTTTCCCACCAAAGTGTCGCTTTTTTCTAGATTTGTGGCATGTGCATCATGAGCCCAAAATTATTTATTCGATGCATCAAAGACAATTCTTTCACACTGATCTTAGAGCTCTGACATCCCACAACACATCGAGGACTCTTTGACACATCCGGCTCAGCTATTCATGGGTAAGTGGCCTCAACTTTTCTTTTTCAACATTTCGTCACTTTTAGTGTATTTGCTTGTATGAGTGTTGTTTGCTTGATTTCTCACTGCTGTCACATGCATGAAACTACTTTGCATGAACGTTCACCCAATTGGTGAACCGCTACACCCACATGCATGTTGTTCTGTTTCCTGAATCTTTAATTCATGTTCTGCATGTACTGTTAATCACTTCTGCTTTCACTTAGTGTGTCCATGCATTCACTGTCTTATTTTCTTTTAGTTTCTCATCAGCAAGTTGGACCGACCTCGGCCCGGACTCTACCTTCACTAAGAATACATTACGTAATCTGGGGAAGGAAGGCTTTGTCTTCCTCTCTAGAAATGTGCTTTTTTTCCTAGCACTGGCCTCCAAGACTGTTTTGTGCATTTCTGGAGGACAGTGACTGTTGGCCCAAGAAATTGTACAATTCAGTCCTTGGGCCTACAGTTCTTCCCAACTAGAATTGCGCATTATGCAATCCCAACAGCTAATAGGTAGTCTGGATTGCCCATTGCATAGATCTAGCAACTAGTCCTTTCTCCCAGACAGTTGAGACTGCATTTTGTGTAGTTCTGGTAGCCAGTCACCCAACCTACCAAAAGAAATTGCGCAATATTTATCAGTAGTTTCCCAGGTATGTGTTGTGTCATTCCCCAGAATTTTCTTTGTTTTTGTTGACATATTTCTTGCCATGCATGTTTCTTGTCTCCAGATCTTTCAGGTGTTCATCTGTCTAAATGGCTTCCAAGAGAACAATATCTCAAGACACTGATGGAAATGAAGTTGGAGCAGCAGCTGAGAAAATGTCCTCTAGTTTCCTGGTCTATGAAGATACAAAGTTGTATCAAGACAAGGACATCAAACTGAAGTGGCAAGAAGTCAATGAAACATTTGTAGGAACTTTTCGGGAACACCTCAAAGACCGTCAGGTGTACGTGAACATTCACAAGTTCGACTTGTAGCGGATTGCATACAGATATCCTATGTTCCCATGCGCAGACATGATACACTCGATCGTCTCTGACACTGATCTTGAGACGATGACCTTGAACAGTGTCAGTGGGATGAGGCTTGCGACCTTCTGGGAACATAGAATGTGCTAACTCTAGAGACATTTTGAAGGATCGGGTAAAGGAGCCAGCTTGTTTCAGGATGACACCCAACTATGTCTACAAGAAAAATATATTGAGGAATGCGTACCAATACTTGATCATATTTTCTTGTCGACTGTATGGCCAAGCAAGCACAGAAACCTTCCCACAGAGTTGGGTAGTTTCACTAGACCAAGTGGCTAGAGAAGAAAAACCATGTAACTCATCCGACATACTGGCTAATCAGTTGAAGGATGAAGTCACAAAGGCTCAACATTCACCCGGAGGTATGCTTGCAGAGATTTACATGTCCGCCTACATCATAGATGCAATCTTTTCCCGACATGAGTTCCTAGGCTTTGAGTGGGCATGGTCACCGGTGGAGACTACTGTGAACACATATTTCAAGTTGTTGTCCAAATGTAGCTTCAAAGGAGTAATCACACAGTTGTCCGATCATTTTGTCATCCCTTTGTACAAGATGATATTCGAACAAGATCCACCCTGCATGTCAAAGGAAGCAATGGAGGCATTCATAGGTATTGCAGATTGGTATGCCTCACTGTCTAACACTTTCATTCAAATCTTCAGTGCGAAGAAGCCTCCACATGTTCTGCGAAAGTTTGCCTTGGACGTACTTTTCATGCAGGAAGTAGCCTATCACATCTTAGCAGGATTGATAGCTAGACTGCACTGGAAGAAGAAGGCACCTTGGCCCACTCTTCCATTGCGGATTGGGTTATATGAGAACTGGAGTATCAAGCAAGTGGATGTCAAAGTAGAACTGATGAAGAAGTACCCGTTCATCCTCCGAAGCTACAATTCGTATGACCAAAATTGCATTGTGAAGGATCACTGCACGAAAATTCAGCTCAATTTGATCTACAGGGCATTTCATTGAGCCAAGGAGGACCCGTAGAGATATTTTTATAGTTTATCCAGACCTAATGAACCCATCAGATTCTTTGTGGCGTGGTTAGAGAAAAAGCGTGAAGCAACATCACGGAAAGCACCAATAGTAGCAACAGTAGCAGTAGAGCCAAGCATACCAGTGCGCGAAAAAGGAAGAGGAATATTGACGATCGCATGGAGGAGGAGAAAAGCTACAAGTTTCAAGTGGATCCACTTGTAGAGAAACCAGCTATGGCTATAGAGGCAAAGAGGCAGCATGCGACAAACAAAATGCCCGAAGGCAGAAGCATAAGAGGAGAATGGACGCATAAGAGAAGGAGTTTCATGAGCTAAGAGAGCAACTTCGAAAGGAACATGAGATATGCAAACAAGAGAGGGAAGCGCAGCAGCAACAGATACAACAGGGGGAAGAACATGTGCAAACAGACAAAGAAACACCTGTACAAATAGTTGATTCATCTGAACAACCGGCATTAGGAAAACAAGGTGAACCATCGTAGGGGAAAGACCTTTCTCATGAGATAGAACATGCACTTCAACATTTGGATGTAGACATGGAGTAGCAGGAGTTGGAATAGGACACCAGCCTCATGCCTCACCACAAAGAGGTCAACTCACCCACTTCAATGCATCCAGAAGAGGAGCAAGTCTCCAAAGACCAAGGAGGCACTGAGATCCTTGGTGATCATTTGAAAGAAGAGATAGACAACATCTTGTTTGATGAATCCCAAAAGAGAGTTTTGCAGTCTCGCAGAGTGTCAACTCTAGAGGATCAAACATCCCCTGTGCAAGTTGAAGAACAAGTGATCATTACTGATGTGCGCAAACGTCCAGCTACCTTGGCTGATGCAACCAGAGTGTATGCCGAAGCCACTAGCTCAAGTGTTCATTTTCTTATAGCTGAGAATGTGCAAATGGCGAAGGAGCTACAGGTGGCCAAGCAAGGAGGAGACTTGGTGACAATGTATGCCCAAGCTGAACTGAAGAAGGCAATACTATATGAAGTATTGTCCCTTGACATAGCTATGCGAGCATTGTACTCCAAGTTTGGTACCGTGCACAAGGCGATTGTCCATCTCAACGGATGGCAGAAACGATGTGCTAGGAGAGCACGCATCTTGACGAACATACATGCTATTGTTGATGACATGCAAACATGGACGATGAAGTACAAGGGAGCCCCACTTCACTTGCCAAAGATGATGAGGCCAAATGTGATCGAGCTAAAAGCATGTAGCCATAGTCAGATCAAAACTATGAGGACCTCCCGCAACTCATCGCTAGAATACAAGCTTCCCATGCATGAGTATTCAAGAGCATGGATGTTGTGGTGCACACACATGCAATCCCATCACTTGGGACTCTCACCCAGGCGAAGACCAAGAAGCAGGTCCGACTAAAGCTTGATTCGTACTTCGACGAGTTGATTCGCATCACCACCTACCCAAACTTTCCTATCATTTTAGACATCATTCACAAGTATGCTGTTGGTTCGGCCAAATTGAATACAATGATGCACATGGTTACAGACGAATTGGATAGAGGAGCCTGAGCAGTGTACCCGGATTTTACGAAGGTGAAGGTTAGGTTTCAGACAAATATCACCGCGGAACACACAAACCATATCAGATACTACATAGCTTGGCATCAATATGTTACTTTTGATCAGCATGAGGATGTTGAGTAGTTGGACTTCTATAGTTGTCTAAGTCAGAGTGATGTCTAGTTTGGCTTGCTCAAGTCATTGTGTTCACATGGGTACATGTGCATTCTATTGTTGAGTCATGTCAAGTGTAATTCAAGTTTCAATAGTGAATGTAACCGTCATAGAGTAGGTGAAGAGTCATGAGGGTAGTTTAACAGTCAAAAAGGGGAATGTTAAGGGCCACCCCACTCTTTTCTATAAATAGTCCCTCACAACTCATTGCATAGTATTTTGGTCAACCAAGTTTTTGATAAGACTATCTTGGAGAAATCTTTGATAGTATTGTAATGCGCCTTGGCTTCTCCACTGCATGGAGCTAGTTCATCTGTTTGGAGGAGAAGGCGGATGTGGCTGTAACGCTTCACTGTTGGGGCTATCAGGTTTACATGGATGTATTGTATCATTGGGGCTTACACTTCTTTATATAATAAGAGTCGGCACATTTTCATGCATATGTTTTTATTGTAGTTGGACTACTCCGATTTCTTAGAAATATATGTCGCTTAACTTACGTATTTGTGTATGAACTGCTTCGTATGAAATTATATGAATCTTGTTACAGATGTGCTGTTGGTTTAACCATCACTTCGGATTGTCAACTGATCTACTTTCTATCTTGTGATGCACCTTCACTTGTGTGTTCCCTTCTTCGCTGAGTACTGCTACAAGTTGCTAAGGGGCACACTCATCTCACCCCCCATGTGTTAGAAGCTCTCATCCACCTTCATTGAATCACTACAATGGTCACACCATTTCTACTGATAGAGTTATTTTACTTGCCTCTATGTGACATCATGGTAAAGGCATTACCTTATGACCCACTGCTGGAACTCCTACACCAAACGGTCTGAGGTCTAATTGGGACTTCTTATCAGGTAGATCCCCTTGACATGTTGGTGTGTCCAGCACCATCAACATTTCTGGCACTAGAAGGAGGGCCACATGACAAGTTGTGTCCTCTCATCCAGTTTTGAACCTTTACATACCTTTTATGGATTCTCTCACTCTTCTCCCCCCGCGGTGTTTTTCAAATCTTGAAGATGTCTGCATCACAAGGTATTTTTTCAATCTCTTTTCCACTATCAAGTATGATGGTGAAGGTGAAGTGCCCTAGCCTGAGTACTTACATGGCTTTCTTTCCATGCTTCATGAGGAAGATGTATGTTCTGACAAACAGGCTAGCTTCCTGTTTACACACACACTTCGAGAATCTCCTCGTAGATGGCTTCTCAACCTACCAGTTGACAACATGCACTCACTTGAGCACTTCTGTGATCTTATTAAAGAAACTTTCTATCATTTTGATCCAAACCATCTTGACCGAAAAATGTTATAGCAACGGAAGGCTTTGCATGAATCAGTTATTGATTTTTGGCAACGCTTTCGTGACTTGCAGTTTGAAGCTTTGAGGAGCCAGATTAAATTTGCTTATGTTTGGGACCAGTTCGAGTATTGCATATGTCTGTCCCAAGAAGAAGCTTGAGATCAAGCCTTGCTCAACATTCTTCATTGATGGAACTATGCAATCTTATGTGGATGCAGTCACTATCTCCACTAACTATCTGTCTTCCTCTCATTCAACAACTCCACCACTGCTTAGTGATGTTGAAGATAATGCTCATACAACTATTCATTTTTCACATTCTCCCAACATCACTTCACTCAATTTTCACACAGATTTGGTTGTGAGTCCTTCGAGTTCTTATATGCATTATGTTCTATGACCTCCATCTTCGCACTCAGGTATTCATCTAGATGATGATGTCTTGTGTTTGTCCATCCCAGACTCTTCACCTATTGTGAACGAGGAACAATCCATTGATGGAGTTGGTGTTGCACAACCAACATGCGTTGTCACTCATGAAGAGTATGACTGGGAGCTTGAGCATCAACACTCAGTGAAGGATGACTCCCTTCCATTTGAGCTCCCTCTGTTCTTTCCTAACATCTTTGGTGAACCTTCCATTCAAGATTTTGCATGTGTGTCTTCATCCATGGATGCAACCATTGTTGATCACTCACAGGACTCACCGGATGTTGGCCCATCATTCAAAAACAAAGAGGATAATCTATTCATTGAAAATCCACTTGATCTTTCATCTATCTTTTTAGGAAACATAGAGGATGAGTTTGTTCACTTCTCATCGACCCCTATGTTTGATTCATATGATCATGAGGATGCTGATGAATTCATTGAATTTTCTGATCATGGCAGTCGTGATCCATTTTTTTCCATATTTGATCACAATCATGACTCTATCACAGTTGATCTTTCGAAGCCACGGTTTATGATGACCTCCCTTATGATGAAGTTGAAACACCCAGGACTATCAAGGCAGTTCAGCCCAAGCTGATGGTTATGTCAGGTCCTCTCCCTCTTGGGGTTAGTCTCACTTCCAATCATGATATTGTTAAATCACCCAAGGCTCCTCATCACTCATCTATATGCATTGGAGATCCATCTCACACAGATCACATCTCCTCCACTCGAACTACACGATCTCATCGCTCATGCATTAGAGAGATCTTACATTACAAGCACATGTGTACGACGCAAGTTATGTTTGTTTATTTAGTTTGCTTGCATGTCTCATTCAAGAATGTTCTTATGCTTCAAAGTTGCACGCAGTGTCACACAACACCATGATAATTCCACGGACTTTTCGTCATGCACTTGTACTCACTTATGTCCTGTGGGAATTATCAGACATGAAGTGTGTTTGTCTTCATTGTTATATCTTTCTTGCTTGCTGGTACGCACAAGTCGGATTCTTATGGACCAAGTATTCACCAACATGGGTGTACCAATGCACTGGTAGTTGCATTGGAAATATCACTTCACGTGATCAGGCCCATGCACCATTAGTGTAGAAGTGTTACACTAAAAAATGTCACCTTGACTACTTACAGTTAGTATGGCTCAAATCAACAGTCATGCTACCCTCTTAGGCAAGTCTCATGCCTCTGTTATCCATCTCAAACTCAAAGAAGAGAGAAAGTCTTGTAAAAACTATGTTTATCTCTGGGGTCGCAGGTTCTCTCTAGCCTTACCTGCGGGGACGCTGACCATGTTCACAAAATCTGCGTCCATGGACGCTCTGTATGTTAAGGGACAGGTGCGTCCCTCTGTAAAAGGCAAAATGCGCGAGTTTTATCTTGAAAAAGTTACTTGTGGTTACTTCTAGAACATTCTAGAGGTCGGTTTGATGAAATGGATGCACCTCCAGTTGGTTCATGTATCTCTATTAAGGGGGAACTTATCCCATCAATAAGGGAGCTATCCCACCCATAGAGGGGGATGATCCCATTGATAGTGGACCTGAATAACCTCTTTACAGCACTATAAATAAAGGCATTGAGCCAGAAGGAGGGGAGGTTGGAGCTATACATTTTCTTTGGGTAAATGCTGCAGGATTTAGGCCTTCCATTAGAGCCTTTGTGAGGAGAGATTGTCTTCACTTGATTCTACTTGGGAGAGGGTGAGCTTTGTCAAAGTAGAGGAAAACCCTTGATGGACCCTGGGAGGAACTTGCACAACACCAAGGCCAGGTTGTAAGAGTTTCTTTGTTTCGTTATTAATACAAACTGGTTTATTTTTCTCAATAGCTTGTGTTAATGAGTTATTTCATGTGTTCCTTGGTCTGCATGTTGAATATATGTTTTATTATATGAAATGCAAGTGCTTGGTAATTGTTTGATTGTTTGTGGTTGCAGGAATTGACTTGAAGGAGGAGCTCATCCGGATCGTCAAGAACGGACTTCAACAACAGCGTTTTGGAATAAGGTAAGCCTAAACACTTGTAGTTTTCATGTTGTAAAAGGTGTATTTAGAGAAAGATCACTCCATTTTGTCTTGTTTGTCATTAGAATGTCTTAGACTTCTAGGAAGGTCAGTCGTGTCCGCACCCTTGACAGATTCCGTGTGACAAATTGGCGACTCCGCTGGGGAATCCATTAATGAGAGAGTCTTTTCCTTTATATGAACTTTGCTTTGAGAAAATCATTTTTGTTTTCTGGTTTTTGACTGTGAGAATTAGTATTTGGGTGGCTTAGCTGTAGATTTAGTTGGCTTTAGTTTTTCTTCCTTTTTCCAGAAGGACGCAGTCTCTGTGTGCTGCACAGTGCGTCCTTGGACGCGCTGTTGTTGACTGCACAGTGCGGGGCCGCACCTGTGACAACGGGTGGCCTGCGTCTTCCTGTAAAAGTTAAGAAAATTCCATTTTTGCTTTAAACTACTTTTAGATTTTGTTTTTCCTTAGTATTTTCTGCCCAGATCCTTTAGTACCCTGTCAAGAATTCTCACCTGAACTAGTTTTGTGAGCTTTGAGTGTTTTAGTGGTTTTCAACGAAGTTTAGACCTAGGGTTTGATTTTTTGAATAGGTTCTGTAGTAACTTTGAGCTTAGAAAGTTGTCCAGCCTTAGATATCTCTGGTTAGTCAACCTTCTTAGAAGTTGAGCCTGTCGTAAAGTCTCCTTGTGTAAGCAACTTATCATTTGAGTTGTTTTGGGTCAAATTTCGCTTTGCTTGTTTTTAAAGTATTGATTTCCATTTTCAAAAAGGACAAAAAGATTAGAATTTTGTTTTGACTAGTTTTTGGTTCTGCAATAAGCTAGTCCTTGATTTGATTGTGATCAAGTAAAACACCTTAGAAATAATCATTGTTAGTTTTGGCCTCGTTAAGATTGCTTAGAGTAAATTTGCTTTTAGTTTGCTTATGAGTGCATTTTCATAGATTTTAAGAGTTGTTAAGATTGATTTTTTGGTTACATTAGATTTACTTGCTTTATTAAAAGAAAAATACAAAAACATCTTCTTAAAAAGTCTTGTTTCAAGTAGCTTTTTGTTTTCAAAAGAAGAAAAGAGTTTTTTTCGTGTATGTAAAGAGAAGTTATGTTTTTATGCTTGGAAAAGAAAAACGAATTGTTTCTTTGATTGTCTTCAATTAAGAAGTTGCTTTTATAAAGATTGCATTCTCTCAACTTTTTAGTTAAGCAATTCATCGAAAAAGTAAAGTAGTGGATAAATCATTTTAGGTGCATTTTGTAGTGGTTTCGAGTCGAGTCAACACACCACTAGTTTCACTTCCATCACCTTTTGACTTAAGAAACAACCTTAAAAGTAACGCTTAAATTAAAATCAATCTAGTAATCTTTATTTTTCTAGGGCTCTGAAGCACCAACATAGCTTAGGCTAGGGTCTTGGAGTAGGTGAGTACTTAACTCTCCAAGACTACAAAACCAAACAGATAGTCTATCTTGAGTAGAACAAATCCAATTGTTTCAGTTACATTCTGGGAAAGCTCCTCTTAAAGGAGAAACACGAGCTCGTGTCCGAACCAGTGAGGGGATCATTCCTCCCTCGTTGGGAACGACGCCAGGCAGTACGTATTACAAACGGTAAACCTCGGATTAACCATTGTCGAGGAGCCAGGGGTCACTTATCGGTAAACCTTGGATTGTTGTCAAGGAGCCGGTAAGGGGATTGGAGCTTGCTACTCTGCCCTTGCGTGCTGTCGGAGTTTAGACTGTTCCCCCAGGTGTAATTGTTGTGATTGGTAACCTTAGTGGCCATAATATCTAGGATTCTACCCAAGGTGACGGTGGAGGGAAGGTCCCACTGTACCTGGAGCAGACGTCGGTTATACTCACTTGGATTTTCTGGGGGGTTCGCTTCACTTCGAGACGGTTAAAGTGGAGGAACTTGGTCCAGTCTATTCATTAAGCAGGTTGCCGGGGTAACTGTTCCACCCACTATTTCTGTACTGAATCCTGCGAGGTTGGGCCTAATCACCAACTAGCGTTTTTGGTCCGGAAGACTACTGTTTGTGTGTGGTTTGACGCTCTAGATTATTTAGGCGTGTGCTTCAAATTTGATTGGTTCTTTAGAAGACTTTAGGTGGTTTGATTTGAAATTTTTTACTTTGATTTCGTGTGTTGTAGTTAAAATCTTTAATTGTGGCGGAATTACCGAGAAGGTCCCGTCGCATTGCGGGCCAGTCTCCTGAAGTTGTATCTGTGGCCGAATTGTTGAGAAGATCCCGTGAACTTAGGGGTTCACCTCCTCGAGACGACCCCAGTTATTTAGAGGGTTTAAAGGTCCTTGTAACTCCTCCTAGTGGCAGTAGAGTAGGTTCACCTGAAGAAGGAGAATCTTCTTTGGTAGTCCATCCAGATTACCAAAGATTAGAAACAGGTTACAATCCCGAAGCTGTTACAGTTTCCGAGCTTGCTGGTAGTTTTTCATCTGCCAGTGAAACAGGCGAAGAACCTGAAATTTCAGAACCTGTTACTCCAACTCCTAGTGTTCCTGATTCACCAAGAATAGAAAGAATTATCACCGAAAATCTTCCTGTTGGATTAATTGCTATAGAAGAACTTGTTCCAGAGGAAGAAATAGGCGTTTCTGATTCTGAAGATCTAATTACCCTTGATCTAAGGGAGCGTGAATCCATCTTTTACAGTCCTCCTAGAAGTGAATCTTGGTACCTTGCATTAACCAATTTTTTAGACAACTCAGTAGGTTTTTCTACACCTCGTACTCCGGTTCCACCTAGAGGAATTCATTCTCCTGTAAATATGTCTGGTCAGTCATCTGTGTTTTCACAAAGTCCTGAATCATTTTTACATGGCGGTCCTTCTGTTCCTACTGGGTATCAATCACTTTCTGGTACCTTTGCGGGAGCATCTCCTCAACCTGTTGATCATGGGTTATTAGTTGGAAACAGTGGTAATGTACCATTGAGTATAGGTGAAGTTTATATGATGTCAGGTTCAACTCCCATTAACCAACCTCAAGGTACTTCATTTGTGACTGGGGGGCAACCTCAAGGGTATCAACCCCAAGGGTATCAACCCCAGCCTCAATATGTACCCCAAAGTCAACCTCAGTATCAATATCAACCTCAAGGATGGCAACCTCAAGGATGGCAACCCCAAGGGTATCAACCCCAAGGGTATCAACCTCAAGGATACCAACCTCAAGGTCAAGGTCAACCCCAGTATTCGTATTTACCTCAAGGTTATCAACCTACGGGTCAATACCCTGGTCAAGGTTATCAACCACCTCAAGGGCAATCATATGGGACTACACCTTACAGTTATCAACCCTATCCTCAATACGGCTATGGATCTCAGTATCCTCAACCTGTTACGAGTCAATACCCTGGAATGTTAACATGGGATCCGTCACAGGGTCAACAGATGTCGCAACCAAGTATACAGTCGGTACCTCAAGCAGGACAACCTGCAGTTCCTGGTCCACCCCAGCAACCGCAACCTGTCCAGTCAAGTGTTCAGACCCCTGTAACTTCTGTAGTTACTCAGCCGCCAATTGCACCTAGTACTCCACCTCACACGGCTGCAGCAACTACCGCTTCATCTACCATGCTTACTTCTGGAGTATCGGCAGCTCCGGTTTCTACTGTCCCTGTAACCGCTCCTCAGACATCTGTACCGTTGTCTGGACCCACGGTTCAAACCACAGTCCAGATGCCTGCAGGCCAACCTGGTACAAGTACGGTTGTTACTACTCAACCTCAATTTGTTCAACCTCCGTACCAGGGACAGTATCAACCTGGGCAAGCTGCCCAACAACCGGTTTACCAGTATCAACCGTATCCTGGGTACAATTATCAACCACCTCAGCAACCCCAGTACGGTCCGGTTAATCCTGGTTTTCCAGGAGGATATAATATCCCAAATGCGACTCCTGTTCCTAGTTATCCTGGATATCCTCCTCCTGGGGCTGGTATTGTGACTCAGAGTTTTAGAGATCCTAACCGGCAGTTACCGTTTATTGCGACTTTAGATTTACCCGACTTGACGCGCCTAACGAACGATCCAATTCAATATCTTCCGTTCTGGCCGCCAATGCCAAATAAGTTGCCCAGCGATATACCCAAGTTCGAAGGTAAGTCTGGAGAGGATCCGTCTAATCACGTGATGACTTACCACCTCTGGTGTGCATCAAATTCCATCTCAGATGATTCTATCCGCTTACGTCTTTTCCAGCGTACACTCATTGGTCTCGCAGCCAAGTGGTACATTGAGTTACCACGGGCTTCTTTTTACAACTTTAGCCAGTTAGCTACTTCATTCTTAACTCATTTTCAGTTACCAGTCAGATACGATAATGGTACAGAATTATTAACTTCGCTAAAACAATCGACATCCACGTACATTTCTGATCACATCCATGAGTGGAGACGTCGAAGAAGATTAGTGAAAGTTTTTATCCCGGACCAAATTTTAGCTGAATGGTTTGTAAAATCATTATTACCAAGAATTACTGAAGATGTAGCTAAGGCCGGCGTAGTTACTGAGGAGCAAGTCATTGCTCAGGCACAATACCTTGACTTAGTTTACACTCAGTCGGGTACGTTACACGAGAAAATTCCGGATCTTCCAAAGTCAAACCAAATCGCTGCTGCTCCTTCGGGATCTCATGCCGCTGATGGTATGATCGGTATCGTGACTACGAAGAGTAAGAAGAAGTCTTCCAAGACCTCCAATACTCCAATTATCACTTTGCCTGATTCTCCGACAGGAGAGTCTTCTCCTCCTGAACTTACCGCCGACATTCACGCTGTAGAGTCATCTACGGCCAAATCCAAAAACGGTGGAAAGAAGAAAGGAAAGAAGAAGGCTAAAGCAGACAAGGCTCCAAAGGAGAAAACGGAAAAGTCGGAAACCAATGACGAAAAGCGCAAACCTCGTTATCCTTGTCTCATTTGTGAAGAAGATCATTTTACGAGAGACTGCCCTCATCGGGCCGAGGTAGTGAAAATAGTTAAAGGTTCTCCGACTCCTGCTGTGTTAAAGAATCCATTTCCCGAGCAGGAAAATAAGATGATAGGTTCTTCTTCGAATGCCAGTGAAGAACCCATTTTGATGATGTCTCATGTCAGGATTGCGACTCGATCGCAAGATTATGGTAGTAAGGCTCCTGTTGATGGTAAAGAAGCAGAATCTTCTCACTCTAACCCATCAACCTCAGCTCCTGGTTCCGATCCACTACAGATCGAAAAACCTAACCCAGACTTAGTGATTAAGCCGCCCGCCAAGGGTGTACTTCGAAGGTCTGCTTTCAATCCACATGCGAGAGCAGCCCAGAATTACAACATTGTTGAAGACTTAGCTGTTTCACCTTCAGCAATGTCGGCACTCGAAGTGCTGCAATCATGTCCAGCGCAACGAAAATTGCTTTTGTCGGCTATTGGAGCTGTCGATGTTCAGGACCCGAACCTAATGATCTTTGATCTAGAAAGTAGTACACCGCGTCTCCCCCATCAAATGGCTTTCCAAATTCCAGTGATAGTCAAAAACAGGCCTATTCATCGGACTGTGATTGATGAGGGAGCTTCTACGTGTATTATGTCGATTCAATGTTGGAGATCGCTTGGTTCTCCTTCGTTGAACCAATCCCCCACCATCCTTAAGGCCTTTGATGGCCGTGGGTTCCGTCCGTTTGGTATTCTACAAGAATTGCCTATAGGGGTCGAAGGTAAAACCGTTAGTCTGGATGTGGAAGTGGTTGATGCCCCTCTAGACTACAACCTTCTTTTGGGTCGAAGTTGGTCATATGCTATGACAGCGGTCGTTTCATCGGTCTTCAGAGTCATTAAGTTTCCACATAACGGTAAGATCGTGACTATTGATCAGCTGACATACTTTTCATCCGACCCAACCTCTTTAGAAACTATCCAGCATGTTGGTAAAACGACAATCCCTTATAGGGACATTGGTGTAGGTTTAGTTAAGGATTCCGGTTTACTGGGAACTTTTCCTCTCCCTCCACTCAATGCAGACCCTTCGTCGCAACAATTCATATGATCACGTCAGAAAACATTATTTATGATGATCCTTGGTATGTTCCCTCTGACTCTGAGCTAGACTCACTCGGTGATGTTATGCCGTTGAGTCCGTATGAGATTGCTTATGAAGCTCTTATGTCTTTTACCGACTTTCATTCAACCGACCAAATGAATGTGGTCAGTGAAGAGTCACTTTTCACCTCACCCTTAGAACGGATAACGTTTCCCGAAGAAGTGTCATCTGACGAACAACTTCGCGAAATCCTAAGTGTAGATGATCTACCATGGGAAGATCTCCATCACAGATCTTCGTTTTTACCTAAGGATGATGCATTTGAAAATGATTTTTCATCTATCTTTACCGCTGAATATGTCAAAGACGCTCAGGATCCAACGAAACATTCTGATTCAGAGCTGAATTTAGGGAATATTTCTCGTACTATTCCCATTGATATTTCAGTGAAGCCCGGAATCGAGGAGAACATTCATATAGGTGCCGCATGTACTGAAGAAGAAATCCAAACTTACAAGGCCCTATTCCAAGAATTCCGCGACGTGTTTGCCTGGTCCTACGAAGAAATGCCAGGAATCGATCCTGCCATTGTTGTTCATGAAATCAAAACCTACCCGGATGCTAAACCCATTCGGCAACGGTTGCGTCAGATTCACCCTCGAAAAGCAGCTGCAATCAAAGCCGAAGTCGAAAAGCTGTTGAAAGCAGGTTTCATTTATCCGATCCCGTTAACGGATTGGGTATCGAATATTGTTCCCGTCAATAAAAAACAAGGAACAATAAGAATCTGTATCGATTATAGGGATATCAATCGAGCTTGTCCAAAAGACAACTATCCTACGCCTTATATCGATCAAATTATTGATGATTGTGCCGGAAGTGAGATGTTTTCCTTCATGGATGGTTTCTCAGGTTATAATCAAATCAATATTCTACCTGCCGATCAACCAAAAACGGCATTCATTTGTCCATGGGGGACATTTGCTTATTGCAAATTACCTTTTGGCCTTAAGAATGCCGGTGCTACTTTTCAACGGGCCATGTCTTATGCATTTCATGACATCAAGCACATTGTGCAACCCTATCTCGATGATTTGCCTGCTCATTCTTTACACGAGCTGATCACCTTGTCCATTTACGAGCAATCTTTATGAGGTGTAGGCATTATCGAATTCGGTTGAATCCCCACAAGTGTGTTTTCTGTATAGAAACAGGTCGATTGCTGGGATTTGTTGTTTCCAAAACCGGCATTCGCGTCGATCCCTCGAAAGTCGAGGCTATCATCCAATTGCCTCCTCCTTCGAGTTTGCGCCAACTCCAAAGTTTGCAAGGGAAAGCGAACTTTTTACGCCGATTCATCCCTAACTACGCCGAGGTCACTAAAGGTTTTACACGGTTGTTGAAACAGAACGTACAATTCTTTTGGGACGAGATTGCTCAACAATCTTTTGATGCATTAAAACACGCGTTGACCCATGCACCGTTATTGCATCCTCCCAACTACAACCAGGACTACTTCTTATACCTCGCAGCTTCGCATTCCACCATTGGAATGGTGTTAGTTCAAGAAGATGAATTCAAGGCAGAGCATGTGATATATTACCTTAGCAGAACCTTAAATCCAACTGAGTTAAAATATTCACATGTGGAGAAATTGGCCCTGGCAGCCGTTCAAGCTGTCCAGCGTTTTCGTCACTACATTCTTCTCCGCAAAACTACTGTTATTTCGGATTGCAACCCTATGATTTATATCTTGACAAAACAACTGCTAGGGGGCAAGTACTCTAAATGGATCGTCATCCTGCAAGAGTTCGACTTGGAGTTTGAGAAGTCCAAGTCTAAGAAATCTTTAGTTCTTGCGGAATTGATGTGTGATTTCCCGAGTGCTGACACAGAGACTGTGGCAGAGGAGTCCATTGCGGACGAATCTTTGTTTCTTATTAGCACTGTAGATCCGTGGTATGGGGATATAATCATCTATCTCCAAACCCAAACCTTTCGGCCTGAAGCTTCCAAGGAAAACCGTCGAAAAATTCGGTTTCAATCCCAGCAATACAGAATTATTGGAGATACACTTTATCGCCTGGGGGCAGACTTAGTTTTTCGACGTTGTTTAACTCACGATGAGGCTGAGAGAGTTTTGAATGATTGTCACTCTGGAGCATGTGGCGGTCATATGTCTGGGTATGCCACAGCTCAGAAGGTGTTGCGCGCTGGCTATTTCTGGCCGTCTATGTTTAAAGATTGTATCCTTGCCGTCAGAAAATGCCACAACTGTCAAGTGTTTGATCGCAAGATGCGCGCTCCACCTGCTCCTCTCCACCCTATAATTGCCGCTGGTCCATTCGCCAAATGGGGCATTGACTTTATTACTTGTAACCCTCACTCGGCCGGGGGGCATGCGTATATCATCCTTGCGGTTGATTATTTTACTAAGTGGGCCGAGGCGATGCCTACATTCGACGCAAGCGGCAAGACAGCTGCACTTTTCGTATTCAATCATATCATAACTAGGTTTGGTGTCCCACAAGCAATCATTACGGACCATGGAAGCCATTTTCGAAATGTCATGATGACTGAGCTTACAAGCCAGCTTGGTTTGCGCCACGATAGCTCTACACCTTATTATCCGCAAGCCAACGGTTTGGTTGAGTCAATCAACAAAGTTCTAGTCGTCATGATTCGACGGATCATTGGTATCCATCGAACGAATTGGCATAACATGTTATTTTCGGCGCTATGGGCATATCGAACTTCAGTGAAAAATTCAACAGGTTTCACCCCTTTTCAGCTAGTTTATGGCTTAGAAGCTGTGTTACCTATTGAGTGCGAAATCCCATCACTTCAAATGGCTGTCGAATTACTTCCAGCTACTTCCGAAGAGGAGAAACGGTTGTTATACTTGGCTAAATTAGATGAGACTCGACGTGACGCTACTTTAGCTATCGAGACTCACGCGAAACGAATGAAAGCTCAGTACGATAAAAATGTAACCCCTCGAAGTTTTTCGGAAGGAGACCTAGTACTATTATATGATCAAGCTAACGATAAGCTAGGTGCTGGAAAATTCGTTCCCATGTGGCATGGGCCCTACATTGTAAAGCGAAAGCTAGCAAAAGGGGCTTATGAGTTAGTTGATTTTGATGGGGACTCTTTGGGCAAACCCAGAAATGGACTTTACCTAAAGAGGTATTATGCTTAAAATGATGGATGGAGAAATTTTTAGATAGGTTAGATTTCCTTTCTAGCTAGCAAGTGTGTTAGTTTAGTCAATGTGCTTAGCTTAGCGAGTGTGGTTTTTCGTCATTATTTTGGCTCATCTTGGTTTTACTCTTGATATTGTAGATGTCGACGCCTCTCCAAACATACATTGGATTTGCTGATGGTGCTTGTCGTAGTACACGGAATATCTCTTCCGCAGCTTGGGTTATCTATTCGCCCTCTGACGAGTTAGTTTCTATGCATGGGGTAAGCCTCGGTCAAACAACGAATAACATTGCAGAATACAGTGCAGTGGTTGAATTATTATCCGAATCTATTTCATTTGGAATTCGACGTTTGATAGTGAGGTTAGATTCTGAACTTGTTGTATTACAGCTTAATAGAGTTTATGCCATTAGAAATCCTGTGTTATTAAGGTTGTTTTTGAGAGTGCGTCTCTTGGAACGTGAATTTGATTACATTGAATATCAACATATTCCAAGGTCTTTGAATACATTAGCAGATGCAATTGCTTCTCGAGTGTTGGACAGACATTTATAATAATCATGCAAGTAAATTTTAAAGACATTTCATCATACATGTTAAACAAGATAAGCCGGTAATAGTGATATATAGATATAGATAGAAGTGTGTCCAAAAATATATACATCGTCTTCGATCATAGGTTTAACACACCTTATGATCGGCAAAATGATAGTACAAAAAGTCAAAAATGTCACATGTGACTACAAAAGTGACTAGTCAATCACTGGTGGTGCTCTCTGTACGACACCACTGCGCGGGCTACCTTACGCAAAAATCTCCTAAACGGTCCAGGGACCGCGACTACGAAGCGCTGAAGCCTCATAGGAATATCGTCCATAGTAGTCTCAGGTATATCTGCCGTGAGACGCTCTAGATCATGCTCCAAATCAGCTAGTACTTCTGCTGTCGCATCCTGTAGGGCCGGTGCCGGTGCAGCTGGATGTCGTCTGTCGTAAGGCCGGAGATTGGCTGGACGCTGTGGTCCAACATCTGCATTTTTAAAATTTTACTGTTACTTTGAGACGATATATATGAAAAATAAAAAAATACATAATTAGAAAACTTGTGAAAATGAAAGTACCTCTGTCATCCCATTGTTCTCCCTGTGGAAGAACCATGTCCGGATCACCTCTGAAATCCATTCCGGCATATGGAAAGTCTTGTATCACAAAAAGCTGGCCCTCTAGCCAGTCGAAGTAACTGTCTGAGAATCGAACCACTGCAGCACCCTCGTCAGGATGCCGGGCCATCACCGCAACCCATCGAACAAGCTTTGGCTCCCGAGGACCCAAGTCATCAACAGTGAGTTGCTGAGGGATCAGCATAGGAACTCTCTCCAAGGCAAAGCTCACGACTAGAGGCCCATATCCAAAAGTCTTTAGTCGTCCGTTCTTTGCCTTGGTCAGTTGGCTCTTCATATGAGCCGACACAGCTTCGCACCAGTTGAAGATGGTGCCTTGGTAACAGTCAACTGCCATCCGCATTTGGGATCCGGAAGCAATGTGCAAGGCGGCCGCGCCACAAATCCTGGTGACCGTAAATGCAATAACTCTAAGTTCCGCCAGAGCGATGTGCTTTATCTCCACGCCTTTTTTATGGCGAGTCCCTGGTCTGCACCACTCCTCGCGGAGATCATCAAGGGATTGGCCACCCGGCCTGGTCCCCGCAAGGTTGAGTTGCTCACCTCTGTTTGGCAAGCCAGTGAGAAAGTATACATCCGAGGGCTCTATCTCGAGCTGGTGCCCTCCAATGTAAAAACATTGATCTTGAACGTTCCATCGCTCAACTAGCCATTCCAAAAATCTTACCTGGCCCCTCATGCCCGGTATGGTCCAATATTTGTACAATCCACATGTTCTTAAGGCATCCAGAGAGGGTTGGTGGTTAATCGCAGCTTCATCGTCCTCTACGTGCTCTCTCTCTCTCCAGTCTAACATGTTTAAGGCCCTGCACATCAAAAGAGTCAATTAGAAATTAATTTGAGAAATTTGGTGGTTTTTTGAGAGAGTTAGGGTTTTGAAATGCGCCCTTTGCGGAAGACGCACCCCGGCTTTGTAGCACAGGGCGTCCGGACGCAGCTCGCCTGAAGGTGGACTGCGTCCCCCGACCTTTTTCCCGTGTGAGAAAAAGTCGGGGGACGCGGGTCACCCGAAGGGCACCTGCGTCCGCCGAGGGGCGCATTTTGAACCCAAAACCCCCCCAAAAAATGAAACAGAGACCAAAAACAAAAAACTAAACGGATAAAAATGAAGAGTGGGATGTGTAAAATACCTCGGTGAAGCGGCGTTCGATTCCGACGGTCAGATTTTCCGCAGCAACCACGGGAAGTTTCTTGTCAAAAGCTCCTTTTTCAACCTCAACAGTGAAACGGTAAAAATGACATGGTAAAAGGTCTTTTTATAGGTTTTTTGGATGAATTAGTTCATTTTTTACCATGAAAAGATGTTTTCAAATGTATTTTTGCCTATTTTAAACAGGTATGAGTAATGTGTCGCTTTTGTGCAGGACAAAGGGATTTCGAGGGAAATTGTAATTTTTCACAAACAAAATTTCAGAGTCATCTTTTAAGCCCTTTTCTGACTCCTAAAACATGAAAAGATCGCCGAGTGTTTCTTTTTCACTCGTTAAAACGGAATTAAAAGACGGTCCCCTTTTAGCTCTTTTCTGACCGCAAAATCAGGAAAAGATTGCCGGGTTTTTGTCGTTTCAAACTCGATAAGGAAATAAAACGACGTGTCTTTGATCGCTTTTTACTTTTCAGGTTAACGACACTATTATGAAAGTACTCCTTGGTCGCAAGATCAAGCGGTTCCCCCAGGTATTATTTTATACTTTTTCGGGCTTGAGGGACACAAATATACGAAAAAGTTCAACGTGGAGTTTCCTTAAGTTTTTCAGACTCTCTAAAAATGAAAAACGCCGAGTTTCTCCTATACTGGGCTCGTTAAACTTTTACAGTAAAGGACCTGTTCAATTACAAACAGGAACGAACCACTCCTTCCTAGGGTTCGAATTTAAACTAGGTTGGACTCGTCCGAAGGATGAGCTTATAATCAAGCATATGTTATCCTCCTCAAGCTTGTTAAAAATAAAGAGGTACTTGCCAGAAATGGTGGGGGAAAAAAGAGAAGAATGAACCTATTTGTCACCTTTTGTCTCAGAAGAAACTTTATTACCACTCTTGAACACGACACTTTTCATTCACCTGGGTTGGGAAATCTTTTACCTCACAGTTGACCAAATCACTTTGAAAATCTTTAACCGGGTTCAGGGATCAACTTTGAGTTATTCGTCACCAAACCATCTGTTGTGTCGTTATGTGTTCAAGAGGTCTGCAAGCAAAACTTTCATCTGCAAAATACTTGTCATCCATTTGACCATCCCTGAGTCAGTCCTTACAGCAACATTTCTTCAACTTGAACAATGATTTCGTGTTGCGGGCTTGCCTGCAACGGGTCGCTTTCTATCGACATCGACACATTATCTAGAAAGATGACTTAGGAATCGACAGTACCTTGAAGTCTGCATGCATCAATGGCAGGTTTCTCGCCTTTGACGTCAGTTTACATCATTGACTTTCGATCAAAGGATTCCGTGAAGTGTTCGACATCAAAACATCTATTCACATTTCACGGGTTGTGCTTGGTACTTTGAGAACCATTGACATTACTGGTGGTTTCTCTCACGCTTGTTAACAGTTTACATCATTGACTGGTAATCAAGTGGTTTCTACCATGTTCGACATCGAATCATTTAATCACATGGCTAGAATCGTACCAATTCGGGAAGTAGAAGTGAAGACCCTGGATCTAGTTTCTACCATCCAGGCTGCGAGGAGTTTTGTATTCATTGTCTATGTAGACTAATCATAAACAGATGGCTGCGTCCATACTGTGTCTACAAAAGTCTATAAAAATGATGTACTGCAAGATCATTCCTGTATCAGAATAGTTAGTCCATTAGTTAAAGTTTTGAATCTGAGTATGGGAATGCCTACCTCAGTGATGATATAATCTTATCCATGTATTTTGTGTTGAAAATTGCAGGTTCCAACCAGGCCATCCACAAGACAATCCTTGAAATGATAAAGCGCTTCACCCTTCCTAGAATTACAAAACCCTATTCTATTCCAGGCTTCGCACTTTAGGGGGCAATCTGTTACACTAAAAAATGTCACCTTGACTACTTACAGTTAGTATGGCTCAAATCAACAGTCATGCTACCCTCTTAGGCAAGTCTCATGCCTCTGTTATCCATCTCAAACTCAAAGAAGAGAGAAAGTCTTGTAAAAACTATGTTTATCTCTGGGGTCGCAGGTTCTCTCTAGCCTTACCTGCGGGGACGCTGACCATGTTCACAAAATCTGCGTCCATGGACGCTCTGTATGTTAAGGGACAGGTGCGTCCCTCTGTAAAAGGCAAAATGCGCGAGTTTTATCTTGAAAAAGTTACTTGTGGTTACTTCTAGAACATTCTAGAGGTCGGTTTGATGAAATGGATGCGCCTCCAGTTGGTTCATGTATCTCTATTAAGGGGGAACTTATCCCATCAATAAGGGAGCTATCCCACCCATAGAGGGGGATGATCCCATTGATAGTGGACCTGAATAACCTCTTTACAGCACTATAAATAAAGGCATTGAGCCAGAAGGAGGGGAGGTTGGAGCTATACATTTTCTTTGGGTAAATGCTGCAGGATTTAGGTCTTCCATTAGAGCCTTTGTGAGGAGAGATTGTCTTCACTTGATTCTACTTGGGAGAGGGTGAGCTTTGTCAAAGTAGAGGAAAACCCTTGATGGACCCTGGGAGGAACTTGCACAACACCAAGGCCAGGTTGTAAGAGTTTCTTTGTTTCGTTATTAATACAAACTGGTTTATTTTTCTCAATAGCTTGTGTTAATGAGTTATTTCATGTGTTCCTTGGTCTGCATGTTGAATATATGTTTTATTATATGAAATGCAAGTGCTTGGTAATTGTTTGATTGTTTGTGGTTGCAGGAATTGACTTGAAGGAGGAGCTCATCCGGATCGTCAAGAACGGACTTCAACAACAGCGTTTTGGAATAAGGTAAGCCTAAACACTTGTAGTTTTCATGTTGTAAAAGGTGTATTTAGAGAAAGATCACTCCATTTTGTCTTGTTTGTCATTAGAATGTCTTAGACTTCTAGGAAGGTCAGTCGTGTCCGCACCCTTGACAGATTCCGTGTGACAAGAAGTAGGAGTAGTGTTTGCTTTTAGTCTGTTTGCTTGCATGATTGTTTTCTTACTCACTTTGTTTTCTTGTTTGTTTGTTTGCTTGTTTAATTACTTGCTTTGATTTCACTTTTTCTTCTGCTCTTGCTTTGATTTGATGTTTGTTAGTTCGTTTGTTTCGTTCGTAGGTTAGTTTTGCATGAAATCATGTATGACTCTTGAAATGAGATGGGTGAAGTATAAGAGGGCTTGTACAACTATCACTACTTGGTTATCTTTCATCTTGCCTATGTATGAAGAGCTTGTTACTCTTAGTCCGTGATACGTCGAAGGAAAATACGTACTGTTTGAAGTGAAGCTTGCTGAAAACACAATGCTTACACGCTAATTAGTGTCACCTTCTCTAGTCGATTGTTTTTGGGGTTAACCCTTGTCAGCTTAGCCAAGTAGAGTAAGGTAAGGGGGAAAACCTTAACATGCACGTCAGAGATACAATAAACTACTTCTTTGTTGTAACAACCTATTTTTCTCTCAATATGTCAGGATCCCTCTTCCGCCTCTAAAATAAATAAGTGGTATGCATAGTTGAAAAAAATGAAAAATGAAAAGTCAAAAAATTTAAAATGAAAGATGAATAAGGTGAAAGTAGAGAAAGGATTCCTGTGCAGGGAGGTGATCCAAGTAACTCCGCTAGGGTACTGTCTAGGCTTGCTGGCAGTGGAGCCATGATTTTGTTCCTATGTGACTCCATTGAGGTACTGTCCAGGCCTGCTAGCAGTGGAGAAACACCAAAGATGAAACTAAGACTCTGACAACTATATTGCCGATGTACCTATATACCCCTCAACCCTAATCGAAACAACTCTGTTGCCTTGGCTTGGAATGTGTGTCAAATGACCAAGATCTTGGTAGATGCTACATCTTACAATCAAGCTAGTGTTAAACCAATATGAGATGAGAATTGAACAATACTTCTAGAGGTGTTAGACTTGCTTTTCATGAACAAGGTCCACTTAGAGAGCTGTAGTTCTACTAGTGTGTCGCCAAGCATTGTAGCGGCTACAACCACCCTCCAAAATTTTTCCTTAGCCCGTTGTGGAGCCTCCCTACCAACCTTTCACAACATCTTGGCTTACTTCTTCAAGTTCACAAGCTTCAGTATTTTGCTTGCACAAGACAGCCTGTCAATCACAGTTTGATGTACTCTCCTCACAGGTTGTTCACACGGACTTAGTCCAGTTGCAGGCTGAGAAGCTTCCCCAAGAAAATTATGCATTTCTTGAGGGAAACTAGCCTTCCCTCTAGAAACTGTACAATCATGTCTTGTAGCCAGCTGGGCTCCAAGATTGTGCAATTTTGCCAGTCAACACTCCCAGCAGGAATTGTGAAAATTTACCCAACAAGGCTACTCAACCCAGAATTTGCGCAAATCTGGGTAGCAGTAAACTACTCTACCCATAAATTGTGCAAACCTCCTAGGAAGTTAGCCTAGCTCCTAGCCAAAAATGCACATTTTTCTCAAAACGTTGAGCAACTGCATGCATGAGCAGTCCAGTTGACCAGTTCCACCTGGGACCAAGGAAACTTGACTTGCATGCATGCATGATTTGTTCTTCCCAGAATAACAAAAGGAAACATGAAAAAGGCACCTCATGATTCAGGGAGCTATTTTTAGCAGTAAGGGGTTACATGTAAATATTTTTAGAAGTTTCCCTCCAAGTGTTGCTTTTTCCTAGATTTGTGTCATGTGCATCATGAGCCAAAAATTATTTATTCGATGCATCAGAGATCATTCTTTCACATCGATATTGGAGCTCTGACATCCCATAGCACATCCAGGACTCTTCGACACATCCGGCTCTGCTATTCACGGGTAAGTTGCCTCAACTTGTCTTTTTCAACATTTTTATCGCTTTTTGTGTATTCGCTTGTATGTGTGTTGTTTTCTTCATTTTTTTGAACACTTGTTGTTGTTTACATGTATACTAGCTTGTCCTAGATCTGTTTTAGTTTTCGTTTCAATCTCAATACTGTCGCATGAATGAAACTCTCTTGCACGAACGTTCACCCAATCGACTAACCGCTTTGTTTGGTCAATTTAGTGAAGTCTAAATTGCAACTTTTAAATGTCAACCCGGGGCTCGTAAGCTGATGAAGTGAGGTGTACTATATGTACTTAGATAACCGTTTTCTTAGTCTTTTGTCGTTTTTAGTTTTTTTAAGTTTGTTTTCGAATGTATTTTTCCTACTGTGATGTGATGGAAATGTAAGCAAGTGAAATGCGGATGATTGTGGTGATCTCTAAATGATTTCTCAAAACTTAAAAAGTATTCTACAAGAAAGCTTGAACAACAACTGCAATAAAATCAACTCTTAAATGAAAATAAAGACATCAAATAAAAGACTAATGACATCGGCCCAGTATCTCTGCTGCTGAATGAAAATGAAAATGAAATCTATATTAAATCCAACTAAAAGTAAGAACAACTATCTCACACTATTTCAACTCTTCAACTTAATCTTCTCTATGAAAAGATATCATGAAATGTTAAGTAATGTTAAATCTAAGTGAAACTACATAAAAGAGACTAGTCACAATACTTTAACTTTCTCTTAACCTTTTGCCTTTCAGCTGAATTTATCATGTAAGAAACATTTATGAATAAGTCAAGTAATGTGAGTTCTAAAGCAAACTAAATCAAGCTATACTAAGTGATATTTTGGCTCCCAATAAAGTTATCTGATTATGAAAAAGGAACCATCAATAGATGAACAACTTGATATCTAAGAGAAGAAAGTAAATGTGCAAGTTAAAGAAACGACAATAAGGAAAATCAAAACTGCAAAACAATAAAGGTCAGCAACATAGACAAGATGATCACGCATGCCACTAGTTATGAAAAGAAAAGAAGAAAAATTGTCCCGGGCTTGCCTAAGAAACCTGCATAACACACTGATCAGTCATGAACATAAAAGTGCAGAAATGTAAATCAACAGAAATCAAAGTTTATGTACAGCTAATATACATGTTGAAAAGAAATAAAAACGCAGCAATTAAAAGACATCTGTACAGCTAATATACATGAAACAAGAAAAAGAAATGCAGGAAATTAAAGGTTACTGTACAGGACTTCAGCAAACAGGGGCCCTCTGCCTACTTCAGCCGGTTCAAGGAACAGTTATACGCTTAAATGCAAAACAGTCTTCTCATGTATTGACAGCAAATGTAAAGTACAGTGGGGAGTTCAAAATTACATACAAAATGATTACAAAAACGATTAACTCTACAGCGTTCAAGGACGCTTTATTTATAAGGAGAAAGCAAACTACTTTAACGAGATCTATGCTATTCAACCAGCTGTTTAAAAACACGTGAATCCTCTGCGTCCCCGGATCTAGGTAACTGTCATCGTGTTCATTCAATCTGGAGAATATGGCTGTTGGATTCGTGCTTCTAGATTGTCTCCGTGGCTGAGGATGATGCCACCTAGCTTCACGTGCCCAAAAACAGAGCAACGCAGAGCCGTGCCACCGCTGAACACTTCTGTTGACCGGTATTTGCCTCCTCATTGACCGCAGGCTTTTATGGCTGTTCTGGGTGATCTGGAGGGACACGTACCATGTCCTTGACCCCTGGAACTTTCCCATGTGGCTCATCTTCTCAGAGGACACCTGTAACATATCGTTTAATAAAACAGCTGCGGAATCCGGTGCTGGCTGCAGAAACCTGGATCATCTGCGAAAACCTGTGTTGGCGGCGGAAATGCAGCACACTGAACCAAAATTCTAAACCAAACAACAGTCACTTAGCATAGTTAGAAAATCATGTAAAAAGTCCTAAAATACAATGATTTAATCAACTTGGTGGATGAAATGAGTGGGAAAAGGAGGAAATGAATGGGAAAAGAAGGCTGAGAGGGTGTGTAAGGAGGTACAGGTTCAAGGCTCTACACGCTTCACCCACATGCATGTTGATCTGTTTGTTGAATATTTCATTCATGTTTTTCATGCACTGTTAAACACTTCTGCTTTCACTTAGTGTTGCCATGAATTCACTGTTTTATTTTCCTTCTGTTTCTTGTCGGTGAGTTGGGCAGACCTTGTCATGGACTCTGAGTTCACTAAGACTTTATTACGCAAACTGGGGAAGGAAGGTTCTACCTTCCTCTCCAGAAATGTGCATTTTTTTCTAGCACTAGCCTCCAGGACTGTTTTGTGCATTTTTGGAGGACAGTGACTACTGGCCTAGGAAATTGCGTAATTCAGTCCTTGGGCCTGTAGTTATTCCTAGCTGGAATTGCGCATTACGCGATCCCAGCAGCCAACAGCTAGTGTGGATTACGCATTGCACAGATCCACTAGCCAATCCTTCCTTCCAGACAGTCAAGATTGCATTTTACATAGTTTTGGCAGCCAGTCACCCAACCTCCCAGAAGAAAGTGTGCAATCTTTCTTAGCAGTTTCCCAGGTATATGTTGTATCATTCCCCAGAATTTGCTTTGTTTTCGCTGACATATTTCTTGCCATGCATGTTTCTTGTCTCCAGATATTTTAGGTGGTCATCTATCTAAAATGGCTTCCAAGAGAACAGGATCTCAGGACATTGATGGAAATGCAATAGCTAAGAAAATGTCCTCTAGTTTCATGATCTATGAATATACAAAGTTTTATCTAGACAAGGAAATCAAACCGAAGTGGCAAGAAGTCAATGAAACATTTGCAGGAACTTTTTGAGAACACCTCGAAGACCGTCAGGTGTACATGAACATTCACAAGTTCAGCTTGTATTGGATTGCATGCAGATATCCTATGTTCCCATGCACAGACAGGATACACTGGGTCATCTCTGACACTGATCCTGAGACGATGAACTTGAGCAGTGTCAATGGGACGAGGCTTGCGACCTTCTGGGAACAGGATTATGATGAGATGTATCAGATGTCAAAGAATATCATGGACACTCCATTCAGCTTACCCAACAACAATGCTAACTCTAGAGACATTCTAAAGGATTGGGTAAAGGATCCAACTTGTTTCAGGATGACACCCAACCAGGTCTACAAGACAAAGATATTGAGAAAGGTGTACCAATACTTGATCATATTTTCTTGTCGACTATATGGCCAAGAAAGCATGGAAACCTTCCCAAAAAGTTGGGTAGTTGCACTGGACCAAGTGGCTAGAGAAGGAAAACCATGTAACTGGTCCGACATACTAGCTCATCAGCTGAAGGAGCAAGTCACGAAGGCTCAACAGTCACCTGGAGGTATGCATGCAAATATTTACATGTCTGCCTACATCATAGATGCAGTCTATGCCCGACATGAGTTCCCAGACTTGGAGTGGGCATGGTCACCAATGGAGACTGTTGTGAACACATATTTCAAGTTGTTGCCTGAATGCAAATTCAAAGGAGTAATCACACAGTTGTCTGATCATTTTGTTGTCCCTTTGTACAATTTGATATTCGAACAAGATCCAATCTTCATGTTAAAGGAAGCAATGGAGGCATTGATAGTTATTGCATATTGGTATGCCTCACCGTTTAGCACTTTCATCCGAATGTTCGGTTCAGTGAAGCTTCCGAATTTTCTACCAAAGTTTGCCTTGGACGTACTTGTCATGCAGGAAGTAGCCTATCACATCTCAGCAGGATTGATAACTAGACTGCAGCAGAAGAAGAAGGCATGTTGGCCCACTCTTTCATTACAAATTGGGTTATATGAGATCCAGAGTATCAAGCAAGTGGATGTCGAAGTAGAACTGATGAAGGAGTACCCATTCAAACTCCGAAGCTACAATCCATATGACCCAAATTGCATTGTGAACGATCACTACACGATAATTCAGATCAATTGGATCTACGAGGAATTTCATTGGGACAAGGAGGACCCATGGAAATATTTCTATAGATTCTCCTGACCTAATGAGCCAGTCAGATTCGTTGTGGAGTTGTTAGCGAAACAACATGAAGCAGCATCATGGAAAGCACCAGCAGTAGAAGTAGTGACAGCAGAGCCAAGCATACCAGTGCATGACTAAGGGAAGAGGAAGATTGTTGATTGCATGGAGGAGGATAAAAGCTGCAAGTTTCAAGTAGATATACTTGTAGAGAAAGCAGCTACGGCTATATCGGAAAAGAGGCAGTAACGCAATAAGAAAATCACATGAAGGCATAGTGATAAGAAGAGAATGGAAGAAGCAGAGAAGGAGTTGCATGAGCTAAGAGAGAAACTCTGAAAGGAACAAGAGTTGCACAAACAGGAGAGGGAAGCACAGTAGCAACAGATACAATAGGGGGCGCAACATGTGTGAATAGATGAAGCAGTGCCCGTACAAGTATTTGATTCATCTGAACAACTGGCATCAGGCGAATAGGGTGAACCATCGTAGGGGCAAGACTTTTCTCATGAGATAGAACATGCACTTCAACAGTTGGATGCAGACATGGAGTAGTAGGAGTTGGAACAAGACACCAACCTCATGCCTCACCACAAAGAGGTTTACTCACCCACTTCAATGAATCCAGAAGAGGAGCAAGTCTTAGATGACCAAGAGGCACTGAGATCCTTGGTGATCAGCTGAAAGAAGAGATGCACAACATCTCGTTTGATGAATCGCAACATAGAGTTGTTCAGTCTCGCAGAGTGTCAATTCGGGAGGATCAAACATCCCTTGCACAAGTTGAAGAACGAGTGATCATTACTGATGTGCACAAACATCCAACTACCTTAGCTGATGCAACTAAAGTGTATGTTGAATCCACTAGCTCAATTGTTCATTTCCTTATAGCTGAGAACGACTGAATGGCGAAGGAACTATAGGTGGCCAAGAAAGGAGGATACTTGGTGACAATGTCTGCCCGAGCTGAACTGAAGAAGGCAATACTAGATGAAGTATTGTCCCTTGAAACAGATATATGAGCATTGTGCTCCAAGTTTTCTACCATGCACAAGGTGATTTTCCATCTCAATGGATGGTAGCAACAATGTGCTAGGAGAGAACCCATCTTGACAAACATACATGCTACTTATGATGACATGCAAACATGGACGATTAAGTACAAGGGAGCCCCACTTCACTTGCAAAAAATGATAATCCAGGAGGATTTCGTTGATTCAGTTGCACAGATGTTCAAGTGTCGTCATCAATGTTTAGTGTCATTGTCACTTCAGTTCAGCTTCGACAGTGTTGGTTATGCATCAGGTTGTTCAGGTAAAGTTTACGGTTGTTCATGGTGTTCAGTTGAGAGGGTTTGTACCTGGCTGTTGACTTGTGTTCATCAACAGTTCCACTAGGATTGGTCGATGACATGTGTTTTATCGTATGACTTTGCAGGTTTTGGGTTCAACATGGGTGTCATCCGTGGCATAGGTTCGTCATCAGGGTTTTTGTCACAAAGGTAGATGGTGTCAACGATGTGTGTGGTTTTATGTCACGTTGTCGACAAGTTCATCATTATGTGAAAAATGTTGCTAATGTCACTTAGCGACGAATGATTGTAAATGGGTTGATGAACTTTATGTAGTAAACCCTAATCTACATCATATTGCAAATACATTGAAGATTATGTATTAAAACCTAAATCCTATGATTAAACCTATCATACCTATCAAACCTAGTGCATTAAATATATGTGTTAAATCTAACACATAAACCCTAATCCTAAGTCATAAGTCCTAACCATAAAACCATTTATACGACTCTCGACCTTGTTTTAAAAACATTACAAATACAATCTATCAGACCCTAACTTCTACCTCTTACCGCAACGGAACCACAGAAGGGTCAAGTGCATGTGAGCAAGGACAGGATAACCATAACAGCAAGTAAACCACCATCTCTAGACCGCAGCGAGACTGCGTGGTCATGTGAATGGAGGTTAGCAGGTTAGTAGGTTTTGTTGACGGATGTTAGCATAACCACAAAGTTGAAAATTTACATATGACAGGTGTAGCAGTCAATGCGGGAACCGCGCGGGTAGTTGACAACAACTATCATCCATCCAAAGGACTGACAGTCAAATTGACCCTCATCACATGCAAACGATTACTCTTTCCACCCGATTAGCTGCCAGCAGGTGGTTAAATGTTTAATACAAAGTATTTTTGGGTTTTTTTTTGATAATTTTTGTAAAACAAGTAATGCGAGGACCATGCAACCTACCTTAAGTGTCAATTTCCAGCTAGATCGATGTTCTAAAAAACATCCTGAAGCAACCAATTCATCCTATAATCAGCCCAAGGAGGTTTCAATGTATCCACAGGCTTTTAAAAGGTAAATTTTCCTTCATGGAAAAATGAAGAGTGCTTTTTGACTTTTTCTTGCAAATTCTGGAGGTCATAGGCAATTTTGTTTTCAGTGTTACGGGAGCATCCGGAGTCAATTTTGGAAACCATAAGAAGCATTGGAAAGCTGGTTCAGAGGGCTATATGAAGATAGTTATCATAAGTGCTTGAGTGCACATTTGGACTGATCAATTCTCTGTGTAATAAACACCTTTTCATTCCTAATAAAAATGGTCGCCCATCTTGAAAGCGGACCCGTAGATGTAGTCCATCAGGGACGAACTGCATCATCAATCTTGTTGTCTAGTATCACTATGTTTTTATTGTTTTCAATTCTATTATGCATCTTTCTTATGTTTAATCAGTTGTTGTAAAGTCTTTCTTCTCAAGCAGTTCTCTCGATTTCCGCATTTTTAGTTAACAATCAATTCAATAATGGCTAATCAATTCTACATAAGTTTAAACATATGAACATTTCAGAATTTATAATTTGGTATCCAAAAAGGTTACATTTGTATAATTTTCCATTGAATGTTAACGTGGTTAAATTCGCAACGAGGAGAAGGAATCCTTGAGCAGATTGATCCAGAGATTGGAAAGCGACGAGTTGTTCATAAGTCGACCATGTTAGGATCTGATGCAGGTGAAAACACTAAAACTAAGATGAGTGATGAACTATTTCGACAATCATTCTTGACTATGCAGCAGATGCTGGGAGAATTTTATGAAGACAAGAAGGTGAGAGATGCAACTTCTTATTCAAAGACATCAAAGAAGGACAAAGGTAAAGGCAAGGCTAATAAACCACCTTCACCTCCGTCATCTCCATCATCATCTTCTTCCTCTTCTTCTTCTTCTAGTGCAGAATCTGAAATAGAAAAGAAACCTAAGAAAACATCTCTTTTAAAACTTGATGTAAAATTTGAGTTACCTATTTATGATGGAAAAATGAATCCTGAAAAGCTTGATAACTGGATTAAGCAGTTAGAATTGTATTGTCATATTCAGAACATTTCTTGTGATAAAATGAAAATTTAGTTAGCTACACTTATAATGGGGGGAACAACTTTAATCTGGTGAGAAATTAAAAGTCAGATAGATGTAAAGCGTAAAGGAAAAGTCATCTCTTCATGGTCTAAGTTTTTTAAAGCTCTTAGGAAAAAATTCTATCCTTTAGGATACATGCAGCAAACTATTATTGATTGGCAGCATCTAAGGCAAGGTAAAGGGCATAGTGTTTAGTAGTTTACTCAGGAATTCAGAAAGAAAGAATTGGCCCTTGGTATTTCATTAGATACACGTGAAACTTTATTAAAATACATCGGCAATTTACATTCATATTTGCAGCATACATTATTGATGTTTAATCTTGATGATTTTGATAAAATGTGTGTTCAAGCCATACATATTGAATCAGGTGGGAGACCATTCAAGTTTTCATCGCAATCATCCAATGAGTTAGAAATCAAAGATTCCAATGAATGTAAGGGGATGAACATTTCGAAGAGAAAGAAATCAACGATCGTTCAGAAGGAAAGACCTACTTGTTCTCATTACCAGAGAATCGGTCATGACGAATTGAAGTGCTGGAAACTTCATCTAGAACTTAAGCCCAAAAATTTCCTTAAGGAGAAGGATGAAAATAAGGCCATTGCAGCAGTCCAGTAAGATCTAGGTTCAAATTCAGGTGATGAAAGGAGGATAAACACCATGGTTACAATAAGTAAAACTTCTGATACTGGATCAAGTTCGAAAACCATTACATCTTCTTCAAACATAAATCCTTCACATGAGGATAAAAGAGTTGAATTATTTAACATAAGGATAACTTCTAGGCATACAAAGATAGATACAATGTTTGACAGTGGATCACAGGAGAATTTAATCTCTGAATATTTAGTTAAAAGTTTGGGTTTGGAAACAAAAAATCATACAATACCTTACCCATTAGGATGGCTAAATAAATCAACTCAGATAAAAGTCACCAAACAGTGTCGATTAAGATTTGCCATAACAACTAATTACATTGATGAAGTGAAATTAGATGTGGTTCCATTAGACATATGTGGACTTGTCTTAGGATGTCCTTATCTTTTTTATTGTGATACAATATTTTACAGGAGAGAACATAAATATCACCTTAAGAAAGATGGGGTTGAATTTATTGTCAGGGCACATCAAAGTGAAAATCACTTGAATTCAGTTAATGTTAATCAGATGAAGTGATTAATAAGTTCAAACAAGCGGTTTGTAATCATGTGTGTAAAGGATCAACATAGCAATCAACATGATTCTTGTTTAATTTATGCAACTCAACTTACAGATGGTTTGATTAAAGAGATAGAAACTTGTTCAATTCTATGTACAACCAAATATGTTATTCATAAGCAGGGATTACAACATGAATTACAATTTGTGCCTAAATCTCCTCTTCCTAATGTCAGAATGAATCAAATCAGTTTAAGTTTGGAACTTAACAGTTGCAGGGATACATGTCATTATTAGGGAAATTCAATGTTCAACTTCTCTTATATTGTGTCACCATGTCATGTATCAAACAATTTGGAAACCTCTTTTCAAGTGGAGAGGAGACCTATTTGTTTTCATATCAAAGCCTTTTCTAAAGAAGTGTCAAAGTGCCTAATGGGAACTTATGCATCATAGGAAAGTGTTAATCAATGGAAACACCATTTAATAAATGAAGGAAAGGTGATTCAAACAAATCAACAGCTAATTCAATACTTTCAGAATCAAACTAAGTTGCAGCAAATTTCACCTTACAGTTGGATAGGTTTGGTGCAGCAAGTTCACTTAGTAATCAGGAAGCAGGAAAGCATGATAATCAAGTAGTTGGTTTGATGTCAAAAGTATCTTTGATAATCTCAGTCATTCTACAAATTATATTGTTTATACATGTTGATGGTATAAAACAACATTTAGTGGAGATTGTTTTCAAAGATTGTGAATCACTAACTCATGATTCTTTGTGGAAAGAATTCAATTGCCATGTTGATAACAGGTTGTTTTCCCATCATCGCAAGTTGTTCATACTGCAGATGGATGAAATAGGTCACCGACTTGAAATGTGCCATGGTTAGCATCATCAGGGTCATCACTTGCAAGTGATTAATCGAATGTATTGGTACATCGTCAAGTCAAGGTGGAAAGAGAGGGAGTTCTACCGTCATCGACTAATTGATTAGCCAAAATTTTGTGGTCCAAAAGCTTTCAAGTGGAGAGGAATGATCCAGGAGGATTCTGTTGATTCAGTTGCACAGATGTTCAAGTGTCGTCATCAGTGTTCAGTGTTGTTGTCACTTCAGTTCAGCTTCGACAGTGTTGGTTATGGATTAGTTTGTTTACGTAATGTTTATGATTTTGCATGGCGTTCAGTTGACAGGGTTTGTACCTGGCTGTCGACTTGTGTTCATCAACAGTTCTGCCACGATTGGTGGATGACATGTGTTTTGTCGTACAAATTTAAAGGTTTTGGGTTCGACATGGGTGCCATCCATGGCATAGGTTCGTCGTCATGTTTGTCATCGCAAAGGTAGCGCTGTCGAAGATGTGTGTGGTTTTATGTCACATTATCGACAAGTTCATCATTAGGCGAAAAATGTCGCTAATGTCACTTAGCAATGAATGTTTGTAAATGGGTTGATGAACTTTATGTAGTAAACCCTAATCTACATCACATTGCAATACATTGAAGATTATGTATTAAAACCTAAATCCTATGATTAAACCTATCATACCTATCAAACCTAGCGCATTAAATCTATGTTAAATCTAACACATAAACCTTAAGCATAAGTCATAAGTCCTAACCATATAACCCTTTATACAACTCTCCACCTTGTTTTAAAAACATTGCAAATATAATCTATCAAACCCTAACTGCTACCTTTAACCGTAGCGGAACCACAGAAGGGCCAAGTGCATGTGAGCAGGGATAGGATAACCGCAACAACAAGTAAACTGCCATCTCTAGACTGCAGCGGGACTGTGTGGTCATGTGAACAGAGGTTAGCATGTTAGCGGAGTTTGTTGACGGTTGTTGTCATAACCGTGGAGTTGAAAGTTTACATTTGGCAGGTGTAGCAGTCAATGCGAGAACAGCGCGGGTAGTTGACAATAGCTGTCATCCATCTAAAGGACCGACGGTCAATTTGACCCTCATCACATGTAAATGGTTACTCTTTCCCCCTGGTTAGCTACTATCTAGCAGTTAAATGTTTAATACAAAGTATTTTTGGGTTTTTTTGATAAGTTTTGTAAAACAAGTAATCCGAGGACCATACAATCTACCTTAGGTGTCAATTGCCAACTAGACTGAGGTTCTAAAACACATCTTGAAGCAACCAATTCATCCTGTAATCAGCCCAATGAGGTTTCAATGTTTCCATAGGCTTTTAAAAGGCAGATTTGCCTTCATGGAGAAATTAAGAGTGGTTTTTGACTTTTTCTTGCAGATTCTAGAGGTCATAGGCAGTTTTGTTTTCAGTGTTACGGGAGCATCCAGAGTCAGTTTTGGAAACAATAAGAAGCATTGGAAGGTTGGTTCAAAGGGATATCCAATGACAGTGATCAAAAGTGCCTGCGTGCACATTCAGGCTGATCAATTATCTATGTAATCAACACCTTCTTTTCATTCCTAATAAAAACGGTCTCCCATCTTGAAAGCAGACCCAGAGACGTAGTCCATCAGGGACGAACTGCCTCATCAATCTTGTTGTCTGGTATCACTGTGTTTTTACTATTTACACTTCTGTTATGAATCTTTCTTATGCTTAATCAGCTATCGTAGAGTCTTTCCTCTCAAGCAGTTCTCTCGATTTCCGCAATTTCAGTTAACAATTAATTCAATAATGGCTAATCAATTCTACATCAGTTTAAACATATGATCATTTCAGATCAGATGAAGAGGCCAAATGCATTCGAGCTGAAAGCGCTTATCCTGAGTCAGATTCAGATCTATGAGTACCTCTCACAACTCATCACTAGCATACACGCTTCCCATGCACGAGTTTTCAAGAGCATGGATGTTGTGGTGCACACACATTTGATCCCATCACTTGGGACTCTCACCTAAGCGAAGACCAAGAAGCAGGCCTGACTAGAGCTTGACTCATACTTCGACGAGTTGATGCACATCTCCACCAACCCATACTTTCCTATGAGTGCAGACATCATGCATAAGTATGTTGCTAGTCCGGCCTCATTGAAGACAATGATGCGCATGCTTTCAGATGAGTTTGAAAAAGGAGCTCGAGTAGTGTACTCAGATGCTCTAGATGTGAAGGTCAGGTTTCAGATGGATGTCACCATGGAATGCATGGACACTATCAAAGACTACAGAGATTGACATCAATATGCTACTGTTGATCAACATGAGGATGTTGAGCAGTTGGACTTCTATAGTTGTCTAAGTCAGAGTGATATCTATTTTGGCTTGCTCAAGCCATTGTGTTCGCATGGGTACATGTGCATTGTAATGTTGAGTCATGTCAAGTGTAAGTTAAGTGTTAATAGTGAATGTAACAGTGATAGAGTAGGTGAAGAATCATGAGGGTAGTTGAACACTAACAAAGGAGAATGTCAAGGGCCACCCCACCTTTTGCTATAAATAGTCCCTCATAACTCATTGTATAGGATTTTGGTAAGCCAAGCTTCTAATAAGACTATCTTGGAGAAAGCTTGGACAATATTGTAATGCACCTTGGCTTCTCCACTGCATGGAGCTAGTTCATCTTTTTGGAGGAGAAGGCAAATGTGGTTGTAATGCTTCACTGTTGGGGCTATCAGGTTTACATGGATGTATTGTATGATTAGGACTTACACTTCTTTATGTAATAAGAGCCAACACATTTTCATGCATATGTTGTTATTGCAATTGGAATGATCCGGTGCTTAGTAATATATGTTGTTTAACTTACGTATTTGTGTATGAACTGCTTCATATGAAATTATATGAATCTTTTTGCAGATGCGCTGTTGGTTTAACCATCACTTTGGATTGTCAACTGATATGCTTTCCAGCTTGTGATGCATTTTTGCTCGTTTGTTCCCTTCTCAGCTATGTATTGCTACAGGTTGCTAAGGGGCGCACTGATCTCACTCCCCATATGTTAGAATCTCTCATCCACCTTCCTTGACTCACTGCACAGGTCACACCCTTGCTACTAACAGAGTTATCTTACTTGCCTCTGTACGACATCACGATCAAGGCATTACCTTACGACCCACTACTAGGACTCTTACACCAAACAATCTGAGGTCTAATTGCAACTTCTTACCAGGGACATCCCCTTGACATGTTGGCAGGTCTAGCACCGTCAACATAATGAGATTTTGCATTTTGATCCTTAGGTGCAACCTGCTAGGGGAGTCTCCAATTACAACCCTCTAGAGGAGACTCAAATAGCTTTACATCTTTGATCTAATTTACAGAACTTAAGAGTTTCTACACTTTCGAGATCAAGTATATATCTCATCAACTCTTTGCTGATGGCACAATTCTCCTTGGAGAAAATCTGCATACAAAGGATGGACATTATCCCTATAAAAGATGGAGTTGACTGATAAGAAATTCCACTATCTATGCTTGAAATAATATCCATTTCTAGGAGAGAACCTTGCAAATCTAGGAGATCCATTTAAAGAAGGCTCCGGGAGCTTTTAGATCTCTAGGAATTCCTATCCAAAACAAAGTAAAAATAAATGGGAAGCGATAGCAGAGAAAAAAATAGTCAAGGACTCAACCCTTACAAAAGAGATGGCTATACCAGTGAAGGATGTTCCATCTCTTGAATGCATCTTTCATTGCATGCCTTATATTCTATTGGAGAATCCTTGTACCTCTAAATGTGTTCTTCAAGAGATAAGAAAGGTTATCAGAGAAGATGCCCCTTTTAAACTGGTGTAGAATTTAACAGGAGGAAATAGTAATCCATCATTTAACAACAACTAAGAATGTTTGGGAGTATAATGGACCATTTAGTATCTAATTATACATGAGGGTAAAGGCTTGTGTTCTATTGGAGTTGAGGTTAGTAAGAAGGTACTTGAAAGTTTGACTTCCCCAAACACCACAAGTTGTGTTGAAGTGTAGTTCCATATAAGATCTTTCATACACACATTATAATTCTAAGTGAGTCCTTGGAAACTAAATTTTGTAGAAGAATGCTTACCTGAACAGATATTTATGTTAAAGGCTTGGAGTTCAACGGTTCATATGATGAGATTCCATCTTGCTACATTCCCATAAAATATTTATTTTCATTTTTTCTAATTGATATTGATAGACAGTCTTAAGAAAGTAATTCATATTCCATAAAAGAATTATAGAGATGATTGAACCAGGTTGCGAAAGGTAATAGTTCATTCCATTGATCAAAAGAACAACTTCTTAAGGAGGCAGGGAAAACTTTCATGCTTAGAATTTGTGCGTGGGATCATCTAAGTAGTAGAGGTGCTTACATTCAATTTCTGATATTGGAAAGTTTAACCAAACTAGATTCTGAACTGAAATCAAAGAATTATCACCATTTTGTAGCTATCATTTTCTATTGTCATTTCTCATGACTGAATTATATTGCCACATTCAGAACAATATGTTGTTTTGATTGTAATTCTCTGTGCTTCAAATTTGCAAAGAAAGATGCATTGATCTAATGACATGTAAAATTTTCCTAAGAATTACCTTAAAATCTGTTAACAATAGAGAATTAGCATCATTCATTGGAGAATAACTTGATTGGTTGAACGTCATTGCAACCTATTCACTATAGTAGTAGTATTCCAAATGAATGAAAACTAAGGTGATGAATAAAATTGCCCAAGCTGTAAATAACTTTTCAGTGTGGGAACATGAAAATATTTGAACTAGTCCTTATTTCATGCTTTACATGGAATTGTTGAATGACCTGAAAATCATACCTTTAAAAAAGATGAACTCTAGCTAGCTGCAGTTGCGTGATATAAGTTACAAACCATCAGTCCAAGTCTCCCTCTCTTGCTTCAGACATAAGAGTATCACCATTATCCTTTGCCCTCACAATAGCTAAGTTGTTCTCCTGAACATCAATTCCCTCGTCTGGTCTGCTAGAAATAGTCTTTCCACTATTTGTAGGACCGGAGCTTGTTTTAGCTTGAGCTTGTTGAGTTGTTGAAAAGGAAGCCATGAATGGCCCCGCAAGAGAGACCTCGAAGTTCCTGCTTGTCCTATACCACTACCATTGACATTAGCTTCTTCATGGATAGGAAATATAATAGCAACAACACCACCAGAATCTTCTCGTTGATTTGGGGCAATACTACTAGTACCAACCATGATATTGCGAAAGCTGATTTCAAGCTCGAAAGGTTCATTATTATTGTTGTTACTTGATTTTCCCAAAATACCTTGTGAAGAAAAACCGTCAAGATTTTCACCTTGCCTATCCGATGTGCCACCAGAATTCTGAATCCAATGAGATCTTTTCCCACAGGAGTGAGCCTGCTTATACTCCACGTCATCAGTGGGCATCTGATGTCGACAAACTGGACAATGATTATGCTATTCAAGCCATGAAAGAATGAAAACAGAATGGCACATGTGCTTACATGGCATCTACCTTACTTCGGTGCCCAATTTAAATTCATCCTTCCATACTACACATTGTATAGAATCCGTAAAAAGACTTCAGTTCCCACTTCAAATTCATCCTTCCATATTGGACACTCTTTAGAATCCGTAAAGGGAAGGCCTTGGGTAATTTTGATGGTGGGCATAGGACCTATGGAAGCTTTGGAGGTAGGAGGGCATATAATATAATTATAAGTTTTTAAGAATTTAAAAAATATTTAACTTTTAATATATTATGTTATGATAATATATGGCATATAATATAATTATAAGTTTTTAAGAATTTAAAAAATATTTAACTTTTAATATATTATGTTCTCATAATATAAATGAGATTGGATATGATAATATATTATAGATGAAATTGGATTAGAGTTATTGTATTTTTGTAGAAATAAATATCGATTATGTAAAATATGTATAAATTTTACTTTTAAATATTAATGGTGTTTTTTTAACTAGGTAATCCAATAGGTGATTTAGAGATTCAAGTATTTAAAAGAAATGCACATTTTTTAAATAAATTGTGTAAAATCTTTTAACATAAAGAATTATTTTTTAATAATTAAAAAATATGATATTTTTTTAATTATATTTTCGATTTTGTTAGAAATTTTTTAAAGAGTTGTATAATGTTTGTGGATGATTGTTGTTTTTCATATTTTTACATAATTGTTTTTCTTATTCCATTATTCTTATGTGCTAAATCCATAACTTGTTGGAGTAATAATTTGGACCATGGTCAAACTAGCAACTACTACTATAACAAAAAGAGTATATCCACCAATCAATAAACTAGATATACCAAGAATTTGTCCGACAAGGATGAGCAAGTCTCCCAACGGTCCTCAACAATAGAATTTAGTTGATAACAATGGAAATTGTGAGAATTAGACAGATGTCATGGGTACATCAGGACAAATGTCAAATGGAGATGAAAAGGGTATTAGACAATGCTTAGCCTGACCAATTTAAAAAAGGACACCTTTGGTGTAATTAAGGCTTTTCATATACAATGGATTAAAGTAGGGAGGGGAGATTATGGTATTGAACCAATTATTTTTAATTAAAATTTATAAGTCATGTAAATAGAAGTAAAATATATAAAATAATTAGTGGTAATTTATGTCCATGGGGCATATAATAGATTATGACAAGGTGTATTGCTAAGGCATTTTGTGGTGTTAAGGTCGCTGATTTGAAACTCCATAGGTAAGAATATGGTCATGTTAAGGGTGGGTGTGGCTCAAGATAGGTGATCATGTTGTGTTGCAAAAGGAAGTGTTGGACCACTCCCATTTTCAATCATTTGTTAACCTTTGAATTTAATTCCTTGAGAATGTGATCAAATGATATAATCCTAAAGATTCTAATAAGCTCCATAATTCTGATCATCCTTTGATCCAATCAGTAGTACAAAATGGATAATTAGTTACTAAAACATTGACTAAAATTTGCATATAAATGACTATTTTTCAGTCGGAGACCAATATTAGCTAATTTACAATATCTTACAATGCGATCAACTTTTACTCATTTTCAGCGTAGTCATTAATTGCTTGTCTCAATTTTATCATCTATCAGTATATTTAGTCATAAATTTCGTCATTAATTTAGTTATTGATTTAGTCATTAATTGTCCCAATTAGTGACCAAATATACAACAAAATATATTACTATATGATCATCTGAGAAAACCAATTAATGACCAAAGAAATAGGAACAAAATGTTGGTCATGTTATAAGATACTGTAAATTAGCTACTAATAGTCATATATATGTAAATTTTAGTCGTCGTTTGAAACCAATTAATGACCAAAGAAATATGACTAAATTTTTGTCATGTTATAAGATACTATAGATTAGCTACTAATAGTCGTATATAAGCAAAATTTAGTTGTCACTTGTAATGAAAAATTAATCATTTGCAGTAGTCATTTATATTTTTTTGGTAGTTTCATATTCATCATATAAACAACTAATTTAGTAGTTTATATTCATTTCATTTATTTTCATTAATAATCATTATAAACGACTAGTTTAGTCATATATTCATTTTATTTGTGTTCATCATTGATCAATATAAACTACTAATTTAGTAGTTTTAGATTTATTTTATGTGTTCATTATTAATCAACATAGATTAATTATAATGATTTTGCGACTAAATTAAAAAAAACATCATAAAATGTGAATTGGTTCATCTATATGAAAATTCAAAATTACATATGTTAGTTAAAATACTAAACAATATTAAGGGAAACTATAAATAATTTCAACCAAAGAAATTATATTATATGAAATTTCGTGTATTACAATATGAGTTTCCAACTTAACATTGGCTGGACTACAATTTACACATGAAATGTTGTTTCATCACTATAGAACATTATCATTGTATTGTCAAGTCATTGCAGGTGAATTCACCAACTATGAAGACTTCAACATCAGTCTCTATGTGTGTGTCTTATTCAGGATATTGGCTTTAAGGGTACCACTAGACCAGTTCCCTTCTCTCTCTTTTTTCATTTGCCGCTCCAGTGTTAGTGTTCTCCTCTTTCTTCAAATCTTGCTGCTTACCATCAATACTGAGTTCTTTTTCTAAAAACAAAAGAACCTAGAATGCAGAGTGTAAGACATGAAAGACGATGAACACTAGAATACAAATGAAAGTAGACTATAAAGGATTTATATTACATATACCTCAAAACCAACAATTTTAAATCCATTCTTCCCCATAAGAGAAAGAAACTCGAATAATACCTACCTTTGTAATTTTAATGGATGTCTTATTGAGTTTTTATAGAAGTTCCTAGCTATAATACTTGCCTCAAGCAAGGGTAATCAAAGTGTTGAGGATATGCACTAGCACCAAAAATGATGATCTTGGGCCTAAAAAGACTGGTAGTCTTCTCAAGCATTTCATAGTCCATGAGTCCTATTAGCCAACAGAACAAACACGAACATTAACCCTTGAACACTTCCCCTAGAATGAAATTGAATATTTCTTAGTTGTAGAATTGTTTCTGTCTTTATTACAAATGAGACGACGAAGCAAGCTCACCTGTGGACTCATCCAAACATTATGGCATGGTTTCAAAGTAAATACACTTCCCCTAAAATCTGGTTCACTTCCCCATAGGTTCTGCATCTAATTCAAGGTAGATTCATGCAATACCCCTGATACGTGCAACATATTAATCAATCATTATGCAGGCTCAATGAGTCAACATAATAAAAATCCAGTTCCATTAAATTAAAGTGTCACACATCCTCCTTAAATATCATGGGTTAAGTAATGGAAATGTCAACCCACAACATATCAACCCACAACATAAAGACACAACTCCATTCACATGAATAGCTATCACATGACGGATCCATGTGCCAAGAAATAAAAATAGCTCCATCGCATACTATATACATCCACCATTATGAAAATATGTGAACATTTGGACCCATGACATCACAATGGAAGCTCCATAATATTAAAATGTGGATAGCCTATGTGATAGATAGTGTATCCTTCATAACTCATGGGCTAACCCTATTTACTCATGGCTCCAAGAAATAGTGATGTACAACCCCAATGAATATGATATGGTTCTTATGTAAATGAATGTTCCATGGACAGAGATGTTGGAAATAATATTGAGAGGGGGGGTGAATCAGTATTATCTAGCAATTTAACAAATCTTCCTTATTTGATCTTTTGAATTATTCTTGCATATCAGTATCATAAAATAATGAGCATGAACAAAGAAAATAGATAGTCACACCAAAGAACACAAGATGTAAGGTGGAAACCCAATGTGGGAGAAAACCACCTGCTGCAATATGTCTCTATCTTCTTTCAATTTAGAAATTCTTTTACAATGATTTTGTACTGGTGCAGTCCTTTACCAGTACGCAGGCTGCAACCTGCAGAGAGCTACAACTCTCTCTCGTTTTCCAGTCTCTCCTGGAAGGGAGCTACAACCCCCTACTTCTTTTCATACAAGGACCACTTTTCATAAATTTTCAAACTGGATCCATAAGCATTAATTGATCATCAAGTGTAAGAGAATCACCCAATCAACTGTAGTAACCAGATCAACAATAATAGGACCAAAACCCAGAACACAACAATGATAAACAAGGATTTTAAGAGAAGGAAGCACCCTGCTCAACTGCTAGCCTGAGTCCGGACTCACCCTGTTCAACTGCTAGCCTGAGTCCCTGGACTCACCCTGCTCAACTGCTGACCTGAGTCCCTGGACGCACCCTGCTCAACTGCTAGCCTGCGTCCCAGACGCACCCTGGTCAACTGCTAGCCTGCGTCCCTCGCACTGAGTCTATTGAACTACCTGCGTCCCGGCGCACCTGAACCCTTCCTGCACCTGCGTCCGGCGCACCTGAAACGCTTCGCTCCTGCGTCCCGGACGCACCTGAACCCTTACTGCACCTGCGTCCCTCTGGGCAAAGATGATTTCAAGACTTTAGAAGTAACCCAGACAATCAGATCTACAGATCCGAGCAAGAGCCGAAGAGATCTCGGTCCATCAGATTCGCCTTGTTTAGATCTAGACCAGATCTTACCCTCATAAGATGTTCAACCAAAAACATGATTAATCCAAATGAACTCCTTTGCTTTATATAGGCAAGCTCCTCCCCAAAACATGGAACAATACCACGAGCCGACACCATAGAAACACAAAACCGTCGGCTAGATACCACACAAGAAACCCCCACGTGCTTTTCTCTGTCTTGAAATGTGTGCACTGGGTGGACGCACCCCCTGAACGGCTGGCCTGCGTCCCTGGACGCGGGTTCTGCATGGTATACCTGCGGGGACGCACTTTCTGAACAGATTGCCTGCGTCCTTCTTAAAAATAGAGAGCTGATCATCAAGAATAGTGATATACCACCTGAATGGGTTGCCATCAAGGACAACACCTGAATCATAATGCCAACAATCTCCCCCTTTGGACTTGATGGCAACCTCATGATCTTCAGCTTCATTCTCCCCCTTTGACATCAAGGGCAAAGGGTATGCTCCCCCTATGAACCTGATCTGCAGCAACGTACCACCATGAAAGAGATAGAGACATATTGCAGCTATTTCCAAGATCTCCTTCTCCATAATGCCAACAATGCATTATGTGCTCACCCTGAGCCTATACCACCAATAAGAAGATGTTCAACAATAAGATGATGCATCAACAACCCCCAGCTTTTGCCTGAGGTATTCAAAAGTGTCCCTGGGCAACGGTTTGGTGAAAATATCAGCAACTTGTTCCTTAGAAGGAACATACTCCAACTTGACCTTCTGTTCAAGTACTTGTTCCCGGAGAAAATGGTACTTGATTGGTATGTGCTTGGTTTTTGAATGCATAACCAGATTCTTTGAGATGCTGATTGCACTTGTGTTGTCACATAAGATAGGGATTGGAGGTGTACAAGTGATTTGATAATCCTGCAAAGTCTGCATCATCCAAAGGAGTTGGGTGCAACAAGATGCAGCAGCAACATATTCTGCTTCAGCTGTAGACAAGGCAATTGAACTCTGTTTCTTGCTGAACCAAGATACCAGTCTGGAACCCATAAAGAACGCACCACCACTTGTGCTTTTCCTGTCATCCACGCTTCCGGCCCAATCTGCATCTGTATAAGCATGAAGAGTGAGATCTGTATCTCTAGGATACCATAAGCCATAATTTTGAGTCCCTTGAAGATATTTGAAAATTCTCTTCACTGCCTGAAGATGAGTTTCCTTCGGATTTGCCTGAAATCTTCCAACTATTCCAACTGCATGCATGATGTCCGGTCGGGTACCTGTCAAATATAGTAAACTTCCAATCATAGATCTGTAGGTTGGTTGATGTACTGCTGCAGATTCATCATTTGCACTGAGACTACATCCTGTGACCATGGGTGTACATACTGGTTTTGCATCTTCCATGCCATATTTCTTCAAAATCTGCTTGAGATACTTGGTTTGAGATAAAAGGATTCCTCCTTCCTTTTGTTGGATTTGCAAACCAAGGAAGTATGTCAGTTCTCCTAGCAAGGACATTTCAAATTCTTTCTGCATGACTGAGGCAAAGCTTTGACTCATAGCTTCTTCATTGCTGCCAAAAATAATGTCATCTACATACACAACAAGTATTAGCAATTTGTCATTTTCAACTTTTATATATAGATTGCTATCTGCTGAACCTTTTGAAAAACCTTGTTGATGAAGATATTTGTCCAACCGGTAGTACCAAGCCCTTGGGGCTTGTTTGAGACCATAGAGAGCCTTTTTCAATCGGCATACAAGATTTGGATCATTTCCAAGAATGAACCCATCTGGCTGTTCAATGTACACTTCTTCTTCCAAGTCTCCATTCAGAAAGGCTGATTTTACGTCCATTTGAAATACTTTGAAGTTCTGAAAACTTGAGAGAGCAAGGAACATTCGGATGGCCTCAAGTCTTGCAACAGGAGCAAAAGTTTCTTCAAAGTCTATTCCTTCTTGCTGTGCATACCCTTTACAAACAAGTCTGGCTTTGTTTCTAATTACTTCTCCATTTTCATTCAATTTATTTTTGAAGACCCATTTTGTTCCGATAACATTCTTATCCTTTGGTCTAGGAACCAGCTCCCAAGTGTTGTTCTTTTCGATTTGCTCAAGTTCTTCATCCATTGCTTTCACCCAACATTCATCTTTGCATGCCTCTTTCACATTTTGTGGTTCAGTAGAGGAGAGTAATGCCAAATAGCTTGAAGCTTCTGCAACTGTTCTTCTAGTTTGTATACCTGCTTCTTTCTGTCCCATGATCTGAGATTCTGGATGGTTCTTCTGAACATATCTGGATGGAGTCTTTTCTTCTATTCTTGTTCGTTCTTCTGCGTCTTCGTGAGGTTCTTCTTGAGATTCTTCTTGAGGTTCTTCTTCTTCATCATTCTGTCTTTGAGGGTAGCTTTCATCTTCTTCGATGTCTTCACGATGTATTTGCCTAGGAATGTATCCCTTCTCATCAACCACTACATCAATGCTGTCAACAATTCTGCCAAGTCTTTTATTGTAGCATTTGTATGCTTTGCTATGTGGAGAATAGCCAAGAAGAATGCCTTCATCTGCTCTAGGATCAAGTTTGCCAAGCTGCTCCTCAGTATTCTTGATATAGCATTTGCTCCCAAAGATTTTGAAATGCTTTACCGAAGGAGTTTTACCACTCCAGAGCTCATGAGGAGTTTGAGTGCTGTTCACCCGAACATTTGTCTTGTTGAGAATAATAACCGCAGCATGTGCAGCTTCACCCCAGAAAGTTGCGGGAGTTCCTGATTCATCAAGCATAGCACGAGCCATTTGTTGGATTGTTCTGTTCATTCTTTCAACAACTCCATTTTGCTGAGGAGTTCTAGCTGTAGAGAATTCTCTCCTTATCCCATGTTCATCACAGAAATCGAAAAATTCATTTGAAGTAAATTCCCCACCTCTGTCGGATCTGAGGCACTTAATTTTGTGACCTGATTCATTTTCAACCAAGGCTTTGAAGGATTTGAATTTTTCGAATGCTTCATCTTTGTGCTTCATAAGTCCTAACCAAACAAACCTGGAGAAATCGTCAATAAATAATATCAAGTATTCCTCTCCTCTAGGTGTTCTTTTCCTGAATGGTCCACATACATCTGTATGTACTAGCTCAAGAGGCATGCTAGCTGATCCTTCTTTCTCTGGAAAGTTAGTCCTGGTTTGTTTTCCAAACTGACATGATCTGCATATGGTGTTGTCAGGAATTTTGATATCTGGAAGATCGCGAACTGCCTGATATTTGCATGCTTTCCTTATTTGTGAGAAGCTTAGATGTCCCAACCTTCGATGCCATAACCAGTGCTCTTCATCCTTGCTTAGATAGCATTGTTGTTGTCCTTCTTCAAATATGTATAGATTATTTGGAGTTCTTTTCCCTTTGAGAACTGTTTTACCTGTATCAAGATCACGAACAAGACATCCATTTGATCTGAATATAACCTCGGTTCTTTGATCACACATCTGGCTGACACTTAGTAGATTATGCTTCAATCCATCAACAAACAAAACATTTCCAGCCTTAACATCTTCTTTTAAAGGAGCAATACCTTTTCCTTTTATAGTTGCAGGAGTATCATTTCCAAAAGAGACTTTCTTTCCCTTTTCTAAAATAGAATAAGACTCAAGTTTTTCTTTATCACCTGTCATATGCTTCGAACATCCACTGTCAATGTACCATAGATTTTCCTGTCCTTCTGCATAAAATGCTATCCCACATCTTTCTGTTTGAGGTTCCTTTATTCTCCATGTTTTGGTTCCTGAGGCTTGTTCCTTTTTCCGTTCTTGTTCCTTTCTTTCCTGAAACCTGCTTCTGCATTCAAAGTCTTCATGACCAAAATTATTGCAAATAGAACATTCAACTTCATTTTCAAGAGCCGAAAAGCTGTTATAGGTCTTTTTTGTAATCCCTGTCATACTTCTTTGTTTTTGAGCTTCCCTAGTCATGATTGTTTTATACGCAACACATTGAGCTGCTTTGTGACCAAAGTTATGACAAGAAAAGCATTGTCCATTGAAGAAGCTTCTGCGGTTATTGAATCTACCAGCCAACTGATTGTAATTTCTATTTTCATCTATTTTTGAACCAAACTGGGAAGATTTTACCTGTGGCTGGTTGTGGCTTTTGTTCACCCTTAAGCTGGATTGCCCCTGATAGTTTCTGTTTGAAGTTTGTCCCTGCTTTACCTGATGATCTTCATTGTGCTTTTGCTCATTTCTTCTTGCTGCATCAAGATAACTTTTTGAAGTGGATGCTTGAGAAGTTTCTCCATTATAGCCCAGACCTGTCTTATTTAGTGGAGACCGCTGCACACTGATAATCTCATCCAAAGTTTCAGATCCTTTGACAAACTTGAGATTAATAGCTTTTGTTTTCTCAATTTCTTTTCTAAGACCAACAATTTCACCTTCTAATTTTTCAAGATGTTTTTCCTTTTCATCAATTTGAAATTGTAGAGTATCAATGATCATGTTCTTTTCTTCTATACATCTCTTGAGTCTAGTAATTTCATCATAAAGGTTATCCACATCTACAGCATCCTCATAATCATCATCTTCAAATGCCATTAACAACCTATATTTATTACCTTGTTCATCTTCATCACTGTTTGATAAGCCATCACTATCTTCATGGGTGTAGTAGCTTTTCTTATTTGCACTTTGTTTCTTGTTCCATCTAGCTGGTTCCTTTCCTTTATCCTTATAAGGACATTTTGCAGCATAATGACCTACTCTTCCACAAGCAAAGCATTTGAAAGGTAGCTTACCTCTGAACCTTCCAGAACCCCTTTGAAGATTTCTGACAAAATTTGATTCTTCTTCCTCTTCTTCTGGAACATGGCTTGCTTCATAGTGATCTTCTTTGCCTGATGCCTTAAAAGCAGCCTCCCTTCTGTCTGATGGACCTCCCTTTCTCATTTCATAAGCAGTTAGAATTCCATGTAGCTGAGACATAGTGAGAACACGGAGATTTTCTTTTTCTTCTATTGCAGATACTTTAGATTCAAACTTGGGGGATAATGATCTTAGAATCTTTTGAACTACTATAGACTCTTTTATTTCTTCACCCAAATTTTTCATACAATTAACAATCTCATCTACCCGAAGAAAATAATTAGCCACACTTTCATCATTATACATCTTGAGAGTCTCATATTGAATCCTGAGAGTTTGAAGTTTAGCTTGTTTTACCTGTTCATCTCCTTCATAGCTCGTGATCATTTTGTCCCATATTTCTTTTGCTGATTTGAAGTGCATTACCTTCATGAATTCTGTTTGGGATATACTTCCTAATAGAGTACTGACTGCTTTTGCATTTGTTTCATACTTCTTTTTCTCAGCTGGATCTGTAGGAGTAGCTGAAGGAAAAGCATAGCCTGTTTCTACAATGTCCCAAACTTCTGTACCAAGAGATTGAAGATATGCAGTAACTCTTACCTTCCAATAATTGAAGTTTGTCCCATCAAAAACCGGTGGCCTGATTGATGCTTCTCTCTCGTAGTTGCTCATGATGAACGATCTACCTTCAAGCGATCAAGCTTTTCTGAAGGACCTGCTCTGATACCAATTGTTGGAAATAATACTGAGAGGGGGGGTGAATCAGTATTATCTAGCAATTTAACAAATCTTCCTTATTTGATCTTTTGAATTATTCTTGCATATCAGTACCATAAAATAATGAGCATGAACAAAGAAAATAGACAGTCACACCAAAGAACACAAGATGTAAGGTGGAAACCCAATGTGGGAGAAAACCACCTGCTGCAATATGTCTCTATCTTCTTTCAATTTAGAAATTCTTTTACAATGATTTTGTACTGGTGCAGTCCTTTACCAGTACGCAGGCTGCAACCTGCAGAGAGCTACAACTCTCTCTCGTTTTCCAGTCTCTCCTGGAAGGGAGCTACAACCCCCTACTTCTTTTCATACAAGGACCACTTTTCATAAATTTTCAAACTGGATCCATAAGCATTAATTGATCATCAAGTGTAAGAGAATCACCCAATCAACTGTAGTAACCAGATCAACAATAATAGGACCAAAACCCAGAACACAACAATGATAAACAAGGATTTTAAGAGAAGGAAGCACCCTGCTCAACTGCCAGCCTGAGTCCGGACTCACCCTGTTCAACTGCTAGCCTGAGTCCCTGGACTCACCCTGCTCAACTGCTGACCTGAGTCCCTGGACGCACCCTGCTCAACTGCTAGCCTGCGTCCCGGACGCACCCTGCTCAACTGCTAGCCTGCGTCCCTCGCACTGAGTCTATTGAACTGCCTGCGTCCCGGCGCACCAGAACCCTTCCTGCACCTGCGTCCGGCGCACCTGAAACGCTTCGCTCCTGCGTCCCGGACGCACCTGAACCCTTACTGCACCTGCGTCCCTCTGGGCAAAGATGATTTCAAGACTTTAGAAGTAACCCAGACAATCAGATCTACAGATCCGAGCAAGAGCCGAAGAGATCTCGGTCCATCAGATTCGCCTTGTTTAGATCTAGACCAGATCTTACCCTCATAAGATGTTCAACCAAAAACATGATTAATCCAAATGAACTCCTTTGCTTTATATAGGCAAGCTCCTCCCCAAAACATGGAACAATACCACGAGCCGACACCATAGAAACACAAAACCGTCGGCTAGAAACCACACAAGAAACCCCCACGTGCTTTTCTCTGTCTTGAAATGTGTGCACTGGGTGGACGCACCCCCTGAACGGCTGGCCTGCGTCCCTGGACGCGGGTTCTGCATGGTATACCTGCGGGGACGCACTTTCTGAACAGATTGCCTGCGTCCTTCTTAAAAATAGAGAGCTGATCATCAAGAATAGTGATCTATCACCTGAATGGGTTGCCATCAAGGACAACACCTGAATCATAATGCCAACAATCTCCCCCTTTGGACTTGATGGCAACCTCATGATCTTCAGCTTCATTCTCCCCCTTTGACATCAAGGGCAAAGGGTATGCTCCCCCTACGCTCATGAACCTGATCTGCAGCAACGTACCACCATGAAAGAGATAGAGACATATTGCAGCTATTTCCAAGATCTCCTTCTCCATAATGCCAACAATGCATTATGTGCTCCCCCTGAGCCTATACCACCAATAAGAAGATGTTCAACAATAAGATGATGCATCAACAACCCCCAGCTTTTGCCTGAGGTATTCAAAAGTGTCCCTGGGCAACGGTTTGGTGAAAATATCAGCAACTTGTTCCTTAGAAGGAACATACTCCAACTTGACCTTCTGTTCAAGTACTTGTTCCCGGAGAAAATGGTACTTGATTGGTATGTGCTTGGTTTTTGAATGCATAACCGGATTCTTTGAGATGCTGATTGCACTTGTGTTGTCACATAAGATAGGGATTGGAGGTGTACAAGTGATTTGATAATCCTGCAAAGTCTGCATCATCCAAAGGAGTTGGGTGCAACAAGATGCAGCAGCAACATATTCTGCTTCAGCTGTAGACAAGGCAATTGAACTCTGTTTCTTGCTGAACCAAGATACCAGTCTGGAACCCATAAAGAACGCACCACCACTTGTGCTTTTCCTGTCATCCACGCTTCCGGCCCAATCTGCATCTGTATAAGCATGAAGAGTGAGATCTGTATCTCTAGGATACCATAAGCCATAATTTTGAGTCCCTTGAAGATATTTGAAAATTCTCTTCACTGCCTGAAGATGAGTTTCCTTCGGATTTGCCTGAAATCTTCCAACTATTCCAACTGCATGCATGATGTCCGGTCGGGTACCTGTCAAATATAGTAAACTTCCAATCATAGATCTGTAGGTTGGTTGATGTACTGCTGCAGATTCATCATTTGCACTGAGACTACATCCTGTGACCATGGGTGTACATACTGGTTTTGCATCTTCCATGCCATATTTCTTCAAAATCTGCTTGAGATACTTGGTTTGAGATAAAAGGATTCCTCCTTCCTTTTGTTGGATTTGCAAACCAAGGAAGTATGTCAGTTCTCCTAGCAAGGACATTTCAAATTCTTTCTGCATGACTGAGGCAAAGCTTTGACTCATAGCTTCTTCATTGCTGCCAAAAATAATGTCATCTACATACACAACAAGTATTAGCAATTTGTCATTTTCAACTTTTATATATAGATTGCTATCTGCTGAACCTTTTGAAAAACCTTGTTGATGAAGATATTTGTCCAACCGGTAGTACCAAGCCCTTGGGGCTTGTTTGAGACCATAGAGAGCCTTTTTCAATCGGCATACAAGATTTGGATCATTTCCAAGAATGAACCCATCTGGCTGTTCAATGTACACTTCTTCTTCCAAGTCTCCATTCAGAAAGGCTGATTTTACGTCCATTTGAAATACTTTGAAGTTCTGAAAACTTGAGAGAGCAAGGAACATTCGGATGGCCTCAAGTCTTGCAACAGGAGCAAAAGTTTCTTCAAAGTCTATTCCTTCTTGCTGTGCATACCCTTTACAAACAAGTCTGGCTTTGTTTCTAATTACTTCTCCATTTTCATTCAATTTATTTTTGAAGACCCATTTTGTTCCGATAACATTCTTATCCTTTGGTCTAGGAACCAGCTCCCAAGTGTTGTTCTTTTCGATTTGCTCAAGTTCTTCATCCATTGCTTTCACCCAACATTCATCTTTGCATGCCTCTTTCACATTTTGTGGTTCAGTAGAGGAGAGTAATGCCAAATAGCTTGAAGCTTCTGCAACTGTTCTTCTAGTTTGTATACCTGCTTCTTTCTGTCCCATGATCTGAGATTCTGGATGGTTCTTCTGAACATATCTGGATGGAGTCTTTTCTTCTATTCTTGTTCGTTCTTCTGCGTCTTCGTGAGGTTCTTCTTGAGATTCTTCTTGAGGTTCTTCTTCTTCATCATTCTGTCTTTGAGGGTAGCTTTCATCTTCTTCGATGTCTTCACGATGTATTTGCCTAGGAATGTATCCCTTCTCATCAACCACTACATCAATGCTGTCAACAATTCTGCCAAGTCTTTTATTGTAGCATTTGTATGCTTTGCTATGTGGAGAATAGCCAAGAAGAATGCCTTCATCTGCTCTAGGATCAAGTTTGCCAAGCTGCTCCTCAGTATTCTTGATATAGCATTTGCTCCCAAAGATTTTGAAATGCTTTACTGAAGGAGTTTTACCACTCCAGAGCTCATGAGGAGTTTGAGTGCTGTTCACCCGAACATTTGTCTTGTTGAGAATAATAACCGCAGCATGTGCAGCTTCACCCCAGAAAGTTGCGGGAGTTCCTGATTCATCAAGCATAGCACGAGCCATTTGTTGGATTGTTCTGTTCATTCTTTCAACAACTCCATTTTGCTGAGGAGTTCTAGCTGTAGAGAATTCTCTCCTTATCCCATGTTCATCACAGAAATCGAAAAATTCATTTGAAGTAAATTCCCCACCTCTGTCGGATCTGAGGCACTTAATTTTGTGACCTGATTCATTTTCAACCAAGGCTTTGAAGGATTTGAATTTTTCGAATGCTTCATCTTTGTGCTTCATAAGTCCTAACCAAACAAACCTGGAGAAATCGTCAATAAATAATATCAAGTATTCCTCTCCTCTAGGTGTTCTTTTCCTGAATGGTCCACATACATCTGTATGTACTAGCTCAAGAGGCATGCTAGCTGATCCTTCTTTCTCTGGAAAGTTAGTCCTGGTTTGTTTTCCAAACTGACATGATCTGCATATGGTGTTGTCAGGAATTTTGATATCTGGAAGATCGCGAACTGCCTGATATTTGCATGCTTTCCTTATTTGTGAGAAGCTTAGATGTCCCAACCTTCGATGCCATAACCAGTGCTCTTCATCCTTGCTTAGATAGCATTGTTGTTGTCCTTCTTCAAATATGTATAGATTATTTGGAGTTCTTTTCCCTTTGAGAACTGTTTTACCTGTATCAAGATCACGAACAAGACATCCATTTGATCTGAATATAACCTCGGTTCTTTGATCACACATCTGGCTGACACTTAGTAGATTATGCTTCAATCCATCAACAAACAAAACATTTCCAGCCTTAACATCTTCTTTTAAAGGAGCAATACCTTTTCCTTTTATAGTTGCAGGAGTATCATTTCCAAAAGAGACTTTCTTTCCCTTTTCTAAAATAGAATAAGACTCAAGTTTTTCTTTATCACCTGTCATATGCTTCGAACATCCACTGTCAATGTACCATAGATTTTCCTGTCCTTCTGCATAAAATGCTATCCCACATCTTTCTGTTTGAGGTTCCTTTATTCTCCATGTTTTGGTTCCTGAGGCTTGTTCCTTTTTCCGTTCTTGTTCCTTTCTTTCCTGAAACCTGCTTCTGCATTCAAAGTCTTCATGACCAAAATTATTGCAAATAGAACATTCAACTTCATTTTCAAGAGCCGAAAAGCTGTTATAGGTCTTTTTTGTAATCCCTGTCATACTTCTTTGTTTTTGAGCTTCCCTAGTCATGATTGTTTTATACGCAACACATTGAGCTGCTTTGTGACCAAAGTTATGACAAGAAAAGCATTGTCCATTGAAGAAGCTTCTGCGGTTATTGAATCTACCAGCCAACTGATTGTAATTTCTATTTTCATCTATTTTTGAACCAAACTGGGAAGATTTTACCTGTGGCTGGTTGTGGCTTTTGTTCACCCTTAAGCTGGATTGCCCCTGATAGTTTCTGTTTGAAGTTTGTCCCTGCTTTACCTGATGATCTTCATTGTGCTTTTGCTCATTTCTTCTTGCTGCATCAAGATAACTTTTTGAAGTGGATGCTTGAGAAGTTTCTCCATTATAGCCCAGACCTGTCTTATTTAGTGGAGACCGCTGCACACTGATAATCTCATCCAAAGTTTCAGATCCTTTGACAAACTTGAGATTAATAGCTTTTGTTTTCTCAATTTCTTTTCTAAGACCAACAATTTCACCTTCTAATTTTTCAAGATGTTTTTCCTTTTCATCAATTTGAAATTGTAGAGTATCAATGATCATGTTCTTTTCTTCTATACATCTCTTGAGTCTAGTAATTTCATCATAAAGGTTATCCACATCTACAGCATCCTCATAATCATCATCTTCAAATGCCATTAACAACCTATATTTATTACCTTGTTCATCTTCATCACTGTTTGATAAGCCATCACTATCTTCATGGGTGTAGTAGCTTTTCTTATTTGCACTTTGTTTCTTGTTCCATCTAGCTGGTTCCTTTCCTTTATCCTTATAAGGACATTTTGCAGCATAATGACCTACTCTTCCACAAGCAAAGCATTTGAAAGGTAGCTTACCTCTGAACCTTCCAGAACCCCTTTGAAGATTTCTGACAAAATTTGATTCTTCTTCCTCTTCTTCTGGAACATGGCTTGCTTCATAGTGATCTTCTTTGCCTGATGCCTTAAAAGCAGCCTCCCTTCTGTCTGATGGACCTCCCTTTCTCATTTCATAAGCAGTTAGAATTCCATGTAGCTGAGACATAGTGAGAACACGGAGATTTTCTTTTTCTTCTATTGCAGATACTTTAGATTCAAACTTGGGGGATAATGATCTTAGAATCTTTTGAACTACTATAGACTCTTTTATTTCTTCACCCAAATTTTTCATACAATTAACAATCTCATCTACCCGAAGAAAATAATTAGCCACACTTTCATCATTATACATCTTGAGAGTCTCATATTGAATCCTGAGAGTTTGAAGTTTAGCTTGTTTTACCTGTTCATCTCCTTCATAGCTCGTGATCATTTTGTCCCATATTTCTTTTGCTGATTTGAAGTGCATTACCTTCATGAATTCTGTTTGGGATATACTTCCTAATAGAGTACTGACTGCTTTTGCATTTGTTTCATACTTCTTTTTCTCAGCTGGATCTGTAGGAGTAGCTGAAGGAAAAGCATAGCCTGTTTCTACAATGTCCCAAACTTCTGTACCAAGAGATTGAAGATATGCAGTAACTCTTACCTTCCAATAATTGAAGTTTGTCCCATCAAAAACCGGTGGCCTGATTGATGCTTCTCTCTCGTAGTTGCTCATGATGAACGATCTACCTTCAAGCGATCAAGCTTTTCTGAAGGACCTGCTCTGATACCAATTGTTGGAAATAATACTGAGAGGGGGGGTGAATCAGTATTATCTAGCAATTTAACAAATCTTCCTTATTTGATCTTTTGAATTATTCTTGCATATCAGTACCATAAAATAATGAGCATGAACAAAGAAAATAGACAGTCACACCAAAGAACACAAGATGTAAGGTGGAAACCCAATGTGGGAGAAAACCACCTGCTGCAATATGTCTCTATCTTCTTTCAATTTAGAAATTCTTTTACAATGATTTTGTACTGGTGCAGTCCTTTACCAGTACGCAGGCTGCAACCTGCAGAGAGCTACAACTCTCTCTCGTTTTCCAGTCTCTCCTGGAAGGGAGCTACAACCCCCTACTTCTTTTCATACAAGGACCACTTTTCATAAATTTTCAAACTGGATCCATAAGCATTAATTGATCATCAAGTGTAAGAGAATCACCCAATCAACTGTAGTAACCAGATCAACAATAATAGGACCAAAACCCAGAACACAACAATGATAAACAAGGATTTTAAGAGAAGGAAGCACCCTGCTCAACTGCCAGCCTGAGTCCGGACTCACCCTGTTCAACTGCTAGCCTGAGTCCCTGGACTCACCCTGCTCAACTGCTGACCTGAGTCCCTGGACGCACCCTGCTCAACTGCTAGCCTGCGTCCCGGACGCACCCTGCTCAACTGCTAGCCTGCGTCCCTCGCACTGAGTCTATTGAACTGCCTGCGTCCCGGCGCACCAGAACCCTTCCTGCACCTGCGTCCGGCGCACCTGAAACGCTTCGCTCCTGCGTCCCGGACGCACCTGAACCCTTACTGCACCTGCGTCCCTCTGGGCAAAGATGATTTCAAGACTTTAGAAGTAACCCAGACAATCAGATCTACAGATCCGAGCAAGAGCCGAAGAGATCTCGGTCCATCAGATTCGCCTTGTTTAGATCTAGACCAGATCTTACCCTCATAAGATGTTCAACCAAAAACATGATTAATCCAAATGAACTCCTTTGCTTTATATAGGCAAGCTCCTCCCCAAAACATGGAACAATACCACGAGCCGACACCATAGAAACACAAAACCGTCGGCTAGAAACCACACAAGAAACCCCCACGTGCTTTTCTCTGTCTTGAAATGTGTGCACTGGGTGGACGCACCCCCTGAACGGCTGGCCTGCGTCCCTGGACGCGGGTTCTGCATGGTATACCTGCGGGGACGCACTTTCTGAACAGATTGCCTGCGTCCTTCTTAAAAATAGAGAGCTGATCATCAAGAATAGTGATCTATCACCTGAATGGGTTGCCATCAAGGACAACACCTGAATCATAATGCCAACAATCTCCCCCTTTGGACTTGATGGCAACCTCATGATCTTCAGCTTCATTCTCCCCCTTTGACATCAAGGGCAAAGGGTATGCTCCCCCTATGAACCTGATCTGCAGCAACGTACCACCATGAAAGAGATAGAGACATATTGCAGCTATTTCCAAGATCTCCTTCTCCATAATGCCAACAATGCATTATGTGCTCCCCCTGAGCCTATACCACCAATAAGAAGATGTTCAACAATAAGATGATGCATCAACAACCCCCAGCTTTTGCCTGAGGTATTCAAAAGTGTCCCTGGGCAACGGTTTGGTGAAAATATCAGCAACTTGTTCCTTAGAAGGAACATACTCCAACTTGACCTTCTGTTCAAGTACTTGTTCCCGGAGAAAATGGTACTTGATTGGTATGTGCTTGGTTTTTGAATGCATAACCGGATTCTTTGAGATGCTGATTGCACTTGTGTTGTCACATAAGATAGGGATTGGAGGTGTACAAGTGATTTGATAATCCTGCAAAGTCTGCATCATCCAAAGGAGTTGGGTGCAACAAGATGCAGCAGCAACATATTCTGCTTCAGCTGTAGACAAGGCAATTGAACTCTGTTTCTTGCTGAACCAAGATACCAGTCTGGAACCCATAAAGAACGCACCACCACTTGTGCTTTTCCTGTCATCCACGCTTCCGGCCCAATCTGCATCTGTATAAGCATGAAGAGTGAGATCTGTATCTCTAGGATACCATAAGCCATAATTTTGAGTCCCTTGAAGATATTTGAAAATTCTCTTCACTGCCTGAAGATGAGTTTCCTTCGGATTTGCCTGAAATCTTCCAACTATTCCAACTGCATGCATGATGTCCGGTCGGGTACCTGTCAAATATAGTAAACTTCCAATCATAGATCTGTAGGTTGGTTGATGTACTGCTGCAGATTCATCATTTGCACTGAGACTACATCCTGTGACCATGGGTGTACATACTGGTTTTGCATCTTCCATGCCATATTTCTTCAAAATCTGCTTGAGATACTTGGTTTGAGATAAAAGGATTCCTCCTTCCTTTTGTTGGATTTGCAAACCAAGGAAGTATGTCAGTTCTCCTAGCAAGGACATTTCAAATTCTTTCTGCATGACTGAGGCAAAGCTTTGACTCATAGCTTCTTCATTGCTGCCAAAAATAATGTCATCTACATACACAACAAGTATTAGCAATTTGTCATTTTCAACTTTTATATATAGATTGCTATCTGCTGAACCTTTTGAAAAACCTTGTTGATGAAGATATTTGTCCAACCGGTAGTACCAAGCCCTTGGGGCTTGTTTGAGACCATAGAGAGCCTTTTTCAATCGGCATACAAGATTTGGATCATTTCCAAGAATGAACCCATCTGGCTGTTCAATGTACACTTCTTCTTCCAAGTCTCCATTCAGAAAGGCTGATTTTACGTCCATTTGAAATACTTTGAAGTTCTGAAAACTTGAGAGAGCAAGGAACATTCGGATGGCCTCAAGTCTTGCAACAGGAGCAAAAGTTTCTTCAAAGTCTATTCCTTCTTGCTGTGCATACCCTTTACAAACAAGTCTGGCTTTGTTTCTAATTACTTCTCCATTTTCATTCAATTTATTTTTGAAGACCCATTTTGTTCCGATAACATTCTTATCCTTTGGTCTAGGAACCAGCTCCCAAGTGTTGTTCTTTTCGATTTGCTCAAGTTCTTCATCCATTGCTTTCACCCAACATTCATCTTTGCATGCCTCTTTCACATTTTGTGGTTCAGTAGAGGAGAGTAATGCCAAATAGCTTGAAGCTTCTGCAACTGTTCTTCTAGTTTGTATACCTGCTTCTTTCTGTCCCATGATCTGAGATTCTGGATGGTTCTTCTGAACATATCTGGATGGAGTCTTTTCTTCTATTCTTGTTCGTTCTTCTGCGTCTTCGTGAGGTTCTTCTTGAGATTCTTCTTGAGGTTCTTCTTCTTCATCATTCTGTCTTTGAGGGTAGCTTTCATCTTCTTCGATGTCTTCACGATGTATTTGCCTAGGAATGTATCCCTTCTCATCAACCACTACATCAATGCTGTCAACAATTCTGCCAAGTCTTTTATTGTAGCATTTGTATGCTTTGCTATGTGGAGAATAGCCAAGAAGAATGCCTTCATCTGCTCTAGGATCAAGTTTGCCAAGCTGCTCCTCAGTATTCTTGATATAGCATTTGCTCCCAAAGATTTTGAAATGCTTTACCGAAGGAGTTTTACCACTCCAGAGCTCATGAGGAGTTTGAGTGCTGTTCACCCGAACATTTGTCTTGTTGAGAATAATAACCGCAGCATGTGCAGCTTCACCCCAGAAAGTTGCGGGAGTTCCTGATTCATCAAGCATAGCACGAGCCATTTGTTGGATTGTTCTGTTCATTCTTTCAACAACTCCATTTTGCTGAGGAGTTCTAGCTGTAGAGAATTCTCTCCTTATCCCATGTTCATCACAGAAATCGAAAAATTCATTTGAAGTAAATTCCCCACCTCTGTCGGATCTGAGGCACTTAATTTTGTGACCTGATTCATTTTCAACCAAGGCTTTGAAGGATTTGAATTTTTCGAATGCTTCATCTTTGTGCTTCATAAGTCCTAACCAAACAAACCTGGAGAAATCGTCAATAAATAATATCAAGTATTCCTCTCCTCTAGGTGTTCTTTTCCTGAATGGTCCACATACATCTGTATGTACTAGCTCAAGAGGCATGCTAGCTGATCCTTCTTTCTCTGGAAAGTTAGTCCTGGTTTGTTTTCCAAACTGACATGATCTGCATATGGTGTTGTCAGGAATTTTGATATCTGGAAGATCGCGAACTGCCTGATATTTGCATGCTTTCCTTATTTGTGAGAAGCTTAGATGTCCCAACCTTCGATGCCATAACCAGTGCTCTTCATCCTTGCTTAGATAGCATTGTTGTTGTCCTTCTTCAAATATGTATAGATTATTTGGAGTTCTTTTCCCTTTGAGAACTGTTTTACCTGTATCAAGATCACGAACAAGACATCCATTTGATCTGAATATAACCTCGGTTCTTTGATCACACATCTGGCTGACACTTAGTAGATTATGCTTCAATCCATCAACAAACAAAACATTTCCAGCCTTAACATCTTCTTTTAAAGGAGCAATACCTTTTCCTTTTATAGTTGCAGGAGTATCATTTCCAAAAGAGACTTTCTTTCCCTTTTCTAAAATAGAATAAGACTCAAGTTTTTCTTTATCACCTGTCATATGCTTCGAACATCCACTGTCAATGTACCATAGATTTTCCTGTCCTTCTGCATAAAATGCTATCCCACATCTTTCTGTTTGAGGTTCCTTTATTCTCCATGTTTTGGTTCCTGAGGCTTGTTCCTTTTTCCGTTCTTGTTCCTTTCTTTCCTGAAACCTGCTTCTGCATTCAAAGTCTTCATGACCAAAATTATTGCAAATAGAACATTCAACTTCATTTTCAAGAGCCGAAAAGCTGTTATAGGTCTTTTTTGTAATCCCTGTCATACTTCTTTGTTTTTGAGCTTCCCTAGTCATGATTGTTTTATACGCAACACATTGAGCTGCTTTGTGACCAAAGTTATGACAAGAAAAGCATTGTCCATTGAAGAAGCTTCTGCGGTTATTGAATCTACCAGCCAACTGATTGTAATTTCTATTTTCATCTATTTTTGAACCAAACTGGGAAGATTTTACCTGTGGCTGGTTGTGGCTTTTGTTCACCCTTAAGCTGGATTGCCCCTGATAGTTTCTGTTTGAAGTTTGTCCCTGCTTTACCTGATGATCTTCATTGTGCTTTTGCTCATTTCTTCTTGCTGCATCAAGATAACTTTTTGAAGTGGATGCTTGAGAAGTTTCTCCATTATAGCCCAGACCTGTCTTATTTAGTGGAGACCGCTGCACACTGATAATCTCATCCAAAGTTTCAGATCCTTTGACAAACTTGAGATTAATAGCTTTTGTTTTCTCAATTTCTTTTCTAAGACCAACAATTTCACCTTCTAATTTTTCAAGATGTTTTTCCTTTTCATCAATTTGAAATTGTAGAGTATCAATGATCATGTTCTTTTCTTCTATACATCTCTTGAGTCTAGTAATTTCATCATAAAGGTTATCCACATCTACAGCATCCTCATAATCATCATCTTCAAATGCCATTAACAACCTATATTTATTACCTTGTTCATCTTCATCACTGTTTGATAAGCCATCACTATCTTCATGGGTGTAGTAGCTTTTCTTATTTGCACTTTGTTTCTTGTTCCATCTAGCTGGTTCCTTTCCTTTATCCTTATAAGGACATTTTGCAGCATAATGACCTACTCTTCCACAAGCAAAGCATTTGAAAGGTAGCTTACCTCTGAACCTTCCAGAACCCCTTTGAAGATTTCTGACAAAATTTGATTCTTCTTCCTCTTCTTCTGGAACATGGCTTGCTTCATAGTGATCTTCTTTGCCTGATGCCTTAAAAGCAGCCTCCCTTCTGTCTGATGGACCTCCCTTTCTCATTTCATAAGCAGTTAGAATTCCATGTAGCTGAGACATAGTGAGAACACGGAGATTTTCTTTTTCTTCTATTGCAGATACTTTAGATTCAAACTTGGGGGATAATGATCTTAGAATCTTTTGAACTACTATAGACTCTTTTATTTCTTCACCCAAATTTTTCATACAATTAACAATCTCATCTACCCGAAGAAAATAATTAGCCACACTTTCATCATTATACATCTTGAGAGTCTCATATTGAATCCTGAGAGTTTGAAGTTTAGCTTGTTTTACCTGTTCATCTCCTTCATAGCTCGTGATCATTTTGTCCCATATTTCTTTTGCTGATTTGAAGTGCATTACCTTCATGAATTCTGTTTGGGATATACTTCCTAATAGAGTACTGACTGCTTTTGCATTTGTTTCATACTTCTTTTTCTCAGCTGGATCTGTAGGAGTAGCTGAAGGAAAAGCATAGCCTGTTTCTACAATGTCCCAAACTTCTGTACCAAGAGATTGAAGATATGCAGTAACTCTTACCTTCCAATAATTGAAGTTTGTCCCATCAAAAACCGGTGGCCTGATTGATGCTTCTCTCTCGTAGTTGCTCATGATGAACGATCTACCTTCAAGCGATCAAGCTTTTCTGAAGGACCTGCTCTGATACCAATTGTTGGAAATAATACTGAGAGGGGGGGTGAATCAGTATTATCTAGCAATTTAACAAATCTTCCTTATTTGATCTTTTGAATTATTCTTGCATATCAGTACCATAAAATAATGAGCATGAACAAAGAAAATAGACAGTCACACCAAAGAACACAAGATGTAAGGTGGAAACCCAATGTGGGAGAAAACCACCTGCTGCAATATGTCTCTATCTTCTTTCAATTTAGAAATTCTTTTACAATGATTTTGTACTGGTGCAGTCCTTTACCAGTACGCAGGCTGCAACCTGCAGAGAGCTACAACTCTCTCTCGTTTTCCAGTCTCTCCTGGAAGGGAGCTACAACCCCCTACTTCTTTTCATACAAGGACCACTTTTCATAAATTTTCAAACTGGATCCATAAGCATTAATTGATCATCAAGTGTAAGAGAATCACCCAATCAACTGTAGTAACCAGATCAACAATAATAGGACCAAAACCCAGAACACAACAATGATAAACAAGGATTTTAAGAGAAGGAAGCACCCTGCTCAACTGCCAGCCTGAGTCCGGACTCACCCTGTTCAACTGCTAGCCTGAGTCCCTGGACTCACCCTGCTCAACTGCTGACCTGAGTCCCTGGACGCACCCTGCTCAACTGCTAGCCTGCGTCCCGGACGCACCCTGCTCAACTGCTAGCCTGCGTCCCTCGCACTGAGTCTATTGAACTGCCTGCGTCCCGGCGCACCAGAACCCTTCCTGCACCTGCGTCCGGCGCACCTGAAACGCTTCGCTCCTGCGTCCCGGACGCACCTGAACCCTTACTGCACCTGCGTCCCTCTGGGCAAAGATGATTTCAAGACTTTAGAAGTAACCCAGACAATCAGATCTACAGATCCGAGCAAGAGCCGAAGAGATCTCGGTCCATCAGATTCGCCTTGTTTAGATCTAGACCAGATCTTACCCTCATAAGATGTTCAACCAAAAACATGATTAATCCAAATGAACTCCTTTGCTTTATATAGGCAAGCTCCTCCCCAAAACATGGAACAATACCACGAGCCGACACCATAGAAACACAAAACCGTCGGCTAGAAACCACACAAGAAACCCCCACGTGCTTTTCTCTGTCTTGAAATGTGTGCACTGGGTGGACGCACCCCCTGAACGGCTGGCCTGCGTCCCTGGACGCGGGTTCTGCATGGTATACCTGCGGGGACGCACTTTCTGAACAGATTGCCTGCGTCCTTCTTAAAAATAGAGAGCTGATCATCAAGAATAGTGATCTATCACCTGAATGGGTTGCCATCAAGGACAACACCTGAATCATAATGCCAACAATCTCCCCCTTTGGACTTGATGGCAACCTCATGATCTTCAGCTTCATTCTCCCCCTTTGACATCAAGGGCAAAGGGTATGCTCCCCCTACGCTCATGCTCCCCCTATGAACCTGATCTGCAGCAACGTACCACCATGAAAGAGATAGAGACATATTGCAGCTATTTCCAAGATCTCCTTCTCCATAATGCCAACAATGCATTATGTGCTCCCCCTGAGCCTATACCACCAATAAGAAGATGTTCAACAATAAGATGATGCATCAACAACCCCCAGCTTTTGCCTGAGGTATTCAAAAGTGTCCCTGGGCAACGGTTTGGTGAAAATATCAGCAACTTGTTCCTTAGAAGGAACATACTCCAACTTGACCTTCTGTTCAAGTACTTGTTCCCGGAGAAAATGGTACTTGATTGGTATGTGCTTGGTTTTTGAATGCATAACCGGATTCTTTGAGATGCTGATTGCACTTGTGTTGTCACATAAGATAGGGATTGGAGGTGTACAAGTGATTTGATAATCCTGCAAAGTCTGCATCATCCAAAGGAGTTGGGTGCAACAAGATGCAGCAGCAACATATTCTGCTTCAGCTGTAGACAAGGCAATTGAACTCTGTTTCTTGCTGAACCAAGATACCAGTCTGGAACCCATAAAGAACGCACCACCACTTGTGCTTTTCCTGTCATCCACGCTTCCGGCCCAATCTGCATCTGTATAAGCATGAAGAGTGAGATCTGTATCTCTAGGATACCATAAGCCATAATTTTGAGTCCCTTGAAGATATTTGAAAATTCTCTTCACTGCCTGAAGATGAGTTTCCTTCGGATTTGCCTGAAATCTTCCAACTATTCCAACTGCATGCATGATGTCCGGTCGGGTACCTGTCAAATATAGTAAACTTCCAATCATAGATCTGTAGGTTGGTTGATGTACTGCTGCAGATTCATCATTTGCACTGAGACTACATCCTGTGACCATGGGTGTACATACTGGTTTTGCATCTTCCATGCCATATTTCTTCAAAATCTGCTTGAGATACTTGGTTTGAGATAAAAGGATTCCTCCTTCCTTTTGTTGGATTTGCAAACCAAGGAAGTATGTCAGTTCTCCTAGCAAGGACATTTCAAATTCTTTCTGCATGACTGAGGCAAAGCTTTGACTCATAGCTTCTTCATTGCTGCCAAAAATAATGTCATCTACATACACAACAAGTATTAGCAATTTGTCATTTTCAACTTTTATATATAGATTGCTATCTGCTGAACCTTTTGAAAAACCTTGTTGATGAAGATATTTGTCCAACCGGTAGTACCAAGCCCTTGGGGCTTGTTTGAGACCATAGAGAGCCTTTTTCAATCGGCATACAAGATTTGGATCATTTCCAAGAATGAACCCATCTGGCTGTTCAATGTACACTTCTTCTTCCAAGTCTCCATTCAGAAAGGCTGATTTTACGTCCATTTGAAATACTTTGAAGTTCTGAAAACTTGAGAGAGCAAGGAACATTCGGATGGCCTCAAGTCTTGCAACAGGAGCAAAAGTTTCTTCAAAGTCTATTCCTTCTTGCTGTGCATACCCTTTACAAACAAGTCTGGCTTTGTTTCTAATTACTTCTCCATTTTCATTCAATTTATTTTTGAAGACCCATTTTGTTCCGATAACATTCTTATCCTTTGGTCTAGGAACCAGCTCCCAAGTGTTGTTCTTTTCGATTTGCTCAAGTTCTTCATCCATTGCTTTCACCCAACATTCATCTTTGCATGCCTCTTTCACATTTTGTGGTTCAGTAGAGGAGAGTAATGCCAAATAGCTTGAAGCTTCTGCAACTGTTCTTCTAGTTTGTATACCTGCTTCTTTCTGTCCCATGATCTGAGATTCTGGATGGTTCTTCTGAACATATCTGGATGGAGTCTTTTCTTCTATTCTTGTTCGTTCTTCTGCGTCTTCGTGAGGTTCTTCTTGAGATTCTTCTTGAGGTTCTTCTTCTTCATCATTCTGTCTTTGAGGGTAGCTTTCATCTTCTTCGATGTCTTCACGATGTATTTGCCTAGGAATGTATCCCTTCTCATCAACCACTACATCAATGCTGTCAACAATTCTGCCAAGTCTTTTATTGTAGCATTTGTATGCTTTGCTATGTGGAGAATAGCCAAGAAGAATGCCTTCATCTGCTCTAGGATCAAGTTTGCCAAGCTGCTCCTCAGTATTCTTGATATAGCATTTGCTCCCAAAGATTTTGAAATGCTTTACTGAAGGAGTTTTACCACTCCAGAGCTCATGAGGAGTTTGAGTGCTGTTCACCCGAACATTTGTCTTGTTGAGAATAATAACCGCAGCATGTGCAGCTTCACCCCAGAAAGTTGCGGGAGTTCCTGATTCATCAAGCATAGCACGAGCCATTTGTTGGATTGTTCTGTTCATTCTTTCAACAACTCCATTTTGCTGAGGAGTTCTAGCTGTAGAGAATTCTCTCCTTATCCCATGTTCATCACAGAAATCGAAAAATTCATTTGAAGTAAATTCCCCACCTCTGTCGGATCTGAGGCACTTAATTTTGTGACCTGATTCATTTTCAACCAAGGCTTTGAAGGATTTGAATTTTTCGAATGCTTCATCTTTGTGCTTCATAAGTCCTAACCAAACAAACCTGGAGAAATCGTCAATAAATAATATCAAGTATTCCTCTCCTCTAGGTGTTCTTTTCCTGAATGGTCCACATACATCTGTATGTACTAGCTCAAGAGGCATGCTAGCTGATCCTTCTTTCTCTGGAAAGTTAGTCCTGGTTTGTTTTCCAAACTGACATGATCTGCATATGGTGTTGTCAGGAATTTTGATATCTGGAAGATCGCGAACTGCCTGATATTTGCATGCTTTCCTTATTTGTGAGAAGCTTAGATGTCCCAACCTTCGATGCCATAACCAGTGCTCTTCATCCTTGCTTAGATAGCATTGTTGTTGTCCTTCTTCAAATATGTATAGATTATTTGGAGTTCTTTTCCCTTTGAGAACTGTTTTACCTGTATCAAGATCACGAACAAGACATCCATTTGATCTGAATATAACCTCGGTTCTTTGATCACACATCTGGCTGACACTTAGTAGATTATGCTTCAATCCATCAACAAACAAAACATTTCCAGCCTTAACATCTTCTTTTAAAGGAGCAATACCTTTTCCTTTTATAGTTGCAGGAGTATCATTTCCAAAAGAGACTTTCTTTCCCTTTTCTAAAATAGAATAAGACTCAAGTTTTTCTTTATCACCTGTCATATGCTTCGAACATCCACTGTCAATGTACCATAGATTTTCCTGTCCTTCTGCATAAAATGCTATCCCACATCTTTCTGTTTGAGGTTCCTTTATTCTCCATGTTTTGGTTCCTGAGGCTTGTTCCTTTTTCCGTTCTTGTTCCTTTCTTTCCTGAAACCTGCTTCTGCATTCAAAGTCTTCATGACCAAAATTATTGCAAATAGAACATTCAACTTCATTTTCAAGAGCCGAAAAGCTGTTATAGGTCTTTTTTGTAATCCCTGTCATACTTCTTTGTTTTTGAGCTTCCCTAGTCATGATTGTTTTATACGCAACACATTGAGCTGCTTTGTGACCAAAGTTATGACAAGAAAAGCATTGTCCATTGAAGAAGCTTCTGCGGTTATTGAATCTACCAGCCAACTGATTGTAATTTCTATTTTCATCTATTTTTGAACCAAACTGGGAAGATTTTACCTGTGGCTGGTTGTGGCTTTTGTTCACCCTTAAGCTGGATTGCCCCTGATAGTTTCTGTTTGAAGTTTGTCCCTGCTTTACCTGATGATCTTCATTGTGCTTTTGCTCATTTCTTCTTGCTGCATCAAGATAACTTTTTGAAGTGGATGCTTGAGAAGTTTCTCCATTATAGCCCAGACCTGTCTTATTTAGTGGAGACCGCTGCACACTGATAATCTCATCCAAAGTTTCAGATCCTTTGACAAACTTGAGATTAATAGCTTTTGTTTTCTCAATTTCTTTTCTAAGACCAACAATTTCACCTTCTAATTTTTCAAGATGTTTTTCCTTTTCATCAATTTGAAATTGTAGAGTATCAATGATCATGTTCTTTTCTTCTATACATCTCTTGAGTCTAGTAATTTCATCATAAAGGTTATCCACATCTACAGCATCCTCATAATCATCATCTTCAAATGCCATTAACAACCTATATTTATTACCTTGTTCATCTTCATCACTGTTTGATAAGCCATCACTATCTTCATGGGTGTAGTAGCTTTTCTTATTTGCACTTTGTTTCTTGTTCCATCTAGCTGGTTCCTTTCCTTTATCCTTATAAGGACATTTTGCAGCATAATGACCTACTCTTCCACAAGCAAAGCATTTGAAAGGTAGCTTACCTCTGAACCTTCCAGAACCCCTTTGAAGATTTCTGACAAAATTTGATTCTTCTTCCTCTTCTTCTGGAACATGGCTTGCTTCATAGTGATCTTCTTTGCCTGATGCCTTAAAAGCAGCCTCCCTTCTGTCTGATGGACCTCCCTTTCTCATTTCATAAGCAGTTAGAATTCCATGTAGCTGAGACATAGTGAGAACACGGAGATTTTCTTTTTCTTCTATTGCAGATACTTTAGATTCAAACTTGGGGGATAATGATCTTAGAATCTTTTGAACTACTATAGACTCTTTTATTTCTTCACCCAAATTTTTCATACAATTAACAATCTCATCTACCCGAAGAAAATAATTAGCCACACTTTCATCATTATACATCTTGAGAGTCTCATATTGAATCCTGAGAGTTTGAAGTTTAGCTTGTTTTACCTGTTCATCTCCTTCATAGCTCGTGATCATTTTGTCCCATATTTCTTTTGCTGATTTGAAGTGCATTACCTTCATGAATTCTGTTTGGGATATACTTCCTAATAGAGTACTGACTGCTTTTGCATTTGTTTCATACTTCTTTTTCTCAGCTGGATCTGTAGGAGTAGCTGAAGGAAAAGCATAGCCTGTTTCTACAATGTCCCAAACTTCTGTACCAAGAGATTGAAGATATGCAGTAACTCTTACCTTCCAATAATTGAAGTTTGTCCCATCAAAAACCGGTGGCCTGATTGATGCTTCTCTCTCGTAGTTGCTCATGATGAACGATCTACCTTCAAGCGATCAAGCTTTTCTGAAGGACCTGCTCTGATACCAATTGTTGGAAATAATACTGAGAGGGGGGGTGAATCAGTATTATCTAGCAATTTAACAAATCTTCCTTATTTGATCTTTTGAATTATTCTTGCATATCAGTACCATAAAATAATGAGCATGAACAAAGAAAATAGACAGTCACACCAAAGAACACAAGATGTAAGGTGGAAACCCAATGTGGGAGAAAACCACCTGCTGCAATATGTCTCTATCTTCTTTCAATTTAGAAATTCTTTTACAATGATTTTGTACTGGTGCAGTCCTTTACCAGTACGCAGGCTGCAACCTGCAGAGAGCTACAACTCTCTCTCGTTTTCCAGTCTCTCCTGGAAGGGAGCTACAACCCCCTACTTCTTTTCATACAAGGACCACTTTTCATAAATTTTCAAACTGGATCCATAAGCATTAATTGATCATCAAGTGTAAGAGAATCACCCAATCAACTGTAGTAACCAGATCAACAATAATAGGACCAAAACCCAGAACACAACAATGATAAACAAGGATTTTAAGAGAAGGAAGCACCCTGCTCAACTGCCAGCCTGAGTCCGGACTCACCCTGTTCAACTGCTAGCCTGAGTCCCTGGACTCACCCTGCTCAACTGCTGACCTGAGTCCCTGGACGCACCCTGCTCAACTGCTAGCCTGCGTCCCGGACGCACCCTGCTCAACTGCTAGCCTGCGTCCCTCGCACTGAGTCTATTGAACTGCCTGCGTCCCGGCGCACCAGAACCCTTCCTGCACCTGCGTCCGGCGCACCTGAAACGCTTCGCTCCTGCGTCCCGGACGCACCTGAACCCTTACTGCACCTGCGTCCCTCTGGGCAAAGATGATTTCAAGACTTTAGAAGTAACCCAGACAATCAGATCTACAGATCCGAGCAAGAGCCGAAGAGATCTCGGTCCATCAGATTCGCCTTGTTTAGATCTAGACCAGATCTTACCCTCATAAGATGTTCAACCAAAAACATGATTAATCCAAATGAACTCCTTTGCTTTATATAGGCAAGCTCCTCCCCAAAACATGGAACAATACCACGAGCCGACACCATAGAAACACAAAACCGTCGGCTAGAAACCACACAAGAAACCCCCACGTGCTTTTCTCTGTCTTGAAATGTGTGCACTGGGTGGACGCACCCCCTGAACGGCTGGCCTGCGTCCCTGGACGCGGGTTCTGCATGGTATACCTGCGGGGACGCACTTTCTGAACAGATTGCCTGCGTCCTTCTTAAAAATAGAGAGCTGATCATCAAGAATAGTGATCTATCACCTGAATGGGTTGCCATCAAGGACAACACCTGAATCATAATGCCAACAATCTCCCCCTTTGGACTTGATGGCAACCTCATGATCTTCAGCTTCATTCTCCCCCTTTGACATCAAGGGCAAAGGGTATGCTCCCCCTACGCTCATGCTCCCCCTATGAACCTGATCTGCAGCAACGTACCACCATGAAAGAGATAGAGACATATTGCAGCTATTTCCAAGATCTCCTTCTCCATAATGCCAACAATGCATTATGTGCTCCCCCTGAGCCTATACCACCAATAAGAAGATGTTCAACAATAAGATGATGCATCAACAACCCCCAGCTTTTGCCTGAGGTATTCAAAAGTGTCCCTGGGCAACGGTTTGGTGAAAATATCAGCAACTTGTTCCTTAGAAGGAACATACTCCAACTTGACCTTCTGTTCAAGTACTTGTTCCCGGAGAAAATGGTACTTGATTGGTATGTGCTTGGTTTTTGAATGCATAACCGGATTCTTTGAGATGCTGATTGCACTTGTGTTGTCACATAAGATAGGGATTGGAGGTGTACAAGTGATTTGATAATCCTGCAAAGTCTGCATCATCCAAAGGAGTTGGGTGCAACAAGATGCAGCAGCAACATATTCTGCTTCAGCTGTAGACAAGGCAATTGAACTCTGTTTCTTGCTGAACCAAGATACCAGTCTGGAACCCATAAAGAACGCACCACCACTTGTGCTTTTCCTGTCATCCACGCTTCCGGCCCAATCTGCATCTGTATAAGCATGAAGAGTGAGATCTGTATCTCTAGGATACCATAAGCCATAATTTTGAGTCCCTTGAAGATATTTGAAAATTCTCTTCACTGCCTGAAGATGAGTTTCCTTCGGATTTGCCTGAAATCTTCCAACTATTCCAACTGCATGCATGATGTCCGGTCGGGTACCTGTCAAATATAGTAAACTTCCAATCATAGATCTGTAGGTTGGTTGATGTACTGCTGCAGATTCATCATTTGCACTGAGACTACATCCTGTGACCATGGGTGTACATACTGGTTTTGCATCTTCCATGCCATATTTCTTCAAAATCTGCTTGAGATACTTGGTTTGAGATAAAAGGATTCCTCCTTCCTTTTGTTGGATTTGCAAACCAAGGAAGTATGTCAGTTCTCCTAGCAAGGACATTTCAAATTCTTTCTGCATGACTGAGGCAAAGCTTTGACTCATAGCTTCTTCATTGCTGCCAAAAATAATGTCATCTACATACACAACAAGTATTAGCAATTTGTCATTTTCAACTTTTATATATAGATTGCTATCTGCTGAACCTTTTGAAAAACCTTGTTGATGAAGATATTTGTCCAACCGGTAGTACCAAGCCCTTGGGGCTTGTTTGAGACCATAGAGAGCCTTTTTCAATCGGCATACAAGATTTGGATCATTTCCAAGAATGAACCCATCTGGCTGTTCAATGTACACTTCTTCTTCCAAGTCTCCATTCAGAAAGGCTGATTTTACGTCCATTTGAAATACTTTGAAGTTCTGAAAACTTGAGAGAGCAAGGAACATTCGGATGGCCTCAAGTCTTGCAACAGGAGCAAAAGTTTCTTCAAAGTCTATTCCTTCTTGCTGTGCATACCCTTTACAAACAAGTCTGGCTTTGTTTCTAATTACTTCTCCATTTTCATTCAATTTATTTTTGAAGACCCATTTTGTTCCGATAACATTCTTATCCTTTGGTCTAGGAACCAGCTCCCAAGTGTTGTTCTTTTCGATTTGCTCAAGTTCTTCATCCATTGCTTTCACCCAACATTCATCTTTGCATGCCTCTTTCACATTTTGTGGTTCAGTAGAGGAGAGTAATGCCAAATAGCTTGAAGCTTCTGCAACTGTTCTTCTAGTTTGTATACCTGCTTCTTTCTGTCCCATGATCTGAGATTCTGGATGGTTCTTCTGAACATATCTGGATGGAGTCTTTTCTTCTATTCTTGTTCGTTCTTCTGCGTCTTCGTGAGGTTCTTCTTGAGATTCTTCTTGAGGTTCTTCTTCTTCATCATTCTGTCTTTGAGGGTAGCTTTCATCTTCTTCGATGTCTTCACGATGTATTTGCCTAGGAATGTATCCCTTCTCATCAACCACTACATCAATGCTGTCAACAATTCTGCCAAGTCTTTTATTGTAGCATTTGTATGCTTTGCTATGTGGAGAATAGCCAAGAAGAATGCCTTCATCTGCTCTAGGATCAAGTTTGCCAAGCTGCTCCTCAGTATTCTTGATATAGCATTTGCTCCCAAAGATTTTGAAATGCTTTACTGAAGGAGTTTTACCACTCCAGAGCTCATGAGGAGTTTGAGTGCTGTTCACCCGAACATTTGTCTTGTTGAGAATAATAACCGCAGCATGTGCAGCTTCACCCCAGAAAGTTGCGGGAGTTCCTGATTCATCAAGCATAGCACGAGCCATTTGTTGGATTGTTCTGTTCATTCTTTCAACAACTCCATTTTGCTGAGGAGTTCTAGCTGTAGAGAATTCTCTCCTTATCCCATGTTCATCACAGAAATCGAAAAATTCATTTGAAGTAAATTCCCCACCTCTGTCGGATCTGAGGCACTTAATTTTGTGACCTGATTCATTTTCAACCAAGGCTTTGAAGGATTTGAATTTTTCGAATGCTTCATCTTTGTGCTTCATAAGTCCTAACCAAACAAACCTGGAGAAATCGTCAATAAATAATATCAAGTATTCCTCTCCTCTAGGTGTTCTTTTCCTGAATGGTCCACATACATCTGTATGTACTAGCTCAAGAGGCATGCTAGCTGATCCTTCTTTCTCTGGAAAGTTAGTCCTGGTTTGTTTTCCAAACTGACATGATCTGCATATGGTGTTGTCAGGAATTTTGATATCTGGAAGATCGCGAACTGCCTGATATTTGCATGCTTTCCTTATTTGTGAGAAGCTTAGATGTCCCAACCTTCGATGCCATAACCAGTGCTCTTCATCCTTGCTTAGATAGCATTGTTGTTGTCCTTCTTCAAATATGTATAGATTATTTGGAGTTCTTTTCCCTTTGAGAACTGTTTTACCTGTATCAAGATCACGAACAAGACATCCATTTGATCTGAATATAACCTCGGTTCTTTGATCACACATCTGGCTGACACTTAGTAGATTATGCTTCAATCCATCAACAAACAAAACATTTCCAGCCTTAACATCTTCTTTTAAAGGAGCAATACCTTTTCCTTTTATAGTTGCAGGAGTATCATTTCCAAAAGAGACTTTCTTTCCCTTTTCTAAAATAGAATAAGACTCAAGTTTTTCTTTATCACCTGTCATATGCTTCGAACATCCACTGTCAATGTACCATAGATTTTCCTGTCCTTCTGCATAAAATGCTATCCCACATCTTTCTGTTTGAGGTTCCTTTATTCTCCATGTTTTGGTTCCTGAGGCTTGTTCCTTTTTCCGTTCTTGTTCCTTTCTTTCCTGAAACCTGCTTCTGCATTCAAAGTCTTCATGACCAAAATTATTGCAAATAGAACATTCAACTTCATTTTCAAGAGCCGAAAAGCTGTTATAGGTCTTTTTTGTAATCCCTGTCATACTTCTTTGTTTTTGAGCTTCCCTAGTCATGATTGTTTTATACGCAACACATTGAGCTGCTTTGTGACCAAAGTTATGACAAGAAAAGCATTGTCCATTGAAGAAGCTTCTGCGGTTATTGAATCTACCAGCCAACTGATTGTAATTTCTATTTTCATCTATTTTTGAACCAAACTGGGAAGATTTTACCTGTGGCTGGTTGTGGCTTTTGTTCACCCTTAAGCTGGATTGCCCCTGATAGTTTCTGTTTGAAGTTTGTCCCTGCTTTACCTGATGATCTTCATTGTGCTTTTGCTCATTTCTTCTTGCTGCATCAAGATAACTTTTTGAAGTGGATGCTTGAGAAGTTTCTCCATTATAGCCCAGACCTGTCTTATTTAGTGGAGACCGCTGCACACTGATAATCTCATCCAAAGTTTCAGATCCTTTGACAAACTTGAGATTAATAGCTTTTGTTTTCTCAATTTCTTTTCTAAGACCAACAATTTCACCTTCTAATTTTTCAAGATGTTTTTCCTTTTCATCAATTTGAAATTGTAGAGTATCAATGATCATGTTCTTTTCTTCTATACATCTCTTGAGTCTAGTAATTTCATCATAAAGGTTATCCACATCTACAGCATCCTCATAATCATCATCTTCAAATGCCATTAACAACCTATATTTATTACCTTGTTCATCTTCATCACTGTTTGATAAGCCATCACTATCTTCATGGGTGTAGTAGCTTTTCTTATTTGCACTTTGTTTCTTGTTCCATCTAGCTGGTTCCTTTCCTTTATCCTTATAAGGACATTTTGCAGCATAATGACCTACTCTTCCACAAGCAAAGCATTTGAAAGGTAGCTTACCTCTGAACCTTCCAGAACCCCTTTGAAGATTTCTGACAAAATTTGATTCTTCTTCCTCTTCTTCTGGAACATGGCTTGCTTCATAGTGATCTTCTTTGCCTGATGCCTTAAAAGCAGCCTCCCTTCTGTCTGATGGACCTCCCTTTCTCATTTCATAAGCAGTTAGAATTCCATGTAGCTGAGACATAGTGAGAACACGGAGATTTTCTTTTTCTTCTATTGCAGATACTTTAGATTCAAACTTGGGGGATAATGATCTTAGAATCTTTTGAACTACTATAGACTCTTTTATTTCTTCACCCAAATTTTTCATACAATTAACAATCTCATCTACCCGAAGAAAATAATTAGCCACACTTTCATCATTATACATCTTGAGAGTCTCATATTGAATCCTGAGAGTTTGAAGTTTAGCTTGTTTTACCTGTTCATCTCCTTCATAGCTCGTGATCATTTTGTCCCATATTTCTTTTGCTGATTTGAAGTGCATTACCTTCATGAATTCTGTTTGGGATATACTTCCTAATAGAGTACTGACTGCTTTTGCATTTGTTTCATACTTCTTTTTCTCAGCTGGATCTGTAGGAGTAGCTGAAGGAAAAGCATAGCCTGTTTCTACAATGTCCCAAACTTCTGTACCAAGAGATTGAAGATATGCAGTAACTCTTACCTTCCAATAATTGAAGTTTGTCCCATCAAAAACCGGTGGCCTGATTGATGCTTCTCTCTCGTAGTTGCTCATGATGAACGATCTACCTTCAAGCGATCAAGCTTTTCTGAAGGACCTGCTCTGATACCAATTGTTGGAAATAATACTGAGAGGGGGGGTGAATCAGTATTATCTAGCAATTTAACAAATCTTCCTTATTTGATCTTTTGAATTATTCTTGCATATCAGTACCATAAAATAATGAGCATGAACAAAGAAAATAGACAGTCACACCAAAGAACACAAGATGTAAGGTGGAAACCCAATGTGGGAGAAAACCACCTGCTGCAATATGTCTCTATCTTCTTTCAATTTAGAAATTCTTTTACAATGATTTTGTACTGGTGCAGTCCTTTACCAGTACGCAGGCTGCAACCTGCAGAGAGCTACAACTCTCTCTCGTTTTCCAGTCTCTCCTGGAAGGGAGCTACAACCCCCTACTTCTTTTCATACAAGGACCACTTTTCATAAATTTTCAAACTGGATCCATAAGCATTAATTGATCATCAAGTGTAAGAGAATCACCCAATCAACTGTAGTAACCAGATCAACAATAATAGGACCAAAACCCAGAACACAACAATGATAAACAAGGATTTTAAGAGAAGGAAGCACCCTGCTCAACTGCCAGCCTGAGTCCGGACTCACCCTGTTCAACTGCTAGCCTGAGTCCCTGGACTCACCCTGCTCAACTGCTGACCTGAGTCCCTGGACGCACCCTGCTCAACTGCTAGCCTGCGTCCCGGACGCACCCTGCTCAACTGCTAGCCTGCGTCCCTCGCACTGAGTCTATTGAACTGCCTGCGTCCCGGCGCACCAGAACCCTTCCTGCACCTGCGTCCGGCGCACCTGAAACGCTTCGCTCCTGCGTCCCGGACGCACCTGAACCCTTACTGCACCTGCGTCCCTCTGGGCAAAGATGATTTCAAGACTTTAGAAGTAACCCAGACAATCAGATCTACAGATCCGAGCAAGAGCCGAAGAGATCTCGGTCCATCAGATTCGCCTTGTTTAGATCTAGACCAGATCTTACCCTCATAAGATGTTCAACCAAAAACATGATTAATCCAAATGAACTCCTTTGCTTTATATAGGCAAGCTCCTCCCCAAAACATGGAACAATACCACGAGCCGACACCATAGAAACACAAAACCGTCGGCTAGATACCACACAAGAAACCCCCACGTGCTTTTCTCTGTCTTGAAATGTGTGCACTGGGTGGACGCACCCCCTGAACGGCTGGCCTGCGTCCCTGGACGCGGGTTCTGCATGGTATACCTGCGGGGACGCACTTTCTGAACAGATTGCCTGCGTCCTTCTTAAAAATAGAGAGCTGATCATCAAGAATAGTGATCTATCACCTGAATGGGTTGCCATCAAGGACAACACCTGAATCATAATGCCAACAATCTCCCCCTTTGGACTTGATGGCAACCTCATGATCTTCAGCTTCATTCTCCCCCTTTGACATCAAGGGCAAAGGGTATGCTCCCCCTACGCTCATGCTCCCCCTATGAACCTGATCTGCAGCAACGTACCACCATGAAAGAGATAGAGACATATTGCAGCTATTTCCAAGATCTCCTTCTCCATAATGCCAACAATGCATTATGTGCTCCCCCTGAGCCTATACCACCAATAAGAAGATGTTCAACAATAAGATGATGCATCAACAACCCCCAGCTTTTGCCTGAGGTATTCAAAAGTGTCCCTGGGCAACGGTTTGGTGAAAATATCAGCAACTTGTTCCTTAGAAGGAACATACTCCAACTTGACCTTCTGTTCAAGTACTTGTTCCCGGAGAAAATGGTACTTGATTGGTATGTGCTTGGTTTTTGAATGCATAACCGGATTCTTTGAGATGCTGATTGCACTTGTGTTGTCACATAAGATAGGGATTGGAGGTGTACAAGTGATTTGATAATCCTGCAAAGTCTGCATCATCCAAAGGAGTTGGGTGCAACAAGATGCAGCAGCAACATATTCTGCTTCAGCTGTAGACAAGGCAATTGAACTCTGTTTCTTGCTGAACCAAGATACCAGTCTGGAACCCATAAAGAACGCACCACCACTTGTGCTTTTCCTGTCATCCACGCTTCCGGCCCAATCTGCATCTGTATAAGCATGAAGAGTGAGATCTGTATCTCTAGGATACCATAAGCCATAATTTTGAGTCCCTTGAAGATATTTGAAAATTCTCTTCACTGCCTGAAGATGAGTTTCCTTCGGATTTGCCTGAAATCTTCCAACTATTCCAACTGCATGCATGATGTCCGGTCGGGTACCTGTCAAATATAGTAAACTTCCAATCATAGATCTGTAGGTTGGTTGATGTACTGCTGCAGATTCATCATTTGCACTGAGACTACATCCTGTGACCATGGGTGTACATACTGGTTTTGCATCTTCCATGCCATATTTCTTCAAAATCTGCTTGAGATACTTGGTTTGAGATAAAAGGATTCCTCCTTCCTTTTGTTGGATTTGCAAACCAAGGAAGTATGTCAGTTCTCCTAGCAAGGACATTTCAAATTCTTTCTGCATGACTGAGGCAAAGCTTTGACTCATAGCTTCTTCATTGCTGCCAAAAATAATGTCATCTACATACACAACAAGTATTAGCAATTTGTCATTTTCAACTTTTATATATAGATTGCTATCTGCTGAACCTTTTGAAAAACCTTGTTGATGAAGATATTTGTCCAACCGGTAGTACCAAGCCCTTGGGGCTTGTTTGAGACCATAGAGAGCCTTTTTCAATCGGCATACAAGATTTGGATCATTTCCAAGAATGAACCCATCTGGCTGTTCAATGTACACTTCTTCTTCCAAGTCTCCATTCAGAAAGGCTGATTTTACGTCCATTTGAAATACTTTGAAGTTCTGAAAACTTGAGAGAGCAAGGAACATTCGGATGGCCTCAAGTCTTGCAACAGGAGCAAAAGTTTCTTCAAAGTCTATTCCTTCTTGCTGTGCATACCCTTTACAAACAAGTCTGGCTTTGTTTCTAATTACTTCTCCATTTTCATTCAATTTATTTTTGAAGACCCATTTTGTTCCGATAACATTCTTATCCTTTGGTCTAGGAACCAGCTCCCAAGTGTTGTTCTTTTCGATTTGCTCAAGTTCTTCATCCATTGCTTTCACCCAACATTCATCTTTGCATGCCTCTTTCACATTTTGTGGTTCAGTAGAGGAGAGTAATGCCAAATAGCTTGAAGCTTCTGCAACTGTTCTTCTAGTTTGTATACCTGCTTCTTTCTGTCCCATGATCTGAGATTCTGGATGGTTCTTCTGAACATATCTGGATGGAGTCTTTTCTTCTATTCTTGTTCGTTCTTCTGCGTCTTCGTGAGGTTCTTCTTGAGATTCTTCTTGAGGTTCTTCTTCTTCATCATTCTGTCTTTGAGGGTAGCTTTCATCTTCTTCGATGTCTTCACGATGTATTTGCCTAGGAATGTATCCCTTCTCATCAACCACTACATCAATGCTGTCAACAATTCTGCCAAGTCTTTTATTGTAGCATTTGTATGCTTTGCTATGTGGAGAATAGCCAAGAAGAATGCCTTCATCTGCTCTAGGATCAAGTTTGCCAAGCTGCTCCTCAGTATTCTTGATATAGCATTTGCTCCCAAAGATTTTGAAATGCTTTACCGAAGGAGTTTTACCACTCCAGAGCTCATGAGGAGTTTGAGTGCTGTTCACCCGAACATTTGTCTTGTTGAGAATAATAACCGCAGCATGTGCAGCTTCACCCCAGAAAGTTGCGGGAGTTCCTGATTCATCAAGCATAGCACGAGCCATTTGTTGGATTGTTCTGTTCATTCTTTCAACAACTCCATTTTGCTGAGGAGTTCTAGCTGTAGAGAATTCTCTCCTTATCCCATGTTCATCACAGAAATCGAAAAATTCATTTGAAGTAAATTCCCCACCTCTGTCGGATCTGAGGCACTTAATTTTGTGACCTGATTCATTTTCAACCAAGGCTTTGAAGGATTTGAATTTTTCGAATGCTTCATCTTTGTGCTTCATAAGTCCTAACCAAACAAACCTGGAGAAATCGTCAATAAATAATATCAAGTATTCCTCTCCTCTAGGTGTTCTTTTCCTGAATGGTCCACATACATCTGTATGTACTAGCTCAAGAGGCATGCTAGCTGATCCTTCTTTCTCTGGAAAGTTAGTCCTGGTTTGTTTTCCAAACTGACATGATCTGCATATGGTGTTGTCAGGAATTTTGATATCTGGAAGATCGCGAACTGCCTGATATTTGCATGCTTTCCTTATTTGTGAGAAGCTTAGATGTCCCAACCTTCGATGCCATAACCAGTGCTCTTCATCCTTGCTTAGATAGCATTGTTGTTGTCCTTCTTCAAATATGTATAGATTATTTGGAGTTCTTTTCCCTTTGAGAACTGTTTTACCTGTATCAAGATCACGAACAAGACATCCATTTGATCTGAATATAACCTCGGTTCTTTGATCACACATCTGGCTGACACTTAGTAGATTATGCTTCAATCCATCAACAAACAAAACATTTCCAGCCTTAACATCTTCTTTTAAAGGAGCAATACCTTTTCCTTTTATAGTTGCAGGAGTATCATTTCCAAAAGAGACTTTCTTTCCCTTTTCTAAAATAGAATAAGACTCAAGTTTTTCTTTATCACCTGTCATATGCTTCGAACATCCACTGTCAATGTACCATAGATTTTCCTGTCCTTCTGCATAAAATGCTATCCCACATCTTTCTGTTTGAGGTTCCTTTATTCTCCATGTTTTGGTTCCTGAGGCTTGTTCCTTTTTCCGTTCTTGTTCCTTTCTTTCCTGAAACCTGCTTCTGCATTCAAAGTCTTCATGACCAAAATTATTGCAAATAGAACATTCAACTTCATTTTCAAGAGCCGAAAAGCTGTTATAGGTCTTTTTTGTAATCCCTGTCATACTTCTTTGTTTTTGAGCTTCCCTAGTCATGATTGTTTTATACGCAACACATTGAGCTGCTTTGTGACCAAAGTTATGACAAGAAAAACATTGTCCATTGAAGAAGCTTCTGCGGTTATTGAATCTACCAGCCAACTGATTGTAATTTCTATTTTCATCTATTTTTGAACCAAACTGGGAAGATTTTACCTGTGGCTGGTTGTGGCTTTTGTTCACCCTTAAGCTGGATTGCCCCTGATAGTTTCTGTTTGAAGTTTGTCCCTGCTTTACCTGATGATCTTCATTGTGCTTTTGCTCATTTCTTCTTGCTGCATCAAGATAACTTTTTGAAGTGGATGCTTGAGAAGTTTCTCCATTATAGCCCAGACCTGTCTTATTTAGTGGAGACCGCTGCACACTGATAATCTCATCCAAAGTTTCAGATCCTTTGACAAACTTGAGATTAATAGCTTTTGTTTTCTCAATTTCTTTTCTAAGACCAACAATTTCACCTTCTAATTTTTCAAGATGTTTTTCCTTTTCATCAATTTGAAATTGTAGAGTATCAATGATCATGTTCTTTTCTTCTATACATCTCTTGAGTCTAGTAATTTCATCATAAAGGTTATCCACATCTACAGCATCCTCATAATCATCATCTTCAAATGCCATTAACAACCTATATTTATTACCTTGTTCATCTTCATCACTGTTTGATAAGCCATCACTATCTTCATGGGTGTAGTAGCTTTTCTTATTTGTACTTTGTTTCTTGTTCCATCTAGTTGGTTCCTTTCCTTTATCCTTATAAGGACATTTTGCAGCATAATGACCTACTCTTCCACAAGCAAAGCATTTGAAAGGTAGCTTACCTCTGAACCTTCCAGAACCCCTTTGAAGATTTCTGACAAAATTTGATTCTTCTTCCTCTTCTTCTGGAACATAGCTTGCTTCATAGTGATCTTCTTTGCCTGATGCCTTAAAAGCAGCCTCCCTTCTGTCTGATGGACCTCCCTTTCTCATTTCATAAGCAGTTAGAATTCCATGTAGCTGAGACATAGTGAGAACACGGAGATTTTCTTTTTCTTCTATTGCAGATACTTTAGATTCAAACTTGGGGGATAATGATCTTAGAATCTTTTGAACTACTATAGACTCTTTTATTTCTTCACCCAAATTTTTCATACAATTAACAATCTCATCTACCCGAAGAAAATAATTAGCCACACTTTCATCATTATACATCTTGAGAGTCTCATATTGAATCCTGAGAGTTTGAAGTTTAGCTTGTTTTACCTGTTCATCTCCTTCATAGCTCGTGATCATTTTGTCCCATATTTCTTTTGCTGATTTGAAGTGCATTACCTTCATGAATTCTGTTTGGGATATACTTCCTAATAGAGTACTGACTGCTTTTGCATTTGTTTCATACTTCTTTTTCTCAGCTGGATCTGTAGGAGTAGCTGAAGGAAAAGCATAGCCTGTTTCTACAATGTCCCAAACTTCTGTACCAAGAGATTGAAGATATGCAGTAACTCTTACCTTCCAATAATTGAAGTTTGTCCCATCAAAAACCGGTGGCCTGATTGATGCTTCTCTCTCGTAGTTGCTCATGATGAACGATCTACCTTCAAGCGATCAAGCTTTTCTGAAGGACCTGCTCTGATACCAATTGTTGGAAATAATACTGAGAGGGGGGGTGAATCAGTATTATCTAGCAATTTAACAAATCTTCCTTATTTGATCTTTTGAATTATTCTTGCATATCAGTATCATAAAATAATGAGCATGAACAAAGAAAATAGATAGTCACACCAAAGAACACAAGATGTAAGGTGGAAACCCAATGTGGGAGAAAACCACCTGCTGCAATATGTCTCTATCTTCTTTCAATTTAGAAATTCTTTTACAATGATTTTGTACTGGTGCAGTCCTTTACCAGTACGTAGGCTGCAACCTGCAGAGAGCTACAACTCTCTCTCGTTTTCCAGTCTCTCCTGGAAGGGAGCTACAACCCCCTACTTCTTTTCATACAAGGACCACTTTTCATAAATTTTCAAACTGGATCCATAAGCATTAATTGATCATCAAGTGTAAGAGAATCACCCAATCAACTGTAGTAACCAGATCAACAATAATAGGACCAAAACCCAGAACACAACAATGATAAACAAGGATTTTAAGAGAAGGAAGCACCCTGCTCAACTGCTAGCCTGAGTCCGGACTCACCCTGTTCAACTGCTAGCCTGAGTCCCTGGACTCACCCTGCTCAACTGCTGACCTGAGTCCCTGGACGCACCCTGCTCAACTGCTAGCCTGCGTCCCAGACGCACCCTGGTCAACTGCTAGCCTGCGTCCCTCGCACTGAGTCTATTGAACTGCCTGCGTCCTGGCGCACCTGAACCCTTCCTGCACCTGCGTCCGGCGCACCTGAAACACTTCGCTCCTGCGTCCCGGACGCACCTGAACCCTTACTGCACCTGCGTCCCTTTGGGCAAAGATGATTTCAAGACTTTAGAAGTAACCCAGACAATCAGATCTACAGATCCGAGCAAGAGCCGAAGAGATCTCGGTCCATCAGATTCGCCTTGTTTAGATCTAGACCAGATCTTACCGTCATAAGATGTTCAACCAAAAACATGATTAATCCAAATGAACTCCTTTGCTTTATATAGGCAAGCTCCTCCCCAAAACATGGAACAATACCACGAGCCGACACCATAGAAACACAAAACCGTCGGCTAGATACCACACAAGAAACCCCCACGTGCTTTTCTCTGTCTTGAAATGTGTGCACTGGGTGGACGCACCCCCTGAACGGCTGGCCTGCGTCCCTGGATGCGGGTTCTGCATGGTATACCTGCGGGGACGCACTTTCTGAACAGATTGCCTGCGTCCTTCTTAAAAATAGAGAGCTGATCATCAAGAATAGTGATATACCACCTGAATGGGTTGCCATCAAGGACAACACCTGAATCATAATGCCAACAAGAGAGTGAGCTCAACCATATGTATGGAAAACTCAAATCAAGGATGTGAATATACCATATAATGTGAAAGATATGGTACAAGTTGTAAAGTATGTGCCCATCGTGGTATAAAAAGGGATTTCCTTCACTAAAATAAGAATATGCTATTTCCACATGTTCCAATACAACCCCAATAATAAATCAAGAGAACAAAGGGGAACATGCCAAACACTTTCCTCAAATGTGATGCCATCCTTTCCAACATGTGATGACCATAGGAAATATATCAATAATTTCTAGGGAACCCAAACAAACAAACTCAAGTATCACCCCACCTAGGTCTCACCAAGTGCCAAGTGATGATTAAAAACATAAGAGAAGGGGAACATGTGAAGTGTACCCTCCTAACCAATAAATGAATGTTTTGCCATCACCACCATAGCCAACCCCTTGGGGTACTAGACCCATCATACACAAACATAGGTGTAGTACTCTCTAAACATAATAAGAAAGATACCAATAACAACATCATGATGCTAAGAATGGTCACATGAAGCAAAGTTTAAGCACCATAACGAAATATCCAATAACATACTAATCCATCAACCATAGATATTCCACCCTGAATAGAGAACCATTGGATAAGACATTACCACTGATCCCAAAGGGATAAAATAATCTCATCCAATCCAAAATAGTGAAGCAACCTAATGTAATTACCATGTCCAATTAATCACTTCTCATAAAGCTATCATCCTACAAATCCATGTAATGTTTAATAAAAATCACACATACAATCCTCATGTAGTATGAGGGGTAATGATGACAAAAGTGGAAATAATATAGCATGTTGATGATTGAAGACTTGAAGTTCAGTTCTTGTGGTTATGGATTCCAATGTTAATTCCATAATAGTAATAATTGATAATAGTTTTCTAGGACTTTGCTATAGATACAAAGGACTATATCCATGTCAACAAAGCAAGCTAGATCTCCAATGTAGTATTGTAATACAATTCAGTTCTCCAACATGATGCACTGATATATAATATGATGGTAGAGTCAAGGATGTTGTTATCAATAACAACCTAATGAAGGTCAAAATCAGCAAATACCAAAAGCAGGATCTTCAAGTTGGTCTGGGAGTTCATCAGGATAAGGATCTAGGTGAAATTTTCAATGCTTTAGATTCAGACTAAACATTCATTTGATGGAAAAAATTGTCAAGAGTCACTACTGCAAAATTTCACTTTACTACATGATAAATTAACAGAATACAAAGAGTGATTCTTCAGAAAAAAGGAAAACTAATCCAGGTCAGAAGCCATTTTACCTGCCATATGGGAAATATCATTAGCGTCACCTAAATAGAATCCAAGGAAAATCTAAGGAAAAAATATTGTTATAAAAAACAATGTTTAAAACTCAGCTCATATCATTGTAATCTATTTAAAAATAATCCATGTCAAATCTAAAGTCTAAAAAAATGTCTTACAAAACAATGTTTAAAACTCAGTTTGACAAATGAGTTGGTGAGGCAAGAGTGTGAAAGTTTGACTTAGAGTCACCAAAAAAATCAGAAAATAAACATAGAAAAAAAGTTGAAATGATTGTTCTTTTGTTTTTTATTTATATACTAGGAAAAACCTCAACAAGTATTATGTGTCAGACTTAGACCAACAAGTACTTGCAATTTTATCTTACATAATTTTTTTATTTAGAAATTTTATTGCTTCTAACTTAATGTATTTAAGGATGGGATGGAGTGTTCAAAACTTCATGCAATTTTTCTAATAATTCTAAGTATGTTTCCTTGGTTAGAAAGAAAGAATATTTAATATTATATTCAATAATTTGTTATAATTCTTGTAGAGGTATTTTGATTTTACTTCCAAAATGTGCCCATATGTAATATTCCTCTCTAATTATTGAATCTTTGAACAATAAATCCCGCGGCCAGATCAGATGGAGTATGCCAATCTGTCGGCCAACACTTGATGACCTCCTGAATAGTGTCATTTGTAGCGAGGTAAGGTAGGTCAAACCATTTTTGTTGCGGATCCTTCCGCGCCCTGATGTATACGCGGTGAAAGTCAGCTTTAAACTCCACGTACTCTGAAATCTATTCAAATACTGTGGGGGACAACCGCAGCTTCTAGTTGATGGCCATGCGAATGCTCGCCTCCATTAACACCCAGAAGACTTTGGTTTCTATGATGCGCGTGACGTCCTTTGTTGCCTAGAGGAATGCAAATTGTGCAGCCTCTGGAAAATCTTTCTCCATGGGAGGAAATTGACTTTCCTCTAGGAGATCCCAAGCAACGAGCACAATGGAGAGAAACAACCACAAACAGTGGAATGTTTTACTCTCATCCTACACTTCTCGATAGTTCATAAGTAACTTGCTACAAAGGTAGTGTGACCAATTGAACTGCACGCCCTCCACGCACTGTGCAGCTAGTGAAATAACTGGTGCCAGAACCTCTTCTGCATGGCATTTTCTCATGATTTTGCCAGCAAGGATCTGTGTAGAAATTTTTACCATGGGGTCATTGATTGAGTTAATAGAGTACCCACGCAACTTCTTCATGAGCTTGAATTTGTCCTTCATTTTCTTTGTGAGGTCGCGCTCACACATCTTTCTGCCAAACTCCTTGGTCGAATTCAACCATGATTGAGGCAACAACGTGATCCGATGGATCAGTATATCAGTGATAGGGATTGGTGTGCTCATCCAAAAGCATCTGTCATGGACCAAGGTAAAAAACTACTTGATACCAATAAGATTGATGTTCGAGCAGTGGTAGATGAGCACCCACAATAGGTTCAACAACCCTGACTGATTCATTCCACGAATCCACTCCAGAGGCTTCAACATGGTGACACCTGATTCCTTGTAAAATACTCTTTTCATATAGTTATTTGTTGCAAGGTGGTGGAACCTCTTGTGGTTCGCCAAATCCTAGTCTTCCAGCTTTAAATGTGGAATCCAGACCAAGTGCGGACCTTCAAAAGTGATGCTCTTCGGTAACAGGGGTGTATTGAGGAGGTATTTTCCTATATCTAGGTCCTTAGGGACCTTCACTTTTCCCTTACATGGTGGGATATAATCTGGCAGTTTGGAGATAAGCTCGAACCCCTTGGCATCTATATCCTCCATGGCTTCTTCACCCTCCAAATCGACCACTTTCCCCTTATTCTTCACTGGTTCTTTTTCCTTCTTCTGAGCCTGGGTAGCAGCATGCTTCCCCTGTGACTCACGCACTGGCGTGGGCTTCTTCTGCTTGTCTTTCTTTGGCTTGGGGACTTCCCACACTGGTGTAGGTTTCAGTCTAAGTGACCTCGGCACCATAGGCACAACAATTGGAGCCTCCACGTTCATAACTTCTGTAAACACTCCCTTAGAAGTGACATCTCCACTAGTACTCATTTTTTCTGTGGGGCTTGGTCCTAGCATCTTTTCTAGGATGAATGCCTGATTTACCTCTGATAGCTTGGAAAATGTAGGGATCACATCTAATTCCTCCCAATATGAGCAATTCATACACAATCGATAACACAACTCGATAAAAAATTTAAGGATGTAGCGTGTTTTTCGCTAGACGACCACACAAAATTTATAGGCGAATTCAAATTCAAATTTGATCGTTCCCCCCAAAATCTATTCATAAATGTTAATTTGGTGGTAGTTCTCCAAATATTTTAGCCTTAATTTCTTAAATGATGCCCCCACGCCCCTCTTAACCATCTCCTGACAATCAAATAATGAATAGTGGTTGTAATGGTCACTTTCTGGTTGTGCTACGTGGTCTCCCCCTCCGTAGCATAGCTCCCTTCATGCCTCTTCTAGTACTGTGAAATCACCCTTTTTTGCGTAGCCCCCCATTTGTGTAGTTCTACAAACTGGGATGTGTAGTTTATAGTCCCACGCCTCCTTGCAGCTACCTGGAGCACTAAGATTGTGCTACCATCATGTAGTCGTTGGGCTGAATCTCCTGTGTATGGCTTCAATCGGCTTGGATTTACCCTTCCCGGAAATGGATCTCCATACAACTTCATGAGCTGAACTATTCCACCATCTATAATTTCTTTGATAACATATGGTCCCAACCAGTGCATCTGAAATTTCCTAGGAACTTAGAAAAATTACTATCATATAATAAGACCAAATCATTTACCTTGAACGTGTGTAGTTTGATGTGACGATCGTGGCAAAAATTTTCGCGTTCATTCTGAACTTGCTGATGGAATCTAGCCAAAAACCTATCTTCCTCGAGCTGCATTAGCTGCATGAGCCATTCTTCTAAGGCCCTACAATCTGCAATTCCTATGAAAGTCGCTATGCATAGACTAGGCACAATGTATTCCATACGCATCACAGCTTCTACGCCATAGACCAACCTAAAAGGTATCTGACCAATAAGCTTTTTACAAGTAGTTATGTAAGCCCATAATACTATCAGTACGCGCACGTCCCAATCATTCTGCTGCGCATTGCAAACCTTCATCAGCGTATTCTCCATTATCTTATTAAAAGCCTCAACTATTCCATTGGCTTGAGGATGATATGGCACACTCTTTTGATGGTAAACCTGGAACTCTTCTGTCAGCGCATTGATCGTTTCATTAATAAAATGCATACCGTGGTCACTCATCAAAACTTTCAGGAAACCAAACCTAGTCAACACATATTCAAAGAATAATTTTGTTGTTGTTGCCCCTATACAGAGTTTCAGAAGTTATGCCTCCCCCCATCTGGTCAAATATTCGATCACGGTGATGATATACCACGCACCAGTTTTCTTGTCCGGAGGTTGAATTGTTCCTACAAAATGAATTGCCCATTTCTCAAATGGCTGCAATGAGACCTATGGATTCAAAGGTAGCTCATCCATTCGCGATGGCATGCCTATTCTCTAACATGCGTCACATGCCCTATAATATGATTTAGAGTCTTTATACAACGTTGGCCACCATAATCTAGCACGTAAAATCTTCTGCAATGTTGCTTTTCCTGCATAATTCCCTCTCGCAACTCCTTTATGGGCTTCAGTGAGGATACTATTTTGCTCAAAATCAAGCATATAACGTCGAAGTATTTCATCTGATGCCATGTTATACAAATGGCCCGCAATGACCAAAAAGTTTGTCGCGTGCACCACTAATTCCTTTTTTTGTTGACTGGTGTATCCTTCTGGAGTCGTCCCTGTAGTCAGAAAGTGGATAATATATGCAAAATGATTATCCGCTACATGCACCGTGAAAAGCTACGTGTGAGGAAGCCTTTCCTCTAAATTAGTAGGTTCTTCTCCTGTTTCAATGTGTGACAGATGGTCTGGTCCCGCTTTCAACCTTCCTGGCTTCACAATCACATCAAAATAATATTCTTGGAACAACAATAGCCATTAGCATATTCCCCCCCCCCCCCCCAACATAGGCTTATTGACTAGATACTTCAATGCAGAATGGTATGTGTACATCTTGAAATGTCTGCCTAGTAGGTAATGTATGAATTTCTAGAGCGCATACACCATAGTCAACCCTTCGCGCTCTGTCGTCGAATAGTTATTTTCTTCTTTTGACAACTTCTTACCTGCAAATGATATAGGATGATCCATCTCTCCTTTGCCATCTTGTGTCAACACTATTCCTAGTGAAATACATGAAGCATCCACATGCACATGAAATTACTTCTTCCAATCTGGGAAGACTAGGATTGACGCGGTGACCATTTTCTCCTTCAATACATCGAGGTTTCGCTGACATTCTTCATCCCAACAGAATGTAGCATCTTTCTTCAGTATCTTTTCAATAGGCATAGTAATTTGATCATAACTTTTGATGAATTTCCAATAGTACCCAGTATGACCCAGTGTTGCGCATAGCTGTTTGATACTTCTTGGCACCTCCAAATTAATTATGACAATGATCTTAGCAAGGTCCACCATTAATCCTTGCTTTCACACCACATGACCCATCAAGATTCCAAAAGGGACATAGAACAAGCATTTCTTCAAGTTCAACACAATTGGATACCTTCGACATGTATCCAACATCAAGTGCAAATTGGCTACATGGCACTTTACTAGCCCAAACACTGTCCAATCATCAAAATATACCTCCAAAAATTTGCAAATTAACTCTTTGAACACCGCGATGACTACACACGAGAATATCATCGACGCATTCTTAAGTCCAAAAGGCATCACTATATACTGGAAACATCCCCATTCTGTCGCGAAGGTGGTATTACTCCTATCTTCTAGCACGATCTTAATCTGATGGTATCCAAAGAACCCATCAGTGAATGAATAGGCCTCCTCCCTCCAACATTATCCAGTACTTCATCTGTGAACAGTGTTGGAAAAGGATCATGAACGCAGGTATCATTAAGCTTCCTGAGATCTACAAAAATTCGTATTTCTCCTTTCTGCTTCTTCTCTTGGACTACCATTGGTTTCACCCATTCAGATTCCTCCATTGGGTCAACAATGTCTACCTCAAGCATCTTATCCAACTCTAGTTAGTGCTAATTGGAGGCACTAACTAGCTTGTTGACTTTCTCTTAAAGCTAGAGGGTGTCTTAAATGATGAGGCTTGGGTTCAAGTTTAAATCCATTGATCCACTTATTGTTGGACTTAATAATGAAACATTTATGTCTGATAGAAACTAGTACTCTAATTCTCTTTAAGGCACCTTGAAAGTTTGTCCTTAATCTCTATAATGAAGTACTTTCAAGGCTTCTAAGGAAATCTACTCTTATTACAATTTCTAAAATATGAAGAGGTTTATAGTTTTTACAAGGAAAGAAAATTATTTTGGTTAATAATTGTTAGGGTTCCTCTCAAAGTCATTATTAAGGATTTTGTTAAAGAAGTATGGGAACCAAAAGGTTGGCATTGTATCAAAACTAGAAATATGTATGTTGTAAATATTCATTTTATTCAATATGGTAGAATTATCATATTGCACTCCATGCTATGTAAAAAGAGAAATGAATAAATATAATATATAATGGTAGAGGATGGCTCAAGATAAAAGAGGATATGGATCCATTAGATGAAAGAGTTTAAATGATAGGTGTAAATGAGGTGGAAAATTAAGGCCTTTACCAATGGACATGGAAAGGGCCTTAGACTAGGGATATGGGTACCATTACTATTCTTTGTATAATAAGAATTCATATGAGGGAAGGAGGAAAAAGCCCTTACTTCTAAAATGAAGTTTATAATCCTCAAGGCCCATGAATTTGGCCTTGAACAACCACATAGATACTCTCTATATAATATTAGGGAAATATGGGATATCAATTCCATTAGGATCTTTTTCACACTATGTATATGAGTCAAGGAATGTACCATGGGTAGGGGAGGTAAACATGGGCATTAGGCCTTAAAAGAAGCTTCTTAGTCTCAAGAGTTATGAGCTAGACTTAAAAACCACATGGGTCTTCTTTAATGGATATTTAATCTTAAGTCAAGAAATGGGCACCGTAGGAGGTATTTCTCACCAAATATGAGAGTTAGTGTCTATGGTATGGTTAGGAGAGGAAGAAAAGGGCCTTAGTCCCTAAATTAATCTTTCTCATGCTCAATTTCGATGAACAAGACCTCTAGTTGGGAATATGGGAATTTAATATGTTTTGAATAATAAGAATGGGTCTCATGGCCCTTACTATGGCGAAGGAAGGAAATTAAAAAAAGGGACTTAAGTCCTCAATAATCAGTGGCCATTAAAAAGGATTTAAACCACCACATCAATTATATTGTCTAAAGGATATTATCTGGCCTCTAGGAGGGATGCATCTACCGTTCAAAGTTTTCTCACACCATTATTGGTTCTTGGAGCCTCATCGTTGGACCTTAATTAAATTAGGAGGATTTCAATTCATATATGATGCTTACATGTGTAGGCTTGGTCAAAATAGGAACACAAGGGGGTTAGGCCTTATCTGAATATTTGATGATTAAGCTTTGTGAAGTAGTTCTTAAAGGACCACAAATGACCTCTATAGGGGATCTTAGGCATCTATGGGGGATATTTGGTGCCATTAGTATGTTTTACATAGTAAGAATGGGTCTTAGGATTGTACCATGGAAAAGGGATGAAAATAATGGCCTTAAGCCCAAAATGAATCTTCTTTGGCTTACACTACCTGAAAAAGACCATAAAGAACAATATAAATAATCTTTGAGGTATTTTAGGCCTCCATCTAGGATAAGGATTCCATTATGAAGTTTTCCACATCATATATGGGAGTTATGACTTATATTTTGGCCAAGGAATGAAAAGGACCTTAAGCCTAAAACAAGTCCTTCACATGTTTAATGTCCATGAACAAGATATTAGAATGGGAATATGGGAAAAAAATAGTATGTTTTGCATAATAAGAATTGGTTTTATGGCCTCTATGGTGGATAGGGAAGGAAAACAAAATCCTTAGTCCCTAAAAAAATATTCTCTAGTTCAATGGACATGAATAAGTTCTCAAACCACCACACATATCCTATCTAAGATATCTCTAGCCTTCAAGTGCATTTTGGGTGCTACTTGAAGGTTTTGTGTGCCACAGTTGGGTCTTAGGGCCTCTAAGATTAGCTCCAATAGGATGTTTTTTGCACCATGTAAGACACTTGGGGCCTTAACCATGGTAAAGGAAGGATCATAAGGTTCTTGGGTCATATTTGAATCTTTCCATGATCAATCTTCTTGAAAAAGTATTTTAATTACCACACTGGATATCTTTATGGGATATTTGGCCTCTATGGGGGATGTTTGTCATTATTAACATGGTTCACATGATAAGAATGGTTCTTGGGGAATGTACTACCTCGAGGGGAGGGGAAAAGAGGGACTTAGGCCCTAATAAAGATTCTAGAGTTCAAGGAACATGAAGTAAGCCTAAAACAATCACATAGATACTCTCTAAGGGATATTTGGATTCAAATGTGTATATGGGAGCCATGGCATGTTATTCTACATAAACAACCATAAGAACTGTTAGCATGTATCGTTGATGCACATTTTTGTAATGCATGTATAATCATTTATAGAATAATATGGGTTTAGAGTAATCTAGATATATATTAATTAACCAAGTTTAAATAAACATACTTTGAATTCGAATTAATAAAACCATTGTATCTATGAATCTAGTGCGATAATAAATCATGGTATGTGTTATCACTAAGGGAAAACCCTGGCTGGAGGGAAAAACTCTAAGGCAACCTCAAACCAATTTTAGGTTGAAAGTTGGACCTTCAACCTAGAGGGGGATCTCTCCATAAAAATCAACTACCCTATTGTCACTATAGTAGGTTTCCATAATGGAGTTCAGGTGACCAGATTTGGTTTTAGATATAAGATGGTTGGATGATCCTCAAAAGTTACAATTGATCATGGAGTCAAACTATCAACCAAATGAAATCACATATCTAATGAGAAATTTTCACAAAGCATGGGAGTAAAACGTCCTTTGACTATTTTGGAGATTTAGAAGAAAGGATGACTGGGAGAAAATAGAGCTTATAAGAGTTGAGAACAAAAAGTATTTAGTGGCTGATAATTTAAGAGAGGAGCATAAAATGAAATTAAAATCTCATTAAACTAACATTTCAGCCATGAAAGAGACAATTAATAACACATAAATACTGCTATGGAAATGAAACCCATGAGTTTTATACTAACTTCTCATCAATCACTGCAAATACATTTAAGATTGCTCAAACATATCCTGGCTACAAGTAATTTTCCAAAACATTTCCAGCCCTTTTTTATTATTCATAAACTATCTTTATAGATTTTCACATAATAGTTTTCAAAATTATAGAAACCCCATAGTTACAATACTAGGGTATTTAAAATATCCTTTAGGCTCATGCATAAAAGTAAACTTAAAATATCTAATTAATCCTAGAAAACTATAGGAAAATCTGCTAATATGTAGGCAAAAATAAAGTGATCTGGTCAACTGATTGGCTGGAAAATAGAACAGGTCCCTCTATAGGTTATCATCATCATATCAATCAAAATAGGCCCCTTTGTATAATCTGTCAACATTGTTCTTGGATGTGCTCTATTGTTCTGTGGTTTTCTGGAAAAAATGTTGACAGCTGGGAGATCAACCTTTCCGAATATTATTGACAATGGAGATGTTAGCATCTCTATTTTGCCTCAACATCGCTAACAAACACACTGCCAACCTTCCCTGTACGTTTCCTTTGTTAATAAATGTGTGTGGTTATTTTCTGTAAAATTTCTTACAGGCGCGCTGTCACCATTTTCTTGTAGGATTCATTTTATAACCGGTATGCATATCTTGTTTGAAATAGCTAGCAGACACACTGCTAGGCTTATAAAAAATGTTGAAAAAGGTACTGTCAACTCTTCCTGATGTTTATATTACATACAAAAGCGGTAGTCCAGCTGTCAACAAAATGAAAACTAAGTTTTGATTTTGAACAAGTGGACAAAAATTGTTTCTCATACGTTGGCATATTAGTTGAGGGTACTGGCAACTTCAAGTAACACATCCAAATTGTCTAACCTTTGCTTCTGGTTTTGTCTAGTTTGCATGGGCTTTGCTTTGGCAGACTGTTTATTTCTTTTTTTATTGGAGCTTACATTCTTCTTCTCAGACTTTGTAGACCCTTTCTTATATTTCATATACTTCTTATTGATGATCAAGTCTTTTAAAGGCACATCATCTATATCAATGACTTGCTTAGCTAACTTAGGGTTTCTTTTGAGCTTGATATTGTACCTCATCTTTTTTGTTGGCCTAGTGTGCCTATTACCTGTTCTGAGAATCTCAGGTGATGATGCATTTTTTCCTTCATCTGTCAATGGTTGTTTTCCCTTCAAATTTTCAAGTGTAGCTCTATCTACAGGGGAATTCTCTGAGGGTAGAGCTAAAACATCAGTAGAAACTATGTTGATTTCTAGCCTTGAAATGGTATGGTATTTGGATTATGAAGCCGAGTACTCTTTCTTTGATAAAACCTAGGAGTCTTTGGGGTAGCTGAGGTAGATGGGGATTCAGAGTCTTCATGAATGATAGCAGTCTGGGAAGAAACTTGAGTTTGAGGTTTCTTCATCCTTCTGATGGTTTGGGGTTTGCCCCTTTTTCTCCTAGCAGGTTGAGGGTGGAACCCTCCCCAAAAAGGTAAATTGTTCCAGGTCCTTCCTATGTTAGCTAAATGAATTTCTATTAGAATCTTAATCAGATATTATGATAGATGAAATGTGATGAAGGGTTAAACATATCCCTGTATCTAAAAACCATGTGCTCAAGGCTCTCCAGTAAATAGAAATAGGGGTTAATCCTAATTTGCCCATCTAAATGAGCCAGGAAGTAAAAATGATATAAATTGATTCTATTGTAACGACCTTCACAAGTAAAATAGTTCTGAAAAAGTCTCAAAGGAGCATACCATTTATCCTATAGCTAGTCCTTTCACACCCCAGCTCTCCAATTTTTTGTTCTATGCTCTTCTTTGAAGAATGATGGGATTTTGATGCCGACCAGGATGTGGCTGTGAAAAATTTTGTCTTCGTCCATTAGCAGGGTTGTAGCTTTGGAAAAAAACTTCTATGTGACCTCAAACATTAATCCACCAACCTGTACCCGGCTGCCATCGAGCCCCACTACAAAAGATTGGGCTACCAAAACATGGTAGTTGGAACATCAGTAGAAAAACTAACTCCACCCTGCCTACTGAAATAAACGTAGGAGATCAGGATAAACATATAACATGTCCAATTCTTTAGGTTCACTTTGGTCTAACATGCCTACCTTTCCCATGTTGGTTGATACTATCTGTGGGATTCGATGTTGTGTCCCTACCATGAAAATAATTTCAATCACCAAGAAAAACTTAGGTAATTTACCCATATAACTGCTTATAGGGCATGAGGTTTAGAATACAGTGAATGTAATTATGCATTAAGTTAAAAATTAACATCACACCTTCAAAAATCATTACGGATCAGAGTTCATTTACTACGGAGGAAATCAATCACATGGTCTTCAATAATTACATTGGTAAACATGATTTAACCTTCGTACTTTACCCTTTTCAATCATAGCCAGGACACGTGTTTCAAATGTTGACGATGATGTGGTGAGCACAGTCAAAATTCCAAATGTTCAAAATATAAATTAATCGTTGACAACTGGCCTATCAGAGAAATAAGAAAACAATGTTATCCTCATTGTTAGCGATATTTTATTTTTCCAACTATATCAAGTCCCAAAACATTGCTAGGAAAGTTAACCTATTTATTACAAACTTAAATACTGACAACATAGTTGTAAGCATTTTTATAAAAATTTACAGAAATAGTTTTTCTTATTATAACAGCTAGCTCCACGAGGATAGTGTCAATCAATGATGGTAGGAAGAACTTCCCCATAGATCATTTGCCTAATCCATTATAAAATTTAACTGAAAATAAAATGTCTAGAGAAAATACCTCATCTTAAATAGATGATTTTACAGACTTCTAAACTTGAAAATAAAATACTACTACTTTTCTAAAAGGAAAAGTGTATTCCTGATGAATATCAGTAGGACCTCAGGGCCTTCACTTTAGGCTTCAAGTCCTTTAGAAAATTCATCCACACCTGCAAGATATTTTGAAAAATATGGATATTTACAATGAAATTTTAAAATGATTCAGCTTTCAGGAAAGATAATGTTTTAGAAATCGTCCATTCACTGGACCTCCAAGTAAATCCTTACCTTGTGGACCTTGCAGGATGAAATTGTTTTTACCCCGGAATGTTGCAAGTTTGTATTGTCCCTTCCAAAGGTTCTCAAATTTTATGTGCTTGCCTTTATCCTCAATGCTTGAACCCATTTTAGAAACAGGTCCTAATATTTTAAATCGTCCTCTTTCATTTTTCTGTCAAAAACTTTCTTGATCTGATCTTGCACTTGTTGATATTTTTCATATACCCCTCTCTCTAACCTCTTGTACTTTAATTAGCTGATTTATTTTTTCTACAACTAATTGGATTCTTCTCTGAGCTCTTGCAAATACTTCATGATAGGTTTCCCAATTGAAACTGGAAACAAATCATCAATACCATATACTGACTGAAAAGGGGAAGTCTCGATTGACCTTTTGGTACTCACTTTGTCTATCCATAGGGCGAACTTAAGTTTTGTGTGCCATTCCTTTTTGTTGTCTTCTAACATTTTTTTAATGATTATGACCAGAATCTTATTGGAATATTCTCCAAGTTCATTACCTTGGGGATAATAGGCTATAGAATGGCTAAGTGTAATATGATAATCTTGACGGAATTTCACAAACTTTTTAGCCTTGAAAGATTGTGCATTATCAGTGATTATTCTTCTTGGACAACCAAATATAGATAATATATTTTCTAAAAAATGAATCACTACAAGGTCAATAGCTTTCCTACTTGGAAGTGCCTCAATACATTTTTTGAAATAATTGGTCACTGTCAGGATACATTTGTAACACCCTCCTCCCACATCTACCCAAGTAACCATACCAACTAGAGTAAACATGAGATGAGAGGCTACTATGATCAGATTTGACCTCCTAGGTGACCTTAAGGAAGTTGAATCGATAGAAATTCACACACAGTCATCCGACATCATCAACAGAACCCTCAGAAGACAAGTCAACCACTCAGACAACCTGTCCCTAGGTCCCACCATTGTTCTGGACCTCTGAGACCTAAATTCGCTCTCATAGGCCTGCATGCCAATGAATTTCGACCAAACTTGCCAGTTCTGTGCCAACAACCCCGGGATTGAAGACACTTTTTGAGGCCCAGAGCCCAGGCCACTACCTAGAATAGAACGAAAGCTTGAAATCAATAAAAGTACAAGGAAATAATGAAGCAAAAGAAATAAACTCAACATGACCTTAACCGGACCCCTACTAGCCATGACAGGAATTTTTTCAAACATATCATTGACATGTAACCTATAGTTGTAAACAATAGAATTAAGTGTAGGGATCTCATACTTATCTCATAATCATTATAAACCATTGTTTCCTCATGTCATTTGCTGCATATTCACCTATTAGGTCATAGACACATTATCCATTCATATACTGTAAAAACATGTTGAGATCCAAACATATCTCTTACCATAAGATGTGCATATAATGAGCATAATAGGAACAAAAATATAATAAACATATCAGCCATCAAAATCCATATATAAACTAGAGATGGAACTACCACGTTCCACCCGACCATGGATTGGCTAAGCCAAGTATCTCTTTAGCCAATCACCCCCATGCCATATTCCAAGCATGAATATGGGAATCATAGAACAAATAAAAAACACCAATCAATGTGGATCCCAACAGAGTTCTCCGCCTACACCTTGAGGAATTTGAGTGCCTCCTATTCTCTCAGGCTTTACACTGCAACCACAGTCTGATGCAAGGATCACTAGGCCCTACATCGAGACATACTCTCCAAGATTTATCATGCATTCCATCCCGGAATCACTAAGCCTAATGGAGAGAAAATCCACCTCTTGTCTTTATAGTATATCCCACCATTCACCGACAAGGATTCCTACGCCCACCGAGGCACACAATCTAGTTTTACGGCAACCCACAATCTGGTTCAAGGGTTACTAGGTCAATGGATTCATGCATTCTCAGTCCAGTTTAGGGGCCATTACGCCATGTGTTTTTCAATTCGGAGATCCACCCCACTTAGCTTCAAATCCAATCCTCCCATCCCACAGAAACCGAATGAGAGAACCAATCTCATCAAAGCTATCAGGAAATGGCAAGGTTAGGCTGAAAATACTGTCACATGTGGAAAAACCCATGCCATGGTATAAAAGAAACACATTCAATCCCATGCATGCCAAATCTAGCAAGGAAAATACACATGCAAGCTGATACCTATAATGAAGGTTGTTGTAGCTATTTGATACTAGCTTTCCCTACTTGATCTTTGCTTCCTCTTGCCTTCTTTACCTTTCTTTCTCTAATTCCAAAGTGCTCCAAGAAAACTCTAAGTGTCCAAGAGTATGAGATTGAGAGAGAGAGAGAGAGAGAGAGAGAGAGAGAGAGAGAGAGAGAGAGAATAATGAAAGATCTCCAAAGCTAAACTGACAAAAGGTTACCAACTAATCCTCATAAGAATTTTTTTGAATGAGGCCTCTATTTTCTTCATTTTCCATTATTTTCCATCATTTTCCTCCTCACATGCAACATGTGACCTTTCACCTCCTTTTTCTCCTAATTTCCATTATTTTAATAAATAATTGTGCCAAAACTGCCATTTTTCCTTTCCAAAGCCTTAGCCATTGCCTTTGCTAGTTTCCTTAGCCATAAACAACCAAATGAACACCCCCTAGGATGTCTTTCCTAGAATTCAACTTGGTATAAGTGTCCCATTCATCCATGGTTATCGTTTTTAACTTTTATTACATGAAATTTTCACTAGGGATGTTACATAACTCTCCTCCTTGGGGGACAACATCCTTGGTGTTCAATCACTCATATACCTCAGCAACCTGCTAAAAGAAGACATAATGCTTATGGAGATTTATAACACAGCTCGATGTAGTATTTATAATGAAACATCCACTCAAGAGAAGAACCTCATGACAACATGACAACATACTACATAATGGAGCTTTATATCGCAGCTCATTACAGTATTTACAATGATCATCCTGCTGAGTGCCAATCCACATGACATGATAACATCATGATAACATAACCACATGATAGCATAATAACATGGTAACATAACCATAATGACATGACACCCATACCGCATAGTGGAGCCTTATAACACAACTCGTTATAATATTTACATTCATACACATGGGTACATAGAAGCAACATCACCATAAATATAAATACCAAAACATATGCCAAATCATATACGAAAACATATATCGAACATATACTAGTCATCATATCCAAGCACATATCAAAACATCATATAGCATATATCAAACCATCATTTAACCACCATAAATCATATACCAAACCACCATAAGAAAATACCAAACCACCATGTCAAGTTGCTTTGCCTCAACTGGAAAACAAGGAAGGATACTTGGCCCGCATTTCATACACCATCTCCTATGTGGATTCATCAAGCCCAAAGTGTTTCCATTTCACTTTAACTTGCTCGATTACTCAGTTTTGGAGCATGAGCACGTTTTCTCTACAATATACGTTGAGGCTTAGGCTAGAATTCTCCATCTGGTCCCACCTGTAATACATACCAATCAATTACATGATCAACATCCTTAACATACTTCTTAAGTAAAGATACATGGAAACCATCGCAGAATTTCACTATCGGATGCAGTGAAAGTTGATAGGCTACTGGCCCAATCCTCTCAATAATACTGAAAGGTCCATAAAACAATGGTGCCAGCTTGGCACATGACCTAATCCGCAAGGAGCTCTTCTTTGGTTTGATGTGAAAGTACACTTGTTCCCCAACCTGGAATTTCTTGAACAACCTATTCCTGTCTACATAACTCTTCTGCCTACCCTGTGCTGCCTTGAGATTCTTCTTGATCACTTGCATCTCCTGCTCCATGTCTACCAATATATCTAGTCCAATCAATACTCTGCTAACTAGATCACTCCAACTAATGGGAGTGTTACAACTCCGCCCATATAATGCCTTAAAAGGACTCATCCTCAATGACTCATGATAATCATTTTTGTATGCGAACTCGACCAAAGGGAGACACTCATCCGGATCTTGGGGGAGAGGCCCCCAAGATCTGAAAAATGGAAATTCCATAAGAAAAAGAGGAGAATGGACAACAAAAAGAATAACTGTAAAAGCTACATTATGGTGGACAAACTGTCCTTTTACAAAATGCAACTTGTTACTTATAGTATTTTTCACTTACAACACCACGGGTCAATTCCATGGGTGAATGAATACCATGGGTGGATGTCACAACACCATGGGTCAATTCCATGGGTGAATGAATACCATGGGTGGATGTCATTTTCTATTCGGATCATTCCTCCCTCCTTAAGAAGCAATGATCCCCATTGCGTGAAGTTCCCTCCTATGAAGCCTTTGTTGAATATGAAGAGTCATTGACGAGAAGGGTTTTATGTGGTTAACCCATAACGATGATGAACGAAGATATGGAGATAGAGATACTCTATAATGCTTGTGACCAACTGTGATACTAGTAGTGTGCAGCCTAGCAAATGGACTTTGATGAAGTCTGGGTTTGTGGATGACCCATAACCATGACAAACGAAGATCCAAGGATAGAGATACCTTAGAATGATTGTGACCAACTGTGATACTAACAGTGTGCAGCCTAGCAAATGGTCTTCGAGGACAAGGATTTTGTATGGTTGACCCATAATCGTGATGTTAATTGTTGATGAAGTAGCAGGTGCCTCCATAGCCTGGGGTGGGAGGGCATGTCTCCAAAGAACCCAAGTTGAATGCTACTATGCTGAAATTGATGAATGTGAAGCAGGTGCCTACTAAAGCGAGGTGGGAGGGCACATCTTCAAAGGGAACCCGCTCCGAATGCTGCTCCAAAATTAAAATGGACATAACTCGGTCAATATAACTCAGAATATTTATTATAACTTGTTTTTCGAAATAGAAGGACCATGTTTCATCTTCCCATGTGTTGGAAATCCTTATCTTGACACTCTAGAATCTTATATTCATGCTGCAACTTTTCCACCGTCACAAAAATTCTTAAAACATAGCTGATTTTAAATCAGCGATATCTCCCACATCCGAACTTCAATTCGACCCAATTTTTTTCTGAAATTGGGTGATTTTTCAAGAGGAGCTCAGATTTGTAATCATTGTTATGAAAGTTTTCAAAAAAAACTATAAAGCATGATAGGAGAGTTGATGCCAACTAGTTTTCGTTAGAAAAAAAATCTACAACATAGTTGATTTTAAATCAGCGATATCTCCCTCATTCGGACTCTGATTTGGTAGATTTTTTTTTTTGAATTTTGGTACTTTTTTGCAAGGGATCGAGATCTGTTATTTTTTTTGTAAATTTTGTACCAAATGTTTCAGATCTGATCTGTAAACTTGCCACCCAAAAAAAATTCTTACAAAAAAAGGAAAAAAGAAAAATTCTTCCTGATTGTCCCAAGAAAGTGTTATGTGGAGGTCGCAACACGTGCCTAAATTTTGTTGAATACTTCTACAAAATTTTGAAATTGAAATATGCATTAAACCCTCATTCCTATGGAATTGTAACCTACTCTGAGACCATTGATCCGGATCTTGGGGGAGAGGCCCCCAAGAGCTGAAAAATTGAAATGCCATAAGAAGAAGAGGAGAATGGCCAATAAACAAAACCACAAAGGAATTTTTTATCAAAATAGAGAATAACTATAAAAGCTACATTATGGCGAACAAATTGTCATTTTACAAAATGCAACTTGTTACTTATAATATTTTTCAGTTACAATACAATGGGTCAATTACATGGGAGCATGAATACCATGGGTGGATGTCACAATACCATGAGTCAATTCCATGGGTGAATGAATGCCATGGGTGGATGTAATTTTCTATTCGAATCAGATACTCTTCCCACTTCCATTGCTGATGCATCACATACATCCTCAACATGTCCTCCAATATCCTATTGACCCTCTCTATCTATCCATATGTCTACAGATGATAAGCTGTGGGGAATGCCAACTCTATGCCAAAACCTGCAAATAACGCCTTCCAAAACTTGGAAGTGAACTTTGCATCCCTGCATGACACAATCTTCTTCAGAACACCATGTAGCTTAACCACATCCCTGATGAATACCCATGCTACATCATCAGCTGAGAAGGTAGACTTCACTGGAATGAAATGTGCAACCTTTGTTAACCTATCCATAATGACCATGATGGAATCATATTGCTTCATTGTCTTTGGCAACCTTATGATGAAGTCCATGGAAATGACCTCCCATTTCCATTTTGGTATTGCAGTCGGTTGTAGCAATTCACCTAGATGTTTAGACTCTGCCTTCACTCATTGAAAATCAAAGCATCGAGCCACAAACTCTGCTACATCCCTCTTCGAATTTGGCCAATAGAAATATCTCTTTACTGTTTTCAGTGTCTTCTGATAACCCGAGTGACCTGAATATGGTTTCGCATGAAACTTCCTGAAGATCACCTTCTTGAGTTCATTGCTATCTGGTACATATATCTTGTCTCAAAACCTGAAAAATCCATCTACTGTAAGATAATAGTCCATGCCCTGTGCACCTGCACCTATACCTGTACTGCCACCTGTACTTCTACCACTACATGTACTTGTACCTATACCATGACCTGTACTTGTACTATCACCCTGTTGCAGTCTATGCACAATCTCCATAAACCTAACATCCTATTTTCTTGCCTGCAGGACCCTATCTTGTAATTCTATTCCATAGGAGCTCACAACTGCCAAGTGATGTACTTGTACTCTAGCCCGCCCAACATTCATATTCGGCTTTTAAAATGAATACCTCAACCCATTGTGATCAATCATAAGCACAAACCGCCTACCAAGAAGATAGTGACTCCACATCTTCAGTGGATATATAATTGTTGCTAACCACTAGTACAAAATGACTAATTAGTTACTAGAAAAACAACTAAAATTTGCATATAAATGACCATTTTTTAGTCGGTGACCAATAGTAGCTAATTTACAGTATCTTATAACACGACCAACTTTTAGTCATTTTTAGCTTAGTCATTAATTGGTTTCCTCAATTTTACCATCTAGTAGTATATTTAGTCATTAATTTTTCATTGGTTTAGTCATTAATTGTCACAATTAACGACCAAATATACAACAAAATATATTACTATATCAATTCTTGAGAAAACCAATTAATGACCAAAGAAATATGACCAAAATGTTGGTTGTGTTATAATATATTGTAAATTAGCTACTAATAGTCATATATATGCAAATTTTAGTCATCATTTGAAACCAATTAATGACCAAAGAAATATCACTAAATTTTAGTCGTATTATAAGATACTGTAAATTAATTGCTAATAATGGTATATATGCAAAATTTAGTCATGATTTTAATAAAAAAATTATCATTTGCAGTAATCATTTATCTTTTTTTGGTATTTTCATATTCATTATGTAAACGATTGATTTAGCAGTTTCTATTCATTTTACTTAATTTCGTTCATAATCATTATAAACGACTAATTTAGTGATATATTCATTTTTTTCGTGTTCATCATTAAGTAATATAAAATAATAATTTAGTAGTTTTAGATTGATTTTATGTGTTAATTATTAATCAACATAAATTAATTAGTATGATTTTGCGACTAAATTTAAAAAAAATGCCATACAATGTGCATGTATATCTAATACGAAAATACAAACTTACATATGTTAATTACAAGACTAAATAATATCAAGTGCAAGTAAAAATAATTTCAACCATATAAATTTTATTATATGTAATATCAAGTATTGCAATATGAGTTTCCAACTTAATATTGGTTGGACTACAATTTACACATGAAATATTGTTTCATCATTTCAAAACATTATCGTTGTTTTGCCAAAGCATTGCAAGTGAATTCACCAACTTTGAAGGCTTGACCATCAGTCTCTATGGGTGTGTCTTATGCAAGATATTAGCTCTAAGGGTATCATTAGACAGATTCTCTTCTCTCTCTCATTTTTCATTTATCGCTCCGGTGTTATTGTTCTCCTCTTTCTTCAATTGCTGCTTCTTACCATCAATATTGAGTTCCTCTCCTGAAAATGAGAAAAGATACAATGTAGAGTATAACACATGAAAGACGATGAATAATTGAATATAAAATAAAGTAGACTATGAAAGATTTATAGAACATATACCTCAACATTCGATAGTGGCCAATATGAGGCTAGATGACCTATATAAACAAAGCAAATAAAATGTCATAATAGAAAATAACACCTTAGGAAATTAATATTCGACCTTCAACAAAACCTTATGCACAATCATACCAACTAAGTTACATGTTAAAAATATGAGGCAATAGATAACTTGTGAAAACAAATGGAAAAAAAATAGATGAGTGTAAAAAATATCCTTATTTCTTGTTCTAAAATAGTCATGTTCCTTAAATTTGGATATTTTTTTGTCCACAATAAAAGTTCCTTGCTACTATGATCTATGTTTTTACAATCATGAGATTGATCTAACATCATATTGGATTGTGGAGACAAAATGAGTCAACTTTCCAAGATGAGTACCTCACTTGGTTGAATGAAGGTACTAGCTGTGAGTAGTGTCAAAACCTTAGGGAAGTAGAACACTAAGGCCTAAGAAAATATATCATCACTTGTCCACTGAAAGAAAAAATTTCAATCCCAGACTGACCTCTGGGAGTACATTTCATTGGATGGATATCACATTATGAGAGATGATCGTCCAATACAATGAGAAGTGTACATATATTGTCACAATCCCCATCACCATTAGACCTTATAGTTGTGTCCTATAATATTAATCATATTACACTATTTAATTATAAATTATGACTACCAAATAATTATTAGTTTGAATAATTAGTCTGAAATTACGTTTCTAATATTTCTATATACGTGAAAATATTCGGAAAAAAAAAGTACTTATTGTGACTAGTCAATTTCGAGTGGATATAAATACACAAGAAATTATGGTGCCTTGGTGTTTCTCTAGCGGTTATCCACTCATTGTACCAATTGCTCCAATAACCTCTATTGGCTTTGGTGAATTCCTCTTTGATGATGTCCAATGCCATTGTAATGGACATTTATCCTCGATGTTTTTCTGAGTCAAAGGGAAGCTCCATAAGTAACAACCAAAAAGTAGCCTCAAACATAATATTGGGGGCCAAAATGTAGTAATTATATGACAATCCAAGAAACATTGCACGCTAATCATATTCCCTTTAATATTGATTAATAATTTCTTTGGATGATCATGTAACACTAAAGTGTCAAGTAGGGACATTTAAAGTTAGTAATCCATCAATATCACCTTTGAGAGTGCTTAGTAGTTAATACTTCCTATTACATACACAGTAGATCACCAACTTCAAGGATAGCAATATAAATGCAACAAAAATGAAATTAAAAGAAATGCTAGGAAGTCAAATGCGACTAATATTGAGTCAAGAAAATACCAAGCCCTTCACATTAGCAAGGCATTTTTAGGCACTAAAATAGAAAATCCTTCAATTGCATCATTTTCACCTATTCTTTAATTTGTTTAATTGATAACATAACTTTTAGAAGAAGAAGAAAAACATTGAAAAAGGTCTCTAAATCCTAACAAATCCTTGAGTGATTTTCACATCAATTAAACAGAAAGGAAATCATTCAATATGATTTTAAGTTTTGGAATATATTGAAGAATATGAAGCTTTCTCATCCCTTTCTCCTAATCAAATTTTAATCCGTGATTTCTAATCAAGTAATCAATTTCCCTCCAAGATAGTTAAGAGATCACTTTGGAGAAGGACTTCTAGAAGTATTGGGATAGTAGAAATGGAATTAACTAGGAGGAAAAGGAAGCACTTTAGCGGGTGCTCCAAAATATTTGAACACAGCTAAAAATGATTTTATACTCCCTCCACACATTTTATAACAGAAACCATTCAATTGCATCTAATATATTTTCCACCTTTCTATAATATGTCATTCTTTGAACAAGAGTAGAGCATTCATAAATATTGTCATGAAAGAGGACTCTTCATAATCCTAATAATTTGGGATCTAACAAAAAAAAAATTACATGTAGTGAATAAACCTTACATGGTAGATTTCAATGATTAAAATGGAAATTGTATTCTTAATCTCATTACAACAAAACCCTAACTAGTTGCGATCTAACAAATCAAGAATTTCATGTAGTAAAGTAAACTTACATGGTAGATCCCAATTATTTTCAATGACAACTGTATTCTTGATCTTACTACAACATAGATAAATTCAAGAGTACATACATATTTCCTTATCTGAGACAAACTTTGAACACATTCCGAGATTTCATAGAAATATAATGATATCATTTACCTGTAGGACATGAGAAAGCTATCTACATATAGCACCCGTCACTACACAATAATGTTACTGAGACACCATATCATGGCATTAGAATCATGTAGATAGATAGTGTTATAGATATACCTTGCAACACCTATTCAACACTACTTTCAAGCTTCAAATCCATCAATTGATTTACTTTAGTAGCGAATTCTAGTGGGATTTCATTAAATACAACCCAACAAAAGCCATTTATGATAATTGTCATTTCCTTCTATGGATATATACCCCTATGGAAATAGAATAACTTATATTCCCCATTTTTTGAGGTACTTGCTTCATGTTCAAGATGGGATATTAGGTTCTTCACGTCGAAAAGGTTGCAAATATTATATGTATAATGGAAACAAGAATGCAATTCAAGGTTGCTCCTAATGTCTCTTGGGTGAAGTCTAAAACACCATCTACTAAAAACAAGATATATGGTAGTAGCAAAAAGCTACCCAAGATCCCACTTAATAATTCAAAATGTTGCAAATAGGAGATGTCTTAAACAATATCAACTATTTAATTTCACAATCATACTAAAATAGACAAATATTTAAAATGTTGAAAAGTGTGAAAAAAATGGAGTTGGAATCTTATAGTGATGTTATGCTAGATATAGTTATGTAAAATGTAACTTCTATCTAAAACATGTAAGTGTAACTTCTATATAAAAAAATGGAGTTCGAATATTATAGTTACGTTAGGGTAGATATAGCTAGTGAAATGTAACTTCTATATAACATTCTAAATATCCTTTTTTCAGTCATTTAAGAGACTAATTTTTTATTTTTTTATTTTATTTTTTATTTTATTTATTTATTTATTATTATTTTTATCTTCGGTTAATAACTTAATACTCCACCAAAAATAGCATTGAATTGGTTCTTCACCAACCAAGGAAAAATTTTAAATGAGTGTGAAAATGCTTACTCATTCCCCTGCCATATTTCTAATATTTTATTTTTGTGCAAATTTAAGCTAGTGTAGACTATCATTTTTTTATCTTCGGTTAATAACTTAATACTCCACCAAAAATAGCATTGAATCGGTTCTTTACCAACCAAAGGGAAATTTTAAATGAGTGTGAAAATGCTTACTCATTCCCCTACCATATTTCTGATATTTCATTTTTGTGCAGAGTTAAGCTAGTGTAATGTAACTTCTACATATTTGACAATTTAAATGTAAAAAATTACCTTGATTGAAGTTATACAATTAACATATGCACAATAAGGTACAATATGCATGAGTTATAAGTAACATGACGTTTACATGTTATATCAAGAAGAAAAATTTCTCATCTCATTAACTCTTATCTTATAGTTGGTGATGAATATAGCCTTTAAAATTATTAGCCATTTTCTCATCATTAACTCTTATCTTATAGTTGGTGATGTATATAGCCTTTAAAATTATGAGCCATCCTTGTCATATCTTATATTTAATGATTGATATAGCTTTTAAAATCATCAACTTTGTTTATTATTTTATGCACGGTCAATTTAAATGGAAGTGCTCATAATTTTATTCAATAATATCTTGTACAACTGGAAATAAAATGATGTGGGGGTGGTGTTTCTAGTAATTTTAAAAATTGTTTTAACTACCTAATTTTAGCCTATTTAAAGTAAATAGTTTCATTGACCGTCTTATCTTCAAGTCAGTAACTTTTCTTGAGGGCATCTTCATGACATCCACCGTCTCTGAAAATTATGAAATATTAGTAGTATCTTGCAATAAGTAGATAATGTTGGCATAGAATATTTTATTGTGTTTTTTACTATGTGTCACAAATGTATTGATATTTTATGAATCTTGGTTTCGATTTCCATGATAAGACTGGATTCATCATTCCTACCAGGATTTTTAGTTGTACACACATCATATTGCTCACTTCTAATTGTATAGATAAAAAAAGAGTATTCATAATTATATGTAATGACATGTGGGTGTCTATTTTACTCAATGATATGCTTGATTTTTTAACCCATTCCAATCCTACCACAATGAAATTAAGAGAGACAAGGATGCAAGAAGGACTATCAATAAATGAAATTAGAGACTTTAGAATGCAACTCAAATTGTACCTGAATGTAACGATAAGTATTTGTAGCTGCCTGGTCATCGATAAGCATCGAATCACACTGTGAAAAATTCCTTGCATTATGAGAATTTGGTTACACTTGCACTAATCCTCTATAGTAGTTCCTTGACTTGCCTATAGATATAATTTTAGAGACAATCATAGTCTTGCAATTCTTCCCTATATAGATCATCTTTGTCCCCCCTATTGATAGTAATTTTTCAAGACAACATAATAGAACTCTCCAATTGCATCATCACCTTTCCAAACAATGCTTGAGTATTTCCAAGTGATTGTTGAACCAATCTCTAATCAGGTCCACGAAATCCTTGATTTGTCTCCATTGCACAAACCACTTTTCATAATAAAATTATAAATCCCATGTCTACATTACTTGTCTCCAACATAATAATTCTCTACAATGGAATACTTTATCGTTTCTCCCTCGATGCAATATAGATCCACTACCATGGCATGGAGATGATTGGTGTCATAAAATGGTGCGGTGCATCCTTTAATATATGTCACAGAACTCCTCTCACCTCACAAACATCCTCTCATATACAACAATAAGAGTTCTCTCAAACTATCTGGTCTCCATCTCGTTCATCCTGAAATAAGTGGATATTTCCATGGGTGACAAAGTGTGCTTGGGGATTTAATAGAAGGAGCTATCACTAAAAAAAAAAATACAATGTAGCATAATAGTTATCAGCAGGAGGATCAACCCTTCCAAGCTACTTCCTAACTAGATCAAGATATTCTCGAATTACCTCTTATAATGAACAAAAAATAACCTCAAGTTCCTATAGAGTCTACTTAAGCATGGTAACAATGACAACGCTGTCAAAAACAACATCTACAACAATGTTGGTCAATATCTTCTTCTAGTCAAGGGCATGCCCATATTTTGAAAAGTATCAAGCAGGTAAAGGTCCACCTCATCCAGGCTACTCTTCTTCTTCTACTCTCTCTGTTTAGGTTCAAAATAATAGCAAAGGTCTTGGAAATTGATGGGTGGGTAAAAGTTATTAGACCATTTGGGTTCTTCCATTTTTAATCATTGTCTGTAAGCATTGAGTCTAAATTGGAAAATTCATTCAGGTTCCTTCTTTTTAGCTGAAATTAACCTAAGATTTGGAGAGTTGTAAGGTTTAATGGATCTAATTATATTCTACTTAAAATACAGTAACATGGTTTAAAACTATAGGCATTGAGATCATAATCTAAGGATGAAACAGAGAAGATTTTATGTTCACGATTACAAGAAATTTTAATTTCATGTAACAAAGTTTGAGGAAGGTCTAATATTTGCATCCTACCAGAAAATTTTCTTGCATCACTCGAGTCCTTTGAATTTGGGCATGGTAGAGTCCATTACACAAACAATCAACCACTAAGAAAAAGCTGAAAAGAAAAAATAAAATTTCATGCATTATGACCCTAGAAAAGTTAGGGAGGAGCAAACTGATATGTACAATAAGGACATGCAAAATGATTACTTTTCCATTGTCTTTTGATGAATTGTTGGCCACAATCAAGATCTGAATGATCATAATCATTAAACGCCTTGTACAATAATGACATGCAAAATGATTACTTGAGCATTGTCTTTTGATGAATTGTTGGCCACAATCAAGATCTGCATTATCATAATCATCAAACCCTCAACTCTAGATGAAATTTATGCTTTAATCATATAAACCCTAAAAATTGTTTACTGATAAGAACAAAAATCATATTTAGTAAAAAGGAAGAAATCTCTAGAGTCCAAATTCATATCCATGTACAAATGCCCAAAATATGCACGCCCAATGACCTTGCCTTTCCTCCATATAATCATTGATGCTCTCCTAAGTTGTTTCCCATGCAAACTCCATCTGGAGTTCGAATCCCATGAAATCCATAGATTACGTTGATGGTCTTCCTTCTTTTGGAACTTCCACGCAATTATCAACAAGGCAGAAAAGAATGTAGTGCTACAATGTGATGTTGTAATCTGTGAATATTTTATTTGAACCCAACACTAAACTAGAAATGAAAAGGAAAATAAATATTTATAATGGAAAAAATAAAATAAATATTTATAATATAAAATAAAAAATATAAATTGCAATTTGATTAAGTGATTTATTTTTAATAAGAATTTGTTATTTTTGTGTAAGACGGTAAATTAAAAAGAAGAATAAGAAGTTAAAAATGATATTGGGATCAGCGTAAATATTGAAATATGACCTCAATTAATAATAAAAAATTAAATTAATAAAAATAATAAAATTCAATTTTTTATATTTTGATTTCGTTATTAACTTGCGAATAGGCTTTTCTACAATACCATGGGCCAATACCGTGGCTTATTAATACTACAAGTTGAAAAACCATAACTTATTTCACAACCAAAATATTTTATTTTAATTTAATTTTACAACATTTTTTTAATTGAATCTAAAAGGGAAAATGTTACAATTTGAGATATATCTAAACCCTTTATCCTCACAACTACTAAAAATATTCCCATAGAAATTAAATTAAGGTTTTAATAAAATTAAGCTAAGGTGGATCTATGCCGGTTCTTTATCTATATATATATATATATATATATATATATATATATATATATATATATATATAAAGAATGGAATAGGTCCATCTTAGCTAAGGATCCAAGGGATGAGAGCAAGCAAATTGACTAATAATAATAGATAAAATATAGTGCATGTTTTTTTTTTAAAGTTTTTTATTATTTTATTTTCTTTGACATGATTGATCCAAAATATAGGTTTAATATTTTACAACCAATTAAGTTTTTTTAATTTAGATAATTTCTTAAACACAATACAATGTGATCAAATTTAAGAGAGAGTTCTGGAGGGGGCAGAGAGAGGGAGGGAGATAGTGATAATTTTGGAGGGTAGAGAGAGAGAGAAAGAGAGAGTGATGGGGGAGAGAGAGTGAGGTGGGAGAGAGGGAGAGAGAGATAGAGAGAGATGGAGTTGGAGTGGGAGAGAGAGGGAGGAAAGAACAAAGACATAAAGAGATAGAGGTGGAGAGGGAGAGGAGTGAGTAGGGAGAGATGGAGAGAGAGTGAGGAAGAGAGGAGAGGAGGGAAGAGAAAGAATAGGAGAGGATAGAGATAGGGAGAGAAGGGGAAGGGGGACAGGTGGAGAGATAGATATGGAGAAGGATGGGGAGGGGGGGATATATTGATAGAGTTGTACGGAAGAGAGAGAGAGAGAGAGGGAGAGTGATTTGGGGGGGAGAGATAGAGGGAGGTGGGAGATAAGGGATAGAGAGATGGAATTGGAGGGGGTAGGAGAGGGAGGGAACAAGAAAAACATAGAGGGAGAAAGGTGGAGAGAGAGAGGGAGTGACAAGGGAGTCATGGAGAGAGAGTGAGGGAGAGAGGAGAGTGGGAGGGAATAGAGAGAAGGATATAGATAGAGAGGGAGAGAAGGGTAAAAGAGAGGTAGACAAAGAAGTGGAAGAGAGGGAGAGAGAGTGACTATATGTTTTGGGGGTGAGATAGAGAGAGGGAATAACAAAGAGACACAAATACAAATATAGATATTATATAGTATTATATAAAAAAACTAGATCCATATTAACCCTAAAACTATCAAGTGCCAAGATGGATCCAATCTCTCAAGGTGAAAACACTTCCTCAAGTTTTGCACTAGAAAAAAAAGTTTGCACCTTGAGAGATTGGATCCCTCTTGGTGCTTGATAGATCTAGGGTTAAGATGGATCTAGGTTGGTTAATATGAAATTAAAGTAGTTTTTATTTGATATTATAGTCTTAAAAATTAAAATTTCTCTTCAAATTAATTTCAAATTGGAACTAGATCCAATTAGATTCAAAGAATGGATTTTAAAAAAATACATAAAATCTTTTTTTTATTAAAAATTATATTTTTAAAATTACAAATTATTAGAGATAATTAATAATGAAAAGTTGGCTCACCTATAAACCATGTGAGGATGAAGAAGTGTTTAAGGAAAGATAACCTTTCAACCAATATTTAACATTCTTTCAATCCCTTATCACTTCTAAGTTTAGATTGCTTGACACAATTAAAATGACTAACATAAAAAACCGATTCATATTATTGTAGTACTGGTTAGGTAGTTGTATTTTTGTTCTTAGACTAAATTAGTCATTTTTAGTTTTATTACTTATTAGCTAGTCACATATTTTAACCTGTGACTAAATTAGTGATTTATGTTAGTCATTTTTAGTTCAATCACTTATTATTGCTCATTTTTGGTAGTATTTCGCTTGGAAAAGCTGTGGTGACTAACGTTTTTAGTCACCTAGTCACTAATTTCTCATTTTCTACTAGTGAACTCAAGATCATGTGTTGGGTAGTTCTGCTGATGCTCATTTAGTTTTCAGGACTCATAACATACCACTTGTCCATCCTACATAAGGAATCCATGAAGCCCTCTCTTGCAAGAATCTATGCATACAACAAACTCTTTGTCAGGATTTGCAATCTGTAGTACTAGTGCATGCATCAACAACTACTTAAGCTACTCAAAGCTAGCTTCACACTCCTTTTTCCATTCGAACTTCTTACCTTTCCTTTGCAATGATGTAATGGGATAAGAATATGTGAGAATTTCTTGATGAACCTCCTATAATAGCTCAGACCCATGAAAGATCTCACCTCATCCACATTTTTAGGAACTACCCACTCCATGATGGCCCTTATCTCCTTTGGATCTACTGTAATACCCTCCTTGGAGACCACATGCCCCAAGTACTATACCTTAGTCTCAAAGAAATTGCACTTGTTGAGCTTAGCATACAATGGATGCTCTCTCAACAACCTTAATACTGCTGCTAAGCTCTCAGTGTGGTCTTCCTCATTTTCAGAATATACCAGTATCTCATCAATGAACACAACAAAAAAGTTATCCAAATATGGATGCAACAAACTATTAATCAAACACATGAATGTAGCTGGAGCATTAGTTAAGCCAAATGGAACAACAACAAACTCATAATGCCCATACCTGGTCCTAAACACAGTCTTGTAAATGTTCTCCACTTTGATGCATACCTGATGGTATCCAGATCTCAAGCCAATCTTCGAGAACATTGCTGCTCCCTTCAGCTAATCGAACAAGTCATCAATCCTCGGCAAAGGATATTTATTATTAATAGTCACTTTTTTCAACTACCTTTAATCAATGCATAATTTGAGGGTACCATATTTCTTCCTCACAAACAAGACCAGTGTGCCCCAAGGTGATACACTTGGCCTAATGTATCCCTTGTCCAACATTTTCTTCAGCTACAATTTTAACTCAACCAACTCAAGTGTGCTCATCCTGTAAGGTGCTTTCGATGCTTGAGCTGCCCGTGGAACTAACTCAATAAAAAATTCTACCTCCCTTTGAGGTGGAAACTCTGTAATTTCCTCAAGGAATACATCGTGAAACCACTGCAACACTAGATATTTGTTCAACACATCTGCATCCTCAACGTCCTTACCCTTATCACTAGAAATGTGTACTGCAAATAACTTTCACCCTTTCCTACAGCGACGCTTTGCTTGCATAGTTGTCACCATCCTAATTGATGTAGCTTTCGTCTTACCCTACAAGACTCTTGGTTCTCCATTGTCATCAACACACTCAATAGATTTTTCATAGCAGTCAACCTTGCTTCTATGTAGATACAACCAATCCATGCCAAAAAACATATTGTATGATCCCAATGGTAACACATTCAAATGTGTTGTTGTAGGCATACCATTTAAATCAAATGTGCAAACTCTTATCCAATGATGAATTCACTTCTTTGTACTTGTAGCTAACTTCACTAACTAAGAATCTGCATGTAATTCCTTATTCAAACTACACTTATCCACCAAGTCAAGACTAACAAAACTATAATTAGATCGAGGGTCAATCAAAATATAAATAACTTGATCATAGAGCTTATTTTCCATCTCAATCTTAGATTCCTGGGGTTCTACTTTCCCATTGACCACTGCTGCATAAATATGTGGAATACTCTGGCCAACATCCCCAATAGTCTTTGCCTCCTGTGCACTATATATCTTAGGCCTTTCACCTTGATGTTCGAGACAATCTCTCCTAAGGTGTTCGTCACCACATGTCCAACACTCCAACTGACTAGTTCCCTCACCTCTATGTTGTTGCATCTACTTTTGTGACCTATTTCCATGTCTAGCTGCATTAAATCTCTTTTTTGGAGCCACATTTTCTTTCCCATCTGCATGTTGAGGACTTTCCCTCTTAGGTTTCCACTTGCTTCTACCTTTGTATTTTCCGTTCCATCCATGCTGAGATTCACTCTTACGCTTTGATTTCTCATAGCAATGCTTCAATTTCCCAATAACCGCCTCAAGTGACTGAGGCTCATCATACTCAATCCGATCTCTAGATGTTAATGGAAAACCACTAAAAAATCCCTGAACTTTATCCTTCTCATCAGTAAGATATGGTACATACCTCGATAGTTTTAGAAACTTGGTCATGTACTCTTCATCTATCATTGATCCCATCTTTAACTCATAGAATTCTTTAGCCTTACTATCGTAGTACCTTTTTGACAAGTACTTCTTCCTGAAAAGCCTCTTGGATTCCCGCCAACTCAAGTCATCTATCCTAATGTCTCTAACTTTCTTAACATCTTCCCACCAGATGTCTACTTTACCTTTCAAGTTGAAGATAACTATTCTAGCCTTTATGTTATCTGTGTACCCATGCAACTCAAATAATTTGTTCATCCCAAGTATTCAAGCCTCTGCATCTTCCAACTTCTTCACATCCCCATCAAAAGTAGGTGGGTTTTATTTCTTCAATTCATCCAGTAAGTATCCTCTATCATTATTCCTGTACAGATGATAAAGATGGTGATCTATCTATCTATCCGACCTGTGTCGACCATGAGATCTACTACCATATGATCCATTAGTCCCATCCTCATGTGCATGGCTAATCCGAAGTGACCCTTGTCGTTGCAGTTCTGACAAACTATGAAGAAGTATAGCACTGACCGCTGCTTGTTGCTCTTGTGCCTGTATGATCCGATCATTATCTGCCTTACAACTCCTTATCTCTTCCTTCAATTTTCTCAATGTATCAGCCAAATCAGAAGTATGCCCCACAGCACGCTGCTCATCTGATGCATAGGGAGATTCTGTGTAATCTACCACCTTGCTAGCCGTTTGACCTTTGTCTTCCTACAATGAATAATATATCAAATAAACCAAATCACAATAAACCAATGTACCTTATTATAGCTTGGGGAGGATAATGTGTCTACAAGATCACCAAACCAATGTGATACATGTATAACATAATCATAACAATTTATAGACATTCACATGTAATTGTATCAACACAAAATAATCACTCTAGTTAGGATCTAGTCCTCAATGCAAGGCCACATCAACAATGCATGCTATGACCTCATGCATGACAACAACCATTACTCCATTATACACATTGTTATACGCAACCAAAAATATGCATAAGAAATGCCTAGCCAACTACAAATACACATAAACATATGTAGTCAAAAATAATCGATCAGTTCTTGCAATCAACCTACAAGACTAATACATGTAATCAAAATATTAAAAATGTAACCTAACATACAAGGGTGTAAGTAGGTGACATAAAATCAACATGTAAATGACAAATAACCATATACAGTCAGTCACATACTCTTGTCAAATACTCTTCATGAAATCAACATCAAATTCTCCATGATAACCATACTACAACCCTAATCCAACATCAAGCAATTGCAACAAGTATATAAGTGTAAGAGACACACATGAAACTGACATGCATGCATGACTAACACATTCAACCCATCCAGTCTGAGAGTTGAACCATGCTTTGATACCACTCTATAACACCCTCCTCCCACATCCACCCAAGTAACCATGCCAACTAGGGTAAACATGAGATGAGAGGCTACTATGATTAGATTTGACCTCCTAGGTGACCTTAAGGAAGTGGAATCAAAGAAACATCACACACAGTCATCCAACATCGTCAACAAAACCCTCAGAAGACAAGTCAGCCACTTAGACAACCTGTCCCTAGGTCCCAGTATTTTTCTAGACCTGTGAGGCCATAGTTGCTCTCATGTTATGGGAAAGGGAGTGACTAGAGACCTAAAATCACCCTGATAGGCCTGCATGCTAGTGACTATGGACCAAACTTGCTAGTTATGTGCTAGCGACCCCAAGATTTAAGCTACCTTTTTCAGGCCCAAATCCCAAACCACTGCCCATAATGGAACGAAAGCTTGAAATCAATAAAAGTATAGGGAAGCAATGAAGAAAAAGAAATGAACATAATAAGACCTTAACTAGACCCCTACTATCCATGACAAGCATTTCATCAAAACATATCATCGACATGTAACCTACAGGTGTAAACAATAGAATTTAGTGTAGGGATGTCATACTTATCTAAGTATAGCTATAAACCATTGTTTCCTCATGTCATTTGATGCATATTCATCTATTAGGTCATAGACACATTATCCATTCATATATATTAAAAACATGTTGAGAGCCAAACATAATTTTTGTCATAAAATGTGCATATAACCAACATAATAGGAACATAAATATAATAAACATATTAGGAATAAAAATCCATATATATATATATATATATATATATATATATATATATATATATATATATATATATAGATATAGATATAGATATAGATATAGATATAGATATAGATATAGATATAGATATACATTTACACATGAAAATCAATGGAATGAATTTCTCATTAGTCAATGCAATGAACCAACTGGAGATGGGACTACCATGTTCCAGCCAACTATAGATTGGCTGAGCCAAGTCTCTCTTCAGCCAATCACCCCCATGTCATATTCCAAGCATGAATGTGGGACTCATAGAACACATCAAAACACCAATCAATTTGGATGCCACAGAGTTCTCCACCTACGTCGTGAGGAATTTGAGTGTCTCCTAGTCTCTCAGGCTTTACCGTGCATCCACAGTTTGATCTAGGTATCAATAGGCCCTACATCGAGACCTGCTCTCTAGGCTTTACTCTGCATTTCGTCCCATAATCACTAGGCCCAACAGAGAGAAAATCCACCTCTTAGATTCCTAGGTCCACCAAAGCACACAATCTAGCTTTACCAGAACCCATAGTTCGGTTCAGGGGTTACTAGGCTAGTGATTTCATATACCCTTAGTCCAGTTCAAGTACCACTACACCATTTATTTTTCAATTTGGAGATCCACCCCACTTAACTTCGAATCCAATCCGACCATCACACAGAAACCGAATGAGAGAGCCCATCTCATCAAAGCTATCAAGAAATGGCAAGGCTATACTAAAAATACTATCACTCTTGGCAAAACCCATGCCATGGTAGAAAAGAAACACATGCAATCCCATGCATGCCAAATATAGCAAGTAAAATACACATGAAAGCCGATACTTGTAATGAAGCCTACTAAAACTACTTGATCTCGCATTTCCCTACTTGATCTTTGCTTCCTCTTGCCTTCCTTGCCTTTCTTGCTCCAATAACAGCGTAAACTTTGAAACAAGAATTGATATTGTTACCCGTTTCATAGAGATAGCAAAAAATTGACCTGATTTTAAAAAGGGGGGTTGCAGAACACACATATTTTTTTTAGAACATAGTTTTTGGCACTTTAAATAACTGATACGATTACTCATTTCGTAGGGGTAGTAAAAACGTGACCCGATTTTGAAAAGTGGTGACGCAGAATACAATTCTTTTTTTTGGAGCATATTTTTGACACTTTAAATTTTTTTGTGTATCAAATATAAATATTTGTTTTTAAATGTTAGTGATTTTCAAGCTGATTTTGAAACGTGTTGATGCAACGTGTTGATGCAGCATACCTTTTTTTTAGAGGACTTATTTTTTATACTTTAAAATTTATTATGTCCATTTTTTTTAAATTATGATTACTTAACAAATTTTCAAGTTGTTTTATTTTTTTTTAAATGTTGATTACTTAAAAAACAAATATATATATATATATATATATATATATAAAACACAAAAATTAAATAAAAAATGTTAAAAAAAAAATAAAATTATCTCATAAACCATAAAAGAATTTGGATATATATATATATAAGTAAAAAAAAAAAAAAAAAAACATTAACAAAAACAAGAAAAAAATAAATTAAAAACAAACTAGATTTTAAAAAAATAGAAAATTAACATACAAAAAAAAACCTATTAAAATTAATATTAAAAACATTTAAAAATATACTAAAAATAAACAAAAATAAACTTATATATATATATATATATATATATATATATATATATATATATATATATATATATATATATATAATTTCAAATTAAAAAAACAAAAAAAACAAAAAAACATTTCAAGTTTATAAAGAAACATGTATTTTTGATATTTGTTAAAAATATTTTTTATTTAAAAAAAAAAACCTAAACAATTTTTTTTTTTATTCAAAAAACTCAAATTATTAAAAAAATTTAGAATTTTTTTAAACAAGTATTTTTTTTGATATATATATATATATATATATATATATATATATTATAAAATTATTAAAATGTTTTAGATTAAAAAAAAATAAAATTCCTCCCACCACCTGTGGTGGCGCGGCCCTATGCGGATGGACGATTCCCAGAATCGCCCCTCCGCCACCCGACAGCTCGTGGTGACACGGCCCTGGGCAGAGGGGCAATTCTATGAATCGCCCCTTCGCTTGTGGTGGCGCGGCCCTGGGCGAAGGGCTTGCATGTAGACCCTCTACCTAGGGTCACGCCACCACGGGCGATGGGAGGAATTTTTTATTTTTTATTTTTAATATTTTTTTAAAACATTTAAATTATTTAATAATATTAAAAAGGAAAAAAAGAGAAAAACAAACTTGTTTAAAAAAGATTTAAATTTTTTAATAATTTGTATTTTTTTAAATTAAAAAAATTGTTTAAATTTTATTTTATTTTTTAATAATTTTTCCTTTAAATAAAAAATTAAAGCTATTTATAATTTTTTTTTATAATTTTATAATTTTAATCTTTTTTGTTTTAAAATAAAAAATGCATGTTTAATAAAAAATATATATTTTTTTTAAAACCAAAAATACATATTTCGTTATAAATTTTAAATGTTTTTTATTTTTATTTTTATTTTTAATTTGAAATGACATTTTTTTTTTTTTAATTTTCATATATATATATATATATATATATATATATATATATATGTATGTATGTATATTTTAATTTGAGTTCTTTTTTGTTTTCTTTAAATGTTTTTAATATTAAATTTACTAGCTTAAAAAAAAAATGTTAATTTTCAATTTTTTTTAATCTAGTTTGTTTTTAATTTGAAATTTTACCCTGAAAAAAAGGTGTTATCCCAGTGTTAACACTTTTCATTTTGAGGGTGTTTTTTGGACAATTTTTACACAAAAAATTGGTTTTCACCGCCATTTTTAAAACATGTTGAAAATTTACCATAGAAAAATAAAGGTGTTATTCCAGCATAAAAAATTTTCCTTTTTAGCACTATTTTTATGCTTTTACGGGGTCTTTTGGCCAGAGTTCCTATTTTGAGTTTACAGTTCCCGTTTCAAAGTTTACATTGTTCAATGCCAAAGTGCTCCAAGAAAAATCTAAGTGTCCAAGTGTGTGTGTGTGTGTGTATGTGTGTGTGTGTGAGAGAGAGAGAGAGAGAGAGAGAGAATAATTAAAGAGCTCCAAAGCTAAACTGATGAAAGGTTACTAAATGATCCTCATAAACCTTTTTATGAATGACGGTTTTAATTTCTTCATTTTCCTCCTCACATACATCATGTGACCTTTCACCTCCTTTTTCTCCTAATTTCCATTATTTTAATAAATAATTGTGCCAAAAATGCCATTTTCCTTTCCAGAGCCTTGGCGATTGCCTTTGCCAATTTCCTTAGTCATAAACAGTGAAATGAACACCCCCTAGGATGTCTTACTGAACATCCAGCTTGGAAAAAAAGATCATGAAATCTTTTGAAAAATTTGGACTGATGAGTATGGGTGCTTGACCTAATTCTCTCTTGATTTCATCGAAAGAAGTTTTTTTCCTACTCAGTCCATTTTATTTCACTACCTTTCTTAAGAATCCATGTTATTAGCTTCCAAATTTCTGCAAAATTTAGAATGAAATGATGCAGAAAATTCACTTTACCTAAGAAAGATTGGACCTCTTTCTTGTTCCTTGGATGCTCAATTTGTTGAATTGTTGTCACTCTATTAGGATCTATTTTGATACGTTCTTTTGACACTATATGTCCCAATAGATTTCCCTCTCTCATGGAAAAATGGGATTTCATTGGATTAAGAAAAACACCAAACTTTCTGCATTTATCGAAAAATGTCCTTAGGTGTTTCAAATTAATTGCTTCTGACTTTGAAAAGATTATAATATCATCCAGGTAAATCACTACAAATTTATCTCTTTTGTTGGAAAAGGTGGTGTTCATGGCATGCTGAAAAGTAATTCCCATGTTCATGAGTGTGAATTGCATCTTAGAGTACATGAAAATTCCCCAAGGTGTAGTGAATGCAATCTTATCCTAATCCTTTGGGTCTACCAGGATTTGATTGTATCCTGAAAACCCATCTAACATAGAAATTATTTGTGCACCTACTACCTTCTGCAAAATGTGATCCATTTTTTCCAAAGGGTAGTTTTCTTTCAGTGAAACCTTGTTTAAATTTCAGAAATCTATACAAAGGTGAATATCCCCTCTTTTCTTCCCTACTAGTAAAGATTAGCTACCTTATTAGAAGACCTAAGTGGAATGATAATATTTGTAGCCAACAACCTTTTTATTTCTTTCTCTATGAGGGGCAACAACTTAGGATTTATCCTCAGATTTTGTTTTAAAAGTTTTTCATTTTCCTTCAAAGGTATGGTATGTTGGATGATGGATTGGTCATAGATTTTCAAATCATCATACCTCTAGGTGAATATATTAGAAAAATCCTTTAATAAATTTTCATACTATGCTTTCTATTCTCCCTTCAAATTTTTAGAAACTTTGACTATTGTTTACTCCCCTTTGTTGCCCAAGTTGTAATCCTCCATCTCTCCTTCACTCGATAGAATTATTGGTTTTACAACAACATCGTTGGAAGAGAACAACCTTTGTAAAGGTACTAGACCTCTAGGGATCAAATTATTAGAAAGATGAATAATATCGTCCTGCTACAACATTCAAATAACCTGTTGTTTCATAATTATCTTCTGCAATTTCCTCTCCATGGTTTTCTATTGGGCAGTTGAGAAATTCTTTTGTTCATTCCAAAAATCTTTTGATCTATTGATCATCCTAAAAAACCTACCAATGCTTTGTATTATCGGGAATTGAAGGTCGGTATTTGCTATTTATTTCATACTTCTCCTTTGAATATAATGAAACTCTATAAGTGTTGGCATCTTTAAAAAGATTTAAATTTTTTAATAATTTGTATTTTTTTAAATAAAAAAGATTGTTTAAATTTTATTTTATTTTTTAATAATTTTTCCTTTAAATAAAAAATTAAAGCTATTTATAATTTTTTTTTATAATTTTATAATTTTAATCTTTTTTGTTTTAAAATAAAAAATGTAAGTTTAATAAATTTTTTTTTTTTTTTTTTTTAAACCAAAAATACATATTTCTTTATAAATTTTAAATGTTTTTTATTTTTATTTTTAATTTGAAATGACATTTTTTTTTTAATTTTCATATATATATATATATATATTTTAATTTGAGTTTTTTTTTGTTTTCTTTAAATGTTTTTAATATTAAATTTACTAGTTTAAAAAAAAAATGTTAATTTTCAATTTTTTTTTAATCTAGTTTGTTTTTAATTTTAAATTTTACCCTTGAAAAAAAGGTGTTATCCCAACATTAACACTTTTCGTTTTGAGGGTGTTTTTTGGACAATTTCTACACAAAAAATTGGTTTTCACCGCCATTTTTAAAACATGTTGAAAATTTACCATAGAAAAATAAAGGTGTTATTCCAGCATAAAAAATTTTCCTTTTTAGCACTATTTTTATGCTTTTACGGGGTGTTTTGGCCAGAGTTCCTATTTTGAGTTTACAGTTCCCATTTCAAAGTTTACATTGTTCAATGCCAAAGTGCTCCAAGAAAAATCTAAGTGTCCAAGTGTGTGTGTGTGTGTGTGTGTGTGTGTGTGAGAGAGAGAGAGAGAGAGAGAGAGAATAATTAAAGAGCTCCAAAGCTAAACTGATGAAAGGTTACTAAATGATCCTCATAAACCTTTTTATGAATGAAGGTTTTATTTTCTTCATTTTCCTCCTCACATACATCATGTGACCTTTCACCTCCTTTTTCTCCTAATTTCCATTATTTTAATAAATAATTGTGCCAAAAATGCCATTTTCCTTTCTAGAGCCTTGGCCATTGCCTTTTTCGCTTTACCTAAGAAAGATTGGACCTCTTTCTTGTTCCTTGGATGCTCAATTTGTTGAATTGTTGTCACTCTATTAGGATCTATTTTGATACGTTCTTTTGACACTATATGTCCCAATAGATTTCCCTCTCTCATGGAAAAATGGGATTTCTTTGGATTAAGAAAAACTCCAAACTTTCTGCATTTATCGAAAAATGTCCTTAGGTGTTTCAAATTAATTGCTTCTGACTTTGAAAAGATTATAATATCATCCAGGTAAATCACTACAAATTTATCTCTTTCGTTGGAAAAGGTGGTGTCCATGGCATGCTGAAAAGTAACTCCCATGTTCATGAGTCTAAATTGCATCTTAGAGTACATGAAAATTCCCCAAGGTGTAGTGAATGCAATCTTATCATAATCCTTTGGGTCTACCAGGATTTGATTGTATCCTGAAAACCCTTCTAACATAGAAATTATTTGTGCACCTACTACCTTCTGCAAAATGTGATCCATTTTTTCCAAAGGGTAGTTTTCTTTCAGTGAAACCTTGTTTAAATTTCAGAAATCTATACAAAGGTGAATATCCCCTCTTTTCTTCCCTACTGGTAAAGATTAGCTACCTTATTAGAAGACCTAAGTGGAATGATAATATTTGTAGCCAACAACCTTTTTATTTCTTTCTCTATGAGGGGCAACAACTTAGGATTTATCATCAGATTTTGTTTTAAAAGTTTTTCATTTTCCTTCAAAGGTATGGTATGTTGGATGATGGATTGGTCATAGATTTTCAAATCATCATACCTCTAGGTGAATATATTAGAAAAATCCTTTAATAAATTTTCATACTATGCTTTCTATTTTCCCTTCAAATTTTTAGAAACTTTGACTATTGTTTACTCCCCTTTGGTGCCCAAGTTGTAATCCTCCATCTCTCCTTCACTCGATAGAATTATTGGTTTTACAACAACATCATTGGAAGAGAACAACCTTTCTAAAGGTACTAGACCTCTAGGGATCAAATTATTAGAAAGATGAATAATATCGTCCTGCTACAACATTCAAATAACCTGTTGTTTCATAATTATCTTCTGCAATTTCCTCTCCATGGTTTTCTATTGGGCAGTTGAGAAATTCTTTTGTTCATTCCAAAAATCTTTTGATCTATTGATCATCCTAAAAAACCTACCAATGCTTTGTATTATCGGGAATTGAAGGTCGGTATTTGCTATTTATTTCATACTTCTCCTTTGAATATAATGAAACTCTATAAGTGTTGGCATCTTTAAAAAGATTTAAATTTTTTAATAATTTGTATTTTTTTAAATAAAAAAAATTGTTTAAATTTTATTTTATTTTTTAATAATTTTTCCTTTAAATAAAAAATTAAAGCTATTTATAATTTTTTTTTATAATTTTATAATTTTAATCTTTTTTGTTTTAAAATAAAAAATGTAAGTTTAATAAAAAATATTTTTTTTTTAAACCAAAAATACATATTTCTTTATAAATTTTAAATGTTTTTTATTTTTATTTTTAATTTGAAATGACATTTTTTTTTTTAATTTTCATATATATATATATATATATATATATATATATGTATGTATATTTTAATTTGAGTTTTTTTTTGTTTTCTTTAAATGTTTTTAATATTAAATTTACTAGTTTAAAAAAAAAATGTTAATTTTCAATTTTTTTTTAATCTAGTTTGTTTTTAATTTGAAATTTTACCCTTGAAAAAAAGGTGTTATCCCAGCGTTAACACTTTTCGTTTTGAGGGTGTTTTTTGGACAATTTTTACACAAAAAATTGGTTTTCACCGCCATTTTTAAAACATGTTGAAAATTTACCATAGAAAAATAAAGGTGTTATTCCAGCATAAAATTTTTTCCTTTTTAGCACTATTTTTATGCTTTTACGGGGTCTTTTGGCCAAAGTTCCTATTTTGACTTTACAGTTCCCGTTTCAAAGTTTACATTGTTCAATGCCAAAGTGCTCCAAGAAAAATCTAAGTGTCCAAGTGTGTGTGTGTGTGTGTGTGTGAGAGAGAGAGAGAGAGAGAGAGAATAATTAAAGAGCTCCAAAGCTAAACTGATGAAAGGTTACTAAATGATCCTCATAAACCTTTTTATGAATGACGGTTTTATTTTCTTCATTTTCCTCCTCACATACATCATGTGACCTTTCACCTCCTTTTTCTCCTAATTTCCATTATTTTAATAAATAATTGTGCCAAAAATGCCATTTTCCTTTCCAGAGCCTTGGCCATTGCCTTTGCCAATTTCCTTAGTCATAAACAGTGAAATGAACACCCCCTAGGATGTCTTACTGAACATCCAGCTTGGAAAAAAAGATCATGAAATCTTTTGAAAAATTTGGACTGATGAGTATGGGTGCTTGACCTAATTCTCTCTTGATTTCATCGAAAGAAGTTTTTTTCCTACTCAGTCCATTTTTTTTCACTACCTTTCTTAAGAATCCATGTTATTAGCTTCCAAATTTCTGCAAAATTTAGAATGAAATGATGCAGAAAATTCACTTTACCTAAGAAAGATTGGACCTCTTTCTTGTTCCTTGGATGCTCAATTTGTTGAATTGTTGTCACTCTATTAGGATCTATTTTGATACGTTCTTTTGACACTATATGTCCCAATAGATTTCCCTCTCTCATGGAAAAATGGGATTTCTTTGGATTAAGAAAAACTCCAAACTTTCTGCATTTATCGAAAAATGTCCTTAGGTGTTTCAAATTAATTGCTTCTGACTTTGAAAAGATTATAATATCATCCAGGTAAATCACTACAAATTTATCTCTTTCGTTGGAAAAGGTGGTGTCCATGGCATGCTGCAAAGTAACTCCCATGTTCATGAGCCTAAATTGCATCTTAGAGTACATGAAAATTCCCCAAGGTGTAGTGAATGCAATCTTATCCTAATCCTTTGGGTCTACCAAGATTTGATTGTATCCTGAAAACCCATCTAACATAGAAATTATTTGTGCACCTACTACCTTCTGCAAAATGTGATCCATTTTTTCCAAAGGGTAGTTTTCTTTCAGTGAAACCTTGTTTAAATTTCAGAAATCTATACAAAGGTGAATATCCCCTCTTTTCTTCCCTACTGGTAAAGATTAGCTACCTTATTAGAAGACCTAAGTGGAATCATAATATTTGTAGCCAACAACCATTTTATTTCTTTCTCTATGAGGGGCAACAACTTAGGATTTATCATCAGATTTTGTTTTAAAAGTTTTTCATTTTCCTTCAAAGGTATGGTATGTTGGATGATGGATTGGTCATAGATTTTCAAATCATCATACCTCTAGGTGAATATGTTAGAAAAATCCTTTAATAAATTTTCATACTATGCTTTCTATTCTCCCTTCAAATTTTTAGAAACTTTGACTATTGTTTACTCCCCTTTGGTGCCCAAGTTGTAATCCTCCATCTCTCCTTCACTCGATAGAATTATTGGTTTTACAAAAACATCATTGGAAGTGAACAACCTTTCTAAAGGAACTAGACCTCTAGGGATCAAATTATTAGAAAGATGAATAATATCGTCCTGCTACAACATTAAAAAAACCTGTTGTTTCATAATTATCTTCTGCAATTTCCTCTCCAGGGTTTTCTATTGGGCAGTTGAGAAATTCTTTTGTTCATTCCAAAAATCTTTTGATCTATTGATCATCCTAAAAAACCTACCAATGCTTTGTATTATCGGGAATTGAGGGTCGGTATTTGCTAGTTATTTCATACTTCTCCTTTGAATATAATGAAACTCTATAAGTGTTGGCATCTTTAAAAAGATTTAAATTTTTTAATAATTTGTATTTTTTTTAAATAAAAAAAATTGTTTAAATTTTATTTTATTTTTTAATAATTTTTCCTTTAAATAAAAAATTAAAGCTATTTATAATTTTTTTTATAATTTTATAATTTTAATCTTTTTTGTTTTAAAATAAAAAATGTAAGTTTAATAAATTTTTTTTTTTTTTTTTAAACCAAAAATACATATTTCTTTATAAATTTTAAATGTTTTTTATTTTTATTTTTAATTTGAAATGACATTTTTTTTTTCATTTTCATATATATATATATATATATATATATATTTATATTTTAATTTGAGTTTTTTTTTTGTTTTCTTTAAATGTTTTTAATATTAAATTTACTAGTTTAAAAAAAAATGTTAATTTTCAATTTTTTTTTAATCTATTTTGTTTTTAATTTGAAATTTTACCCTTGAAAAAAAGGTGTTATCCCAGCGTTAACACTTTTCGTTTTGAGGGTGTTTTTTGGACAATTTTTACACAAAAAATTGGTTTTCACCGCCATTTTTAAAACATGTTGAAAATTTACCATAGAAAAATAAAGGTGTTATTCCAGCATAAAAATATTTCCTTTTTAGCACTATTTTTATGCTTTTACGGGGTCTTTTGGCCAGAGTTCCTATTTTGAGTTTACAGTTCCCGTTTCAAAGTTTATATTGTTCAATGCCAAAGTGCTCCAAGAAAAATCTAAGTGTCCAAGTGTGTGTGTGTGTGTGTGTGTGTGTGTGTGTGTGTGTGTGAGAGAGAGAGAGAGAGAGAGAATAATTAAAGAGCTCCAAAGCTAAACTGATGAAAGGTTACTAAATGATCCTCATAAACCTTTTTATGAATGACGGTTTTATTTTCTTCATTTTCCTCCTCACATACATCATGTGACCTTTCACCTCCTTTTTCTCCTAATTTCCATTATTTTAATAAATAATTGTGCCAAAAATGCCATTTTCCTTTCTAGAGCCTTGGCCATTGCCTTTTTCACTTTACCTAAGAAAGATTGGACCTCTTTCTTGTTCCTTGGATGCTCAATTTGTTGAATTGTTGTCACTCTATTAGGATCTATTTTGATACGTTCTTTTGACACTATATGTCCCAAAAGATTTCCCTCTCTCATGGAAAAATGGGATTTCTTTGGATTAAGAAAAACTCCAAGCTTTCTGCATTTATTGAAAAATGTCCTTAGGTGTTTCAAATTAATTGCTTCTGACTTTGAAAAGATTATAATATCATCCAGGTAAATCACTACAAATTTATCTCTTTCGTTGGAAAAGGTGGTGTCCATGGCATGCTGAAAAGTAACTCCCATGTTCATGAGTCTAAATTGCATCTTAGAGTACATGAAAATTCCCCAAGGTGTAGTGAATGCAATCTTATCATAATCCTTTGGGTCTACCAGGATTTGATTGTATCCTGAAAACCCTTCTAACATAGAAATTATTTGTGCACCTACTACCTTCTGCAAAATGTGATCCATTTTTTCCAAAGGGTAGTTTTCTTTCAGTGAAACCTTGTTTAAATTTCAGAAATCTATACAAAGGTGAATATCCCCTCTTTTCTTCCCTACTGGTAAAGATTAGCTACCTTATTAGAAGACCTAAGTGGAATGATAATATTTGTAGCCAACAACCTTTTTATTTCTTTCTCTATGAGGGGCAACAACTTAGGATTTATCATCAGATTTTGTTTTAAAAGTTTTTCATTTTCCTTCAAAGGTATGGTATGTTGGATGATGGATTGGTCATAGATTTTCAAATCATCATACCTCTAGGTGAATATATTAGAAAAATCCTTTAATAAATTTTCATACTATGCTTTCTATTTTCCCTTCAAATTTTTAGAAACTTTGACTATTGTTTACTCCCCTTTGGTGCCCAAGTTGTAATCCTCCATCTCTCCTTCACTCGATAGAATTATTGGTTTTACAACAACATCATTGGAAGAGAACAACCTTTCTAAAGGTACTAGACCTCTAGGGATCAAATTATTAGAAAGATGAATAATATCGTCCTGCTACAACATTCAAATAACCTGTTGTTTCATAATTATCTTCTGCAATTTCCTCTCCATGGTTTTCTATTGGGCAGTTGAGAAATTCTTTTGTTCATTCCAAAAATCTTTTGATCTATCGATCATCCTAAAAAACCTACCAATGCTTTGTATTATCGGGAATTGAAGGTCGGTATTTGCTATTTATTTCATACTTCTCCTTTGAATATAATGAAACTCTATAAGTGTTGGCATCTTTAAAAAGATTTAAATTTTTTAATAATTTGTATTTTTTTAAATAAAAAAAATTGTTTAAATTTTATTTTATTTTTTAATAATTTTTCCTTTAAATAAAAAATTAAAGCTATTTATAATTTTTTTTTATAATTTTATAATTTTAATATTTTTTGTTTTAAAATAAAAAATGTAAGTTTAATAAAAATTTTTTTTTTTTTAAACCAAAAATACATATTTCTTTATAAATTTTAAATGTTTTTTATTTTTATTTTTAATTTGAAATTACATTTTTTTTTTTAATTTTCATATATATATATATATATGTATATTTTAATTTGAGTTTTTTTTTGTTTTCTTTAAATGTTTTTAATATTAAATTTACTAGTTTAAAAAAAAAATGTTAATTTTCAATTTTTTTTTAATCTAGTTTGTTTTTAATTTGAAATTTTACCCTTGAAAAAAAGGTGTTATCCCAGCGTTAACACTTTTCGTTTTGAGGGTGTTTTTTGGACAATTTTTACACAAAAAATTCGTTTTCACCACCATTTTTAAAACATGTTGAAAATTTACCATAGAAAAATAAAGGTGTTATTCCAGCATAAAAAAATTTCCTTTTTAGCACTATTTTTATGCTTTTACGGGGTCTTTTGGCCAAAGTTCCTATTTTGACTTTACAGTTCCCGTTTCAAAGTTTACATTGTTCAATGCCAAAGTGCTCCAAGAAAAATCTAAGTGTCCAAGTGTGTGTGTGTGTGTGTGTGTGAGAGAGAGAGAGAGAGAGAGAGAGAGAGAGAATAATTAAAGAGCTCCAAAGCTAAACTGATGAAAGGTTACTAAATGATCCTCATAAACCTTTTTATGAATGACGGTTTTATTTTCTTCATTTTCCTCCTCACATACATCATGTGACCTTTCACCTCCTTTTTCTCCTAATTTCCATTATTTTAATAAATAATTGTGCCAAAAATGCCATTTTCCTTTCCAGAGCCTTGGCCATTGCCTTTGCCAATTTCCTTAGTCATAAACAGTGAAATGAACACCCCCTAGGATGTCTTACTGAACATCCAGCTTGGAAAAAAAGATCATGAAATCTTTTGAAAAATTTGGACTGATGAGTATGGGTGCTTGACCTAATTCTCTCTTGATTTCATCGAAAGAAGTTTTTTTCCTACTCAGTCCATTTTATTTCACTACCTTTCTTAAGAATCCATGTTATTAGCTTCCAAATTTCTGCAAAATTTAGAATGAAATGATGCAGAAAATTCACTTTACCTAAGAAAGATTGGACCTCTTTCTTGTTCCTTGGATGCTCAATTTGTTGAATTGTTGTCACTCTATTAGGATCTATTTTGATACGTTCTTTTGACACTATATGTCCCAATAGATTTCCCTCTCTCATGGAAAAATGGGATTTCTTTGGATTAAGAAAAACTCCAAACTTTCTGCATTTATCGAAAAATGTCCTTAGGTGTTTCAAATTAATTGCTTCTGACTTTGAAAAGATTATAATATCATCCAAGTAAATCAATACAAATTTATCTCTTTCGTTGGAAAAGGTGGTGTCCATGGCATGCTGAAAAGTAACTCCCATGTTCATGAGTCTAAATTGCATCTTAGAGTACATGAAAATTCCCCAAGGTGTAGTGAATGCAATCTTATCCTAATCCTTTGGGTCTACCAGGATTTGATTGTATCCTGAAAACCCATCTAACATAGAAATTATTTGTGCACCTACTACCTTCTGCAAAATGTGATCCATTTTTTCCAAAGGGTAGTTTTCTTTCAGTGAAACCTTGTTTAAATTTCAGAAATCTATACAAAGGTGAATATCCCCTCTTTTCTTCCCTACTGGTAAAGATTAGCTACCTTATTAGAAGACCTAAGTGGAATGATAATATTTGTAGCCAACAACCTTTTTATTTCTTTCTCTATGAGGGGCAACAACTTAGGATTTATCATCAGATTTTGTTTTAAAAGTTTTTCATTTTCCTTCAAAGGTATGGTATGTTGGATGATGGATTGGTCATAGATTTTCAAATCATCATACCTCTAGGTGAATATATTAGAAAAATCCTTTAATAAATTTTCATACTATGCTTTCTATTCTCCCTTCAAATTTTTAGAAAGTTTGACTATTGTTTACTCCCCTTTGGTGCCCAAGTTGTAATCCTCCATCTCTCCTTCACTCGATAGAATTATTGGTTTTACAAAAACATCATTGGAAGCGAACAACCTTTCTAAAGGAACTAGACCTCTAGGGATCAAATTATTAGAAAGATGAATAATATCGTCCTGCTACAACATTCAAAAAACCTGTTGTTTCATAATTATCTTCTGCAATTTCCTCTCCATGGTTTTCTATTGGGCAGTTGAGAAATTCTTTTGTTCATTCCAAAAATCTTTTGATCTATTGATCATCCTAAAAAACCTACCAATGCTTTGTATTATCGGGAATTGAAGGTCGGTATTTGCTAGTTATTTCATACTTCTCCTTTGAATATAATGAAACTCTATAAGTGTTGGCATCTTTAAAAAGATTTAAATTTTTTAATAATTTGTATTTTTTTAAATAAAAAAAATTGTTTAAATTTTATTTTATTTTTTAATAATTTTTCCTTTAAATAAAAAATTAAAGCTATTTATAATTTTTTTTATAATATTATAATTTTAATCTTTTTTGTTTTAAAATAAAAAATGTAAGTTTAATAAATTTTTTTTTTTTTTTTTAAACCAAAAATACATATTTCTTTATAAATTTTAAATGTTTTTTATTTTTATTTTTAATTTGAAATGACATTTTTTTTTTAATTTTCATATATATATATATATATATATATATATATATATATATATATATATTTTAATTTGAGTTTTTTTTTTTGTTTTCTTTAAATGTTTTTAATATTAAATTTACTAGTTTAAAAAAAAATGTTAATTTTCAATTTTTTTTTAATCTAGTTTGTTTTTAATTTGAAATTTTACCCTTGAAAAAAAGGTGTTATCCCAGCGTTAACACTTTTCGTTTTGAGGGTGTTTTTTGGACAATTTTTACACAAAAAATTGGTTTTCACCGCCATTTTTAAAACATGTTGAAAATTTACCATAGAAAAATAAAGGTGTTATTCCAGCATAAAAATTTTTCCTTTTTAGCACTATTTTTATGCTTTTACGGGGTCTTTTGGCCAGAGTTCCTATTTTGAGTTTACAGTTCCCGTTTCAAAGTTTACATTGTTCAATGCCAAAGTGCTCCAAGAAAAATCTAAGTGTCCAAGTGTGTGTGTGTGTGTGTGTGTGTGTGTGTGAGAGAGAGAGAGAGAGAGAGAATAATTAAAGAGCTCCAAAGCTAAACTGATGAAAGGTTACTAAATGATCCTCATAAACCTTTTTATGAATGATGGTTTTATTTTCTTCATTTTCCTCCTCACATACATCATGTGACCTTTCACCTCCTTTTTCTCCTAATTTCCATTATTTTAATAAATAATTGTGCCAAAAATGCCATTTTCCTTTCTAGAGCCTTGGCCATTGCCTTTTTCACTTTACCTAAGAAAGATTGGACCTCTTTCTTGTTCCTTGGATGCTCAATTTGTTGAATTGTTGTCACTCTATTAGGATCTATTTTGATACGTTCTTTTGACACTATATGTCCCAAAAGATTTCCCTCTCTCATGGAAAAATGGGATTTCTTTGGATTAAGAAAAACTCCAAACTTTCTGCATTTATCGAAAAATGTCCTTAGGTGTTTCAAATTAATTGCTTCTGACTTTGAAAAGATTATAATATCATCCAGGTAAATCACTACAAATTTATCTCTTTCGTTGGAAAAGGTGGTGTCCATGGCATGCTGAAAAGTAACTCCCATGTTCATGAGTCTAAATTGCATCTTAGAGTACATGAAAATTCCCCAAGGTGTAGTGAATGAAATGTTATCATAATCCTTTGGGTCTACCAAGATTTGATTGTATCCTGAAAACCCTTCTAACATAGAAATTATTTGTGCACCTACTACCTTCTGCAAAATGTGATCCATTTTTTCCAAAGGGTAGTTTTCTTTCAGTGAAACCTTGTTTAAATTTCAGAAATCTATAGAAAGGTGAATATCCCCTCTTTTCTTCCCTACTGGTAAAGATTAGCTACCTTATTAGAAGACCTAAGTGGAATGATAATATTTGTAGCCAACAACCTTTTTATTTCTTTCTCTATGAGGGGCAACAACTTAGGATTTATCATCAGATTTTGTTTTAAAAGTTTTTCATTTTCCTTCAAAGGTATGGTATGTTGGATGATGGATTGGTCATAGATTTTCAAATCATCATACCTCTAGGTGAATATATTAGAAAAATCCTTTAATAAATTTTCATACTATGCTTTCTATTTTCCCTTCAAATTTTTAGAAACTTTGACTATTGTTTACTCCCCTTTGGTGCCCAAGTTGTAATCCTCCATCTCTCCTTCACTCGATAGAATTATTGGTTTTACAACAACATCATTGGAAGAGAACAACCTTTCTAAAGGTACTAGACCTCTAGGGATCAAATTATTAGAAAGATGAATAATATCGTCCTGCTACAACATTCAAATAACCTGTTGTTTCATAATTATCTTCTGCAATTTCCTCTCCATGGTTTTCTATTGGGCAGTTGAGAAATTCTTTTGTTCATTCCAAAAATCTTTTGATCTATCGATCATCCTAAAAAACCTACCAATGCTTTGTATTATCGGGAATTGAAGGTCGGTATTTGCTATTTATTTCATACTTCTCCTTTGAATATAATGAAACTCTATAAGTGTTGGCATCTTTAAAAAGATTTAAATTTTTTAATAATTTGTATTTTTTTAAATAAAAAAATTTGTTTAAATTTTATTTTATTTTTTAATAATTTTTCCTTTAAATAAAAAATTAAAGCTATTTATAATTTTTTTTTATAATTTTATAATTTTAATCTTTTTTGTTTTAAAATAAAAAATGTAAGTTTAATAAAAAATATTTTTTTTTTTAAACCAAAAATACATATTTCTTTATAAATTTTAAATGTTTTTTATTTTTATTTTTAATTTGAAATGACATTTTTTTTTTAATTTTCATATATATATATATATATATATATATATATATATATATCTATATATATATATATATATATATATATATATATATATGTATATTTTAATTTGAGTTTTTTTTTGTTTTCTTTAAATGTTTTTAATATTAAATTTACTAGTTTAAAAAAAAAATGTTAATTTTCAATTTTTTTTTAATCTAGTTTGTTTTTAATTTGAAATTTTACCCTTGAAAAAAAGGTGTTATCCCAGCATTAACACTTTTCGTTTTGAGGGTGTTTTTTGGACAATTTTTACACAAAAAATTCGTTTTCACCACCATTTTTAAAACATGTTGAAAATTTACCATAGAAAAATAAAGGTGTTATTCCAGCATAATTTTTTTTCCTTTTTAGCACTATTTTTATGCTTTTACGGGGTCTTTTGGCCAAAGTTCCTATTTTGACTTTACAGTTCCCGTTTCAAAGTTTACATTGTTCAATGCCAAAGTGCTCCAAGAAAAATCTAAGTGTCCAAGTGTGTGTGTGTGTGTGTGAGAGAGAGAGAGAGAGAGAGAGAGAGAGAGAATAATTAAAGAGCTCCAAAGCTAAACTGATGAAAGGTTACTAAATGATCCTCATAAACCTTTTTATGAATGACGGTTTTATTTTCTTCATTTTCCTCCTCACATACATCATGTGACCTTTCACCTCCTTTTTCTCCTAATTTCCATTATTTTAATAAATAATTGTGCCAAAAATGCCATTTTCCTTTCCAGAGCCTTGGCCATTGCCTTTGCCAATTTCCTTAGTCATAAACAGTGAAATGAACACCCCCTAGGATGTCTTACTGAACATCCAGCTTGGAAAAAAAGATCATGAAATCTTTTGAAAAATTTGGACTGATGAGTATGGGTGCTTGACCTAATTCTCTCTTGATTTCATCGAAAGAAGTTTTTTTCCTACTCAGTCCATTTTATTTCACTACCTTTCTTAAGAATCCATGTTATTAGCTTCCAAATTTCTGCAAAATTTAGAATGAAATGATGCAGAAAATTCACTTTACCTAAGAAAGATTGGACCTCTTTCTTGTTCCTTGGATGCTCAATTTGTTGAATTGTTGTCACTCTATTAGGATCTATTTTGATACGTTCTTTTGACACTATATGTCCCAATAGATTTCCCTCTCTCATGGAAAAATGGGATTTCTTTGGATTAAGAAAAACTCCAAACTTTCTGCATTTATCGAAAAATGTCCTTAGGTGTTTCAAATTAATTGCTTCTGACTTTGAAAAGATTATAATATCATCCAGGTAAATCACTACAAATTTATCTCTTTCGTTGGAAAAGGTGGTGTCCATGGCATGCTGAAAAGTAACTCCCATGTTCATGAGTCTAAATTGCATCTTAGAGTACATGAAAATTCCCCAAGGTGTAGTGAATGCAATCTTATCCTAATCCTTTGGGTCTACCAGGATTTGATTGTATCCTGAAAACCCATCTAACATAGAAATTATTTGTGCACCTACTACCTTCTGCAAAATGTGATCCAGTTTTTCCAAAGGGTAGTTTTCTTTCAGTGAAACCTTGTTTAAATTTCAGAAATCTATACAAAGGTGAATATCCCCTCTTTTCTTCCCTACTGGTAAAGATTAGCTACCTTATTAGAAGACCTAAGTGGAATGATAATATTTGTAGCCAACAACCATTTTATTTCTTTCTCTATGAGGGGCAACAACTTAGGATTTATCATCGGATTTTGTTTTAAAAGTTTTTCATTTTCCTTCAAAGGTATGGTATGTTGGATGATGGATTGGTCATAGATTTTCAAATCATCATACCTCTAGGTGAATATATTAGAAAAATCCTTTAATAAATTTTCATACTATGCTTTCTATTCTCCCTTCAAATTTTTAGAAACTTTGACTATTGTTTACTCCCCTTTGGTGCCCAAGTTGTAATCCTCCATCTCTCCTTCACTCGATAGAATTATTGGTTTTACAAAAACATCATTGGAAGCGAACAACCTTTCTAAAGGAACTAGACCTCTAGGGATCAAATTATTAGAAAGATGAATAATATCGTCCTGCTACAACATTCAAAAAACCTGTTGTTTCATAATTATCTTCTGCAATTTCCTCTCCATGGTTTTCTATTGGGCAGTTGAGAAATTCTTTTGTTCATTCCAAAAATCTTTTGATCTATTGATCATCCTAAAAAACCTACCAATGCTTTGTATTATCGGGAATTGAAGGTCGGTATTTGCTAGTTATTTCATACTTCTCCTTTGAATATAATGGAACTCTATAAGTGTTGGCATCTTTAAAAAGCTTTAAATTTTTTAATAATTTGTATTTTTTTAAATAAAAAAAATTGTTTAAATTTTATTTTATTTTTTAATAATTTTTCCTTTAAATAAAAAATTAAAGCTATTTATAATTTTTTTTATAATTTTATAATTTTAATCTTTTTTGTTTTAAAATAAAAAATGTAAGTTTAATAAAAAATATTTTTTTTTTTTTTTAAACCAAAAATACATATTTCTTTATAAATTTTAAATGTTTTTTATTTTTAATTTGAAATGACATTTTTTTTTTAATTTTCATATATATATATATATATATATATTACTTTGAGTTTTTTTTTGTTTTCTTTAAATGTTTTTAATATTAAATTTACTAGTTTAAAAAAAATGTTAATTTTCAATTTTTTTTTAATCTAGTTTGTTTTTAATTTGAAATTTTACCCTTGAAAAAAAGGTGTTATCCCAGCGTTAACACTTTTCGTTTTGAGGGTGTTTTTTGGACAATTTTTACACAAAAAATTGGTTTTCACCGCCATTTTTAAAACATGTTGAAAATTTACCATAGAAAAATAAAGGTGTTATTCCAGCATAAAATTTTTTCCTTTTTAGTACTATTTTTATGTTTTTACGGGGTCTTTTGGCCAGAGTTCCTATTTTGAGTTTACAGTTCCCATTTCAAAGTTTACATTGTTCAATGCCAAAGTGCTCCAAGAAAAATCTAAGTGTCCAAGTGTGTGTGTGTGTGTGTGTGTGTGTGTGTGAGAGAGAGAGAGAGAGAGAGAGAGAGATAGAGAGAATAATTAAAGAGCTCCAAAGCTAAACTGATGAAAGGTTACTAAATGATCCTCATAAACCTTTTTATGAATGACGGTTTTATTTTCTTCATTTTCCTCCTCACATACATCATGTGACCTTTCACCTCCTTTTTCTCCTAATTTCCATTATTTTAATAAATAATTGTGCCAAAAATGCCATTTTCCTTTCCAGAGCCTTGGCCATTGCCTTTGCCAATTTCCCTAGTCATAAACAACACCCCCTAGGATGTCTTACTGAACATCCAGCTTGGAAAAAAAGATCATGAAATCATTTGAAAAATTTGGACTGATGAGTATGGGTGCTTGACCTAATTCTCTCTTGATTTCATCGAAAGAAGTTTTTTTCCTACTCAGTCCATTTTATTTCACTACCTTTCTTAAGAATCCATGTTATTAGCTTCCAAATTTCTGCAAAATTTAGAATGAAATGATGCAGAAAATTCACTTTACCTAAGAAAGATTGGACCTCTTTCTTGTTCCTTGGATGCTCAATTTGTTGAATTGTTGTCACTCTATTAGGATCTATTTTGATACGTTCTTTTGACACTATATGTCCCAACAGATTTCCCTCTCTCATGGAAAAATGGGATTTCTTTGGATTAAGAAAAACTCCAAACTTTCTGCATTTATCGAAAAATGTCCTTAGGTGTTTCAAATTAATTGCTTATGACTTTGAAAAGATTATAATATCATCCAGGTAAATCATTACAAATTTATCTCTTTTGTTGGAAAAGGTGGTGTCCATGGCATGCTGAAAAGTAACTCCCATGTTCATGAGTCTGAATTGCATCTTAGAGTACATGAAAATTCCCCAAGGTGTAGTGAATGCAATCTTATCCTAATCCTTTGGGTCTACCAGGATTTGATTGTATCCTGAAAACCCTTCTAACATAGAAATTATTTGTGCACCTACTACCTTCTGCAAAATGTGATCCATTTTTTCCAAAGGGTAGTTTTCTTTCAGTGAAACCTTGTTTAAATTTTAGAAATCTATACAAAGGTGAATATCCCCTCTTTTCTTCCCTACTGGTAAAGATTAGCTACCTTATTAGAAGACCTAAGTGGAATGATAATATTTGTAGCCAACAACCTTTTTATTTCTTTCTCTATGAGGGGCAACAACTTAGGATTTATCCTCAGATTTTGTTTTAAAAGTTTTTCATTTTCCTTCAAAGGTATGGTATGTTGGATGATGGATTGGTCATAGATTTTCAAATCATCATACCTCTAGGTGAATATATTAGAAAAATCTTTTAATAAATTTTCATACTATGCTTTCTATTCTCCCTTCAAATTTTTAGAAACTTTGACTATTGTTTACTCCCCTTTGGTGCCCAAGTTGTAATCCTCCATCTCTCCTTCACTCGATAGAATTATTGGTTTTACAACAACATCATTGGAAGTGAACAACCTTTCTAAAGGTACTAGACCTCTAGGGATCAAATTATTAGAAAGATGAATAATATCGTCCTGCTACAACATTCAAAAAACCTGTTGTTTCATAATTATCTTCTGCAATTTCCTCTCCATGGTTTTCTATTGGGTAGTTGAGAAATTCTTTTGTTCATTCCAAAAAACTTTTGATCTATTGCTCATCCTAAAAAACCTACCAATGCTTTGTATTATCGGGAATTGAAGGTCGGTATTTGCTATTTATTTCATACTTCTCCTTTGAATATAATGAAACTCTATAAGTGTTGGCATCTTTAAAAATATTTAAATTTTTTAATAATTTGTATTTTTTTAAATAAAAAAAAATTGTTTAAATTTTATTTTATTTTTTAATAATTTTTCCTTTAAATAAAAAATTAAAGCTATTTATAATTTTTTTTTATAATTTTATAATTTTAACCTTTTTTGTTTTAAAATAAAAAATGTAAGTTTAATAATTTTTTTTTTTTTTTTTTTTTTTTTTAAACCAAAAATACATATTTCTTTATAAATTTTAAATGTTTTTTATTTTTATTTTTATTTTTAATTTGAAATGACATTTTTCTTTTAATTTTCATATATATATATGTGTGTGTGTGTGTGTGTATTTTAATTTGAGTTTTTTTTTGTTTTCTTTAAATGTTTTTAATATTCAATTTACTAGTTTAAAAAAAAAATGTTAATTTTCATTTTTTTTTTAATCTAGTTTGTTTTTAATTTGAAATTTTACCCTTGAAAAAAAGTTGTTATCCCAGCATTAACACTTTTCGTTTTGAGGGTGTTTTTTGGACAATTTTTACACAAAAAATTGGTTTTCACCGTCGTTTTTAAAACATGTTGAAAATTTACCATAGAAAAATAAAGGTGTTATTCCAGCATAAAATTTTTTCCTTCTTAGCACTATTTTTATGCTTTTACGGGGTCTTTTGTCCAGAGTTCCTATTTTGAATTTACAGTTCCCGTTTCAAAGTTTACATTGTTCAATGCCAAAGTGCTCCAAGAAAAATCTAAGTGTCCAAGTGTGTGTGTGTGTGTGTGTGTGTGTGTGTGTGTGTGTGTGCATGTGTGTGTGTGTGTGAGAGAGAGAGAATAATTAAAGAGCTCCAAAGCTAAACTGATGAAAGGTTACTAAATGATCCTCATAAACCTTTTTATGAATGACGGTTTTATTTTCTTCATTTTCCTCCTCACATACATCATGTGACCTTTCACCTCCTTTTTCTCCTAATTTCCATTATTTTAATAAATAATTGTGCCAAAAATGCCATTTTCCTTTCCAGAGCCTTGGCCATTGCCTTTGCCAATTTCCTTAGTCATAAACAGTGAAATGAACACCCCCTAGGATGTCTTACTGAACATCCAGCTTGGAAAAAAAGATCATGAAATCTTTTGAAAAATTTGGACTGATGAGTATGGGTGCTTGACCTAATTCTCTCTTGATTTCAATGAAAGAAGTTTTTTTCCTACTCAGTCCATTTTATTTCACTACCTTTCTTAAGAATCCATGTTATTAGCTTCCAAATTTCTGCAAAATTTAGAATGAAATGATGCAGAAAATTCACTTTACCTAAGAAAGATTGGACCTCTTTCTTGTTCCTTGGATGCTCAATTTGTTGAATTGTTATCACTCTATTAGGATCTATTTTGATACGTTCTTTTGACACTATATGTCCCAATAGATTTCCCTCTCTCATGGAAAAATGGGATTTCTTTGGATTAAGAAAAACTCCAAACTTTCTACATTTATCGAAAAATGTCCTTAGGTGTTTCAAATTAATTGCTTCTGACTTTGAAAAGATTATAATATCATCCAGGTAAATCACTACAAATTTATCTCTTTCGTTGGAAAAGGTGGTGTCCATGGCATGCTGTAAAGTAACTCCCATGTTCATGAGTCTGAAATGCATCTTAGAGTACATGAAAATTCCCCAAGGTGTAGTGAATGCAATATTATCCTAATCCTTTGGGTCTACCAGGATTTGATTGTATCCTGAAAACCCATCTAACATAGAAATTATTTGTGCACCTACTACCTTCTGCAAAATGTGATCCATTTTTTCCAAAGGGTAGTTTTCTTTCAGTGAAACCTTGTTTAAATTTCAGAAATCTATACAAAGGTGAATATCCCCTCTTTTCTTCCCTACTGGTAAAGATTAGCTACCTTATTAGAAGACCTAAGTGGAATGATAATATTTGTAGCCAACAACCTTTTTATTTCTTTCTCTATGAGGGGCAACAACTTAGGATTTATCCTCAGATTTTGTTTTAAAAGTTTTTCATTTTCCTTCAAAGGTATGGTATGTTGGATGATGGATTGGTCATAGATTTTCAAATCATCATACCTCTAGGTGGATATATTAGAAAAATCCTTTAATAAATTTTCATACTATGCTTTCTATTCTCCCTTCAAATTTTTAGAAACTTTGACTATTGTTTACTCCCCTTTGGTGCCCAAGTTGTAATCCTCCATCTCTCCTTCAGTCGATAGAATTATTGGTTTTACAACAACATCATTGGAAGTGAACAACCTTTCTAAAGGTACTAGACCTCTAGGGATCAAATTATTAGAAATATGAATAATATCGTCCTTCTACAACATTCAAAAAACCTGTTGTTTCATAATTATCTTCTGCAATTTCCTCTCCATGGTTTTCTATTGGGCAGTTGAGAAATTCTTTTGTTCATTCCAAAAATCTTTTGATCTATTGATCATCCTAAAAAACCTACCAATGCTTTGTATTATCGGGAATTGAAGGTCGGTATTTTCTATTTATTTCATACTTCTCCTTTGAATATAATGAAACTCTATAAGTGTTGGCATCTTTAGCTAGGGCATCTTCAATCCCAATCTTCTCCCTTGACATTAATGAAATTTCATGCTCAGAAAAGAAATTTGAAAAAATATCCCATACTTCATTTCTATAACCCCTCATCCTCGGATGCTTGTCCATCTGTAAAGTTCCCCTGCAATCTTGTTGCCCAAGACCAAGACAAAAACATGCCAAATCTAGCAGGGATGTTGGCTACTACTATATCCATCAAAACACTTTTGGCAGGAGTTTGAGCTAGAGTAACAACTAAATCTTTAATCAGCCCTAGGAATTTTACTTTTCTCGAATTAAAAAGAACAAGTCCTTATAGGGTCTAGTAATTTGGAGTGCTAGATGGTCCATGACTAATTTGGGCATGAGATTATGTGAGTCTCTAGAATCTAACATGTCATTGTGAAGGATCAAGTCATGCACATTTAGGCTTACAAAAAATGGGGGTACGTCATCTTTCGCACTTGTGATGTGTGAACCAAATACAAATTATGGGCATCATCATCCAGGTTCAAGGAGTCTTGAGAGATTATATCAAGGTAACCATTTTATGAACTTTTAATCATAGTAGAAATCCTTTTTCTTTATTTTTCATTTATTAAAAGCTCAACAAAGGGAATGAAAACTTTTAACTTATTGATTTCGGACTCGAGATTGAGAATTGCCTTAAGTCAAACTAGCCGTTAGATTTGCTAGCTGTTGGAGGCTCTGCTCGGACTATTTAACATGAGGAGCTAGATCTGTTTCTTCATCTTGTCCTGACGATGAACCACACTAGTTGGTTCGAAACGCGTCGACAAATGAGATTCCATGTGATTTTCGCCGAAATCTTTCTCTAACTTGTTATGGATCACAGAAGCCTAAACTCGATTGTTTTATCAACATCTTTAGTGTCCTTCCTTACGTCCTTCAGACTATCTTTCTTTGGCCCCAAATTTGTTCTTCTTTGGCTCCTCTGGTCTCTTCAGGATCTCTTCTCTCAGTTCAGCATGTTGTTCGAATATTGTTTTCGATGGTGGAGTTTTAATGGGAACATTCTGGCTTATAAGGCTATACTGTCTTTGAAAACCTGCCACTACATTATTGTATCCTTGTTGATATTGAACTGAATCATAGAGATGCATGTTGTCCTTTACTCCCAAGCATCCAACAGACTGGTCATGTTCTTCTTTGGTAGCAAAAACTTGGATTTCTTCATCATCCAGGCATCCAATCTGCTGATCATCATCATCATTGATATCTTCATCATCAAATGCTTTTGGAAATGGAGGTCAAACAATAGGTTGTTGTTCTTCAGGAGCTTTCTGCTCTCTAGGGCGATTCTAAGCACCTAGAGGTCTCTTGAAATTTTGATTTTGAACTTGAGGTTGATTCTCACCTTGGGAAGGAGTCAATTTGTCCACCAGTTTCTCCATGGTTTTCAGCATTACATCAAATTTTACATCAGGGGATGAAGATGACTCCTCTTTGAACCCTACTTGTCTTTCAACTTTCATCTTTGCCTTCTTTGCCAAAAAATTGGCTTCTACTCCAATTGCGTTGCTCTGCATTTGTTCTAGAGTAGCGGGGTTCCTTTCTCTTAGCTGATAGCCCAACTCAACATCAAAACAATCCGGAAAATGTAATAATGCTAAACCAGGAGGAGGCTTAACTTCAGCCGGAATAGAATTATAAATTTTATTGAATCTGACTGTGAATTCTTGTACTGATTCCCCTGGGTTTCTCTTGAGTGCATTATACTTGGCTAAGATCTGTAAGGGGTTTTTCTTGACCTCCCATCTGGCAAGAAAACTCTGTTCAAACTACTAAAAATTATTAATACTGGTTGTGGGTAAAGATATGAACCATTTCTTTACCTCACCTGACAGGCTTTGTGTGAACAATATGAGATTTACATCTTCGTGGTCAACTTCCTCCATATCTATGAAATCGTTGAGCTTGTCTACATGCTCTTGAGCCGTATAATACATTGTACCATCAAATTGAATTAGAGGATGTCCATAATTTTCAATGAGATCATGCAATGGAGCTTGAAGGTTCAAAGGAGCATGTCTAGCAGCCATTATGCTAGGTGTAGTTACAATAGGAATTTGGAAAGCATATTTAAAAGGGAAAAAATGCATTTTAAAATAAGTTGATGACTTGGGACTATGAGATCCAGTAGAAAATGGAGGTGTATTTGTAACTAAAAATACTGGAATAGAATATGGAATCTTTGCAGCTCTAGCTACAAAAGCTTGAAGTTCTTGAATTCTACGCTCTAAATCTTGAAAATGGGACCAAATTTCTTGATATTGTGGTAATGATTCTATTTCTGGGATAAAATGATCATTAACAATAGGCTTGAAACTTGTCAAATATAAAACAGTATCTGAAAGATAACTTTCAGATTTAGATCTAAATAGGGAGTTTTCGAACTTTTCATCAAATTGCAAATATTCAACAACTTCAATCTTCACAGGTAATGAACTATATCATTATAGAAACTTACATGATTTCTTGGAAGTTTTCTTCGTGAACAAATTTTTCGGACTTGACAGAAATGATGGTGGATTCGGATCAGGATTCCTTTGAGTATAAACACCTGTATGAGCTAGAATTCTGACAGTAAAAAAGCTTGAGATGATAAAGTAGATTCACCAAAGAAAAATACTTGTAGCCAAACTGATACGCAAATCTATGTTTTCTCTCAGGGATATGATCTTTAACAATAAAATCGATAGGGGAAAAATATGCTTTTCGTTCGTCGAAAATGGTGTCAAAATGTTATCACTCAGGGAAAATGATGGCTACAACAAAAAACCCTGAGGTAACCTCACACCACTTTCAGGTTGAAATTTTTCCCTTCAACCCAGAGGGGGATCTCTCCATAAAACTCGACTACTCTATTGTCATTGTAGTAGGTTTCCACAATTGAGTTCAGGTGGTGATATTTGGATTTAGGTATAAGATGGGTGAATGATCCTCAAAAGTTACCATTGGACATGAAGTCAAAATATCAACCAAATGAAATCACAGATCTAATGAGAAATTTGCACAAAGCATGGGAGTAACACGTCCTTTGACTATTTTAGATATTCAGAAGAAAGAAGGTTTGGGAGAAAACAAATCTTATAAGAGCTGAGAACAACAAGTATTTAATGGCTAATAATTTAAGAGAGGAGCATCAAATGAAATCCAATCTCATTAAACCAACATTTCAAACACAAAAGAGGCAATTAATAATAGATAGATACTGACAGGGAAATGAAACACACGAGTTTTTTACTAGCTGCTCATCAAACACTGCAAATACATTTAAGATTTATCAAACATATCCAGACTACAAGTAATTTTCCAAAAGATTTCCAACCATTTTTCATTATTCATAAACTCTCTATATAGAGTTTCACATAATAGTTTACAAAATAATAGAAACCTCATAATTACAATACTGAGATATTTAAAATATCCTTTAGGTTCACGCATAAAAATAAACTTAGAAAATATCTAATGAATCCTAGAAAATTATAGGCAAATATGCTAATATGTAGGCAAAAATAAAGAGATATGATCAATTGATTGGCTAGAAAATAGAATAGGTCCCTCATTAGGTTATCATCATCATATCAATAAAAATAGATCCTTTGTCTACACTATCAACACTATTCTTCGATGTGCTCTATTGTTCTGCGGTTTTCTAGAAAAATTGCTGACATCCAAGAGATCAACCTTTTCAAATGTCGTTGACAACAAAGATGTTAGCATCTCTATTTCGCCTCAAAATCACTAATAGACACGCTGCCAGCCTTCCCTATACATTTCCTTTGTTGTTAAATGTGTGTGGTTGTTTTCTGTAAAATTGCGGACAGGTGCATTGTTGGTATTTTCCTGTAGGATTCATTTTATGACCAATATGCATATCCTGTTTGAAATAGCTGATAGACACACTTCCAAGCTTATCAAAAATGTTAACAAAGGTATTGTCAACCCTTCCTGATGTTTATATTTCATACAAAAGTGGCATTCCAACTGTCAACAAAATGAAAACTAAGTTTTGATTTTAAACAAGTGGACAAAGATTGTTTCTCATACCCTGCAATATTAGCCAAGGGTATTAGCAACTTCGAGTAACACATCGAACTTGTCCAACCTTTTCTTCTGGTTCTGTCTAGTCTCCATGGGATTTTCTTTGGTAGACAGTTTATTTCTTTTTTTATTGGTACTTAAAGGATTCTTCTCACACTTTGTAGACCCTTTCTTAGATTTCACAGACGATCTGGATTTAAACAGGAACGCAATAGATTACAGAGATAACCATAAATACAGAGATGCAATAATCATAAACACAGAGATACAGCGGAAATAATGCTTCATTTCATTAATGGAAAGTACTGAAATATGCTTACAACTAGAAATGGAAATAAACCAGCTAGGGCGATGGTAGCTTATCTCGGAGAAGAGATGTGCGGTTACATGCCTCTGAACTGTTCTGAACTGTGTTACAATGAGGCTTGAAGGCCTATTTATTATTGAGAAACAATGTAAAACCCTTAACATTCCGAAATCTAACCCTAGAAGATGAAACGCCAAATTGTGGGCCCCGTTTGGGTAAATTGGTACATCAATTTCCTGGGGTCGTAACTTTGGCATACGATCTCCGTTTGATGCGTATGATAGCTCGTTAGAAAGATCTATCCGAGTACTACCACTATGGGAGGCAACATTAGTCCATGGACCCACGTTGCCCTAGATTCCCAAAAAAACGTTGTTTAGAGCCTCAAAATGGCTCTGGAAGTTCAGGACTCGAAAAACTGCTAAAAATAGTAAACTGTGCTACAATTTAGGAAACTGAAAAGACTAAAAGAGACAGTTGTGGGGGTCCAAATGGGATAGGTGGGTGGCCACCAACATCCACCTAGATCATTCCTCCCCCTTAGGAAGCAATGGTCCCCATTGCGTTGAGTTCCTCCATCTGCTAAACTTGGTCCCTGGTGAGCTGTTCTGCAATCTCTGATGTGTTCAGAAATGATGGGAAGCATAGTCGACGATGGTCCACATTGAACACTCGGTGCAAGCGAAGGAATGGAGGAATGCTTTGCTTGAAAGCATTGTTTCCCGTAGCCTTGGTACCGGTGTAAGGACCATGTCGGAGTGGTCTGAGTTTCTGATGGATTCTGGTAAGGCGTTCTCTCTGCATATGCAACCAGACTTTGTCACCCACTTGAAGCTTGTGTGGTACCCCTGTGCGTGAGAAGTTGTTCCTGTGTTCTGTCATGACCGTATTCCTTTGCTGCTGCTGCTGTCGTGGCGGAAAAAGTCGTTTGTGCGGACACAACTGACCTCCCTAGGAGTCTAAACTCTCTAGCGACAAACAAGACAAAATGGAGTGATCTTTCTCTAAATATACCTTTTAAAACATGAAAACTACAAGTGTTTAGGCTTACCTTATTCCAAAACGCGGTTGTTGTAGTCCGTCCTTGCCGATCCGGATGAGCTCCTCCTTCAAGTCAATTCCTGCAACCACAAACAATCAAACAATTACCAAGCACTTGCATTTCATATAATAAAACATATATCCAACATGCAGACCAAGGAACACATGAAATAACTCATTAACACAAGCTATTGAGAAAAATAAACCAGTTTGTATTAATAATGAAACAAAGAAACTCTTACAACCTGGCCTTGGTGTTGTGCAAGTTCCTCCCAGGGTCCATCAAGGGTTTTCCTCTACTTTGACAAAGCTCACCCACTTCCAAGTAGAATCAAGCAAAGACAATCTCTCCTCACAAGGTTCTAAATGGGAGTCCTAATTCCTGCAGCATTTACCCAAAGAAAATGTATAGCTCCAACCTCCCCTCCCTCTGGCTCAATGTCTTTATTTATAGTGCTGTAAAGAGGTTATTCAGGTCCACCATCAATGGGATAATCCCCCTCTTTGGGTGGGATAGCTCCCTTATTGATGGGATAAGTTCCCCCTTAATAGAGATACATGAACCAACTGGAGGCGCATCCAAATCATCAAACCGACCTCTAGAAAGTTCTAGAAGTAACCACAAGTAACTTTTTAAAGATGAAACTCGCGCATTTTGCCTTTTACAGAAGGACGCACCTGTCCCTTAACATACAGAGCGTCCATGGACGCAGCTTTTGTGAACATGGTCAGCGTCCCCGCAGGTAAGGCTAGAGAGAACCTGCGACCCCAGAGATAAACATATTTTTGACAAGACTTTCTCTCTTCTTTGAGTTTGAGATGGATAACAGAGGCATAAGACTTGCCTAAGAGGGTAGCATGACTGTTGATTTGAGCCATACTAACTGTAAGTGGTCATAGTGACATTTTTTAGTGTAACAGATTGCCCCCTAAAGTGCGAAGCCTGGAATAGATTTAGGGTTTTGTAATTCTAGGAAGGGTGAAGCGCTTTATCATTTCAAGGATTGTCTTGTGGATGACCCGGTTGGAACCTGCAATTTTCAACACAAAATACATGGATAAGATTATATCATCACTGAGGTAGGCATTCCCATACTCAGATTCAAAACTTTAACTAATGGACTAACTATTCTGATACAGGAATGATCTTGCAGTACATCATTTTTATAGACTTTTGTAGACACAGTATGGACGCAGCCATCTGTTTATGATTAGTCTACATAGATAATGAATACAAAACTCCTCGCAGCCTGGATGGTAGAAACTAGATCCAGGGTCTTCACTTCTACTTCCCGAATTGGTACGATTCTAGCCATGTGATTAAATGATTCGATGTCGAACATGTTAGAAACCACTTGATTACCAGTCGATGATGTAAACTGTTAACAAGCGTGAGAGAAACCACCAGTAATGTCAATGGTTCTCAAAGTACCAAGCACAACCCGTGAAATGTGAATAGATGTTTTGATGTCGAACACTTCACGGAATCCTTTGATCGAAAGTCAATGATGTAAACTGACGTCAAAGGCGAGAAACCTGCCATTGATGCATGCAGACTTCAAGGTGCTGTCGATTCCTAAGTCATCTTTCTAGATAATGTGTCGATGTCGATAGAAAGCGACCCGTTGCAGGCAAGCCCGCAACACGAAATCATTGTTCAAGTTGAAGAAATGTTGCTGTAAGGACTGACTCAGGGATGGTCAAATGGATGACAAGTATTTTGCAGATGAAAGTTTTTGCTTGCAGACCTCTTGAACACATAACGACACGACAGATGGCTTGGTGACGAATAACTCAAAGTTAATCCCCGAAACCCGGTTAAAGACTTTCAAAGTGGTTTGGTCAACTGTGAGGTAAAAGATTTCCCAACCCAGGTGAATGAAAAGTGTCGTGTTCAAGAGTGGTAATAAAGTTTCTTTTGAGACAAAAGGTAACAAATAGGCTCATTCTTCTCTCTTTTCCCCCACCATTTCTGGCAAGTACCTCTTTATTTTTAACAAGCTTGAGGAGGATAACATATGCTTGATTATAAGCTCATCCTTCGGACGAGTCCAACCTAGTTTAAATTCGAACCCTAGGAAGGAGTGGTTCGTTCCTGTTTGTAATTGAACAGGTCCTTTACTGTAAAAGTTTAACGAGCCCAGTATAGGAGAAACTCGGCGTTTTTCATTTTTAGAGAGTCTGAAAAAACAAAAGGAGACTCCACGTTGAACTTTTTCGTATATTTGTGTCCCTCAAGCCCGAAAAAGTATAAAATAATACCTGGGGGAACCGCTTGATCTTGCGACCAAGGAGTACTTTCATAATAGTGTCGTTGACCTGAAAAGTAAAAAGCGATCAACGACACGTCGTTTTATTTCCTTATCGAGTTTGAAACGACAAAAACCCGGCAATCTTTTCCTGATTTTACGGTCAGAAAAGAGCTAAAAGGGGACCGTCTTTTAATTCCGTTTTAACGAGTGTAAAAGAAACGCTCGGCAATCTTTTCATGTTTTAGGAGTCAGAAAAGGGCTTAAAAGATGACTCTGATATTTTATTTGTGAAAAAATTACAATTTCCCTTGAAATCCCTTTGTCCTGCACAAAAGCGACACATTACTCATACCTGTTTAAAATAGGCAAAAATACATCGAAAAACATCTTTTCATGGTAAAAAATGAACTAATTCATCCAAAAAACCTATAAAAAGACCTTTTACCATGTCATTTTTACCGTTTGACTTTGGAGGTTGAAAAAGGAGCTTTTGACAAGAAACTTCCCGTGGTCACTGCGGAAAATCTGACCGTCGGAATCGAACGCCGTCTCATCCAGGTATTTTACACATCCTACTCTGCATTTCTATCCGTTTAGAATTAATTTTTAGGTCTTAGTTTCATTTTTTGGGGGGGTTTTGGTTTTGGAATGCGCCTCTCGGCGGACGCAGGTGCCCTTCGGGTGACCTGCGTCCCCCGACTTTTTCTCATACGGGAAAACTGTCGGAAGACACAGCCTGCCTTCAGGCCAGCTGCGTCCGGGCGCCCTGTGCTACAAAGCCGGGGTGCGTCTTCCGAGAAGTGCGCATTTCAAAACCCCAACTCTCTAAAAAAACCACCAAAAATTCCCAAATCAATTTCTAATTGCTATTTTTGATATGCAGGGCATTAATCATGTTAGACTGGAGAGAAAGAGAGCATGTAGAGGAAGATGAAGCTGCAATAAATCACCAACCTTCTCTGGATGCCCTAAGAGCATGCGGATTATACAAATATTGGACCATACGGGCATGAGGGGCCAGGTAAGATTCTTGGAATGGCTGGTTGAGCGATGGAACGTTCAAGAACAATGCTTTTACATAGGAGGGCACCAGCTCGAGATAGAGCCCTCGGATGTATACTTTCTCACTGGCTTGCCGAACAGAGGTGAGCAACTCAGTCTTGCGGGGACTAGGCCGGGTGGCCAATCCCTTGATAGTCTCCGCGAGGATTGGTGCACACGTGGGGCTCACCATTCAAAAGGCATAGAGATAAAACACATCACTCTACCGGAACTCAAAGTCATAGCGTTCACGGTTACCAGAATTTGCGGCGCGGCCGCTTTACACATTGCTTCCGGATCCCAAATGCGGATGGCAATTGACTGTTACCAAGGCACCATTTTCAACTGGTGTGAAGCTGTGTCGGCTCATATGAAGAGCCAACTGACCAAGGCAAAGAACGGACGACTAAAGACTTTTGGATATGGGCCTATAGTCGTGAGCTTTGCCTTGGAGAGAGTTCCAATGTTGATCCCTCAGCAACTCACTGTTGATATCTTGGGTCCTCGGCAGCCAAAGCTGATACGATGGGTTGCGGTGATGGCCCGGCATCCTGACGAGGGTGCGACAGTGGTTCGATTCTCAGATAGTTACTTTCACTGGTTAGAGGACCAGGTTTTTTCGATACAGGACTTTCCGTATGCCGGAATGGATTTCAGAGGTGATCCGGACATGGTTCTTCCACAGGGAGAACAATGGGACGACAGAGGTACTTTTATTTTCACAAGTTTTCTAATTATGTATTTTTTATTTTTCATATATATCGTCTCAAAACTAACAGTAAAATTTTCAAAATGCAGATGTTGGTCCACAGCGTCCAGCCAACCTCCGGCCTTTTGATAGACTACATCCAGCTGCACCGGTACCGGCCCCACAGGACGCGGCTGCAGAAGTACTAGCTGAGTTGGAGCATGATCTAGAGCGTCTCACGGCAGACATACCTGAGACTACTATGGACGACATTCCTATCAGGCTTCAGCGCTTCGTAGTCGCGGTCCCTGGACCGTTTAGGAGATTTTTGCGTAAGGTAGCCCGCGCAGTGGTGTCATACAGAGAGCACCACCAGTGATTGACTAGTCACTTTTGTAGTCACATGTGACATTTTGACTTTTTGTACTATCATTTTGCCGATCATAAGGTGTTTTCAACCTATGATCGAAGACGATGTATATATTTTTTGACACACTTCTATCTATATATATCACTATTACCGGCTTATCTTGTTTAACATATGTGATGAAATGTTTTTAAATTTACTTGCATGATTATCGTAAATGTCTGTCCAACATTCGAGAAGCAATTGCATCTGCTAATGTATTCAAAGACCTTGGAATATGTTGATATTCAATGTAATCAAATTCACGTTCCAAGAGACGCACTCTCAAAAACAACCTTAATAACACAGGATTCCTAATGGCATAAACTCTATTAAGCTGTAATACAACAAGTTCAGAATCTAACCTCACTGTCAAACGTCGAATTCCAAATGAAATAGATTCGGATAATAATTCAATCACTGCACTGTATTCTGCAATGTTGTTCGTTGTTTGACCGAGGCTTACCCCATGCATAGAAACTAACTCGTCAGAGGGCGAATAGATAACCCAAGCTGCGGAAGAGATGTTCCGTGTACTACGACAAGCACCATCAGCAAATCCAATATATGTTTGGAGAGGCGTCGACATCTGCAATATCAAGAGTAAAACCAAGATAAGCCAGAATAACGACGAAAAACCACACTCTCTAAGCTAAGCACACTGACTAAACTAACACACTTGCTAGCTAGAAAGAAAATCTAACCTATCTAAAAATTTCTCCATTCCCATCATTTAAGCATAATACCTCTTTAGGTAAAGTCCATTTCTGGGTTTACCCAAAGAGTCCCCATCAAAGTCAACTAGCTCATAAGCCCCTTTTGCTAGCTTTCGCTTTACAATGTAGGGCCCATGCCACATGGGAACGAATTTTCCGGCACCTAGCTTATCGTTAGCTTGATCATATAATAGTACTAGGTCTCCTTCCGAAAAACTTCGAGGGGTTACATTTCTATCATACTGAGCTTTCATTCGTTTCGCGTGAGTCTCGATTGCCAATGTAGCGTCACGTCGAGTCTCATCTAATTTAGCCAAGTACAATAAACGTGTCTCCTCTTCGGAAGTAGCTGGAAGTAATTCGACAGCCATTTGAAGTGATGGGATTTCGCATTCAATGGGTAACACAGCTTCTAAGCCATAAACTAGCTGGAAAGGAGTGAACCCTGTTGAATTTTTCACTGAGGTTCGGTATGCCCATAGCGCTGAAAATAACATGTTGTGCCAATTCGACCGATGAACACCAATGGTTCGTCGGATCATGGTAACTAGAACTTTGTTGATAGACTCAACCAAACCGTTGGCTTGCGGATAATAAGGAGTAGAGCTATCGTGGCGCAAACCAAGCTGGCTTGTAAGCTCAGTCATCATGACATTTCGAAAATGGCTCCCATGGTCAGTAATGATTGCTTGTGGGACACCAAACCTAGTTATGATATGATTGAATACGAAAACTGCAGCTGTTTTGCCGCTTGCGTCGAATGTAGGCATCGCCTCGGCCCACTTAGTAAAATAATCAACCGCAAGGATGATATACGCATGCCCCCCGGCCGAGTGAGGGTTACAAGTAATAAAGTCGATACCCCATTTGGCGAATGGACCAACGGCAATTATAGGGTGGAGAGGAGCAGGTGGAGCGCGCATCTTGCGATCAAACACTTGACAGTTGTGGCACTTCCTGACTGCAATGATACAATCTTTAAACATAGACGGCCAGAAATAACCAGCGCGCAACACCTTCTGAGCTGTGGCATACCCAGACATATGACCGCCACATGCTCCAGAGTGACAATCATTCAAAACCCTCTCAGCCTCTTCGTGAGTTAAACAACGTCGAAAAACTAAGTCTGCCCCCCGGCGATAAAGTGTATCTCCAATAATTTTGTATGGCTGGGATTGAAACCGAATTTTTCGACGTTCCGCTTTGGAAGCTTCAGGCCGAAAGGTTTGGGTTTGGAGATAAATGATTATATCCCCGTACCACGGATCTACAGTACTGATAAGAAACAAAGATTCGTCCGCAATGGACTCCTCTGCCACAGTCTCTGTGTCAGCACTCGGGAAATCACACATCAATTCCGCAAAAACTAAGGATTTCTTAGACTTGGACTTCTCGAACTCCAAGTCGAACTCTTGCAGGATAACAATCCATTTAGAGTACTTGCCCCCTAGCAGTTGTTTTGTCAAAATATAAATCATAGGGTTGCAATCCGAAATAACTGTAGTTTTGCGGAGAAGAATGTAGTGACGAAAACGCTGGACAGCTTGAACGGCTGCCAGGGCCAATTTCTCCACATGCGAATATTTTAGCTCAGTTGGATTCAAGGTCCTACTAAGATAATATATCACATGCTCCGCTCCGAATTCATCTTCTTGAACTAACACCATTCCAATGGTGGAATGCGAAGCTGCGAGGTATAAGAAGTAGTCTTGGTTGTAGTTGGGAGGATGCAATAACGGTGCATGGGTCAACGCGTGTTTAAGTGCATCAAAAGATTGTTGGGCAATCTCGTCCCAAAAGAATTGTGCGTTCTGTTTCAACAACCGTGTAAAACCTTTAGTGACCTCGGCGTAGTTTGGGATGAATCGGCGTAAAAAGTTCGCTTTCCCTTGCAAACTTTGGAGTTGGCGCAAACTCGAAGGAGGAGGCAATTTGATGATAGCCTCGACTTTCGAGGGATCGACGCGAATGCCGGCTTTTGAAACAACAAATCCCAGCAATCGACCTGTTTCTATACAGAAAACACACTTGTGGGGATTCAACCGAATTCGATAATGCCTACACCTCATAAAGATTGCTCGTAGGTGGACAAGGTGATCAGCTCGATGTAAAGAATGAGCAGGCAAATCATCGAGATAGGGTTGCACAATGTGCTTGATGTCATGAAATGCATAAGACATCGCCCGTTGAAAAGTGGCCCCGGCATTCTTAAGCCCAAAAGGTAACTTGCAATAAGCAAATGTCCCCCATGGACAAATGAATGCCGTTTTTGGTTGGTCGGCAGGTAGAATATTGATTTGATTATAGCCCGAAAAACCATCCATGAAGGAAAACATTTCACTTCCGGCACAATCATCAATAATTTGATCGATATAAGGCGTAGGATAGTTGTCTTTTGGACAAGCTCGATTTATATCCCTATAGTCGATACAGATTCTTATTGTTCCTTGTTTCTTGTTGACCGGAACAATATTCGATACCCAATCCGTTAACGGGATCGGATAAATGAAACCTGCTTTCAACAGCTTTTCGACTTCTGCTTTAATCGCAGCCGCTTTTCGAGGGTGAATTTGACGCAACCGTTGCCGGACGGGTTTAGCATCCGGGTAGGTCTTTATTTCATGAACAACAATGGCAGGATCAATTCCCGGCATTTCCTCGTAAGACCAGGCAAACACGTCGCGGAATTCTTGGAATAGGGCCTTGTAAGTTTGGATTTCTTCTTCAGTACATGCGGCACCTATATGAATGTTTTCCTCGATTCCGGGCTTCACTGAAATATCAATGGGAATAGTACGAGAAATATTCCCTAAATTCAGCTCTGAATCAGAATGTTTCGTTGGATCCTGAGCGTCTTTGACATATTCAGCGGTAAAGATAGATGAAAAATCATTTTCAAATGCATCATCCTTAGGTAAAAACGAAGATCTGTGATGGAGATCTTCCCATGGTAGATCGTCTACACTTAGGATTTCGCGAAGTTGTTCGTCAGATGACACGACTTCGGGAAACGTTATCCGTTCTAAGGGTGAGGTGAAAAGTGACTCTTCACTGACCACATTCATTTGGTCGACTTCGGTTGAATGAAAGTCAGTAAAAGACATGAGAGCTTCATAAGCAATTTCATATGGACTCAAAGGCATAACATCACCGAGTGAGTCTATCTCAGAGTCAGATGGGACGAACCAAGGATCATCATAAATAATGTTTTCTGATGTAATCATATGAATGGTTGCAAACGAAGGATCTGCGCTGAGTGGAGGGAGAGGAAAAGTTCCCAGTAAACCGGAATCCTTAACTAAACCTACACCAATGTCCCTATAAGGGATTGTCGTTTTACCAACATGCTGGATACTCTCTGAAGAGGCTGGGTCGGATGAAAAGTATGTCAGCTGATCAATAGTCACGATCTTACCGTTATGTGGAAACTTAATTACTCTGAAGACCGATGAAACGACCGCTGTCATAGCATATGACCAACTTCGACCCAAAAGAAGGTTGTAGTCTAGAGGGGCATCAACCACTTCCACATCCAGACTAACGGTTTTACCTTCAACCCCTATAGGCAATTCTTGTAGAATACCAAACGGACGGAACCCACGGCCATCAAAGGCCTTAAGGATGGTGGGGGATTGGTTCAACGAAGGAGAACCAAGCGATCTCCAACATTGAATCGACATAATACACGTAGAAGCTCCCTCATCAATCACAGTCCGATGAATAGGCCTGTTTTTGACTATCACTGGAATTTGGAAAGCCATTTGATGGGGGAGACGTGGTGTACTATTTTCTAGATCAAAGATCATTAGGTTCGGGTCCTGAACATCGACAGCTCCGATAGCCGACAAAAGCAATTTCCGTTGTGCTGGGCATGATTGCAGCACTTCGAGTGCCGACATTGCTGAAGGTGAAACAGCTAAGTCCTCAACAATGTTGTAATTCTGGGCTGCTCTCGCATGTGGATTGAAAGCAGACCTTCGAAGTACACCCTTGGCGGGCGGCTTAATCACTAAGTCTGGGTTAGGTTTTTCGATCTGTAGTGGATCGGAACCAGGAGCTGAGGTTGATGGGTTAGAGTGAGAAGATTCTGCTTCCTTGCCATCAACAGGAGCCTTACTACCATAATCTTGCGATCGAGTCGCAATCCTCACATGAGACATCATCAAAATGGGTTCTTCACTGGCATTCGAAGAAGAACCTATCATCTTATTCTCCTGCTCTGGAAATGGATTCTTTAACACAGCAGGAGTGGGAGAACCTTTGACTATTTTTACAACCTCGGCCCGATGAGGGCAATCTCTCGTAAAATGATCCTCTTCACAAATAAGACAAGGATATCGAGGTTTGCGTTTTTCGTCATTGGTTTCCGACTTTTCAGTTTTCTCCTTTGGAGCCTTGTCTGCTTTAGCCTTCTTCTTTCCTTTCTTCTTTCCACCGTTTTTTGATTTGGCCGTAGATGACTCTACAGCGTGAATGTCGGCGGTAAGTTCAGGAGGAGAAGACTCTCCTGTCGGAGAATCAGGCAAAGTGATAATTGGAGTATTGGAGGCCTTGGAAGACTTCTTCTTACTCTTCGTAGTCACGATACCAATCATACCATCAGCGGCATGAGATCCCGAAGGAGCAGCAGCGATTTGATTCGACTTTGGAAGATCCGGAATCTTCTCGTGTAACGTACCCGACTGAGTGTAAACTAAGTCAAGGTATTGTGCCTGAGCAATGACTTGCTCCTCAGTAACTACTCCGGCCTTAGCTACATCTTCAGTAATCTTCGGTAATAATGATTTGACAAACCATTCAGCTAAGATTTGGTCCGGGATAAAAACTTTCACTAATCTCCTTCGACGTCTCCACTCATGAATGTGATCAGAAATGTACGTGGACGTCGATTGTTTTAGTGAAGTTAATAACTCCGTGCCATTATCGTATCTGACCGGCAACTGAAAGTGAGTTAAGAACGAGGTAGCTAACTGGCTAAAGTTGTAAAAAGAGGCCCGTGGTAACTCAATGTACCACTTGGCCGCGAGACCAATGAGTGTACGCTGGAAAAGACGTAAGCGGATGGAATCATCTGAGATAGAATTCGAAGCACACCAGAGGTGGTAAGTCATCACATGATTGGACGGATCCTCTCCAGACTTACCTTCGAACTTGGGTATATCACTGGGCAACTTATTTGGCATTGGCGGCCAGAACTGAAGATATTGAATTGGATCGTTCGTTAGGCGCGTCAAGTCGGGTAAATCTAAAGTTGCAATAAACGGTAACTGCCGGTTAGGATCTCTAAAACTCTGGGTCACAATACCAGCCCCAGGAGGAGGATATCCAGGATAACTAGGAACAGGAGTCGCATTTGGGATATTATATCCTCCTGGAAAACCAGGATTAACCGGACCGTACTGGGGTTGTTGAGGTTGTTGATAAGTGTACCCAGGATACGGTTGATACTGGTAAACCGGTTGTTGGACAGCTTGCCCAGGTTGGTACTGTCCCTGGTACGGAGGTTGAACAAATTGAGGTTGAGTAGTCACAACCGTACTTATACCAGGCTGACCTACAGGCATCTGGACCGTGGTTTGAATCGTAGATCCAGACAACGGTAAAGATGTCTGAGGTGCGGTAACAGGGACAGTAGAAACTGGAGCCGTCGATACTCCAGAAGTAAGTATGGTAGATGTAGCGGTAGTTGCAGCAGCCGTTTGAGATGGAGTACTAGGTGCAATTGCGGCTGAGTAACTACCGAAGCTACAGAAGCTTGAACATTGGCTGGACAGGTTGCGGTTGCTGGGTTGGACCAGAAACTACGGGTTGTCCAGCTTGAGGAAGCATTTGTACACTTGGCTGCAACACCTGTTGACCCTGTGAGGGATCCCACACTAACATTCCAGGGTACTGACCCGTAACAGGTTGAGGGTACTGAGATCCATAACCAGATTGAGGGTAGGATTGATAATTGTAAGGTGCAGTTCCCATACTTGGAACATATGACTGACCTTGAGGCGGTTGATAACCTTGACTTGAGTATTGACCTTGGGGTTGATAACCTTGAGGTAAATACTGATACTGGGGTTGACCTTGACCTTGAGGTTGGTACCCTTGAGGTTGATAACTTTGGGGTTGATACCCTTGAGGTTGCCATCCTTGAGGTTGCCATCCTTGAGGTTGATATTGATACTGAGGTTGACCTTGGGGTACATATTGAGGCTGAGGTTGACCTTGAGGTAAGTATTGCACCATAGGTACATACTGACTTTGAGGTTGCCCCCCAGACACAATTTGTGTACCTTGAGGTTGCCCCCCAGGCGTTAACTGCGGTTGCCCCCCAGGCGGTAATTGGCCACCTTGAGGTTGGGAAACGGGAACTGAACCTGACATCATGTAAATGTCTCCTACACCCAATGGTATATTACCACTGTTTCCAGCAAATAACCCATGATCAATGGGTTGAGGAGATGCCCCCGCAAAGGTACCAGAAAGTGACTGATACCCAGTGGGAACAGAAGGACCGCCGTGTAAAAAAGATTCAGGACTTTGTGTAAACACGGACGACTGACCAGACATATTTACAGGAGTATGAATACCTCCAGGTGGAAAAGGAGTACGAGGTGTGGAAAAACCGACTGAGTTGTCTAAAAAATTGGTTAACGCAAGGTACCAAGAAGTACTTCTAGGAGGACTGTAAAAGATGGATTCACGCTCCCTTAGATCAATAGTAAGTTGACCTTCAAGGTGAGAGACACCTATATCTTCTTCTGGAGCAAGTTCTTCTATAGCAATCAAACCAGAAGGTAGATTTTCGGTGATAATTCTTTCTATTCTCGGTGAATCAGGGACACTAGAAGTTGGAGTAACAGGTTCGGAAATTTCAGGTTCTTCGCCTGTTTCACTGGCAGATGAAAAACTACCAGCAAGCTCGGAAACTGTAACAGTTTCGGGATTGTAACCTGTTTCTAAACTTTGGTAATCTGGATGGACTACCAAGGAAGATTCTCCTTCTTCAGGTGAACCTACTCTACTGTCACTAGGAGGAGTTACAAGGACCTTTAACCCTTCTAAATTACCCGGGTCATCTCGAGGAGGGGATCCCCTAAGTCTACGGGATCTTCTCAACAATTCGGCCACAGAAACAACTTCAGGAGACTGGCCCCGAAGTCTACGGGACTGTCTCGGTAATTCCGCCACAATTAAAGATTTTTAACTACAACACACGAAAACAAAGTAAAAAATTTCAAATCAAACCACCTAAAGTCTTCTAAAGAAGCAAACAAATTTGAAGCACACGCCTAAATAATCTAGAGCGTCAAACCACACACAAACAGTAGTCTTCCGGACCAAAAGCGCTAGTTGGTGATTAGGCCCAACCTCGCAGGATTCAGTACAGAAATGGCGGGTGGAACAGTTACCCCGGCAACCTGCTTAATGAATAGACCGGCACAAGTTCCTCCACTTTAACCGTCTCGAAGTGAAGTGAACCCCCCGGAAAATCCAAGTGAGTATAACCGACGTCTGCTCCAGGTACAGTGGGACCTTCCCTCCACCGTCACCTCGGTAGAACCCTAAAGATTATGGTCACTAAAGTTACCAATCACAACAATTACACCTGGGGGAACAGTCTAAACTCCGACAGCACGCAAGGGCAGAGTAGCAAGCTCCAATCCCCTTACCGGCTCCTTGACAACAATCCAAGGTTTACCGATAAGTGACCCCTGGCTCCTCGACAATGGTTAATCCGAGGTTTACCGTTTGTAATACGTACTGTCTGGCGTCGTTCCCAACGAGGGAGGAATGATCCCCTCACTGGTTCGGACACGAGCTCGTGCTTCTCCTTTAAGAGGAGCTTTCCCAGAGTATAACTGAAACAATTGGATTTAATCTACTCAAGATAAACTATCTGTTTGGTTTTGTAGTCTTGGAGAGTTAAGTACTCACCTACTCCAAGACCCTAGCCTAAGCTATGTTGGTGTTTCAGAGCCCTAGAAAAATAAAAATTACTAGATTGATTTTAATTTAAGCGTTACTTTTAAGGTTGTTTCTTAAGTCAAAAGGTGATGGAAGTGAAACCAGTGGTGTGTTGACTCGACTCGAAACCACTACAAAATGCACCTAGGATGATTTACCCACTACTTTACTTTTTCGATGAATTGCTTAACTAAAAAGTTGAGAGAATGCAATCTTTATAAAAGCAACTTCTTAATTGAAGACAATCAAAGAAACAATTCGTTTGTCTTTTCCAAGCATAAAAACATGACCGCTCTTTACATGCACGAAAAAACTCTTTTTCTCTTTCAAAAACAAAAAGCTACTTGAAACAAGACTTTTAAAGAAGATGTTTTTGTATTTTTCTTTTAATAAAGCAAATAAATCTAATATAACCAAAAACCAATCTTAACAACTATTAAAATCTATGAAAAAAACACTCATAAGCAAACTAAAAGGTAAATTTACTCTAAGCAATCTTAACGAGGTCAAAACCAACAATGATTATTCTAAGGTGTTTTACTTGATCACAATCAAATCAAGGACTAGCTTATTGCAGAACCAAAAACTAGTCAAAACAAAACTCTAATCTTTTTGTTCTTTTGTAAAATGGAAATCAACACTTTATAAACAAGTAATTCGAAATTTGACCCAAAACAACTTAAATGGCAAGCTGCTCACACAAGGAGACTTTACGACAGGCCCGACTTCTAAGAAGGCTGACTAACCAGAGAGATCTAAGGCTGGACAACTTTCTACCGTCAAAGTCACTACAGGACCTATTGAAAAATCAAACCCTAGGCCTAAACTTCGTTGAAATCCACTAAAACACTCAAAGCTCACAAAACAAGTTCAGGTGAAAATTCTTGACAGGGTACTAAAGGATCTGGGTAGAAAACACTAAGAAAAATCAAAATCTAAAAGCAATTAAAGCAAAAAATGGAATTTTCCTAAATTTTACAGGAAGACGCAGGCAACCCGTTATAACAGGTGCGGGCCCGCTCTGTGCAAACGGCAACAGCGCGTCCAAAGACGCACTGTGCAGTACTCAGAGGGTGCGTCCTTCTGGAAAAGTTGAGAAAAACCAAATCTAACTAAATCTAAAGCTAAGCCACCCAAATACTAATTCTCACAGTCAAAAACCAGAAAATAAAAATGATTTTCACAGAGCAAAGTTCACACAAAGGAAAAGACTCTCTCATTAATGGATTCCCCAGCGGAGTCGCCAATTTGTCGTGGCGGAAAAAGTCGTTTGTGCGGACACAACTGACCTCCCTAGGAGTCTAAAATCTCTAGCGACAAACAAGACAAAATGGAGTGATCTTTCTCTAAATATACCTTTTAAAACATGAAAACTACAAGTGTTTAGGCTTACCTTATTCCAAAACGCGGTTGTTGTAGTCCGTCCTTGCCGATCCGGATGAGCTCCTCCTTCAAGTCAATTCCTGCAACCACAAACAATCAAACAATTACCAAGCACTTGCATTTCATATAATAAAACATATATTCAACATGCAGACCAAGGAACACATGAAATAACTCATTAACACAAGCTATTGAGAAAAATAAACCAGTTTGTATTAATAACGAAACAAAGAAACTCTTACAACCTGGCCTTGGTGTTGTGCAAGTTCCTCCCAGGGTCCATCAAGGGTTTTCCTCTACTTTGACAAAGCTCACCCACTTCCAAGTAGAATCAAGCAAAGACAATCTCTCCTCACAAGGTTCTAAATGGGAGTCCTAATTCCTGCAGCATTTACCCAAAGAAAATGTATAGCTCCAACCTCCCCTCCCTCTGGCTCAATGTCTTTATTTATAGTGCTGTAAAGAGGTTATTCAGGTCCACCATCAATGGGATAATCCCCCTCTTTGGGTGGGATAGCTCCCTTATTGATGGGATAAGTTCCCCCTTAATAGAGATACATGAACCAACTGGAGGCGCATCCAAATCATCAAACCGACCTCTAGAAAGTTCTAGAAGTAACCACAAGTAACTTTTTAAAGATGAAACTCGCGCATTTTGCCTTTTACAGAAGGACGCACCTGTCCCTTAACATACAGAGCGTCCATGGACGCAGCTTTTGTGAACATGGTCAGCGTCCCCGCAGGTAAGGCTAGAGAGAACCTGCGACCCCAGAGATAAACATATTTTTGACAAGACTTTCTCTCTTCTTTGAGTTTGAGATGGATAACAGAGGCATAAGACTTGCCTAAGAGGGTAGCATGACTGTTGATTTGAGCCATACTAACTGTAAGTGGTCATAGTGACATTTTTTAGTGTAACAGCTGCTATGTGGAGGAACCCTTTACAGGGGTCATGGATGTAGCAACAATCTTCCCCTTACTTTGGGAGTGGACCAGATAGATGAATTTCCTGGTCTGTGATATGAGCTTGCTGCCTTTCTTGGTAGTGATCAAAGATGTGGCGGTAGGTGGGGCTACCTTCGGTATCCTGTATAATGAATTATTCAAAGAAATAATGATAGCACAAGGCCTAGACTCATACACAGCATGTCGCCTCCACAAGTATGGCTGTCCTAATAATACATCACAAACATCTAGAGGTGTAACATCACACAATACCTCGTCTGTGAAGGGTTTGATGCTGTAGGGAAGGCGGCACTGCTGGCGAACTTTCAGATCTCGTCCTTCGTGAAGCCACCTGATACTATACGGCTGCGGGTGCGGTGTAGTCGGTAGGCCCAACCGCTTCACGACCTCTGCTGAAACGAGGTTCTTTTGGCTGCCACTGTCGACAATAAATTGTAGCGGCGAACCCTTCACCCACATCTGTGAGTGGAAAAGGCGCTCCCCTTCCTCTGGATTTTTAGGCTCATCTTTCTGGATCTTCGCGGTGGCAACAGTGGCGCTGGGATCCGCATCAATGATCTGCTTCCCTTTGCCATTCCCCTTGCCAGGTTCTGGCTCAGGGTCAGAACATGCATCTGATTCGGAAGCCTTCAACTCGGCCACCAGCGACTGCTTGGTCCGACACTCACTTGTGTTATGAGTGGGACTCTTGTGGAACTCACACCACTTTCCTGTCTCCTTCTTCGGCTTCGTGGTGTTGTTCTTTTCTTGCGGCTTCGATGGGTTGTCTTGGGTCACCCCACCTTGGCTTTGTCCTTTGGGCTTCGGATTTGCAGATCCAAAGTCTCACTTCTTCTGTTTGAACTTTTGCTCGATTTTGACAGCGTATCGGTATGCTGTGCTGAGTGAGGAGATGTTCAAGAAACCCATCTCTTCCTGGATGTATTTGTGTAGGCAGCCACGGTATTTGAGTACCAGATGTAGCTCAGTATCTTTGATACCCAACTGTGTGCGAAGGGTATGAAAAATGTTTGTGAACTCTGGCACACCTTGGTCTCGTCCCTGCCGTAGTGTGGTCCATTTGATGTATTTGTCCTCATAGCCTCCGACAGGGTAGTATTGCTCCTTGATGGTATCCCGGAAGTCATTCCAAGTGGGTGCGGCTGAAAATAGTGAGCCTGTACTTTCATCCTTCTGCTCGCAGTAGGTTTCCCACTAGTCCTTGACGTGGGGGGCTGCTTTGAGAAGAGCGAAAACAATCTTTTCCCGACTTGAAAATTCGTGAACAGAAAAATACCCATCTAGCTGATTTAACCATTTATCGACGACATCTGCGTCTATTTGACCCTCCAAGATGGGGATTTCAAAATTAACTTGTACCTTAAACGGTGTGGCATTTCCAGAGTCGTTGTTGGAAGCCGATGTGTCGCCTCTGGGTAGCCTCTGAAGGATCTGTGCAAAGCTATCCATCATCGCGTTCCTTTGCCGCTCGAGTGCTTCTTTGAGCAAGATTTTGATAGGATCTCCTGCCCCCTCATCTTTCTTCTCATCCGCCATGGGAGGCCGTCGAGATTTGCGAGGCTGGTCTTGCAAAGGTTCGACCAGTTCAAGCCCTAACTCCTTATATCCCGACCTCGTTGGGGACATGCAAAGAAAAACAGAGAAAAAGCAGACCGCTCTGATACCACTGATCCGGATTTAAACAGGAACGCAATAGATTACAGAGATAACCATAAATACAAAGATGCAATAATCATAAACACAGAGATACAGCAGAAATAATGCTTCATTTCATTAATGGAACGTACTGAAATATGCTTACAACCAGAAATGGAAATAAAACAGCTAGGGCGATGGTAGCTTATCTCTGAGAAGAGATGTGCGACTACATGCCTCTGAACTATTCTGAATTGTGTTACAATGAGGCTCGAAGGCCTATTTATTATTGAGAAACAATGTAAAACCCTTAACATTCCGAAATCTAACCCTAGAAGATGAAACGCCAAATTGTGGGCCCTGTTTGGGTAAATTGGTACATCAATTTCCCGGGATCGTAACTTTCGCATACGATCTCCGTTTGACGCGTACGATAGCTCGTTAGAAAGATCTATCCGAGTACTACCACTTTGTGAGGCAAGATTGGTCCATGGACCCATGTTGCCCCAGATTCCCAAAAAAACGTCGTTTAGGGCCTCAAAATGGCTCTGGAAGTTCAGGACCTGAAAAACTGCTAAAAATAGTAAATTGTGCTACAATTTAGGAAACTAAAAAGACTAAAAGAGACAGTTGTGGGGGTCCAAATGGGATAGGTGGGTGGCCACCAACATCCACCTGGATCATTCTTATTGATGATCAAGTCTTTTAAAGGCACATCATCTATGTCAATGACTTACTTAGCTAACTCAGGGTTTCTTTTGAGCTTGATATTGTACCCCAGCTTGTTTTTTGGCCTAGTGTACCTGTTACCTGGTCTAAGAATCATAGGTGCTGATGTGTTTTGTCCTTCATCTATCAATGCTTGTTTTCCCTTAAAATTTTCAGTTGTAGCTATGTCTGTAGGGGAATTATCTGAGGGTAGAGCTGAAACATCAGTAGAAATTATGTCGATTTCTGGCCCTTGAAATGGTGTGGGCTTTGGCTTATGAAGTTGAATACTCTTTATTTGATAAACCCTGGGATTCTTTGGGAAAATTGAGGTAGGTGGGGCTTTAGAGTCTTCATGAATGATAGGAGTCTGGGAAAAAACCCAAGTTTGAGTTTTCTTCATCCTCCTGATGGTTTGAGGTCTGTCCCTTTTTCTTGTAACGGGTTGAGGTTGTAAGCCTCCACAAAAAGGGAATTGTTTCCAGGTCCTCCCTATATTAGCTAAACTAATTTCTGTTAGAAACTTAATGAGGGATTTCTTATAGATGAAGTGTGATGAATGGTTAACCCTAGCCTTGTATCTAGCATCCATGTGCTCAAGCCTCTCCAGTAAATAGAAACATGGGTTAATCCTAATTTTCCCATCTAAATGAGTTAGGAAGTAAAAATTATATAAATTGATTATGTTGTAATGGACTTCACAAGTACAATATTCCTAACAAAGTCTCAGAGGAACATACTATTTATCTTGTAGCAAGTCCTTTCATACCCTAGCTCTCCAATTTTTTGTTTTATTCTCTTGTTTGAAGAATGATGGGATGTTGATGACGACTAGGATGTGAATTATATGAAAAATTCAGTGTCTGTCCATTTTAGGGTTGCAGCTTCATAAACAGACTAATCTGTAACCTCAAACATTAATCCACCCACCTGTAACTGACTGCCATCGAAACCCACTGCAAAATATTAGGCTATCAAATCATGGTAGTCGGAACATAGGTAGAAAAACCAACTCCACCCTACCTACTAGAACAAATGTAGGAGATTAGGATAGACATCTAACATGTCTAACACTTTAGGTTCAATTCGGTCTAACATGCCTCCCTTTCCCATTTTGGTTGATACAATCCGTGGGATTCGATGTTGTGTCCCTTCCATGAAAACAATTTCAATCACCAAGTGGAACTCTTGGATAATTTACCCATATAACTTCTTACAGGGCATGAGGTTTAGAATACAGTGAATGTAATTATGCGTTAAGTTAAAACTTAACATCACACCTTCAAACATCATTACGGATCAGAGTTTGTTTACTACGGAGGCAATCGATCACATGGTCTTCAATAATTACATTGGTAAACATTATTTAACCTTTGTAATTTACCCTTTTCAATCATAGCTAGGACATGTGTTTCAAATGTTGATGCTGACGTGGTCAGCACAATCAACATTCCAAATGTTCAAAAAATAACTTAATCATTGAGAACTGGCCTGTCAAAGAAATAAGAAAATAACGCTATCCTCATCAGCAATTTTTTATTTTTCCAACTATATTGGGTCCTAAAACATTGCTAGGAAAGTTAACATGTTTATTACAACCTTAAATGTTGACAATGTAGCTATCAACATTTTTATAACAAATTACAAAAACAATTTTTTTGATGATAACAATATGTAACAACACCGAAAAAACCCCACAACAAATAGTGTGTCGTCTCTCTAATGTGAGGAACAAATTCCTATTAACTATTAAAACCCTTCTATGTCAGTTTCAAACTCTCTTTCTTGTCCCTCCTTCCAAAGGGAGTATAAAAATATTATATATTGTAAACGTGTCCTCTATATTGTATAAAATTGTTATATATTGTAATCCATCTACCTAAATTTCAACATTGTAGATGAATTCAGAGACCCGCTTAAAGGGATCTCTAGATTTTAACACTATAGACGAATTCAGAGACCCCTTTGTCTCTAAACTTTAGTGAAATGTAACACTTCAGTATCAAAATCACATTTTTCCATTTCCGGAGTGACATGATTAAAAATGACTAGCATAAATTACTAATTCATATAGCCATTGTACTTGTTAGTTGGTCATATTTTTATTCTTGGACTATAGTAGTCATTTCTGTTAATCCTTTTTAGTATTTTCACTTATTATCTAGTCATATATTTTAGTCCTTAACTATCTTAGTAATTTAAGTTAGTCTCTTTTAATAGGGTCACTTATTATCTAGTCATATATTTCATCCCTAGAATAAATTAGTCATTTTTAGTTGGGCCCCTTAAAATTGATCAAATTAAGCAGGAATTCACCGAAAATTATTTTGGTGACTAACGTTTTTACTCGTGTAGTCACTAATCTCCCATTTTGTATTAATGGTGATTTATATATGAATTTCTTGATGATTTGACTTGACGATCTTCTGTGGGAGATCACTTGTCATCTTTGCCTATTTGTGTTTGTCTGTAGGCTTTGGATTAGAAGAAGATGAAAAGGATCGCTTGATTGGAGCACAAAAAATTTGCATCAGGCCCAAAACCCTTCACCGACCTGCGAGGAGGAAAGATACTCACTCATCCTTTATAGCGTTAGAAATTGGATAGAAGTTGCTTGCATGGACATCCAGTTTGGAAACTTTTAATGAATTTTATTAGCCATTCTTTCTATTGTTTGGTGATCTTAATCAGGCATAAAATCATGGAGTAATAAATCCTTGGATGTAAAATTTACTAAATATGGGTTTCCACCTTTAAAAACATCTATGTTTTCTGTGTTTCTAATGTGATTTACTTCTTGATTTTTGTGCTATAATCCTACATAGTTTTAATGTTGATTTGTCAAATACTGATTGAAAATTTTGACAAGTAATGGAATATCAATTCACTTCCCTCCCTCTCAATATTTTTACAATAGTCAACAAAGCATGTTCCTTCTATAGTTAGCTTAATTTATGGAATGAAGATGTTGCTAAATGGGAAATTAGGACAAAGTATTTTCAACCAAACACTTTTTGTTTAATGGGAAAAATATTACATTCTGGAAAGTTAGAATGAAATCATATATGATATCTCTTGGAAAAGACGTTTAGGAAGCAATAGAGAGTGGGTATCAATTCCCAGGAACCTCTCCAATAGATGAGGTAGGAAATAAGAAGTACAACAACAATGCAAAGGCCATCAATGTTATCCTAGGAGAACTTACTGAATCTGAATTTGTAAAGTTAATGTAGTATGAAACAACTAAGGATATGTGGGATAATATAGTTAATAGTTATGAAGGAGACACAAAAGTAAAGAATGAAAATCTATAAACATATTGTATTCAATATGAATATCTAAAGGTGCATGAGGATGAAAGTGTTTCTAATTTTTTTCTCAAAGTAGATGAAGTAGTAATTACTATGAAAGGTCTTGGTGATAAGTTTGAGGATACTAGAATTGTTCAAAAGTTACTAAGATCACTAAGTCCCAGATTCAATTGCAAAGTTTCTACAATTGAAGAAATGCAGGATTTAAATCAACTATCCATTGAAAGGCTCCATTCAATTATAACAACTTATGAAGTGATAAAAAAAGGGGACCAATCTAAAATTAGAGAAGTTGCTTTAGAGGCTACTAGACACGATAAGGAAAAGAAAGAAAAAGAGATCTCTAGCCACATGTCAAATGATAAGGAGGGAAACTTTGTAGGAAAGCTTCAAAAGAAGACCAATAATTAGAAAAGTAAGTTTCTATTTAACTGAAGGATTTGTGGAAGAATAGGACACTTTACTATTAAATGTCCATGTAAAGACAATATTCACAAGGAAGTAAAAGCAAAGGCTTTTTCTAAACAAAGTGTCAAGAAAATTATCTTTAAGAATAAAAGTTTTTATTCTCATGAAGATAGTGATTTTTCATTAGATAATGAAACAGACAACCTCTGATGCTAACTCTAATATTGGTAACAAGATTCTCCTGGCTATTGAGGTTCAACTATCTAGTATAGATAATAGTGAGACAATTATTGATGAGAAAGATGAATTATTGAAAGCATTAAAATAAATAGACACGCTAAGGAATATTAACAAAAAATAGAAAGATAAGATTCAAGCATATAGGGAGAGAGAAAATAATTCTTATTAGGAAATGATACTATTAAAAGTTCACTTGGAAGAAGCTAAAAGGGTGGACAAGGTGTTAACAAAGAAGCTTCAAGAGAAAGAGAAGCACTATGATAAATTAGAGCCAAAGGTTGTAACCATAAGGAAAGATATTGAGAAAACTAAGTCACAGCTAAATATACATATTAAGTTTGTAAAGGGATCTAAAACACTATAGAAAATTATTAATAATAAATAGTCCCTATCAATTAAGATATGTCTTAGATAGAAGGCAACAAGACTCGGATCCTATGTATTTAATAGATGCAAGTCCAAAACGTTATGTGGATGCTTTGAAGGGAAGCAATGATCAGCTTAATGAAGGAAAAAAAAATGAATCAAGTGACACAAATAATAGACAAGCAATGAAGCAACCAAGACCACAGATGTTTCCTTTCTACAGTCAAGGGAAAACCTCTCAAAGGAGATTCTATATTTGTATTTACACATATTTATTTTATATTACTTTTTTTGTTTGTCATGATTTTGGATACAAGGCTATTCACTCCTTAGCATACAAAACTATCAAGACCAAATAAACAAGGGTCAAGTCTAATCTAAATACGTCAACAAAGTCTAAGAAATCCTTTAATAATGCATTCTCTACTCTCATTGATGAATTTTAATGTTCTATATGCAATAATTATGGTCGTGAGGCAAGTGAATGCAGAAGAAAATTGATAGCTTCCCGACAACGTGAAAGGAAGAAAGATCCCCTAAAAATATAGAAAATTAAGACTTCATTGTCAAAATGGTGTGGGTTGGATTTATATGCTATTTGTTAATTTTACATTGTTTTATTTTGTTACAATTACCTTAACCCAATTATTTTCTTTAATTAGCAATATTTCAAAACAGTTTAATCTTCCAATGATTAATAACAATTGTAGATAGAACATTAAATGCAATATACAATATACAATCAAGAGAAATGACAAGAGACAGAAGAATTTGGTCAAAGCCCAAGGGAATAACCCCACAAGGGCGAAAACCCTTTCAAATTATTCTTCTTATTACATTGTCCTAAAATTTTAAGAGAGAGAGAGTACAATGTTCCAATTCATAAATCAAAATAATAATAATAAAACCAACCAAACAACATCCAAGATGAGACCAATAGACACATCTGATCAAATTCAAAGTCTCTAAGTTTACGGTCAATGATTCAAGTTTGTTATCAACTCTAAAAAATATCTTAGGTCACAGTCGCAGGGAACTAGTGACCATTAGTGTGGTTGTAACTCTCTATCCATAGGGAAAGCCCTATCAAGTGGGTAGTTACAACTAATAATCCCTTGTTACAACTCTATGGATACAAAGTAATTTCTTCTTTTCACACATGTGACCTCACACCCTACAATTTTGGATATGCACAAACCGATTTCATGAACCAATCTCAAACCTGTGCGAGCCAATCCATATAAGAGAGAAGAAGGAGATGCTTGATGATGATGTCCAAATGAGGCTAACTTGACTTGTATTTATATGCCTCCTTGGAGATCTGATTTTCCTTTGAAGTCGACCTAATATTTTGTTCACACTTGGGTTTTCATATTAAAAATACATTTTTCCGTAACCAAATTAAATTCTTCCAAGGGCTAGGAGGGTTCCTTCTTGATGAGGAAGGTTTTCCAAAGGAGGGAATTTGTGTAACAACCCCAGGTTGATTTTTCATGTAAATAAAATAAGACCAAGGCCATGGGACATCTATTCCAAGTTGAATGGTGGGAAAACATTATAGTGGGCATCACTTGTGGTTTATAAATGGCTAACGAAATTGGCAAAGGCAAGAGGCAATAAATGGCATTTATTAAGGAAATAAAGGAGAATAAGAGAAAAGGAAGGTGAAGAGACAAAAATATGCATGCAAGGGAAATTAGAGAAATGAAGGAAAAATGAAAGAAAAAGGAGACATCAATGATAAAAAGGCATTAGAAAAAAAATTCCCATCTTTTTGTCGGTTTTCTGGCTTTGGATCAATTTCATAGAGAGAGAGCCAAGAGGAGAGAGCAGGCAAGCAAAGGAAAGCAAAGGAAAACAAAGGAAAAGCAAAGGAAAGCAAAGGAAAGTGAGGGAGTGTAAGGAGAAAGTCATATCAACAACTACAATAAGAATATCTTACATGTAATATATTGCATGTGTAATCTCATTACTAGGATGCAAATGCATGGTACATGTATTTTCTTATTTTGTTAATTTGTTGTCATTGGCATGAGTTTTCCCCAAATTAATAGTGGTTTCAACCTTGCCTTTCCAATTCCTGATAGCCATAGTGAGATGGGATTCATTCTTGGTTAAGCTTTGGATTTCCAGAAGTTCTTGGATCAGGTTGAGGTGGTCTCAGGAAAATCTCAAGAGTTGGGGGTGGAGATGGTCTTCTCTAGGAAGCACTCGATATGCGGGTGGAGACAGGAAAATTCCTCTGGGTGTGATGAAGGAATTATGAGGCTTCCAAACATGTTTTGGTTTTGTGATCTTTGAACTAGTTTAGGTGAGATCACAGTAGCTTGAGGGTTGAGGTGGTTTAACCTCTGGATTCCTTGATGGGTTATGTCTTGATTTATCCCGTGAGATCCCACATTCATGCTTGCAATATGGCATGATGGTGATTGGATGAAAGAGAGATTTGGTTCAGCCCAATCTATGGTCATGTGGTATGTGGAATTCCCTAACTTGGTTGGCTTTTGCACATGTTAGTATGAGCTATTTTCCTATTGTGGTAAATGAGCATATGTACTGGTTATTATGTTGATCTTCTTGCTGGTTTTCCATGGATTCTATTCTAGTTATATGCATGGTTATATGAATGGTTGATGGATGCATGGGATAACAAGTGTTTTTGCGGCTACTTGAGAGGGTATTGGACCTTCTTGATGATTCTATGATGGAGTACACAAGTTTATGGTCAGATATGAATTCATGATCTGTAGCTTCTATTTTTATCATATGTTTGGTGAAATTTGTTAGGGTCCCACCCTAACCCCCTTATTTATGTCATGGGATCACGTCATAGTCAAGAGTCAATAAAGCCCATATTAATATTTGTAAGTGGTTAACCCGCAATTAATGACGGGACCACAGTTAGTTGCAAATGGGCGGTAGTATTAGATAGATGGTAAATGGGCGGTAGTATTAGATAGATGGTATTAATAAAACCCACGGTATTGGCCCGTGGTATTGCATGTATGAGTCATATATAAAGGATAGAGACTCCCTGCAAGGAGTATCGTGTCTTGTTTTTGTAATCGAGCTCTGCTCTATTGGAGGTTGCCCCCTCGAAGAGGCCTGTGAACATTTCTCTTTGAATAATAAAATCATTGCTATTCTGTGTTCTGGGTATCTTTTCTTCGCATATTCTGTGTTCTGGGTATCTTTTCTTCACATATTCTGTGTTTGGGTATTACTTGTAGGTTAAGATCATAACAAGTGGTATCAGAGCACTTTCCAGGGCTCGGTGGGATCACCAAATTTTAGCAAATTTTTTTTTGGCTAGAGACATGTTCCGGCGTCTTTAAACCACAGGATCTGTCGTTAAGCGCATAAACCTGTGGATTTGGGGAGGCATGCACGCAGGAAATACAAGAGGTGGTCACGTCTGTTGGACTCCCTTGTAACCCCTGTGGGTACCCCTTCGAGTAGTAGCGCATTAGACAGAACCGCGCACGGACTGTCTTCCACGTACCCTCTGGGTATATAGGAAGCCCCTAGCTCCCTTGAAACCTCGCCATAGATAAACCTTCGGCCATCTTGTGGCTACAGTACACCGAGAACAGCACTCGGAGAGATTACTCGCCTGTACGATAGGGTAGTTGGGTTGTACGGCTAAGGGTACGGTCGATCCTCCTTAGTTAGAGCCCTGAAACATTGGGCCGAGTACTACTGTCAGACCCTTATGTATATTACGATCTGTAGCACCTGACACTCCTCAAGACCATAGTTCCCTTTCTATCAGGGGATCACACATCATCTATTCCAGATCAGCAAGTGCAGTAGCAGCAGACATCAGTCCCGCAGCTCCATCAGATCAGCAGCAGCAGTTGTTCCACCATTCAGATCTCTCAGATCCACCAGATCAGAGTAGTTGTGAAGGGTTCCTGTACCTGGATATAATTTTCGCAGGACTTTTGGCGGCAATGACATTTTGAGGATTTGGCGACTGCAGTATTGATCAAGAAGGAGTAAAACTCCGTTAGGAGTTTTCCAAAAAAAAAAAAAAAAAATCAGAATCAGGACGACGAGCTGAGCAAGGTGGTACCATTCAATTTCTTAGTAAAAAAATTTTTCGCGGTCCCAATTTTTCATCAGGTTGGTGTATGGTAGAAACTCGCGCTCAAGCAATGGCCAATGAAAGGATGGATAAAATTGAAGACCAGGTGAACTCCATCCAATTTTCGGTGAACGAAATACAACATGAGATTAAAGGAATAAGTATCCAGATACAGAACGCACTGAAGGGCAAGGAGCCAACCCACGAGGAGGCGAATAATGGTCATGAATACCATGAGGGTGAGTCTAGCCACTCTCCCCACGTCTGGCACACCCACCCACCACCCAGTCAGCGACCTCCCAAGTTGGATATGCATAAATTTGACGGTTCTCACACGTCCGCATGGCTAGCACAAATGGAGCAGTATTTCCAATTGAATCATATCATAGATGAGGGGACTAAGCTTATGGTGGGCACCATGTACTTGGACAATGAACGATGGCAATGGAAGGAATGGCATCAGCGTTGCAATGGACATTTTCAGAATTGGGCCCAATTTGCCAAAGCTCTTCGAAATCGCTTTGAACAAGAAGACTCTTTTTTGGGGTGTCTCACTAAGCTCCGACAGACGGGTACAGTGGAGGAATATATTACTGCTTTTGAAGCCTTAGCCTTCCGCACTAAGGGTCTCACAGATGAGTTCTACATGGAATGCTTTATCAGCGGTCTTAAAGAAGCCATCAAAGCTCAGGTCCTACTCCACCACCCTCCCACATGGAAAGAGGCTTGCCAGGTAGCTCGTAAGGTGGAACGTGCATTAACAGCCCAATCCAGCCGCCCCAACTTCCCCGCTAAAGGTCGTCCCTCACAGGCTCCCAACACGACTCAGACACTTAAGATTCAAAAGCTGTCACCTGCGGAAATGGCCGAAAGAAGGAAGCAAGGACTATGTTACTACTGTGACGAAAAATATTCCCCGGGTCATAAATGCAAAGAGCCCAAGTTTTTTCAAATAGATGCCACTGACTACAGCTCCACCGAGGAAGATCCACCACTTGAGGAACCGGAGGCGATCGAAGAAGATAACCAAAAGGAGATTGTATCTGATGAACCAATTATTTCGCTAAATGCATTGGCAGGAAGTTCTTCCCCTCAAACTCTCAAAATCAGGGGTTTTCTTAAACATCGCCCAGTAGTACTCTTGATTGATAGTGGATGTACCCATAATTTCATCCATCAAAAGATCGCTGAAGCAGCACATTGTTTTTTCCGTGCAGTTTCTAACTTCCAAGTCCAGATTGCAGATGGGGGCACAATGAAATGTGAAGGTCGCTGTGAAAATGTCAAACTTCAAATGGGGGATTATCAATTGAAAACCCACATGTTTGCAATACACATGGGGGGTTGCGACATTGTCCTAGGCGCGGAATGGCTCCGCACTCTTGGGCCAATCACAATGGATTTCCAGGAGTTATATATGAGTTTTAAGCAGAACAACTCCACACATACCCTCCATGGACTACAGGCGGGAGCCCCCTCTATCATTAGCTCGCATAGGATGGAAAAATTGTTAAAAAAGGGCCATCATGGAGTGGTAGCTCAATTTAATGCCATCCAGGTAGTCGACACCATGTCTCTGCCAATTCATCCTGAGATGCAACAGATTTTAAATAAACATCGGATGGTCTTTGACAAGCCTCATGAGCTTCCACCCTCGCGAGGGGAACATGATCATAGCATCACATTGGTTCCAGGGGCCCAACCCCCAAATGTGCGGCCATACAGATTTCCGTTCACCCAAAAGAATGAAATAGAAAAAATCATCAAGGAATTGTTGGAAGCAGGTGTCATTCGTCCCAGCATTAGTCCTTATTCATCCCCAGTGGTCATGGTCCTCAAGAAAGATGGGGAGTGGCAGATGTGTCCCGACTTCAGGGCCCTCAATAAGTTGACAGTCAAAGATAAATTTCCCATTCCGGTGGTTGACGATTTGCTGGACGAACTCAATGCGGCTCAATTCTTCACTAAGTTGGATCTTCGCTCAGGCTACCACCAAATTCGCATGAAGGAAGTTGACATTCCCAAGACGGCTTTCAGAACTCATGAAGGCCATTATGAGTTCCTGGTCATGCCATTTGGTCTCTGTAATGCCCCATCTACTTTTTAGAGCCTTATGAATCACCTCCTCAAACCATATCTCAGAAAATTTGTCCTTGTCTTCTTCGATGACATCCTCATCTATAGTGGCACTTGGGCGGCACATCTTCAACATGTAGATCTACTCTTGCAACTGCTCCGCATGCATAAATTATTTGTCAAGATGTCTAAGTTTTCGTTTGGCATGGAAGAAGTTGAGTATTTGGGCCACATTGTGGGGCGTGAAGGTGTCAAGGTGGACCCCAAAAAGATCCAGGCAATGCAAGAATGGCCTCAACCTAAGACCTTGAAAAGCTTGAGAGGATTTTTGGGTCTCACAGGCTATTATCATAAATTTGTCCACAACTATGGCCGCATAGCGAAGCCCCTAACTCAACTCCTAAAGAAAAATTCCTTCTTCTGGAACGAGGAAGCACAACAGGCATTTACCGCTCTCAAAACCGCCATGTGTTCCACTCCCGTCTTAGCACTACCTGACTTCACCAAATCCTTTGCCATTGAATGTGATGCTTCGGGTACAGGTATTGGAGCGGTCTTAATGCAGGAAGGGCGACCATTGGCCTTCACTAGCCAATAACTAAGTGGTAGGAATCTGGGCCAATCTACCTACGAGAAGGAAATGATGGCCATCTTACATGCAGTCGAGACCTGGCAACCTTACTTGTTGGGGCGACGTTTCCAAATCCGCACAGATCATCACAGTCTTAAATATTTTTTGGAGCAACGCCTATCTTCCCCACAACAAAATAAATGGTTAGCCAAAATGCTGGGATATGATTATGAGATCATTTACAAGAAAGGGAAAGACAACAGTGTAGCAGATGCATTGTCGCACCAATTTGAGGAGGAAAGTACTCTTCTCGCAATTTCCCTCCCCATTCCAAACTGGATTGAAGAGGCTCGCAGGGAATGGTTTTCACATCCCGGGCTCTCCCAACTCATTTCTCAATTGCAGGTAGATCCTAATTCCAGCAAGGGCTACTCGTGGCAGAATGATATTCTTCGCTACAAGGACAGAGTCGTAATATCACCAACATCCACCCTCAAAAGTCGCATTTTGGCAGAATTGCACTCATCTCCCATTGCAGGACATTCGGGCTTTCAGAAGACGTATGCTCGCACCAGAAGATCATTTTTTTGGACCGGCATGAAACAGGACATCCTTACTTTCGTAGGAGAATGTGACGTCTGTCAATGCCACAAAGGGGAAACCGTCAACACACCAGGCACATTACAACCATTGCCCATTCCGGCGTCAATTTGGACGGAGGTCTCCATGGATTTCATTACAGGTCTTCCAAAGTCTGGGAACAAGCCAGTCATCATGGTGGTTGTGGACCGACTGTCGAAGTATGCTCATTTCTGCGCCCTACCCCAACCGTTTACACCAACTTTGGTTGCTCAAACTTTCATGGATCAGATCTTCAAATTGCATGGCATGCCCACTTCTATTGTGTCCGATCGCGACCCGATCTTCACCAGTAATTTTTGGCAGGAACTCTTCAGAATACAAGGCACTCAACTCAAACTCAGTACTTCATATCATCCGCAAACAGATGGTCAAACCGAAGCCGTCAACAAATGTCTAGAAACCTACCTTAGGTGTTTCACTTCAGAAAAGCAACACCTTTGGGTACAGTGGTTACCTCTGGCTGAATGATGGTATAACACCAACTATCATGCCACCACCAAAATGACTCCCTATGAAGCAGTCTATGGTCAACTTCCGCCTTCCCCTACTTCTTATCTCACGGGGTGCTCCAAAGTACAAGCCGTGGATCAACTCCTACAACACCGCGCAACCATGCTCGCACATCTGCGCGAGAATCTTCATCAAGCTTAGAACCATATGAAGCAACAAGCCGACCAACATCGCTCAGAGCGCCAATTTCAAGAAGGGGATCAGGTCTTTTTGAGGCTGCAACCATATAAGCAAACATCACTCAAAGACAAGGGTTGTCAAAAGCTCTCTCCAAAATTCTACGGACCATACCAAGTACTTCAGCGCATTGGAGAAGTGGCTTACAAGTTGGCTTTGCCACCTACAGCAAAAATCCACCCAGTTTTCCATGTATCGTGCCTCAAGAAAGTGATTGGGAACAATTGCCGAGTTCAAACCAGTCTACCTGAATTGGACGAAGAAGGGTCAATCTGGCTTCAACCTGAACAGGTTCTAAACACACGAGACAAGCACCTGCGCGGCCGCATGATTAAGGAGGTCCTCGTCAAATGGAAAGACACCTCTCTGGAAGATGCAACTTGGGAACCAGCCACTATTCTTCAGCAGTTTCTGTAGCTTCAGCCTTGAGGACAAGGCTAGTCTTAAGGTGGAGGGCATGTTAGGGTCCCACCCTAACCCCCTTATTTATGTCATGGGATCATGTCATAGTCAAGAATCAATAAAGCCCATATTAATATTTGTAAGTGGTTAACCCGCAATTAATGACGGGACCACAGTTAGTTGCAAATGGGTGGTAGTATTAGATAGATGGTAAATGGGCGGTAGTATTAGATAGATGGTATTAATAAAACCCACGATATTGGCCCGTGGTATTGCATGTATGAGTCATATATAAAGGATAGAGACTCCCTGCGAGGAGTATCATGTCTTGTTTTTGTAATCGAGCTCTGCTCTATTGGAGGTTGCCCCCTCGAAGAGGCCTGTGAACATTTCTCTTTGAATAATAAAATCATTGCTATTCTGTGTTCTGGGTATCTTTTCTTCGCATATTTTGTGTTCTGGGTATCTTTTCTTCGCATATTCTGTGTTTGGGTATTACTTGCAGGTTAAGAGCATAACAAAATTCCTATCATGTATTATGAATGTTTTGGGAAATTTTTAGCCCTATTATTGAATGTTTAAACTTGTCATCATCTTAAACCTCATTCTGGAAAGTTCTGTAAAGTTCTTGGTAGTGTTCTAGAGGTTAGACCGAAAGAGTGGCATAGATCTCACCACTGCATGCATGTAGGATTATGGGTGAAGTCGAAGCATCATAACCACATGGATAGTGTGTTATGGGTGAATTTGGGGTGTGAAGTTTGTCAAAATTAAGTTTTAGATTAGGGATTGTTCACCAAGGGTGTTTGTCAAGCTATTAAGTGATTTAGTGTCCCTGAGAAGTGGTAGTATGTGTTTTGGTTTGTAGGCCCCACTTCCATAACTAGAACGTGGATGTCGGGTCATGTCATAGTAGCACTCAAATCATCTTTACCCTAGAGAGCTTGTAAAAGTGGGTAAATTTGGGAGGAGGTTGTTACAGGGTGGTATCAGAGCGAGGTTGCAACATTGGACCTTGGGGAAAATGTGATTGTTATGCATGCATGTCAGTTGTGTATATGTTTACTATGGATGAATTGCTACAATTATGGTTATGATATTCATGTATGAGCTGATATGCTTGTGATATTTTATCATACTAGCCTATACTGACTTGTGTAGATGTGATACCCTCCCCTGGATACATTGGGGTATGATTTTTATTACGTATTTTATTTGTTTATCTAACATGGCATACTTGCAGGTCATAGAAGGCTAAATATGAAGAGAATAGTGGTGGAATACAATTCACATGATTCCCCTTACAAGCGTGATGTGAATTCGATGGAATGGGAAAAGCCATTTAAGAAACAGCGTGAAGAGTATTCTCCTGATATAGAAAATACTTTGAGGAGTTTGATGGAAGAGATTATAAGTTGCAAGGAATATAATAATAGGCTGATTGAGGCAAATGATAGACTTTCAAGGGCTCAAGAAAAGTAAGTAGAAGTTAAAATAGTGATTCTACAAAGTGTTTCAGAGTTGTAGAAGCAGGGACATTTGGCGATCGACCACAGAGATAAACAAGAGGACAATACTAAAGGGGAAGATGGTAGTAGGTCTCAGAGGATAAATAGGTTGGACAGGGAGGATGCATTTAAGAGTGGTAGATTCTTGGATACACTTGACAAGAGGATTGGTACATATGGATTTTATACTAGTTCTTCTTCCAGGAGATATCATCGCCATCACTGCCAACACCATAGGAGGAGTGAGTACATTCTAGTATATTTTAAGAAATCCAAGCCTCCTACTTTTTATGGTGAGATGAAGAAATTAGAATATCTAGAAGCATGGATACTTGGGATGAGGAAGTTCATCAGATTGCATGACTACTTAGAGAACATGAAAGCTAATATAGCCATATTTAGCCTTAAAATAAAAGTAGAAATATCGTGGGAAGATATTAATAATGTCAAACAAATTAGAGAATAAAATATGACATGAGATGAGTTTGAAAGACTCTTTAGAATAAAGTACCTATCTTAGAGGTATTATGATGGAAAGGCTAAGGAATTCTATGATCTCAGGATGGGTTCTATAACAAATGAAGAATATAAAACTAATTTTCTAGAGTTGTTGAGGTATGTTCCTTATCTAAAGGATGAGAAAGAAAATATTCAAAGGTTCATTAATGGGTTTCCAATAGAATTCAATGATTGGATAGAATTTGATGAGCATTAGTCATTAGAGGAAGGCATCAAAAAGATGAAGCATTGTTATGTTAGGCCCCTATACTACTAGTGTAACCCCTTATTGTTATTAGTATAACCCACTTATTATATTGATGTACCCATGTAGTGCCCATATTGTTACTATTGTGCCCCATAGAAGCCCACTATTGTTATTATTGTGCCTTTATATTATTATTGTTAGGTCGGCTGGATTATATTGTGACTCCTTAGACTCCTATATATAGAAAGGAGGTTTTGTCATTTGAATCATCCAAGAATTGTCATTTATGTAATGTAAAGGAGGTTGACCCCTTGAAGAGGCTGAATTCTAAGTCGTTGATCTATCTTTTCTATCTTTTCTTGAGCTGGTTTCATAACATTTGGTATTAGAGCTTTGGATTCTAGGGTTTCACTGCTCCAAACAGGTCATCGTGGCATTTTCGCTATAACTTTTTTCCTGCGATGTTTCAGAAGTTAAAAAAAACCCATTTGAGAAGAAATCGCGCTGAACCTTGGGTCTGAATTTCAAAGCTTTTCACGCTATATTTGCAGAGATATGATTTGAGGAAGTTGGTCTTTTTACAGACTCCTGAATTACATTCCAAACAAGTGACCTGGGGAAAATCGTCATATCTTTCTCTCTTGGTATCAGATTGAAATTTCATAAGAAGGTACAGAAAGAGGATGGACTATAGTTTTTAATATATCTTTTTCAGATCCAAAGGTCAAAACTGTGACACGTGGCACTTCATACAAGTTCGCTCTTCTGGAAAGGTCTATAGTCAAGTCATCTTGGGAGATTGTACATAACTCTTTCTTAGAGAATCCAATTTGGATCAGACTGGTGGCATTAGAAAGAGGACACAGAGGGCTACTATAGGTTACAAATTCAGAACTTAAAGATATGAAAGTACAGAGTTATAGTCTTTTCAAGGTCTAGCTCCTAAAATCAAGAAAAAGCAAGATGAGAAAGTTTGATGGCAAAGGTCTGGTAAATTGGATACTTCAGATGGAGCAATATTCTGATCTACATGGTGTACAACTGTTACAAAAGGTATGTATTGCATCATATTTAGAACCAGATCAATTTTTATGGTACGAAGGGCTTTGTTCTCATAAACAACTTGTTACATGGTCAATTTTCACGGAGGAAATGATAGCACATTATGAGGATAAAAAGAGCAACACCTTCTTTAGAGAAACACCACAACAATTAGAAAGAGTAAAAGGGCTTTGTGACATAGTGGAAAGAAAAATTATGGAAACCAGGAAGCGTACCCCTCACAACTATAAAGATGGAAGTGTTGTTTCTCCTAGCCTTCCACAACCTACAAGGGTTACACCACAACAATTGGAAGAAAAAAGAGAAAAAGGGCTTTGTTACAATTGTGATAGTAAATGCACTAAAGGTCATAAGTGTGCTGAGAAGAAATTGTTTTACATAGAATATGAAGAGGAGGAAGAAAAGGATCAAGAAACATCAAAAGAAGAAGATATATGCCAGGACCCCACCCCAGAGAAAGAAGAAATGAATCAGATCATATCTTGTAAAGCATTGGCAAGAATTACCACTCCTCAAACTCTCAATATAGAAGGACATATCAAGAAGAAAAAGGTGCAAGAAGTGAAATATCACATCGAGAAAGAAGAAATGAATCCAACCATATCTTGTAATTCATTGTTCGAAATTACCACTCCTCAAACTATCAAGAAGAAAAATGTTCAAGAAGTGAAAGATCACATCGAGCATCAAGAAATGAATCCTAACATATCTTGTAAAGGATTGGAAGAAATTACCACTCCTCAAACTCTAGAGATAGAAGGACATATGAAGAAGAAAAAGGTTCAAGCAGTGAAAGATCACATCGAGCATCAACAACAAGTTCTCCAACTTTTAAAGGATAACGTCACTTCGGTGCAAAATCAAACAAAACAACAGGTAGATCAACATCGTAGTGAAAAATGTTTTGATGTAGGTGATTGGGTATTTTTACTGCTACATCTCAAGCAAGCTATTTATGAGAAGGAAATGTTGGCAATACTACATGCACTTAAAAAATGGCGACCTTACCGAATGGGAAGACTCTTCATGGATGAGGATGTGGAAGCATTGTTTTGTGCTATTTATATTATCCAACCAGATTGGATAAACGAAGCAAGGGAAGAATGGAAGAAGGACGAAGAAGTATGGCCACTTATTCAAAAGTTGCAAAAGATCCCAATTCAAACAATATTGCCAGAAATTGAAGAGGAAGGAAAAATCATATTAGAACCTAGAGCAGTCACAGAAACAAGAACCTGACAGCTACGAAATCGATCAATTTCAAAGTATCTCATCAAGTGGAAGAACTTACCCGCTGAAGATTCCACATGGGAGGACAAGAATTTTATACAGAAGCATGAAGAACTACTCAAGCGTTGAGGACAACACTTTTTGAAGGAGAGGGGCATGTTAGGCCCCTATACTACTAGTGTAACCCCTTATTGTTATTAGTATAACCCACTTATTATATTGATGTACCCATGTAGTGCCCATATTGTTACTATTGTGCCCCATAGAAGCCCACTATTGTTATTATTGTGCCTTTATATTATTATTGTTAGGTCGGCTGGATTATATTGTGACTCCTTAGACTCCTATATATACAAAGGAGGTTTTGTCATTTTAATCATCCAAGAATTGTCATTTATGTAATGTAAAGGAGGTTGCCCCCTCGAAGAGGCTGAATTCTAAGTCGTTGATCTATCTTTTCTTGAGCTGGTTTCATAACATGTTATGAGTAGTCAAAGCAAAAGCCTGAGTTCAAGCATGAGTAGAAAATGAATGAGAAGACTAAAGAAAAATGGCCTAATAAGTGAGGAAGGTATCAGGATGTAGGTGATAAATAAAACGTATCACCCTATAAGACATTTAATATAGCTGAGAAAGGACATGGGCCTCAACCTAGAGAGTAGAAAAATAAAGGTAACGATAGCGAACCATGACACTATTGGATTTGTGGTAAAGACCATCACAAGAAGGATTTTCAATTGTACCTGAGTTGTAGGCGTCATATCTATAGTACTCATGAGGTGAAAAAAGTTGGGGATGTTGGTTAGAGCATTCCTCAAATCTATGCATCAATGGAGAAAAGGTAGGAGAATCATTAGGAATCAATTATTGAGATGGAAGGTAAGATTTGTGATCAAGTTGTTTCCATTTTGATTGATCCTAGTTCTAATTATAGTTATGTTAGTCATGACCTAGGTGGTCAAAGTCATTTGAGTAAATAAGTGCATGAAAATATTGGTTGGTGCATTTGGCTACATGAACCAAGAGAAGAGTTCATTATTGGGTGAGATCTTGTGAATTTAAGCCTAATGGCGTGCCTACATTAGTGTATCTAAATTTGTTTCCTTTGGTTTCATATAGTATGATTTTGGGCTTGGATTGTTTGTTTACTCACATGACCAAGGTAGATTTATATGACAAGGACATTGAGTGCTTCAATGATGATGGAGAAAAGAGAATCTTGCAGGAAAAGAAGAATCCTACATCAATAAGAATGGTTATAGTTATTAAAGCTAAGTGTAACTACTGGAAATAGTGCTTATTATTTGCAGTTCATGTTTCCAGTGATAAAGAGAAAGATGTTGAGGATGATGAAATCTTGAAGAGGTATCCTATTTTACAAAAAATTTAGGATATGTTTCTTGAAAAGATTCCAAAGTTAACACCTCATAAGGAAGTGGATTTCCCTATTGAGATAATACCAGGAGAAACACCAACATCTAAGGCACCTTACAAGATGAGTGCTACATTTAATTATGCAAAAATCTATTACCCCATGATCTCATGCCCAGTTAAGATCACGAGACCACAAAAGGAAAGATCAATAGAGATATAATGGTGTCCCAACCCAAATGATCAAACATGCATCAAACAGTAAGTTCTATATACTACAAGGAAATATGTGTGCACCTGGACTCCTTGCAGGTTGGGGCAAGATTTTGGGTCCACACTTGATCTCAATCCCTATACACAACCACAAACAAATGAAGACAACAAGTGACCTTCCTCGGAAGATCGTTAGATCAAAATATCATGGAAACAACTATAAAGCATGTTGAATACAAATAAATATAAGGAATGATCATATGTTTTTATTAATCATATAAGTGAAAGTACATCAATATACATTCAACAAATAATATCCTCTCCTCCAGCTTGTATTATGGTCTCCTCTCCCAATACAGTAGAGATCTCGTGCTATAGTTTGGATACTTTTTCCTCCTTTATCACCCCCTTTCCTCTTGGTGAGATTATATAGGCTCATTCTATACTCTAAGAGAATGCATCTAGACACCTATGGGCTTGAGAAGCTAGGAAACTTCTGCAATAATGGACTCCTTTCCAACTCATACACAAGTGGTTCAAGTTCATCTCCTTGGGAATGATAGACTCTAGAAACCCTTTTCAACATTATGAGCTTTTTCTCAATTATCTAAATTATGAAATAATTATTATCTCATAATTATAATATTTTGGAAAAATAATTATGAGAAATTTCTCAATTATGTAATTCCACCCTTTTATCATGGGGAAAATCTCACATAAGTAAAAGAAAAGGTGAAAAGGGATGCATTTTAGCCAAAAAACCGAGGTAAGTTGATATTGGGTTTCTCTCACTATAATGGAGTGGAAAATAGGGTTACAAGAGATTCCCCCTAATGCATGAGGTCATAAGAGATACTGGTGGCCAAAATGCATCACAATAATACTCAAAGCTCAAAATGGGAGGAATGAACCAAGACTACGAAGTTGGATCAAAGGAACTCAAATGTTGAAATATCTAGTATGTTGATAACATCCCCGAGGCGAGCATACGCATGCTCGGTCATAAGAAAATACTGAACATGTCCGCCAAAAATACACTGCAGATCCATGACATGAAATGTTAGAACATGGCCACTAAGACATATATAATGGATCCATGTGACTCAACATCTAGAGCATAGCCACTAGCAAATACAATGTGGATCTATGTCACAGTATACATCAGTAGGACTATGGACACATGATGGACAAAAAAGTGTCTCAGATAGCCCTCAAATTACACAAATGATAAAGAACTCCACCGTAGCCTGGAAAGGATGCCATATAAGAGTGAAATGTCCTTAACCGAGGGTCCTCGACATAACCCCAATGGTACGAATCTACATCATGTGAATATATGAGTTGATTTCGAGCATGGTAGAAACCATATAACTACTATCCAATGAGGTAAAATAGTAATAGATGTGATGGAATCCACCAATGAGGAAAATGGACCCCAAGGTACCTAGTATAGTCCACTAAGTGTGAATAAATGAGCTAGCATCGAACACCAATGAACTCGACCAATTAAGAGAAAATGATGTAAATCCGTTGTCGATCATGGGGAAACCTACCACTAAGGTCTACAAGCTCCAATGTACTACTAGTTCCTTGATCAAACTCCTGGATAATGAGCTGAAGTTGATAGGATAAGATTGATTGAAGGAGGGCCTTAATGTATCCCCCATCAATTGACATGTAACATAATAGGATGATGTGATATATGGATTAATGAAGTAATGATGCAATGAAGTGCAATTGACATAGGGATGACCAACTCAAAAAGGTCGACATTGCAGATGGCCAACGCAGGCTGAGACTTCCCTTGAACACATAGAAGCATGACACAAAAGTGATTTGGCAGCATGACTAATGAGCACCATGTGATATCAGGAAACGATGCAAGAGGCATCAAGGCATGGTCCATATGACTGGAAGACTAACCAGGTAAAGGAGTAAACAAACTGATATGTATGGTATGACTCCTAGGAAACCTAAAACCCAAAAATGAAACAAACAGGTTTCATGTTCAAGGGTGACACAAAGGATATTGTCATTTGATGACTAATGGAAATAAATTTTCTGTTATGAAACCAGCTCAAGAAAAGATAGAAGAGATAGATCAACGCCTTAGAATTCAGCCTCTTCGAGGGGGCAACCTCCTTTACATTACATAAATGAACAATTCTTGGATGATACAAATGACAAAACCTCCTTTCTATATATAGGAGTCTAAGGAGTCACAATATAATCCAGCCGACCTAACAATAATAATATAAAGCCACAAAAATAACAATAGAGGGATTCTATGGGGCACAGAAATAACAATATGGGGGTAATAGGGGCACAACAATATAAATAAGGGGTATAACTACAATAGTAATGGGGTAATCACTAGTATTATAGGGACCCAACATGCCCCTCTCCTTCAAAAAAGTGTTGTCCTCAACGCTTGAGTAGTTCTGGATACTTCTGCATAAAATTTTCATCCTCCCATGTGGAATCTTCAGCGGATAAGTTCTTCCACTTGATAAGATACTCTGAAATTGATCGATTTCGTAGCTGTCGAGTTCTTGTTTCTGTGACTGCTTCTGGTTCCAATATAATTTTTCCTTCCTCGTCAAGTTCTGGCAATATTGTTTGAATTGGGAGCTTGTCACCTATAACCTTCTTTAAACATGAAACATGGAAAACTGGGTGCAATCGAGAAGCTGCAGGAAGCTCCAATTTGTATGCCATAGTACCAATCTTTTGCAACACCTTGTACGGACCATAATACTTTGGTGATAATTTATTATCCTTCTTAGCTTGCTTTAGGGACATTTGCTTATATGGTTGTAGCCGTAGGAATACCCAATCACCTACATCAAAACTTCTTTCACTGCGATGTTGATCTGCCTGTTGTTTCATTCTATTTTGTGCCAACACGAGGTTATCCTTTAAGAGTTGGACTTGTTGTTGATGTTCGATGTGATGTTCCACTGCCTGAACCTTAGAATTTTCTCTTAAATATGATGTGATGGATGGTGGTTGATACCCATAAAGTGCCATAAATGGGGTCATTTTTGTTGTTGTATGGAAGGAAGTGTTATACCACCATTCAGCCAGAGGCAACCATTTGACCCATTGTGTCTGTTTATCAGATACAAAGCAACGAAGATATCCTTCCAAACATTTGTTTACTATCTCAGTTTGCCCATCAGATTGAGGATGATAAGATGAGCTATGAGCTAACTGAGTACCAAGACAAGAAAATAATTCTGTCCAAAAATTTCCAGTGAAAATGGGATCTCTGTCACTTACAATAATCTTTGGGTTTCCATGTAGCTTTTGAACTGTTTCCATAAATGCAGTAGAAACTGTACTGGCTTTAAATGGATGTGATAATGCACAAAAGTGTGCATACTTGGTAAGTCTGTCAACTACCACCATGATGACACTCTTTCCCTCAGACTTGGGTAAACCTGTGATAAAATCCATTGAAACCTCCTCCCAACGTTGGCTTGGAATGGATAAAGGTTGTAATAGACCTGGTGTCTTAATTGTTTCAACTTTATTTTGCTGGCAAACCAAACATTCCGCCACAAACTTTTGAATATCTGATTTAAGGCCATCCCAAAAAAATTCCTTCTTAACCCTGTGGTAAGTTTTTAAAAATCCTGAGTGCCCTCCTAAGGGAGAAGTGTGCAATTCCATAAGAATCTTTTGTTTTAGCTGGGAATTCTTACAGAGGTATAAGCGATCTTTGTACCATAACGAATCATTTTTCCAGCTAAATGTATCAGAAGTACTGGAATCTTGTTGTAGCTTTCGAATAAGTGCCCACACTTCTTCGTCATTCTTCCATTCCTCCCTTGCTTCGTTTATCCAATCTGGTTGGATAATAGAAATGGCACACAACAATGCTTCCACATCCTCATCCTTTCTTGAGAGTGCATCTGCCACCACATTTTGCTTCCCTTTTTTGTAGATGATTTCAAAGTCATAACCCAACATCTTTGTGACCCACTTTTGTTGCTCTTCAGAGGATAATCTTTGTTCTAAAAAGTATTTAAGGCTATCATGATCCGTTTTTACCTTGAAGTGTCTTCCCATTAGGTAGGGTCGCCATTTCTTAAGTGCATGGAGTATTGCCAACATTTCCTTCTCATAAATAGCTTTTCTTAAAAACTTTCCCTTGATTGGACGACTTTCAAAAGCAATGGGTCTTTCATCTTGCATTAGAACAGCACCAATTCCATTTCCTGAAGCATCACATTCCACAATAAAGGTTTTTGTGAAGTCCGGTGTAGCTAAGACCGGTGCTTGGCACATTGCCTCTTTAAGATGTTCAAAGGCCTTTGTTGCTTCCGGAGTCCATGAAAATGAATCTTTCTTCAATAATGTTGTTAGAGGTGCTGCTATTCTCCCATAATTCTTAACAAACTTGCGATAATACCCTGTCAACCCAAGAAATCCTCGCAGATGCTTTATGGATGTGGGGATTTTCCATTCCTTAATGGCTTTAATTTTGCTAGGGTCTACCTTAACTCCTTCATGAGATACAATATGACCCAAATATTCCACCTCCTGGACTCCAAAGAAACATTTGGATCTTTTTGCATATAATTGTTTCTCCTCCAATAGTTGTAGCACCCTGTCAACATGTTCAACATGATCCTTCCAAGACTTGCTGTAGATTAGTATATCATCAAAAAATACTAACACAAATTTTCTAAGGAATGGTTTGAAAATTGAATTCATCAAACCTTGAAATGTTGAAGGTGCATTGGTAAGGCCAAAAGGCATGACCAAAAATTCATAATGACCCTCATGAGTTCTAAATGCTGTTTTCGGAATGTCTTCAATCTTCATTCTGATTTGATGATATCCCGAACGAAGATCCAACTTGGTGAAGTAAATTGATCCATGCAATTCATCCAGTAATTCATCAATAACAGGAATGGGGAACTTATCTTTAATAGTGAGCTTGTTGAGCTCCCTATAATTCGGACACATGCGCCATGATCCATCCTTCTTGTGCACCAATACTACTGGAGCTGAGAAAGAACTTTGACTCGGTTGAATTATACCAGCCTCTAGCATTTCTGCAACCATACGTTCAATTTCACTTTTTTGGACATAGGGATATCTGTACGGCCTGATGTTTGGAGGAACACTTCCTGGAATCAGATGAATAGCATGATCATGATCACGCATAGGTGGGAGACCTTTGGAGTCTCAAATACCTTGGAATGATTGTCCAGGACTTTTTGGAGATCTGGAGAAATAGATGATTCCAATGTGGAAACATCTAGCGAACATAATTGTGCAATTACACCTCTTTGCTCCTTTTTTAGAAGCTTTGTCATGCCATTAGAGCTGATTATCTTTCCTGGTTTCCCTGCAATACCCCTTAATTCAACTTCCTTTCCTTCCATAGAAAATTTGATGAAAAGTTCTTGAAAATTAAAAGCTATTGTACCCAAGGATTGTAGCCATTGGACTCCTAGTACAACATCAGCACCTCCCATTGGAATGGAAAGCATTGGGCTAGTCAATACATATTCTCCCATGGATAGCTTGATATTATGGCACTTTCCAGAGAAATTTATTGTTCCTCCATTTGCAATCATCACTTGACACTCTGGTGCTGGATATAGGAAGCAATTCAATTCTTTTGCTACCCTACAATGAATAAAATTGTGGGTGCTTCCTGAATCAATCAACACTATTACCTTTTTCTTCTTGATTTGTCCTTCTATCTTGATGGTTTGAGGAGTGGTAATTCCCGCCAATGCATTACAAGATATGGTCGGATTTATTTTTTCTTCATCTAGGCTTTGTTCCTGGAGTATATCTTCTTCTTTTGACCTTTCTTGCTCCTTTTCTTCTTCCTCTTCACAATCTATGTAGAATAATTTCTTCTCAGCACACTTATGACCTTTAGTGTATTTGCTATCACAACTGTAACAAAGCCCTTTTGCTCTTTTTTCTTCCAATTGTTGTGGTGTCAACCTTATAGGTTGTGGAAGACTAGGGGCAACAACACTTCCATCTTTATAGTTGTGAGTGGTATGCTTCCTGGTTGCCATAATTTTGCTTTCCATTTTTCTTGCTAACCTGAATGCCTTCTCTAATGAATCAGGTTCCCAAAGGCGAACATCATGTTGGATATTATCCTTTAAAGACCCTATGAACACATCAATCCTATGCTCCTCTGGAATATCTTTTACCCTTATGTTCAATTTTTGGAACTCCTCAATGTGCTCCATTACTGAACCCTTTTGTTTGAGACTTATCAATTGGCTAAAAAAAGTGTTGCTTTTTGTATCTTCATAATGTGCTATCAATTCTTCCGTAAAAATTGCCCAAGTGATAAATTGTTTATGAGAGCAAAGCCATTGATACCATACAAACTGATTTGGTTCCAAATATACAGTTGCCATACGTACCTTTTGTGCGTTTTGCACATTATTGAGATCGAAGAATTGCTCCATCTGTAATATCCATGTGGCGGGATCCTTGCCATCAAACTTCCTCATATCGATTTTTGAATATGGTGATTCTTCGATCCAACATTAGCGTCTATGGAATCATGATTAACATTTCTTTTGTTCTCATCATGAGTTTCCTTTACTACCTTTTCACCATTAGTGACCCTTTCTTGTAGCAACTTCTTCAATTCTTCCATGTCTGTCTTCAAATCTATCTTCAAATCATCCATCTTAGCTTCCATGCCCTTTATCTTAAATTCCACACCATTTACCTTAGATTCCACGCCACTTATCTTAGCTTCTGTTAGCTTTTGTGAGCGTGACATTTGTTGCACTTGTTCTTGTAATTTTGATATATCATGTAGCATTTCTTCCTCTTCTTCATGAGTCATGCTAGAGCTTTCAGGTTCCTTACTAGGTGTTTGCATTTTCTTTCCTCGGGGCATCAGTTACCGATAATAATTCTTTACTATGCCCTTTGAATTCCGTTAAACCAAGCTTACACAAAAATTAAAAAAAAAACTACACACCTTTTTTCACTTTATAGAAGCCTGATATTGAATCTGATGTATCTCTGTAATTTCAGATCATCCAATTCTGAAATTTCCACCTGTAGTATCCTTCTATGTCCTCTTTCCAATGCCACAAGTCTGAGCCAAATTTGATTCTCCAAGGAAGAGTTATGTGAAATCTCCCACAGTGACTTGCTTTTAGACTAGTTCACCAGAGCAAACTTGTACGACGTGCCACGAGTCACTGTTTCAACCTTTGAATCTGAAACACACTCAAAAGAAACTACAGTCCGTTCTCTTTCTGTACCTTCTGACGAAATTTCAATCCGATCCTCACAGAGAAAGTTATGTCAATTTTCCCCAGGTCACCTGTTTTGAATGTAATTCAGGAGTCTGCAAAAAGACCAACTTCCTCAGATCATATCTCCGCAACTATCGCGCTAAAAGCTCTGAAATTTAGACCCAAGGTTCAGCATAATTTCTTCTCAAATGGGTTTTTTTGCGACTTCTGAAACGTCACAGAAAAAAAGTTATAGCGAAAATTCCACGATGACCTGTTTGGAGCAGCGAAACCCTAGAATCCAAAGCTCTGATACCAAATGTTATGAAACCAGCTCAAGAAAAGATAGAAGAGATAGATCAATGCCTTAGAATTCAGCCTCTTCGAGGGGGAAACCTCCTTTACATTACATAAATGAACAATTCTTGGATGATACAAATGACAAAACCTCCTTTCTATATATAGGAGTCTAAGGAGTCACAATATAATCCATCCGACCTAACAATAATAATATAAAGCCACAAAAATAACAATAGAGGGATTCTATGGGGCACAGAAATAACAATATGGGGGTAATAGGGGCACAACAATATAAATAAGGGGTATAACTACAATACTAATGGGGTAATCAATAGTATTATAGGGACCCAACATTTTCCCTCCCTTATATTTCTATAAGTTTCTTTTTTGTAAATTTGTCCCCCAAGCCTGAAAAAGAGATAAAAGTATACAAGGGGGAACCTCCTAGCCACAAAGACTAGGGTATTCCTTTTTCATAACTAGTTTAGCCCAGTCTAGAAAAGGGTTAAACTTATACTAGGTAGACGACACTTCAGGTACATTAATGAGTGTGACGTAGACAAGTTCACTCAATAATATTTCTGAATTAAGGAATCTAAAAAGAGCTTAAAGAAAACTCCTCTTGGAGGAACGAGTGGTATAGAGGGTAGAAATTGTTTTTGGTAGTGTTGGAACTACTCATTATAATGAGGACAAGAGGTTGGCTAATAAGACCACTCATTACAGTGGTTCCTCCAAGATAAGGTAAACACCAAGTGAAAGCGAATGATAGGCCAAGTAGATGATGACGATGGAAGAGATAAACCAAGGGGCTAATAAAAAGTGGTGATCACAAGGGATAAACATTATGGAATCCTCTTGGGGTATGGCCAGAAAAGAGACGAAGAAGAGGACATGTGGCTCAAATTCTAGTTCATGGTGGCTTAGAAGGAGGAATTCTGAAAAGGAGTAAAAAAATGGTTGCCTGGACACCAAATCAGCAAAAAAATGCTAACTAGGGTACCCATGAGTGGGTAAGCTCTACCGCTAAGCTATGACATGCATGAAGGAGGTGGCTAAAGTCGCAATTTGACAGGGTCAGACCTAAGGCATAAAAATGGTATTAACAGACAAAATGCATTAGTGAAAGTGATATATGACCTACACCTATATGTCAGGTTCAGAGAAATGAACCTAAGGTCCAATGAATGTCACAGTAAAAAGTGCCATCCTAACCTATAAAACCCATTCAGAAAAACTAGACCCATGATTAAATACATAATGAAAGATATAAACATGGATTCGGCAAAAACAAGACCATAATTTTTTATTTTTTTTATTTTATAATGTTTTTGGATTATTGACATAAATAAGGCATGACAAATACTCACATCACACACAAAACCAAAAAAGAGATAAAGAATCACACTCTTATGTGAAATATGTACAAGTGCAACACAGTCCAGTAGGTCACATTAATGTGTGCCCAGTGCCAGGCTTGAAGAGTGATGTTGGATGTGGCAAGTCACATTTAATTATGCAAGGAGCCATTTCCCCACGATCGCATGCCCGATTAAGATCACAAGCCCACAAAAGGAAATATCAATAGAGATATAATAGTGTCCCAACCTATATTATCAAACATGCATCATGAAGTTGGTTCTATATACTACAAGGAAATATGTGTGCACCTGAACTCCTCACTGGTTGGGGAAGGATTTTGGGTCTGATGCAGACTCTCTTGCTCCAATCGAGTGATCTACCTTGTCCATACCTGATCTCAATCCCTACACACAACCATAAACAAGAAAATACAACAAGCGACCTTCTGCGAGAGGTCATTAGATCAAAATATCATAGAAATAACTATAAACAATGCTGAATAAAAATAGATATAGGGAAGGATCATATGTTTCTATTAATCATATAAGTGAAAGTACATCAATATACCTTCAAAAAATAATATCCTCTCCTCTAGCTTGTAGTATGGTCCAAGGAAAATTTTAAGGATGGAAAATTTTCTTGAAGTTTAAAAACATTGGCGAATCTCACTAATCCCTAATATGCAAACTATAAATTTTTTAATGATATATTTGCAAAATTATTCAAATTTATAATGATTTTATATATAGTCTCTATATAATTTTGGCGATTTTTAAGATAAAATAATTTTATATTCTAAAATTTGGGTGAATCATCTTTTATAAAAATTGTAAATTGGCGAATCATTTTTTGAAAAAATCATGGAAAATTAGCCCACTGGGCTAACATTAGCCCCTAAAATTTTCCATGGTATGGTCTCCTCTCCCAATACATCAGAGCTCTTGTGCTATAGTTTGGATACTTTTTCCTCCTTTATTAGCCCCTTTCCTCTTGGTGAGATTATATACACTCATTCTATCCTCTAGGAGAATGTATCTAGACACCTAGGGTCTTGAGAAGTTAGAAAAATTATACAATAATGGACCCCTATCCAACTCATACACAAGTGGGTCAAGTTGATCTCCTTGGGAATGATGAACTCTAGAAACCATTTTCACAATTATCTCAATTATGAAATAATTATTATCTCATAATTATAACATTTTGGAAAAATAATTATGAGAAATTTCTCAATTATGTAATTCCACCCTTTCATCATGGGATAAATCTCACATAAGTAAAATAAAGGTGAAAAGGGATGCATTTTAGCCGAACAACTGAGGTAAGTTGATATTGGGTTTCTCTCACTATAATGGAGTGGAAAATAGGGTTATAACAATGAGTTATATGGTGTTGTTGGAATTTAAGTTGCAGCTTAAGGAAATTCCTGATAAAGACTACATAATTCCAAGTGTTTTTTCCTTGGGATGCACCATTTTTTTTTAAGTAAGAAGGATGGTATTGTCATATTTTGTATTGATTACAACTAGTTGAACAAATTGGCCAGTAAGAACATGTACCTTTTACCATGGATTAATGACTTATTTGATCAACTGAAGGGAGAAGTAGTGTTTTAAAATATTGATCTAAGATCAAGATATCATCAACTGGACATTAAGGAAGAATATATCTACAAGATTTCATTCCCTACGAGGTATGAGAATTATGAGTTTTTGGTGGTTCTATTTGGTCTTACTAATGTTCCAACCACCTTCATGTGTTTGATGAAAAATGCATTGCTTCCTTACCTGGACAAGATTTTGATAATGTTTATTGGTGACATATTGATATACTCTAAGAATGAGGAGGAGCATGCAAAGCACCTAGTAGCAGTGTTGAGATATTTGAGTGAGAATTAGTTTTATGCCAAGCTCGGAAATTTTAGTTTCTTTCAGTCTTACATTCACTACTTCGGATATGTTATTTCCAAGGAAGGGATAGCGGTAGACTCGGAAAAGATTAATATTATCATTGAGTGGCCAACTCCTAGGAACGTGGATGAGGTTAGATCATTCATGGAACAAGTAGGTTATTACAGGTGGTTCATTATGATATAATAAGAATTGGCTCATATTACATCCTTGTAGAGAAAAGGAAAGAAGTTTGAATGGAAAGAGGAGTGTGTATCTAGTTTTGAGAAGTTGAAGCATTTTCTTACAGATGCTTCAATTTTGAGGATTGCAGATCTCGATAAGGAGTTTATAGTTTGAACGGATGCTTACAAGAAAGGACTTGGTGGAGTCCTGATGTAGGAAGGACTTGTGGTTTGATATGAGTTAAGGAATTTGAATGAGCATGAGAAGAAATATGTGACATAGGATCTTCAGTTGCTAGAGATCATTCATGCATTGAAGATGTGGAGGCATTATCTCCTGGGTAGGAGGTTCATCTTAATGAGTGATCATAGTGGTTTTATGTACTTGTTTGACCAACCCAATATGAATGCAAGGAAAGCTAGATGGTTAGATACTCTCAGTGTTTGATTTTGAGATCAGGTACATTGAGGGTAAGGAGAACATAGTTATAGATGCTCTTAGTAAGAGAGTGTAGGAGAATCATATGTTAGTTGTGATCTCTTATGTGACAAATTTGTAGGAGTGGATTTTTCATGCAAGGAAGCATGATGAGAAGTATCTATAGCTAAAGCATAGGTTATAGTAGTAGGGTGAAGGTGATAGAGATGAGTAGTATCACTTCATGGCAGATGCCTTGGTGAGAGTCAAGAGAAAGATTTATGTACCATATAGTAGTGATATCAAGAATCTTATCTTGAGGGAGTTTCATGTCAATCCATATTCAGGCCAGCTAGGATATTAGAAGACTTTAACAATTATTAAGAAGTTCTACTATTGGTTGAACTTGAAGAAAGAGGTGGCTGAGTTTTTTTGCAAGATATTTGGACTATCAACGGGTAAAAGTTGAGCATAAGCATCCAACTGGTGTATTGTAGGCTATTCTAATTCTAGAATGGAAATTTGAGGTCATTTCCATGACCTTCATTATAGGTTTTCCTACAACATTGAAGCAGCATGATTCCATCATGGTTGTGGTTGACAGGTTGAGCAAGGTAGCTCACTTCATTGCAGTAAAGTCTACTAATTCAGCTAGTGAGGTAGCCCATATCTTCATCGAGGAGATAGAAGTTGCATGGCCTTCCCAAGAATATCATATCTGATAGAGATGCCAAGTTCACTTCCATGATTTGGAAGGAGTTGTTTTCAAGTTTAGGGACAAAGTTAAATTTCAATAGAACTTATCATGCACAGACAAATGGAAAAAAAGAGAGGGTTAACAGGATTCTTGAGGACATGTTGAGGATATATGTCATGCATCAACAGAGGAAGTGGGAGGAGTATCTTCCACTAGTGGAGTTTTCTTATAATAATGGGTATCGGGGATCCTTGAATATGAGTCCATTTGAGGCTCTCTATGGGTGGATTTGTAATAATCCTATTAACTGGAGTGAATCAGTGAGTAGGGAATTGATTGGACCAAATATGTTGGTTGAGATGGTATAAGAGTTGTAGGTTATTAAGTGGAATTTAAAGGTAGCACAGGACATGTAGAAGAGCTATGCAAATAAGCATAGAGCATTCAAGGAGTTTTAGGTTGTGGAGCATGTGTACTTGTGCATCAAGCTCAAGAGGAGCTCCTTGAGGATTAGGTCATGTGCCAAGTTGGCACCTCGGTATTGTTGGCCTTTTGAATTCCTTGATAGAATTGGACGAGTGACCTATAGAATTTATATACATGTATACATAAATACATATATATATATATGTGTGTGTGTGTGGTTTTTATTGTAAATAACAAAATGATCTATATTATAAAGCTCTAATAAGCAGTATTGTTGTTTTTTTTTCAGCATGATTGGATTGTAAATACTACATCAAGCTATATTATAAAGCTCCATAAGTAGTATGTTTTTTTTAGCAGTTTCTTGGTCATAAGTGTCATAGAACACTAAGGACGATGTTCCCCTATGTAAGAGGGGTTTGTAACAACCATGGATTAATTTTCCATGTAAATAAAATAAAAATAAAGTTATGGGACATGTATTCCAAGCCGAATGGTGGGAAAACATTATAGTGGGAATCACTTGTATTTTATTAATTGCTAGGGAAATTGGAAAACACATTCACAAAGGCATGAGGCAACAAAAGAGATTTAATTAAGGAAATATAGGAAAATAGGAGAAAATGAAGATGAAGAGACAAAAATATGCATGTAAGCAAAATTAGAGGGAAAATGAAGGAAAATTAAAGAGAAAGAAGACATCAATGATAAAAATGCCTCGGAAAAACAATTCATAACCTCTGGTCAATTTTTTTCTTTAGATCAATTTCAGAGAGAGAGAGAGATAAAGAAATAAAATTAAAGTAAAGGAAAGTAAAGGACAAGCAAAGGAAAGCAACGGAGTGCAAGGAGAAAGTTGCATAAACATCTATCGTAGGAAGATCTTGTAGCTAACATGTTGCATGTGTAATTTCCTCGCTGGGATGTGAATTGATGGTACATGCATTTTATTATTTGGTTCATTTGCTATCATTGACATGTTTTTTTCCTATATTGATAGTGCTTTTAGCCTTACCTTTCCATTTCTTAGATAGCCATGGTCAAACAGGATTCATTCTTGGCTAAGATTTAGATTGCCAGAATATTTTGGATCTTGTTGAGGTGGTATTAGGAAAAACCAAAGGGTTGGGGATGGACATGGTATTCTCCAGGAAGCCCTCAATAGGTGGGTGGAGACAAGAAAATTCCTCTAGGTATGGTGAATGAATTTTGAGGCATCCAAGATTGCTTTGATTTTGTGATTGCTGGACAAGATTAGGTGAGGTAAAGGTAGCTTGAGGGTGGAGCTAGTTTAACCCATGGATTCCTTGTTTGGTTATGACTTGTTTTATCCCATGATATCCCACATTCAAGCTTGGAATATGGCATGGGGATGGTTGGTTTAAAGAAATATTTGGTACAACCCAATCTATGGTCGGGTGGTACATGGAATTCCCTGACTTAGTTGGCTTTTGCACATGTTTAGTATGAGTTATTTTCCTATTCTTATCAATGAGCATATGTACTAGTTATTATGTTGATATTATGGCTATTTTGTCATGCATTCTACTCTAATTATATGCATAGTTATATGATGTGTTCTTACTACGGATCTTCTTCATGATTCGAAAAGTTATTGTATGGTTGATGGATGCATGGGTTAAGAAGTGTTGGTGTAACTACTTGAGAGGACATTATATATTCTTGATGATTCTCTGGTCAAGTGCAAAAGTTTATGATCAGATATGAATTCATGACCTATAGATTCTATGTTTATCATATGTTTGATGGAATTTCTATCATGCATTAGGCATGTTTTGGGAAAGGTATAGCCTTAATATTAAATGTGTATACATATCATCATGTTAAACCTGTAACTGGAAAGTTCTTGCTAGTTTTGGGGAGTGGTCTGGAGGCTAACTTAAAAAATTGGCATAGATATCACCACTTCTTGCACAAAATTGGGAGATCTTGGTCGTAACTTCATGCAGGCATACTTATGGGTGTGGTTGGATCCTCATAACCGCATGCATAATGTGTTATGATTATAGTTGGGGTGTAAAATTTGTGAAAATGAAGTTCTAGCTCATGAATTGGTCACTAAGGTCGGTTGTAAGGATGTTGAGTGATCTATTTTCCCTGGGGAGTGGTATTATGTGTCCTAGTTTGTAGGTCCCATTTCCATAACTAGAACTTGGAGGTTGGGTCATGTCATAGTAGCACTCAACTCATGTTTACCATAAAGATCTTGTAAAAGCAGGTAAATGTGGGAGGAGGTCGTTACAATTTGTCCCTAAATTTCCAAATTAACACTCCCTCTTAGCTAGGGAGAAATTACCAACTACAACATGTGTCCCATCTCAAATATCAAATATAATGTCATCTCTTCTTATCTAATGAACAATCACAAATCTAGAACAAGAAGAATTTTACATCTAAAGGGATCTCATGCTACTATCCTCTATCCATTAGTTCTCGTAAGGGAGTTCCAACTCAACCCACATCATAAGGGATCCCAACTAAACACTTTATCATAGGACAATAGGTAGGATTTTAATTACCATGGTAGATAGGGATCAAAACTATCATATTGTCTATTAATCTTCCCATCATTACCCTAAATAGACAAGTGGTAGAACAGTTGCATCCACTACCTTGGGAGGAGATACACACTTACCTTTAAGGTAAGGCTTAGACATTCCCAAGTCATATTCTAAACCCATTGGCCAAATGGGTAGGAACAATCCCAACAAGCCCAACTTATGGGTAGGACACATACTGGGGTATACTCGGTAGGGGGAGATACACACTTATCGTGAGGTAAGGATCAAACACACATATTGTCCACAAGGACCCTCAACCCAAGGATATCACGACTTAATTCCTCACCCTGGGGGCTCAGATAAGGGGTAATAACATTGCTCAGTTTCATCAATCAGTTGACACCCTTACTAAGGAGGTCACATCCATCATTCCAGGTTGTTCTCTAAAGTCCAAGAAATTCCCTTTCAGAAAAAGCCTTAGTCTCTACATCTACAATATGCTCATTAGTTGAAATATGATCAAGTCTCACAACTCCTCTCTACACCATTTCACATATGTAATGATATCTGATCACAATGTGCTTGGACTTGTCATGAAACATGTGATTGTCTTCTAATCAAATCCCACCCTTGTTTTCGTAATATATCATTATCATATCCAGGACCTACTCAAACAACTCTCTAAAGAGATTCCTCAACCAAATTACCTCACAACTAGAAATGTTAGTAGAAATATACTTTTCCTCTACCATACTCAAAGCAACAAACTTTTGTTTTCCTGCTTATCCAAAATATCATGGTAGATCCTAGGATAAAGTACCACCCTAACGTGCTCTTCTAGCCAATAACATTACCAACCCAATCAACACTGGTGTAACCATGAAGTTGTACATCACCAAAAAATATCTAAGACCAAGGTTACTTGTCCCATGCAAATATCTTATTATTTGTTTGGCAGTAACTTAATATGCATGAAGGGGCCCAGTCATGAATTGAATCAAAGTGTTCACTACAAAGCGTAAATTGGAATGGATGTTCACAAGGAACATCAATGCCCCAATAAACTATCGATACTCTAAAGGGTTAGTCAGGTTTGGTTCAACATATTTGCATAACTTCTTGGCATTCATATCCATCAGGGTGGCCAAGGATTTACATTCCATCATTCCAAATCTCTCTAATAACTTCATGACATGTTTTCCTTGAGAAAGGAAAATCTATCTAGGTCTCTGCCAAACTTCTAATCCCAAAAAGCAGTGCATCATACCAAGATCTTTCATATTGAATTCAGAGGCCAACTCCCCCTTACACTTAATCATTAGAGGCTCGCTACCTATCAAGAATAAATCATCAACATATAAAACCAAAAGCAAAGGCATGCCTTGGACCACCTTGAAGTAGAGTTTGGCATTGACACTACTTCTCATGAATCTAAGCTTCATTAGGTAAATATCAATGTAGGAATACTAGGCTATGAGGGCATGCTTCAAACCATATAATTCCTTCTTCATCCTATACACATGGGACTTCCTATCCTTTACTTCAAATCTCTTAGGCTTCTCAACATATACGTCTTCCAGTAGCATGCCATGAAGAAATGTCATCTTTAAATCCATCTGGTGAAGGCTCCATCCTTGACTAGCAGAAAGGGAAATAATCAATCTAATGGTGGTGTAGCAAGAAAATGGTGGAAATATGGCATCATAATCTTCCCCCTTTTTCTGGGAGAATCCTCTAGCCATGAACCTTGCCTTGTAGTTTTCCATGCTTCCATCAACTCCATGTTTGATCTTGTACAACCATTTTGAGCTTACGACTAACTTTCCTTAAGGTCTCAGGAAAACATCCCATACATCATTCTTCATAATGGATTCATATTATTCAGCCATAACATCCTTCCAATCTTGATATTCCACTAATTTTTCAAATTTGGCAGGCTCAACCTAGATTGTAGTGAACATAACTACAACATATCCCTAATATTGACATGGTTTATTACTTTCTCTAAAGGTTCTTTGTAGAAAATCCTGTATATTAACAAGCTAATGCAATTTGCTTGAGCAAGAGACAAGAATCTACTTCTACTCTTTACAGCGGAAGCCCATAAACATCGAGCAAACAATAATCATTAGAGGAAGAGAATCAAAGGTAGATAACACAATAAATATCCGGGGAAATCCACAACTCAAAGCCCCACTATTTGTTTTTTATTAATCCGGAAAATCAAGATGAAATTACAATGCTTGTTCTCTCAAGAACAATCCCAACACTTAGCAAATTCAATATCCAACTCATAAGCAATATCAAGGCCAACGCTTAGCCAATTCACAAGCTCTCCAAGTCTCTATTCCAATGTGTAATTCCTATCAAGGATATCTTGTATTTAAAGGTAAATAAAGCCTCTAAAAATAGCGCAATCCCTCAAGGATCAACTCTTGAATGCATGCACTATCAGTGCAACTCAAAAAAATCTAAAACAAATAGTACACTCTCCCTACACTCTAGTCTCAACTAGGTCTTTCTCAGATTCAACATGCATGAGTTTCAGATGGTGGGATCTTCAGTTAATTAGAGTAGCAGTGATTAGGTCACTACTGTCCCAACTAAATGTTTACTCACTATTAGTTCCTGAAACTGATTGGAACTAATTTAAATAGAATTAACTCAATAAATTCAGTTAACTAATTACAACTCATTCATAACTCATCCTTAACTCCTATAAGTTAGGGAGAACATATACATGTCTTCTAAAAGACTTCCAATTCGAATTTCCTAAATTAATTAAGTTAAATAAACTTAATTAATTATTTTCAAATTTCTATGAGAAAAATTCGTGAGACAATACTTGCAGATACTTGGAATGGAGAAGATTGGGAAACGACATCAGAAGAAGAGCAAATTTTAAAGAAGTTAAACCTGCATCAAGGGATGGTGGCTCCACAGATGTGGAAAGAACCCAGGACAGGATATAACGGCACCATGCATTTCTCCTACCCCACGGCTGGATTCATAAAGCTAAATTTTGACGGAGCCTCTAAAGGAAATCCAGGCCCAGCAGGGATCGGAGGTCTTTTTAGGGATGATCAAGGAAGAACAAAATGGATTTACTCATTCAATGGAGGCATTATGAGTAACAATGAGGCTGAACTGATGGCAGTGCGTCAAGGATTAAAGATAGCAATCAGAAACAGATATAATAACCTGGAAGTGGAAGGGGATTCCCAAATGGTCATACAAGTAATCAAAAAACTTAACAATGGGACCTCATGGGACAAAGTTACGCAGAGCTGGAGAACGGCCAGCTTAATCCAAGAACTAGAAATCATCCTAAGAAGATTTGAATATATGATAATTAAGCATGTTAGAAGAAAGGCTAACAGAGCAGCAAATTTTCTTGCAAACTGGGGTTGCTAGGAACAAGGAAGGAAGATGGATAGTATATGGACTATGCACTCAGAAGACTCAGAATTAGAATAGTTGATAACGATTCTCAACAAGGAGAATCATGGAGACACAACACAAAGGAAATAAGGATAGATGGCTCTTGATCGGGATGTGTAATGAGATAAGTGAGGGTGGCAGGGGTAGTTATGATTATGGAAGGACAGCCGGTCATAACCACAGGGCTGAAGCTGCCCTTCCAACCAAGATAATGAGTAGTAGGTCAGCGCAGGGCCCAAGAAATCGGAGTGGGGGAGGTGGACTATAGGTGATTAGAAGAAGTGGCGGCGGTAATGGAAGAGGGAGAAGGTTGGTGAGGAGATATTATATGAAGGTGGCGGAGGGGAACAGAAAGGGTATTCCAAGTGAGATGAAGGCGGAGCAGAGTGCAGCACAGTCGATAAGAGCCATCAGGGAGGATTGCGATTATGGGTATGTGAAACCTGAGACCCCTGTACCCCTTTACTCCATTACAGTAGGTAGTATGGATAAGTTAAATTCATGTGAAGTCCCTGTAGAAGGAAAGGGTTGGAGCGAGGTCGCCCTCCCCTCAGCACTACATTGTGAGGGATAATTGAGTCACAATTGCAGGAGGATCCATGGAAAACAGCGAAACTGTAGCCGGGAGCATAGCCTCAGAAGAAATTTGAGAAATGAGGGCAAGAAATCCACCACAATAGTAGAGGGGAAGCCTGAGAAAGGGGATTCAAAAGTTATGGCCTTAGCCCACCAAGTGAAACGCCTGACAGAGGTTCTTATACATCTCCTGTATACTGATAATGGTGAACAATGTCAAACCCAAAAACAAGGTGGTGACTACAATAGAAAGAGAGGAATACCTGAAAGGAAAATGGTAGTGGAGAGGATGATAGGAAACTTGAAAATCTAATTCCAGTGATTGATAATTGTCAATAGGTAAGGAAAGCAACCGGGATGGCGCGTTCAAGTTGCAACGGAGGACGCAAAGGCAGAGGACAACCAAGGTATGCGAACCAGGAAAGTCGGCCAACAGAACCCCCAAGCAACCCGAGCAGAGGAATACGGTCCACACTGACTATAGTTCAGGAAGCGGAAAGAGCATACTGGCAAGGTACGAGTGAGGACATCCACCGAATCATCCAAGACATGGAGACCAGGTGTTGGAGGAGCAGTCAAAATCTGAGATGGAAGAATGGGTGGAAGTGATTAGAGACCCAGGGAACACGCGAGGTAGACTGACTCTGTATAGACCATCTCTTTATATCTATTGGGTTCTCAAATGCCTCCTGGAAAAAGCACTGGAACAGGTAGCAAAAGAAATGGCAGAAATTGCAAATGGTATGCCGAATCTGCAGAAGGAAATGAAAAACTTCCAGGTAATAATGATTAGACAGAACAACAAACTGGAAGAGATGTCGCAGCTATTGTCCAAGATGGTTAGCATCAACCCAAGTCAGGAGGAACAAAGGGACACTCCCATGGAAATGGACGAGAATGCAAGCACCAGAGAGGAATGATCCTCTTGAGCATTTTTTGTGGTTTCTGATCTTTTATTTTCACATCCTTATGCATGTTAGCTGCTTAATAGGTAGTTTCAGGTGTATAGTGCATATAGCTAGTATGGAAAGACTCATGAAATTTTCTTTTGGAATGCTTATAGAAAACTGAGGTGGCCAACAAACCTGGTTTCCCTTTGGGGCAGGTTGAGGCCACCAAAATGATTTATCTGGTTTTGTTTATCATAAATAGAAAAGAAAGGCACTACCTACACTTACAAAAAAAAAAAAATCTATGAGAAAAGAAAGAATTCTATTTTAATTCATAGTTTAATTCAAGGAGAGATTAAACTAGAATTTATTGTTTCCATTTCTCAACACTCCCTCTCAACAAGAAATTGATTATCCACTACACCGATCATGTCTCTATGAAACTCGAATTTACATGTTGCCAATGCCTTTTTCAAGATGTTAGCATCTTGCTCCTCCATAGGAATGTAATCCAACATCATGATCTGCCTCAATACATAATCTCTGAGATGATGATACTGGATATCTATATTCTTGTACCGATCATGAAAAAATGGATTTTCAAAGAGTTTGATACAACTCTCATTATCATAATAAATCATGGTTGGATCCATCTGCTGACCAAACAAACCAACTAGGATCTTCCTCATCCAAATAGCCTCACATGATGTTTGACTTGCAGCCATGTACTCTACCTCTGCCAAACTAAGTGAAACTGATCTCTATTTCCTATTGTACCAAGAAATTTCTATTGACCCAATACTAAAGATCCCTCCTGATATGATCTTCCTTTCAGATGGACTCCCTGCCCAATCTGCATCGGTGAAGCCTTTGAAGCTTCACTCCCTCCGTCTGTCTATACCATAACCCAGACTAAGTAGTGCCTCTGAGGTATCTCAATACATGCTTTGTCACCTTCCAATATAGCTTGGTCGGCCTAACCATCGCTTGACTAAGTTGGTTAGCTGCATAACACATATCTAGTCGTGTGTTCACCAAATACATGAGTGAACCCACAAGATACTTGTAAATAGTAGCTTCCACTACTTCCCCTAAAGTAGCATCCTCCTTCCTCTAGTTACCAGCTAAAGGAGTCTCCATGGGTTTACTAATCCCCATGTGGAATATCTTGAGTATCTCATTGGCATACTTTCCTTGAGAAGCAAACAACTCCCCATCTTCCTAGCATACCTCCATGCCAAGAAAGTAATGCATGATCCCCATGTCCTTCATCTCAAACTTTCTTGCAAGGTCCTCCTTGCAAGATTTGATGAGCTTCTCATCACCTGTCAGTATGAGATCATCTACATAAATTACAATGATCAAAATCTTACCTTCCACCACTATGTGATACAAGTTTGCATTTGCTTCACTCTTCGTGAAGCCCAACCTAGTGAAGTAGCTATATGCCCTAGTATACCAAGCACAAGGTGCTTGCTTTAGCCCATACAATGCTCTCTTGACTCGAAAAACATGCGACTCACAGTCCAAGGTTTCAAAACCTTTGGGATACTCTATGTACACCTCTTCCTCAATCATGCCATTGAGGAAGGCAGTCTTCACATCCATCTGATGGATACTCCAACCCATCTGTGTAGATAGTGCCAAAATAGATCTGATAGATGAGTACCTTGCAACATGAGAAAAGGTCTCATCATAGTCAATCCCCTCTACCCGTGAAAAGCCACGGGCCACAAATTTGGCCTTATGCTTCTCCACACTACCATTTGTAGCTTGCTTTACCTTGTAAAGCCAACAAGAGCTCACAACTAACTTGTCCTCTGGTCTTGAGACCACATCCCAAACACTGTTTCAAACTATGGAGTCATACTCCTCCACCATCGCATCAACCCAAATTGGTTGTTGCATTACTTCCTAAAAGGAAGATGGCTCTATCACAACACATGCACCCATAAGTGCCATATATCCAGTGTACCTCTCTAGTGACCTCCTCTATCTACGTTGAGAAGAGGGTGTTCCCACATTCTCTCCTCCATCTTCCAACAATATGTCAACCTCTCTACTGCACTTTATTCCCTCTATGGAAGACTTTTCTTGAGTGGATGTCTCCACTCTCTGAACCTCTGCATGTGGCTGAAGCTCCCTCTCAAAGGATACTCGCATGGTCTTCTCCTCATCAAACTTGACATCCCTACAAACCACTAAAATCCGACTGGTTTTCATGTACACTCGATAGTTTTGGGGAGTATCAGTGTACCCCACAAAGATGCCAAACTCTATTTTTTCCTCAAGCTTCTTCCATGCATCTTTGGTTACATGGCAATAAACCGATGACCCAAAAATCCTGAAGTGACCAACATCTGGCCTCTTATGATAATAAGCCTCCTCTGGTATTTTACTCTCAAGTATCTAATGTGGACTACGGTTCTAAACATAAACCATTGTGTTGCATGCCTCAACCCACAAGTGTAGTGGTAGTCCTTGATCATGCAACATCGCCCTTGCTGCCCCTACTATGCTCTTGTTCTTCCTCTCAGAAACCCCATTCTATTGAGGGTTATGAGGCGTCGTCAACTCTCGTTTAATCCCTTCCACTTCACAGAAGTTCTTAAACTCATTGGAGACATATTTTCCATCATTATCACTCCATAGAGCTTTAACCTTCTTTCCTGAATGTTTCTCGACCAATTCTTTGAATTCACAAAACTTTGTGAATGTCTGATCCTTTATCTGCATGGAAAATATCTAGTATTTACAAGAATAGTCATCTACAAATATAACATAATACCTATGTTTGGTAGTGGATACTGTCGAGAATGGTCCACACACATCTGAATGGACTCTCTCCAGAATAGACTCTATTTGATTGTCTTTATCTCCAAAGGAAGACTTGGTGTATTTTCCCAAAGTACAATGCTTGCATGTATCAACTAGCTCAAGCGTACCTTTTGGAAGACCGGTAGAGATTTTCTGCAATATCTTCAAGGCCCTATGATGTAAGTGTCCCAATCACCTGTTCCACAACTCGCCAACATCTCAGCTCAACATCTTTTCCACTTTTGAACTCAAAGTAGCATAATCTCTACCTCTATCTTATAGAGATTCTGAACTTGAATCCTTATCTTCTTTACTTGACCCATGGTTATGTGTCGAAGGAACACCTTTCCTTTCGAACAGATCACATCATAGCCTCTATCCTCAAGCATGGCAACGGATACCAAGTTCTTTGTCAGTCTAGGTATATGCATAAAATTCTTCAAGGTGAGTGGATCCACATGCTCCCTCTGAAAAGTAATAATGCCCACACCCATAACACTATACTTACCATCATCACCCATCTCAATATGCTTCTTGAGATATTTCTCCTCCAGCTCACTGAATAACTATTTGTTTCCAGTCATGTGGAATGAAGCACCACTGTCTAAGTACCAGACACTTCCCATCACTGAAGACACCATGCATTCAATAAGGGAAAAGTCCAATTCGAATTGGGAGGCCAAAGACTCACCTACCACTCCTCCTAAGGACTTCTCGTTGGACTTATTCTCACCTTTCTCCACCTTGATTTTACGAAGTTTATCCTTCAGCGCCAACTTCCTTTGATCACTACTATTCTGATACAAGTCCGTCATTGTTTTCCACATAGTATGTGGAGTTTCCTTCCCATGGAGACTCGAGACAATGTGGTCTTAAAATCCCTCAAGTATTATCTTCCTTGCCTTCACCACACACTTCTTCCATTCGGCCAAGTTCTATGCAATCGTAGTTGCTGGCTTGGGGACTTCTTGATCAATGAATTCCTTCAAGCCATTATCTTTTAGCACAACCTCCATCCTGTCCCTCCAGGCTATAAAATTTGAGCTGCCTTCCAAGGCATACTCAATCCTCAACCCATGGAATGCCATCTGCCCATCCTGAAGTATGTATGCGAATATGACTTTCACTTGTAACCCAAAAACTCAAAACTTCGAAATCTCCTCTAGAGAGTTGATTTTAAATCAGCGATATCTCCCTCATCTGAACTCCGTTTCGGCCAATTATTTTTTGAATTTGTGTATATTTTCTCAAGGAATCAAAATATGTAATTTGGTTTTGAAAATTTTAAACGGAAATTCTCATAACTTCTCTACAAACTCTTGGCCCAAAATACAATATGCTCTGGTACCATGTAGAAAAACCTGTAGATTCGCAAGCTAATGCAATTTTCTAAAGCAGGAGACAATAATATACTTCTACCCTTTACATTAGAAGCCCATAAACATCTAGCAAACAATAATCATTACAATAAGAGGATCAAAGGCACATAACACAATAAATATCCGGGGAAATCCACAACTCAAAACCCCACTATTTGATTTTTATTAATCCGGAAAATCAATATGAAATTACGATGCTTGTTCTCTCAAGAACAATCCTAGCACTCAACAAATTCAATCTCCAACTCATAAGCAAGATCAAGTCCAAATGTTAGCCAATTCACAAGCTCTCCAAGTCTCTATTCCAATGTGTAATTCCTATGAAGGATAACTTGTATTTAAAGGGAAATAAAGCCTCTAAAAACAATGCAATCCCTCAAGGATCAGTTCCTGAATGCATGCACTATAAGTGCATCTTAGAAAAATAAAAATAAAATATAATACACTATCCCTACACTCTAGTCTCAGTTGGGTCTTTCTCAGAATCAACATGCATTAGTTTCTGATGGTGAAATCTTCAGTTAAGTAGAGCAAAACTAATTAGGTAACTGGTGTCCCAACTGACTGTTTACTCACTATTAGTTCCTAAAAATGATTGGAACTAATTTAATTGGACTTAACTCAATAAATTGAGTTAACTAATTACAATTCATTCATAACTCATCCTTAACTCCTATAAGTTAGGGATAACATATACATGTCTTCTAAAAGACTTCCAATTTGAATTTCCTAAATTAATTAAGTTAATTAAACTTAATTAATTATTTTCAAATTGCTATGAAGAAAGAATTCTATTTTAATTCACAATTTAATTCGAGGACAAATTAAACTAGAAATTTGTTGTTGCCATTTCTCAACATTCTTTTGGTAGGAATATATCTCTTAGCATCATGTAAGGTATCACGAATCCATAATGGTACCTTATTGGTAGGTGGATCAGTTAGAGATGAATCCAAAGGGTCCATTGGCACCATGGGATCATCAATAATTTCATTCTCAGATTCTAGCACAAAAGGACATTCTAAAATGTCCATATCATCATCTTTCTTCAAAGGAGGTGCAGGAAGGTCTCTAGGTTTTCCAAGGGAAAGATATTCATCAAAGATTACATGCATGCTAAACTCTATCTTCCTTTGGCTAGAAATATATATTATAAATGCTTTATAATTTTCACAAACACCCAAAAAACATACTTTTCTTTCCACTGGATTCCAACTTGTTCCTCTTATCCTTCAGCACATGAAAGTATATGGGGAAACCAAATATCCTAAGATGTATAATGTCGAGCTTCACACCTGTCAAAATTTCTCCAGGAGCCTTGTTATCCAAGGCTTGATGAGGAACCCTATTTTGTACATAGACCACTGTATTTGTTACTTCTCCCAAAAGGAATTTTGGTAATTTTTGATCATGCAACATGGCTTGGGTAGCTTCCATAATGGACCTGTTCTTTCTTTGAGCCACTCCATTTTTCTCAAGATTGTAGGGTACAATAGTTTCCTTCTTGATACTATCCTACTTGCAGAATTCAATGAAATTTTTTAAAATTTACTCTACACCATTATCAGGCCTGAAGACCTTAATTTTCTTCCCTTTTTGATTCTCTATCAACACCTTGAAATTATTTAGCATATAAAAAGCCTCATCCTTATGCTTTCAATAGTAAATCCATGTTTTCCTGTATAAGTCATAAATTAATATGATATAATAGAGATAGTCACCAAAATAATACACTAGCATGGGTCCACAAAGGTCAAAATTAATGAGTTGAAGAATATCATTTGTCTTATTCCTGCTAGAGGGGAATGCCCCCCTTGTCTTATTTCCTCTGGCACATCCTGAACATACTCCATCATGACTTGCTTGAACATCGGGAATCCAAAACACTATCTTCATCTACTTCGGTAGGGATTCATAATGTAGATGTGCCAACCTGCAGTTCCATAACTCACTTTGGTGATTGGTGTCATGGACCCTTTCTAGTAGAGGTATCTCACTGAATCTATAGAGTCCTTCATATCTATATCGCAATGTGAATGCATCCCTCATGCAAGATTCCATCGACCAAGTGAGGACTTTACCTCTTATAAAATCTACTCTCATCCTCTCAATTACATTTGATGGCTCTTTGAATATGATTTTCTAAGATATTTGTTGTAATAGATAGGAGATTTCATAAATCTAATCGTTGTCACCATGAGTGTGCTTCCACAAATAGGTGTTCGAGTTGTAAGCATTGTTACTCTTTCATCATACATTGGAACCATGGCTCCCGCTACACGTCAAGTGGCCTCCAAAGAAGCTTTAGAGGCAAGCACTGAGATATCAATGAAAGTTACAAAGACTACCATTCCCATATATGCAGATACATAGTGCTTCATAGATAAGTCTACTGAGGCCACATGGAATGACATTAAAGACATATTCATGCAGAAACAATTTGCTAAGAACTTGGAATATCTAGAAGTATACATCAATATCAAGTAGCCCATGATTCATAGGATCACATGCAGATTCCCAGCCATCCCTTATGCATAATTTATTAAGTGGACTCTTACACACATGGATGATTCTCATCTTGTGCTTCATAGCAAAAGCGATGGTCAGCATGCCACTTATTATGGAGAAGACATGCAGACTTATTACAAGATGAAAAGGTCCATATAATATTCCAATTACATCTTTTAGACCATATGGGTTGATCTTGAAAAAAGTGACATTATTAAATCTTGGTGTCTAGAGCCTGCTAATTTCTGTCACTATCCATCTGTAGTTTACCTGACAAGGATTCTCAGGGATGTATATTAGTACCTCATTGCTATGTGTTGTCAGCTTCATGGTTGAAAGAGAGTTGAGTTATTTGAGGAGAACTAGATATATATGCTCAATATGCTGGTTACCTGTCATAAAGTCTTTAATTGGGTACATATATTTTCATTTCAATTGCAACATCATGCAGGGTAGGAAAAAAACATATTTAAGGACAAACTAGGCACCATAATTCTATATGTTTGCATTTCCATTGGATGCTATTTGTGTGTGATATGCATTCCCAAGAATGTAATGGAATTGGACCCCATAGAATAACTTTTTAGTCTATTTCGATTGCAGGGTATTGTTAGAATCATGTTTTAGAGGCATATATGACAATTTGGCAGAGAATTTCCTTGCAGTCATATTCCATATGATATATGAGATCGATCCTCCTTACATGAATGATCAGGTGAAGGAGTCACTACATGTTATCATGGATTAGTTTACAACATCCAAGGGTACATATATCAGATGCTTTGGATAGTAGATCTCCCCTCATCTCATGTTGTGATATGTGACTAATAAGGTGGTATTGCAAGAGGTAGAAAATCAGTTGGACAAGGGGTTGTCAGGAGTTCTTCAGAGAATAAAGAAAGCCCCTTGTACCACCTTCCTTATCAGAATTTGATTGCATGATCTAAAAATTTACAAGGCAGAAAATGAAGAAATACTAGAGTTGGACTGCTTGCACTTTGTTGTTAAATACTTTCATAGATATGATCCTAGGAGAGTGTGGAAGTATCATTGTGAAAGGATTGGTTTCAACTGGGGATATTCATCAGTTTCTATCATAGAAGATGAGAAGGCGGAGAAATGGTATAATATAGTTAGAAAGACACATCGAGGTATTGAAGTTGGTTCGCCCCAAGTTCCACCAACTCAAGATATGTAGGTACATGAGGCAGCATAAATAACTCCTGAAACAAAGAGTGTAGCTCCTAGGAAAAGGATCAAGCATTATTTGATAGGAGAAAGAAACATGAAATGGAAAGTAGATCCTTTGAACATAGGATCTATTCAAGCTGAACATGAAAGGAGACATTTAGAAGAAGAAGAGAAGAGGAAGAAAGATGAGTTTCTCAGGAATAAACATGAAGATGAAAAGGAAAGAAGGAGAATAAAAGAGGAGTAACAAAGGTAGTCATAGAAGGAATAAGTAGCGTAGAGACTAGGGGAAGAAAAATTGGCTCAGGGGACAGAGGAAGAGTTGGAGGAAGATGATATTATCCATCCCATAGATGATGAGCCAAGTTCTCTGGAAGAACCTCCTCTTATGGGTGGTCATCTCCCATTTTATAAAATAGGAATCACACCTTCACCTAAAGAGAGAGCCATGAATTTGTGCAATGTCACGTTTGATCAACTCAAGAAGAGGATCATGCAACAGAGTTGAAGATACTTCCCAAATGATCCTCAGAACCCAATCTAAGTGTCTACGTAAAAGGTGATAAATGCTAATACTAGAAGGAATCTCAGGGAAATCATGGCAACAAATGTTTATTTTTCTATAGTAGGGAAGGACAACTCAGAATATCTATTGAATGAGAATGAAAAATTAAGGAAAGAGTTAGTTGCAAAAAGCAACATGAAAAACACCTTTCTGCAGAAAATCAATGGTTATCTTAGCAAAACTTCAATCAAAAGGAATAGAAATCAACCATGTAAGAGGAATTGGGGTCAATGGAGGATACCATGACACAGTTATATGACGAAATGATAATTCTACAACAAGTGGTGGATCCGCTCGTTGGTATTTAGAAGAAAGCACATGAAGTATTAGAGCTCCTAAAAGTGGCAAGCAGAGTGATTGATCAAATTTTCGAACGGGCTTCCAAATATTTGAATGTTCCACAAAATTTGGTTAGGAAGGATATGATTTCCACTAAAATGGAACAAGTACAGCTGAGACTCCACCATCAGAATTATAATCATCTTGGAGAATAGGTGACTAACACTATTTCCACATATAGTCAACTGTATATAGGTTTTGATTCTTTAACATAGAAATATTGGGTGCCTTCAGTAAGATCACTTGAAGAAATAAGAGGCAAGGAAATCATCTTTTAGGAAATCAGGAAGTACATAGAACAAATCAAACAATCATCACAACAAGAAGGCTTGAAGATCACCAAAGACATTATTTAACAATATGCCATTTCACAAATCAAATCTCACATGAAACTCTCATGGCTATGGAATAATGTACAATTAAGCACCAAGACCATATTGACAAATGCACAGGAGGTGAAAATGCGATATGTAATGGACTTGTCGGTTTGGATCAAAGTCATCTCTATGAAGTTCATAGCATGGCACACATATATCATCAATGAGCTCCATGAGGAAGAAAATGACTTGTCAATTTGATAATATTTTGTCCTATTAGTAATTTTGTCTCATATAGTCACTCTCTTTTATGTAATTTGTATTTTGTAATAAAGTCCAAGAGACACATGTGGAATGTGAAAAGCCTCATTTGTAATGTAAAAGGTCATATATGGAATATGAATTTTTTTATAGAATCCCCTAAGTCATAGGAGTTAAATATTCATGAGGAAGCTCAAAAGTCATTTTCATTTGTTATAAATATCTCCTCATAACTCTAGAAAAAGGCATAGATTCTTGGATTCTTACCTTGGATTCTCTTGTAGTGCATAGGAGATAGATCATTCTTTGGAGAAGCAAGTTTTGACATCATCTTCCACTACTAGATCTAGTGTTTCATCTATGTAAGTGTACATGGGATATTTCATTTATGATCAGAAGTTCTATGAGCCAACACTGCTTCGTGCATGTATCATGGATATAGTTGGACTATTCTTGTTATGTTTTTGGTATATGTTGATTTAATTACATACTAAGTCTAATGAAGTCATTCGTTGCTTAGATATGGATATTGTTGAATAGGTGTTGTTATTCTTTCATGATTTTTGTTTATTGTGTATACTATTATACAGGTAATCAACAAGACATTCTTTTTGCTCTCAAGTTTCCCTTAGTATAATACTATTACTTCCATAACCGGAGGCTCATTTTCCATTACCCTGGTCATCTTACATTTGGTGTTAGACAAAGCTTATATATTTACTTCCCCAAGGAGGTGTTGTGATCTCATGTATGTTTTGTAACCGAGACACATCTTTAAAACCTTCCTAACAGTGGTTGGACCATATAGCCAAATGGGACTCCTACAAGAAAATGTGTGAGGTTTGATTGGGACCTCACATTGGGGAGATTCCCTTACACATTGTGTAATTCAACACTATCAACGGGTTGAGAATCATTCGTTGACTTATTAGGAGAATTTTCATACAGGTGAAAGTGAGTTTGGAAGTTGATATCTTCGAAATTCATCATGAGAATCTAGTAATTTCCATTCCCAGGTTTCAAAGGCTGAGGAGCTGAAGGATTCTAGGTAGGTTGGGTGGCCATGTATCCTTGATAGAGGAATGGATTGGTAAGAGTTGTCTATTGTGAAGAAGAAGGAGGGGGTTGAGAAATGGGTTTCGGCCCTCTAGAGGTAGTTGTTTGAGCTTCCTATGCTTGGTGCATCTGAGGGAGAAGGGGACATTCATGCGTATAATGGCCATAATTCCCAAAACAAGCACAAAGATTTAGTAGTTCTAAGGGTATTTTTGCCTGGGTTTCCCACCCTATTTCTGGGTTACGGGATTGTACTAGTCACCCTTATTGACATTAGGTTATCTGCCTTGGTTGCCTTGATTACCCTAAGATTGTTGGTTCTGGTTACCCTTCCCCTTGTTCTCTCTATTGGCGTTAGGGGAATGGTATCACTCTACTAAGCATACACCTCACTCTGTGGAGGTGGTTGTTATTGCGGAAAAGGTGGTGAAGGAATGGATGCCTGAGGCACTTGGTGCCATTGGGGTTGGAGCGCTAGGCAGTGCAAAGTGATAATAAGGGTTCATGAAAACTTTTTGGAAACTAGGTTGAGCAACAACTGGCCCTAGCATTGATTGATGAAAATGGGCAAATTCATACGACATTCTAGTACCTTGGTAAGAGTTGACACATGAAATATCAAAAGTGATGAGCCTCTAAATTAGACATAAATTAAGGCCCATGCCTCTAAATTAAACATAAATTAAGGCCTATGACCATCCTTCAGCACATTAAACCTCTCTTTCTGCATTAGATAATTTATTTTTAACTTTAATATATTCATTAGGAATGTTTCTGAATAATTGTATATTTGTGCCTATTATTATTTATTTTTGTGGAATATTATGAGAATATTAGGCAGATTATGAAGATTTGGAGGAGGAGATAATTTAGGGACCTATTCCCTACTACATGAGGATCAATAATAAATAATAAATCAATAAGATATTATGGAATTATGGCATAGATTGTGGAACTCCAATGATTGAGAAAATCTAGGAATGTGTTCCACTAATCAAGGGACTAGATCCACTACTCAAGGGATTTTGGTGGGGAAAGCTTCCTCCATTCACGGGGAATGATTCCTAATCATTTTGTATAAGTACCAAGTCGAATTTTCCTCTATATATATATTTTCATTAGCGTTATTGTGGAGAGAACTTGTATTTTTGCAGCTCCATTGTATTTTCGTACAGGGATGTAATTCCATTGATGAAATAATGAATATTGGTGTAATGTTAAGCTTCTAAATCTTGTTCTCCTCAATAGGTCTCTGAGTTTCCTTAGGCTTGCCCATCCCAGGAGCCTCATAACCCTCTTGTATCATTTTCATTCCTTCTTTTCACTGCTTATTCACATGCATCTCTAGTTTTTATTTCTGTCTACTTTTGCATTTAGTATTAATGATTCTTGTTGTAGGATTGAGTTAAATGGTTAATGAAAACTATTTTACAGGATAAAAAGAATTTTTTCATACTTGCAAAAGCTTTGGAAGTTCATAGTAATCATTGAGCTGGTTGGATTAGTCTTTTTATTCCCAAATCTAGATTTATGGAACTCCTTTGTGGAAAAGAACAATAAATTTCTGCTATTTTTTAGAACATGCTAACAAGCTTCAATAGAGTTGGTTCCACTTGAATTAGATCACAAAAAAATTCTATTTCATAACAAAAATTACCCCATTTCATTTTCACTTGATTAGGTTAGGAATTTCTTAGATTTACTAGCTCATTAGTTCTCGAATTTCTAGATTTTCGACTAGTAATATTTTTCTATTTTTTTATCATGGGTTAACAAAGGTATTTTTGACTAATTCCACTTGGAATGGGGACCTAAGACATCTTAGTTAATAAAAAAATTTGTCCCATCCAATTTGGATTTGATTTTCTTGGTCATTTGATAAATTATAGTAAATCTCTACATCTTGTAGTAAATCACTATAACATCCTGTAGGAAAGCCTATCTTGAGCCTGGATTGAGAAAAATAATCATTGAAGTTGGGATTAGGCCTCTACTTAACTTCCATGCCATCAACGCCATTTTAACTCTCTTGATCCACACTTAGGTCAACATTTTTCGAGAGTATGATTTGCTTTCCATTTCTTCTATCTTCAATCTTACATTAGATCTCATCAATGTTTTATATCATTCTACAAAGTTTTCCTCATGCATGAAGTAGACAGCTAGCTCATGAAATTTTTTTTCCATTAGATAATTTAAATTCTTCTTGTTTGCATGATTTTTGGGTAAATGTCAATGTGTGATGCAGTGCAGGTGTTTCAGGAATACAGAGAGATTTCATAGTTAGCAACCTCATCCAAACTTCATCCACCCATGGTCCTCACTTTCTGTCACTAAACCCTCACCAACTTCATCATTTCACAAGGAAACTTCTCCAAGATTTTTGAGCAAATCCATCCATCTCCCAACTTTGGTTTTGAGTTCCGAAGTGGTCCTAGGCACTCCCTTGCCTCATTCCATCCACAAACTAACTTCCCTAAGATTTCCATAACCTTCAACATCCATCCTTTTTCTCTCAGCTGTATCCTGTAGGTTTTTAGGGGATCTTTTAGGTTTCCAAGACATCCTGTAGGAAATCTTGTAGCATTCTGTAGGAAACCCTATTTTGAGGCTAAATTGAAGAAAAAGCCTCTAGGAAGCTAGCAAAGGGTCCTTACTTGTCTCCCAAGCCTTCTAACCATTCACCATCATGTGCAAGCCACCCGCCACATCACCAAACGAGATTAGCTTTCACACTCTTATTCTGTTAATTTAATGTCTTAAATTGCTAACATAAATTATCGACCAGGGTTAGTAAACTGATGAAGTGTAGTGCGCAATATATGCTTAGTTAACCTTGTTTCTTACTTTGTTGAGTATGTTTTTGTATTGTTTTGAGAGTTGTCCTTTATGCCTAATGATTTTAATGGAGGTTAAGTGTCAATGATCAACTAAGTCTAATGGATGTTTAATACAAAAACTAATTTCTAAGAAGGAAGAAAAGGAAATGTACTTCAACTAATTTAATTTGCATAAAATCAAATCAAAAACTTGAATGGTTAATCTAATATAGGCTGGCATTGTGTCTATGAAAAGCAGAGTATTATTCTAGATACAATTGTATTCAATGATAAGATGAAAATGAAATCACTTCCTATCTTATCCTTGAAAACTCTTGATCAAAAAATAATCCTATTCTATGAAATGAAAGCAAGCAATATAAAAACAACTATGATCTACTACATGCTCAAATAATATTGTGAACATTCAATATAGGAAGATGTCAAAATCATATTCTTGAAATGACTTAAGCAATTAAGTATACATTAGATGTGATATAAGAAAGCATAATAAAAGCATGGAAAGGAAAACTTGCAGCTACTATGTGATCTAATGCCTCTTAGGCAACCAAAATTGGAAGAACTACGTTCTTCGACTTGTTGATCATGAGATTACAAATAGATGAAAGCATAATCTAAAAAGCATGACAAAAGCATAAGGAAAGAAACTAAATCATTGTTTATTCTTAATGCCTCAAGCAACCAATATTGGAAAATAGTTGAATGCTACCTTCTTGAGAATCTCTTTGGAAAACATAGGGTTAAACAATGAATGTAAAGCTGAATCTAAGAAAGCATTGTAAAGACATGTGAAAGAAAACTAATTCATTGTATGCTCTAATGCTTCAAGCAATCCAATTTTAGAAAATAGATAAAACATTACTTTCTTGAGATGCTCTTAGGAAACACAAAATTACACGGTGAGTTAAATCTACATTTGAAAAATAAAATAACATTTACAATGGAAAGCTAAACTATTTTCATGAATCAAAGTAAAACAAACTAATTAATCTTACAAATTTACAAAGGGATGCACATGGGTGATGGGGGTCTTCCATTGTCCAATAGCATTCCAATTCGCAAAACTCACATTTTAAAATTCAATAATAGAAAAGAACCTTCTTTATTGATAAAGTCACAACTTTAGACAATGGAAATCTACACTCCTAATCTCATTACATCAATAGCTCTTCACTTTACATCCCATTCCATCTCAAGCCTTGTTACAAAACATTCTATAATTCTTTCTCTTATTTTCCTCCTTTTCACCCTTTGATAGGAGAAAACTTGACCTATTTATACAAAATGATGAGAAGCTATCTCATCAATGAGATTTCATGAATCTCTCTCTATATCTCTAGAGTTAGTATCAAATAGGAAATGATAAGACACATGTCTTCTTAGAGTTTCAATACAAATAGGAAATGAGACACGTATCCTTATGATCCCATGATCTTCTCCACTCAAATTCGAATTTGGTTTTTGGAGGCCACATCAATGTATTTTAGAAGCTTCCTTTTGACCTACACATGTCAACAATCTCAGCCCACTTGTTAGGTATAAGCATATGCACATTATTTTCTAATTTTTAACCATAAATTCATTTAAAAATGCTAAGAATTAATAAAGTTTGGAAAAACATAAATGTGACCCAATAATGATAATGGTAAGGTAAATGTAATGAAATGGAGGTAAATGTAATGAAATAGAAGTGGAGTGAAGGTGATAATATGGAAATATATGTGAAAATGTAATGGAAGTGAATGACAATTTCAAGGCCCAACATACCCTCCAACTGAAGCTATTGCATGTCTTCATGCAATTTATTACATTAATTCTTTTTTATCCTTGAGCTTTGGCTTAACTTTGCATGATATCATTTGATAACTCCATACTTCTGAAAAGTCTTTTAGTTAAATTGCAACATGGTTGGTTCTTGTGTTACAACCATATTTTGTTGTTTTATTCATTTTTTATCTTTGAACTTTGCATAATGATAATTTGATTATCATTGCAGGGTATATCTTTATTGGGTTGCATCATAGTTGGTTATTGTGTAACAACCATGATTGTGTTTGTATCCAATTATCTTTTTAGTACTTTTGAAAAGCCTTTGTATGCTCATAAAAATAATGTAATCGTTAATATCTTTGGAAAGTATGTGGGCTTTTGAATGTGATATGAATACGACAAAATATGAATATGAATGTACACCCCCCACCCCAATTTATGATATTGGCAATTTTATGAGATGAGGAAGAGAAATGTTTTTTTCCAAAAATTATCATTCTAGCTTTTCAAGGAATTTTATGGTAAAAAGTTAGAAAATGACATACCTTAAATTACCCTTTGGAAATGGATGAGTTGCATGTGTGGTGGCTGCAAAATTCTGATCATAATCTTCTTCAAGTGGCTGGACAAGTCATGGATAAAAGATCCAATATGACTTTTTATTGCTTTTATTAAAACTTGTTGAATCTACTGCGAAATAGTGCTAATTCTGCTGCTGTCATCTGATTCCACAACTATTATTTGATTTTGCAACTGTCATTTGATTCTGCAGCTACATGTCTTCTACATTTGCTCCAAAATGCTGAAAATTATAGTCTTCATGTCTTCAAAACTCATTGGCACAAATCCTGCTATGTGAATAGATGTTCTGATGTCGAACATAAAAGGAGATTGTTGACTTAGTGGCCATTAATGGATGCCACTAGTCAACACGAGAAGTCTCACCATTGATGACAATGAGAGTCACGATGCCCAAACACATCTTGCTAAGTACGAATAATTTTGTTGTTGTCGAGTACCTAGAAGATCCAATGAACAAGAGACGTTGATGTATTCTTGTTGCTCATCGACATGAGGAGTTGCCATTAAGGCATGCAAGCCTCAAGGTGTTTTTGTAAGGATTTTAGACTCAAAGGACTATGGACTCAATAATTTGCATTGAAGCAGGGTTTATTTGTGAAATGAAAAGGATAGGAAAAGGAAAATGAAAATGGAAGATGACAATGGAAAATAATAATGACAATGGGAAATAAGCATGAAAGTAAGCTTCTTTCTTTTATTTGTGGAGTAGACGGAAAGTATATGTGAATGAAGGAAAATGAACAACTGATTCTTGCTGGGAAAAATAATTGTGGCTTGGTTTGAATTGCTTGGTTGGATTTATAATTCAAAAGGGAGGAAAGGTAATGGTCTTGATGGATATGGATATGGACTTGTTATGTTTCTCATGAAATTGGTCCTTTGAAGACCAATTGTGTGCTCAATTAGTTTTCTTCAATGATTATTCGATCATCCCAAACCTGCAAAAAAAACTTGACACAAAGAACATAAGTATGTTAAAAAAGAAATAGTTAATTTCTATTCCGATTCTTATGAAAAAATTGAATGTCAAATGAAACAGATTAAGGAAAATAAAAAGTGTTATATTAAGTCCAATTCATGATATCAATAAAAATCCATTTTTAAGACATAAACATGAAAAATAAATCAACTCCCTGTTGTTGGATGACATCATGCACTGTGCTCAGTATAACAATTCGCATCACAAAGATTTGTTGTGTCCTGCAAGTTAAAACTTCATAGAAAAATACACAGCAACAATATTAATGCCAAATTTTCAAAAATCATCTAAATAATTTTCCAATTGTTCTGCAAGCCATTATTGAATCATCATCTATGCTACAAAAATAACAAGCTGTCAAAAATATTTGAAGCGGCAAAAATATAAAAAAGTACTTGTACAAAAAAATTATTTCAATCAAATTTTGCAAGTATTTTTCACTTTATAAATTGCTTCAATAAATTGATTGCATATGTAATAATCATTGCAATTTTTATTTTTTTCTCACAAATAAAATGATTTCTTTCATTCAATTTTTGAAAATTATTGCTTCTAAGTGAAGATTTTCATGCAACCACCTCTGAGTTACTTATTAACTGATGCCTCTAAGATATACAGTGCTTATACAGAAATTTTCATACCTCATATCTTGTTCCAAGAACCAAAACAATGGAAATGTAAATTAACAGGTCACATCATCATTTGCTATCTAAGGACCTTGTTTGGACATCTTTCAACCCAAATAATTTCATCTTCCGTACTGAATGCACAGGATGAAATAGCCCATGCTCACATATGGCGTGAAAGACTCAAAAATGTTTGTCAACTCACGACTTCATTTCATTACTTCAAAAGTAGGGACCTTTCTCATTCTAGTAGCTGGCGTTCCTGGCCTTGGATAAAACTGTGAAATGTGAACATTTGGAAACTTGTATTCTTTGATGAGATTAATAGTGGCCTCGAAATTATCTTCCTTTGTTTCGCCTGGAAATCCACATATCACATCAGTCGCTATATGCATGTCTGGCACAAGTCGCATTAATTTATCAACCACAAATCTGAATTCACTAATTGGGTATTCACGCTTGATAGCATTCAAAACAGAATCACTCCCTAACTGCACTAGCACGTGAAGAAATGTGTATACACATGGGTGCAACATTAAGTTAGCGATTTCTTCCAAGTGTTCAAGAATGTAAGGAGGGTTTGTCATGACAATACGAAGCATTATATTCCTATTGGGCGGGAGTTCAGCCACAAGCACTTTTAAGAGATTTGGAATGCTTACTCCAATATCTCATCCGTAGGCTCTCATGTCTTCACTGCTCAACCATATCTTCTTAACACCTTCAGCAATAACAGTTTTGACACAGTCAACAAGAGCAGCCAAGGTATACTCGCAAGATGCCCACGTAACCAGTAAGTCCAACGTAACTTGCAAGGAGATTCCAACAAATAGATGCCATCAAAGAAGACATCTCTTTCCAAATCTGAACATCTTCCTTTTTTTTTTGGTAGATAGTTGGCATTTGTTCTTCCTTTGTTGCTGGTTTCACTAACAATGAAATGTTTGTTTCCTCAGCTATATGTGGGTCAACATTAAATTGGACTCTTCGTGCCATGAGGATTAAACAAAATTTGATTTGAATTCTTCCACCTGAAGCATGGTGTATTAAAACAAAATTTTCTGAGCATTTAATAAAAATCATTTTTTTTCTCATGCATGTTTAGTGATAAAAAGGTGTCTTTTAACCCCTATTTTGTTGGGTCCCTATAATACTAGTGATTACCCCATTACTATTGTAGTTATACCCCCTATTTATATTGTTGTGCCCCTATTACCCCCATATTGTTATTTCTGTGCCCCATAGAATCCCTCTATTGTTATTTTTGTGGCTTTATATTATTATTGTTAGGTCGGCTGGATTATATTGTGACTCCTTAGACTCCTATATATAGAAAGGAGGTTTTGTCATTTGTATCATCCAAGAATTGTTCATTTATGTAATGTAAAGGAGGTTTCCCCCTCGAAGAGGCTGAATTCTAAGGCGTTGATCTCTCTTTTCTATCTTTTCTTGAGCTGGTTTCATAACATTTGGTATCAGAGCTTTGGATTCTAGGGTTTCGCTGCTCCAAATAGGTCATCGTGGAATTTTCGCTATAAATTTTTTTCTGTGACGTTTCAGAAGTCGCAAAAAAAAAACCCATTTGAGAAGAATTGGCGCTGAACTTTGGGTCCGAATTTCAGAGCTTTTCGCGCGATATTTTCAGAGATATGATCTGAGGAATTTGGCCTTTTTGCAGACTCCTGAATTACATTCAAAACAGGTGACCTGGGGAAAATCGTCATAACTCTCTCTCTGAGGATCGGATTGAAATTTCGTAAAAAGGTACAGAAAGAGGACGGACTGTAGTTTCTTGTGGGTGAGTTTCAAATTCAAAGGTTGAAACAGTGACTCGTGGCACGTCGTACAAGTTCGATCTACTGAACCAGTCTAAAAGCAAGTCACTGTGGGAGATTTCACATAACTCTTCCTTGGAGAATCCAATTTGGCTCAAACTTGTGGCATTGGAAAGAGGACGCAGAAGGCTACTACAAATAGCAATTTCAGAACTGGATGATCCGAAATTACAGAGATACATCAGATTCAATATCAGGCTTCTATAAAGTGAAAAAAGGTGTGTAGTTTTTTTTTAAATTTTTGTGTAAGCTTGGTTTAACGGAATTCAAAGGGCATAGTAAAGCATTATTATCGGTAACTGATGCCCCGAGGAAAGAAAATGCAAACACCTAGTAAGGAACCTGAAAGCTCTAGCATGACTCATGAAGAAGAGGAAGAAATGCTACATGATATATCAAAATTACAAGAACAAGTGCAACAAATGTCACGCTCACAAAAGCTAACAGAAGCTAAGATAAGTGGCGTGGAATCTAAGATAAATGGCATGGAATCTAAGGTAAATGGCGTGGAATCTAAGATAAAGGGCATGGAAGCTAAGATGGATGGCATGGAAGCTAAGATGGAAGCTAAGATGGATGGCATGGACGCTAAAATTGATGGCATGGATGATAAGATGGATGAATTGAAAAAGTTGCTACAAGAAAGGGTCACTAATGGTGAAAAGGTAGTAAAGGAAACTCATGATGAGAACAAAAGAAATGTTAATCATGATTCCATAGACTCTAATGTTGGATCGAAGACTCACCATGTTCCAAAAATCGATATGAGGAAGTTTGATGGCAAGGATCCCGCCACATGGATATTACAGATGGAGCAATTCTTCGATCTCAATAATGTGCAAAACACACAAAAGGTACGTATGGCAACTTTATATTTGGAACCAAATCAGTTTGTATGGTATCAATGGCTTTGTTCTCGTAAACAATTTATCACTTGGGCAATTTTTACGGAAGAATTGATAGCACATTATGAGGATACAAAAAGCAACACTTTTTTTAGCCAATTGATAAGTCTCAAACAAAAGGGTTCAATAATGGAGCACATTGAGGAGTTCCAAAAATTGAACATAAGGGTAAAAGATATTCCAGAGGAGCATAGGATTGATGTGTTCATAGGGTCTTTAAAGGATAATATCCAACATGATGTGCGCCTTTGGGAACCTGATTCATTAGAGAAGGCATTCAGGTTAGCAAGAAAAATGGAAAGCAAAATTATGGCAACTAGGAAGCATACCGTTCACAACTATAAAGACGGAAGTGTTGTTGCCCATAGTCTTCCACAACCTACAAGGTTGACACCACAACAATTGGAAGAAAAAAGAGCAAAAGGGCTTTGTTACAATTGTGATAGCAAATACACAAAAGGTCATAAGTGTGCTGAGAAGAAATTATTCTACATAGATTGTGAAGAGGAAGAAGAAAAGGAGCAAGAAAGGTCAAAAGAAGAGGATATATTCCAGGAACAAAGCCTAGATGAAGAACAAATAAATCCGACCATATCTTGTAATGCATTGGCGGGAATTACCACTCCTCAAACCATCAAGATAGAAGGACAAATCAAGAAGAAAAAGGTAATAGTGTTGATTGATTCAGGAAGCACCCACAATTTTATTCATTGTAGGGTAGCAAAAGAATTGAATTGCTTCCTATATCCAGCACCAGAGTGTCAAGTGATGATTGCAAATGGAGGAACAATAAATTGTTCTGGAAAGTGCCATAATATCAAGCTATCCATGGGAGAATATGTATTGACTAGCCCAATGCTTTCCATTCCAATGGGAGGTGCTGATGTTGTACTAGGAGTCCAATGGCTACAATCCTTGGGTACAATAGCTTTTAATTTTCAAGAACTTTTCATGAAATTTTCTGTGGAAGGAAAGGAAGTTGAATTAAGGGGTATTGCAGGGAAACCAGGAAAGATAATCAGCTCTAATGGCATGACAAAGCTTCTAAAAAAGGAGCAAAGAGGTGTAATTGCACAATTATGTTCGCTAGATGTTTCCACATTGGAATCATCTATTTCTCCAGATCTCCAAAAAGTCCTGGACAATCATTCCAAGGTATTTGAGACTCCCAAAGGTCTCCCACCTATGCGTGATCATGATCATGCTATTCATCTGATTCCAGGAAGTGTTCCTCCAAACATCAGGCCGTACAGATATCCATATGTCCAAAAAAGTGAAATTGAACGTATGGTTGCAGAAATGCTAGAGGCTGGTATAATTCAACCGAGTCAAAGTTCTTTCTCAGCTCCAGTAGTATTGGTGCACAAGAAGGATGGATCATGGCGCATGTGTCCAGATTATAGGGAGCTCAACAAGCTCACTATTAAAGATAAGTTCCCCATTCCTGTTATTGATGAATTACTGGATGAATTGCATGGATCAATTTACTTCACCAAGTTGGATCTTCGTTCAGGATATCATCAAATCAGAATGAAGATTGAAGACATTCCGAAAACAGCATTTAGAACTCATGAGGGTCATTATGAATTTTTGGTCATGCCTTTTGGCCTTACCAATGCACCTTCAACATTTCAAGGTTTGATGAATTCAATTTTCAAACCATTCCTTAGAAAATTTGTGTTAGTATTTTTTGATGATATACTAATCTACAGCAAGTCTTGGAAGGATCATGTTGAACATGTTGACAGGGTGCTACAACTATTGGAGGAGAAACAATTATATGCAAAAAGATCCAAATGTTTCTTTGGAGTCCAGGAGGTGGAATATTTGGGTCATATTGTATCTCATGAAGGAGTTAAGGTAGACCCTAGCAAAATTAAAGCCATTAAGGAATGGAAAATCCCCACATCCATAAAGCATCTGCGAGGATTTCTTGGGTTGACAGGGTATTATCGCAAGTTTGTTAAGAATTATGGGAGAATAGCAGCACCTCTAACAACATTATTGAAGAAAGATTCATTTTCATGGACTTCGGAAGCAACAAAGGCCTTTGAACATCTTAAAGAGGCAATGTGCCAAGCACCGGTCTTAGCTACACCGGACTTCACAAAAACCTTTATTGTGGAATGTGATGCTTCAGGAAATGGAATTGGTGCTGTTCTAATGCAAGATGAAAGACCCATTGCTTTTGAAAGTCGTCCAATCAAGGGAAAGTTTTTAAGCAAAGCTATTTATGAGAAGGAAATGTTGGCAATACTCCATGCACTTAAGAAATGGCGACCCTACCTAATGGGAAGACACTTCAAGGTAAAAACGGATCATGATAGCCTTAAATACTTTTTAGAACAAAGATTATCCTCTGAAGAGCAACAAAAGTGGGTCACAAAGATGTTGGGTTATGACTTTGAAATCATCTACAAAAAAGGGAAGCAAAATGTGGTGGCAGATGCACTCTCAAGAAAGGATGAGGATGTGGAAGCATTGTTGTGTGCCATTTCTATTATCCAACCAGATTGGATAAACGAAGCAAGGGAGGAATGGAAGAATGACGAAGAAGTGTGGGCACTTATTCGAAAGCTACAACAAGATTCCAGTACTTCTGATACATTTAGCTGGAAAAATGATTCGTTATGGTACAAAGATCGCTTATACCTCTGTAAGAATTCCCAGCTAAAACAAAAGATTCTTATGGAATTGCACACTTCTCCCTTAGGAGGGCACTCAGGATTTTTAAAAACTTACCACAGGGTTAAGAAGGAATTTTTTTGGGATGGCCTTAAATCAGATATTCAAAAGTTTGTGGCGGAATGTTTGGTTTGCCAGCAAAATAAAGTTGAAACAATTAAGACACCAGGTCTATTACAACCTTTATCCATTCCAAGCCAACGTTGGGAGGAGGTTTCAATGGATTTTATCACAGGTTTACCCAAGTCTGAGGGAAAGAGTGTCATCATGGTGGTAGTTGACAGACTTACCAAGTATGCACACTTTTGTGCATTATCACATCCATTTAAAGCCAGTACAGTTTCTACTGCATTTATGGAAACAGTTCAAAAGCTACATGGAAACCCAAAGATTATTGTAAGTGACAGAGATCCCATTTTCACTGGAAATTTTTGGACAAAATTATTTTCTTGTCTTGGTACTCAGTTAGCTCATAGCTCATCTTATCATCCTCAATCTGATGGGCAAACTGAGATAGTAAACAAATGTTTGGAAGGATATCTTCGTTGCTTTGTATCTGATAAACAGACACAATGGGTCAAATGGTTGCCTCTGGCTGAATGGTGGTATAACACTTCCTTCCATACAGCAACAAAAATGACCCCATTTATGGCACTTTATGGGTATCAACCACCATCCATCACATCATATTTAAGAGAAAATTCTAAGGTTCAGGCAGTGGAACATCACATCGAACATCAACAACAAGTCCTCCAACTCTTAAAGGATAACCTCGTGTTGGCACAAAATAGAATGAAACAACAGGCAGATCAACATCGCAGTGAAAGAAGTTTTGATGTAGGTGATTGGGTATTCCTACGGCTACAACCATATAAGCAAATGTCCCTAAAGCAAGCTAAGAAGGATAATAAATTATCACCAAAGTATTATGGTTCGTACAAGGTGTTGCAAAAGATTGGTACTATGGCATACAAATTGGAGCTTCCTGCAGCTTCTCGATTGCACCCAGTTTTCCATGTTTCATGTTTAAAGAAGGTTATAGGTGACAAGCTCCCAATTCAAACAATATTGCCAGAACTTGACGAGGAAGGAAAAATTATATTGGAACCGGAAGCAATCACAGAAACAAGAACTCGACAGCTACGAAATCGATCAATTTCAGAGTATCTTATCAAGTGGAAGAACTTATCCGCTGAAGATTCCACATGGGAGGATGAGAATTTTATGCAGAAGTATCCAGAACTGCTCAAGCGTTGAGGACAACACTTTTTTGAAGGAGAGGGGCATGTTGGGTCCCTATAATACTAGTGATTACCCCATTAATATTGTAGTTATACCCCCTATTTATATTGTTGTGCCCCTATTACCCCCATATTGTTATTTCTGTGCCCCATAGAATCCCTCTATTGTTATTTTTGTGGCTTTATATTATTATTGTTAGGTCGGCTGGATTATATTGTGACTCCTTAGACTCCTATATATAGAAAGGAGGTTTTGTCATTTGTATCATCCAAGAATTGTTCATTTATGTAATGTAAAGGAGGTTTCCCCCTCGAAGAGGCTGAATTCTAAGGCGTTGATCTCTCTTTTCTATCTTTTCTTGAGCTGGTTTCATAACATATTTACCCTACATTAATTATCAATCCAGGCATGATTTTTTTATCTCAAGAGTGTACTCAATCTGAGGCGGTCACTTGTTCAAGAGTAATGTTTGCAATATAGTGCTTACAATAGTAGATGAATGCTGGAAACAAAATCTAATTGTAATGGCAAGAAACTTAAATGCTCTGTAACTAAATCATTCACTCAAGAAACTACAACAATCATCAGTCAAGGATGTATTAATGATAACTCTTTCCCCCGTAAAGTGATGTAAATGAAAATCAATCACAGATAAGATATCCAATCTAAGAACTTAGATAGCAGTAGTCAATGTTCGTTACAGTTGTAGATCTTTCTATCCACACTAAAGCAAATAGTAGAAATAACGATTCGATTAGGAGAAAAGGAATGGAAACTAAATCTATTGAAAAGGTCGAACACCAAAGCTTAATCTGCAGAACTAAATTGAATAACAATCTTAATCGAATGAATTGAACAGTAATCCTTAACTAATAAAGGAATTGAACAACAATCTAAGAAAGGAACAACAAACCGAATTAAGTGTAACCACACAACGAATATAGAGTAATTAAATTAGTAATCTTATTCTAGCATAATGGACATTAACCACAAGTATAAGGGAATGGCAATTGCATTTATAATTGAATGACAGTTAAATGAACAACAATGACAATTGTAAGTGAACTGTAGTTAAATGAATAGTAATCGGAACTGTAAATGAACAACAGAATCTGAATTAGACAGTGCAATATTGTTTCAGAATGAACAACATGAAATTTTAAGTTGTGAATAATAATATTTCTATCCAATTACAATTTCAATATAACAGAGCAATTCAGTGAAATGTTCAGAAACAAAAGATTACTGAATAAAGCGAATTAAGGAAATGCAAAGGAAATCAAACCACACATGACTGTAATTGTAAAATAATGATACAAGAAGCAAGTGGATCCACTAGGGCTGGGCCCTTAGCCACTAGGGAAGCACTGCTGCATTTACTCCAGGATCAGATAATGGAACAACAACTGAGTTATATATTAATCATAAATGGCAGAGTTACAACTATTGCTCTTCAAAGAGAGTCGATGATCAAAGTTAAGATTACAACAGTAAGTTCTACAAATTGACAATAATATCTGCCCCTTGGGCTATTAGCGTTGTCCGTTTCTATAATGGCCAGGAGGAAGTATCAAAAATATAGATAAGTCTTGAAGCAACGATCCGGATTCGCCATATCTTTGATCTCTAGCTTATCGTTTTGTATTGCACTGATGCCGCGTTTTCTCTTCCTTTTCTTCGATCATGCGCTCCGATCTTGATCTCCTCGTCTGGATATGGCTTCCTGTGAAAGGGACAACAGTTGCTTCTGCTTTGTCTTTTCCTCTTGAATAGTGATTTTCTATTTCCTTCACTTTCTGTATAGAAAATGACAATAATTAGTTACTTTGTATCAACCACAAATCTCCTTAATTCTATCATAATTCTTTAACATATCACCATCTTAGAATGTAAAGGAGTTATGATTCAAAGGAAAAGATAAAGAAATAAATGGTAAATACATACCTTTTCCAACGCTCAACACACCCTCCTACTTACCTTTTTTCATGCCCTCATGAAAACATTGTAATTTACATGCAAGGCAATTAGGGAGTAGGCTGGAGAGGGATTTTCATGCAGTGGTCTAAAACCATGATGTGTAGCTAAAATTTCCAAAATATGCCTTGTCTAGCCTTCAGGCAATTCATATAGGGCTTTATACCCTGCTGCAAGATACCAGATAATTGGACATTGAAACCTACAACCTAGCTAATACGGGCATTCTCTCAAGATGAGGTTACTATAGGCAACCAGGCGACCAGTAGCTAACTTAAAATTTTCATAAGTGAATGTCTCTCTATCCTAAACATTACAATTGGAAGTCTTCCATCGGAGGTTAGCTACTGCTATGGCAAGGTCTTTGATGGATAGGAAGTATTATACCCCTTGTTGGACAGTTGGTGTGTGAATGGGTCCCAATGTCTGGATCACACCCTTCTTTCTCATTAAGCTTCTATGCTTATCCCACAGTTGTAATGGGTTTTTCAGCTCACCCCTTACCCAAAGATCTAACCTGTTTTCTTGCCTCTGAAAGGTATTATGGGCTTTAAGCCACTTTATCTGGTGAACAACAAAATGGATGAATACCTAAAGCTGGATATCACACACAAAATGACTAGGGTTCTCTTCTGTTTCATCCTCCAACACAAAATTATGCAAATAAAACTCACATAGCAATCATTGTACTTTCACCCCATAATGTTTACAGCAGTTTATAAAATCATCAATAGTTTTTAACTCTATTGGCACCCCTACCTTGACAACCTTAATTTTCAATTGTAAGTACCTTTCCATAAAAAACAAAGCATAATTTTTGGCAGGTTCCCTACATGCTAGAACATCAGTATATAGAGAACAGAGAGTATCCATTTGACTCATAGCTGTGTCTAGTCTACTGGTTACCTTTTTAACATTTTCCTCTGCCCTCTGACATCTATCGAAGGCCTTGTTCTCCAATGCATTGATGTTCTTTACTTGCTGCTATGACTTTCGATATTTCTCCTGAGGAAAAGTTTCTTCTGTGAGCTTTTCTATCGTCTGCTGGGCCTGTGCCAGATCCTCTTGTAGTCTCACTATCCTAGGATCATTGTCCATCAAAACATTTTTGGGCTGGAGATCTACCTCGATCTCCTTATTGCGACATCTGGTTTCCTCAGTCTGTGTTGCTTTGTCATGGACTGTCTAGTCAGTTGTGACGCTAGAGGACAATGCCTCTATCTGGACATCCTTATTACAGATCGGTGTGTTTTTTGTTTGGGCCTCTACATTTGTAACAGCCACATGTTGTTCCTTGTGGTCCTGAATGATAATGGGTTTATTTTGAGTTCTTTTTGTCTTCATTTTATGGGGTTTTGTTTGGGTGGCTGCAACCTTTGTTCTAGGGGTTCTCTTTGAGATTCTCCCCATTTTTAGAACCCTTATTTGTTGTCTGAGTTGTTTTACTACATTTAGTATCCTTTTTTATTCCCTTTGCAGCCTTTCGATTTCATTCGTTTTCTTCGAAGGAACAATTGTTTCTTTTCTTGGGCCTGGGCTTTATTCTTTCGGGATTGTGCCCTCGCACTGGCTTATTTCCATATTTCTTATTTGGAACACTTCTTCAGTGTTCTCGTCCTCTTGATTAGTTTTCTCAGGGGAGGTAACCTTAGTTTGATCTGCTATTTCCTGGGTGGCTTCTGCTTCTACTTCTTCTTCGTCATTCATTTCTTCGAATGCACTCTTACTGTGAGCAGAGTGTTCCTGTGGTTTCCCTTCTTCTTCTTCCTCATCATTCATCTCCTCAGATGCACTCTTACTATGAGAAGAGTGTTCTTGTGATTGTCCTGCCTCAATATCGAGGTTGAGTGGGCTATGGGGCTAGATATACTCACCCATGTTGGCCAAAATTTGGGCCAATTCGTCTTCTTGCAGAGGGTTTTGTAATGGGCTTTCGCTGGGTGGCTCTGCTTCCTCCCCTTCTTCCTCGCCAGAGTGTTCAGTTTCCTCTTCTGGTTCCTCTTCTACATTTTCTTCTAATTCTTCTTCTTCATTTTCCCCTCCTTCAAGTTGTGGGGGTTGCTCATCCTCTGAGTCATATATCTCTAGGGGTTGGCTACTATTTTCTTGGGGACTTCCCAACATTCCCCTGCTTCTCCCCAATCTGGAGGACTGTCTGCGTTTCTGCGGTCTAATTGAGGTGCTAGCAGTTCTTTTTCTTTTTGGGGTTGGTAAGGCTAATCCCCCATCTATTGAGAATACCAATTCTTCTGAACTAATCTACTGTTGATCGATACAGTAACTGACTATCAGCTGAATTAAGTTGTGATGAATTACTACCGTTTCTACATGACGATATTTTCTTATGCTCCGAGCAGCATCATGCAATAAAAAATTTAAATATGTGGGCAAATTTACAGAACATTTTTGTTTTAATACTGCTAATAATTTGAGATGGCGTGGTCTTACCACATCCTTTCTCCCATCGTATGTGATGTAGCTTTGCACAATTCTGGCTAATTTTGCCCAAGGTTCTCCCAGGGTTGCAGGCAGGACTCGTTTTCCTTTGATAGTAAGGCTCTGTCCTTTGTCCTGGAAGATGGTGATGGCATCTTGAAGTCTCACTTATTTCTGGGTCCATACTGGTCCAACAGTTGGCAGTCCTAATACTTCCACAATTACCACATCTGTTACTGTTATTTGTCTCCCCCTCACCATGAAACGATCTTCCTACAAATTCTGTAGAAATTCAATGGCCACCGTTTCATGAGACTATTGTAGTCGGTTAAGGTAGGCAATCCATCCTACTCTCACTAAAATTTTGTATAAATTTCACATGTAGAACAAACTGATATATGCAATGTCCTAAAGCATAATACTTGTTCTACATCTACAAAACATTAAGTGGAAGCATAATCGAATTCATTTGCAACATCAAGTAGAAACATGCATAGCTGATCAAGAGAAATAATCACACATAACAAAAGATATATCTAGGGAAAAGAACTAGCATAAAACCCCAACCATGTATTATCAATAAAGTGGAAATCCTCTTCACAATACAAAAAGAATTAGCTCTCAAGCTATTCAGTTCTTAATGAACTATGAAGATATGAAGATATATCTCATGAACCAACCAAGCCCTGTATATAAAGGCTTTACCTATGGTCCAATCCCTATTTCCTTGCGCAGTTTGCTTAGGAAATAATAGCCAAAGCATATGCAATTAATTCCAAACATACCAAGTTAACCAATGGTCTAACTAAGCAATCCTTGAGGACACTAGTTCCTCAACCATGCAAAAACTACTTACTAGAAATAGTCAAGCATCTGATAGTACACTATCCCACACCTGATCTCAACTGGGTCTTTGACAAAACTGACATGCAACAGTTATCCATGAGTGAATTATCAGTTATCTAAAATAATAGTTGTCACATGCATGCAAGCATTAACAAACTATATTTTATTATTTTAACAACTTGTTAAAATAATCTAATTGGACTTGACTAGTTAGAACTAAGTCAACTGATTCTCTCATTATAGAACTCATACTTATTCCCTCAATCAGTGGAGGAAATTAAGGATAAATTTCTCAATCAGTGGGACAACTCATGTGCATGCTCACAAAGACTTCAAATTTGAATTTCCTTAACTAATTAACTCAATTGAATTAATTAATTAATATTTCCAACCATTATTAAGACCAAAATTAATTTTACTTCCTATAGATAGACTAGGGACTGCTATAAATAAGAAGGGACTCAGAAATTCTATTTTTAGAACTTTCTATTTTTAACAGTTTCACCTCTCCCCCAATCTGGCCAATGACCTCACTGGCCAAAGTGCTATTTTTAGACATGCTATTTTTAGCAAGTCTATTTTTAGCACATTCTAAATTTAACATTCCTTGTTGCACATTTTTCAACACTCCCTCTCAACAAGAAAGGCTTTCTCTTGAACCCAATCCTGTAACTCTGGAATGTTCTGCATGCAACACATCTACCCAGTCCACTTGCTCCAACAATAATTGGAACAAAAACACTCCCAGCTAACCACTCTATTGGGCTAGGAACATACTCTGATGCTAAAGCTCTCCCTGCTACTGACAAGTGCTCCCTCTCTAACATCTGCACTACTGCAACATCTCCATGCATCTCGCACCATTGCACACCTCTTTGTGCCACCTAGCACTGTGAAAAACACGTGTGCCTCTCGCATTGCTGCAGCCTACTAGATATGCGCCATCCTGGGATTCCATGCACTGTCGCTCTCTCTGCTTCTCCATCTGCATCTGTCTCTACCCAATCAGTCAGTTCCTGCTACTCCACATCGGGGCTCCCGTAGCAAGGTCTCATCCAAGAGGTTGGGTACCTCAAGGATCCTGCCCCTCCTCCTTGGGATGATCACTCTATATTGTCCCACCTCCTACCTGGAGGTATGGCTGCATGTGATCCCTCAGACCACCTGGGTCAAAGTTTCCCCCTATTGGAGGTCTCTGCATGAGTAGATGTCTCTACTCGATCTTCACAAGCAACTTCCCCTGTTGTGGCTGCTCCACAACCTCCTAAAGCTGTTGCACCAATCGTGGCTCCTCCACAATTGTCTGAGACTTCTTCTGGCTCTGCATGTTGAGAGGTAATATACCCTCCCTCTCAACCACCAAGTCTCCATCAGGCACCTTGCTGCTCAAGGCTTTGCATGCATCTTGAACCTCAAGAGGATACAGGTTCCTGACCCATGAACCAATCTGCTTCACCTGTCTAGTGATGATGTGTCTAAGGAAAACCTTTCCTTTACTGAAGACTACATCATAGCCTCTGTCTTCCAGCATCGCGATCAACACCAAGTTTCCTTTCAGTCCTGGTACATACTTGACATCAATCAAGGTAAGGCGATATCCATGCTCCCTCTAAAAAATAACCGTGCCTACACCTGAGACACTATACTTGTCATCATTACCCATCGCTATGAGTATCTGGAGATCTTTCTCCTCCAAAGTACTAAACAAACTCTTGTCATTGGTCATGTGGAAAGAAGCTCCACTGTCAATAAACCAACCACTTCCCACCATGGATGAAACCATACATGCGAAGAGTGAGAAATCCAACTCAAACTATGAAGCAAGTGCCTCACCTTCAGATCCTTCCCTGGATCCCTTCTTTTATTTCTTCCGTGAACAATTTGCAGCATAATGGCCCACCCCATGACAACGAAATCATCGCACATTCGATTTGTCAACCTTCTTCCCATCATTGGAAGAAATGGATTTGGAAAGAGAAACCTTCTCCTTCCCCTTCTTCACCTTACTCACTAAGGCACAGTTCTCCTCATCATGGATGGATGAAGAACTGTCTTTGGTGCTCCGTCTGGTCTCCACCTGCATCAAATCTAACCATAGTCGTTCCCAATCTGGCAGTTTCTCCCTTTCATTCACCGAGTCCTGGTAGTTATGCCAGCTCTTAGGAAGGCCAAGGAGTGCTAGACTCACCATATCCTCATCCGATGTCACGACCCCTACACTTGCAAGCTCATCCCTGCATGTGATGAGCTTGGACAGATACATATAGATCGTCTCATCCCTTTCACACTTGATCTTTCGAAGTTTCTCCTCCAGTGCCAGCGTCCTCCGATAACTACCATTCTAATATAAATCTTCCAATGTTTTCCACATTGCATGCAGAGTCTCCTTCCCATGGAGGCTCGAGACAATGTGATCTCGCACTCCCTCCAAGAGAATTCTCCTAGCTCTAGCCACACACTTCCTCCATTCCATATGCTCAGTCTTGTCAGTAGGCTTAGGGATTTCTTGCTCAATGAAATCATTAAGGCCATTATCTTCCAAAATTGTGTACATGCAATCCTTCCAAGCTATATAGTTTGAGCTGCCATTCTTGAGCCCCGGAACTACCTCTCTTCTACATACTTTTCTAAACCTTTTCTCTTCCATTTTTCCACATCAGTGCCCAATAAACTATCAAATATTGTTACATATTGATTATAGGAGTGCATTTAAGTGGTTTTCAATCTATATCCTTGTGTGTGCTATTTGATTTAGATTTTGTTCATTAGCTACGGAATATAACCACTTTCCGCAGCTGACTTGCAATTCTGTAGCTGTTTTCATTATTCTATAGGTTACAGGTGTCGGCAGGAGAAACGAAGCACATGGGCAGCTCAGAAATGTTCTACACATGGACAAGGTCCTATCTATTTAGCCGAATTCATGAAGAAAGGCATCAGTCAAAGGACAGTCAACAAAGAGTCCTACATCCATTAGGTCTCTGTTCCAGCACGTGAAAAAGTCCGAGACCGTTCCTGAGTTCATGGATCCACTTTTGCCAGCTGCAGGCCATTTCCATGATGCAATATAACACCCACCTTTTGTAGATTTAATGTTTATGGCAACCAAGAGGCTGAACTTACAGGTTTTGTCCTGTTTACATGTCCTCTGCTGAAGATTTTTCTCCAAACGACAGTTATCTATTTTCCTCTATAAATAAAGCATTTGCAAATGCAAGTAGTTAGTCTTGATGTTAGCCTTGATGCTGTTGGTTTAGCGTTAGTCTTGTTGTTGTAACGAGAAGACATATTCTCTGTTTTACAATACAAAAACTCTGTTTTCTTATGACTATTTAAAGCATGGTTTTGAGGTGACAGCGTATTAACCAAAGGCTGTGCAAAGGGTCCCTGCTGGCTAAGGTTTTGTTTTTCATTTTTGTATAGTTTCCATGCATGTTTTCTCTTATTTCCACTGTACATTTCTCATAATTCGTTTATGGTATTAATTGTTTTTATTCTTGTACATGATTTTGCACCATTGTTATATTTTTCACTAACATTGATCAGTGATTTTAGGATAGGTTGTGCTCGAGCCTTTTTATATAGTTTTTGCATTAAGTGGTGATCTGAGATTTTCTTCCTCTGCTATACTTTAGCTTTTAATTCTAGTTTTCATACTTTGATTTCAATGAGATTTGTTTACTGCTTTTTAGCTAGTTTAGATATCAATTTCTTCATGCTACTTGACATTATCTCTGGTGCCTTTAGCTTAACCCCGTTTTAGAAGTTAATTGGCGAGCTATCGGATTGTAGGTGAAGTAATTTGATTTTTCTTTCATCAGGTTGCAGGTAGATAGTTTAGATATCAAGTTCTTCATGTTATTTGACGTTATCTCCAGTGCCTTTAGCTTAACCCTGTTTTAGAAGTTAATTGGCGAGCTATCAAATTATAAGTGAAGTAATTTGATTTTTTTTTCATTAGTTGCAAGTAGACAGTTTAGATATCAGTTCTTTATGCTACATGGTGTTATCTCTGGTGCTTTTAGCTTAACCCCATTTTAGAAGTTAATTGGCGAGCTATCGGATTGTAGGTGAAGTAATTGATTTTGCTTTCATTAGTCTGTAAGTAGATAGTTTAAATGTCATTCTTTCATGCCATATGACATTATTTCTAGTGTCTTTAGCTTAAACCCATTTTAGAAGTTAATTGACGAAATATCGGAATTATGGATGAAATCAGTGACTAGTTTCCAGCTTCTTTATGTTGGAAATAATACTGAGAGGGGGGGGTGAATCAGTATTATCAAATTCTTTTCAATATATATTTCTTATTTATTCTTTTAATTATTCTTTAGATATTGATCGTTACTTTGTATGTCAGTACCATAAAATAATGAGCATAAACAAGAAAAAACAGATAGTCACACCAAGGAACACCAGATATAAGGTGGAAACCCAATGTGGGTGAAAACCACCTGCTGCAATATGTCTCTATCTTCTTTCAATTAGAAACCTCTTTTACAATGATTTTGTACTAGTGCAATCCTTTACCAGTACGCAGGCTGCAACCTGCAGAGAGCTACAACTCTCTCTCATTTTCCAGTCTCTCCTGGAAGGGAGCTACAACCCCCTACTTCTTTAACTTCTTTAAGGACCACGATTCATTAATTTTCAGACTGGATTGAAGAACATCAAATAAACATCAAGTACATGTGAATCAACCAATCTCCTTATACAATCAATCCAATGAGCCACCCAAGCTTCTCATAATGATGTAAACAGAAAACCAACACCAGTAACCTAAACCCAGAACACAACAGCAAATAGAAAACAGGCAGCCAACAAATATTTCAAAACAGGTCCACAACTTCACCAATATAATCCTGCGGATACCTGCACTTCACCTTCAGCTACGCTGCGTATACACGCACTTCGTCTTCTTCTGTACTGCGTACCCTGCACTGTGCCTTCAGCTGCGCTGCGTATACCCGCATTGCGCCTTCTTCTGTACTGTGTACCACGCACTGTGCCTTCAGCTGCGCTGCGTATACCCTCAGCTCGTTTTCTTCTGTACTGCGTACCCCCGCACTCACGCTGTAGATCGCCTGTGAACCTCTGATTAGGGCCAAATTAATAGTCCTCCAATGTACCACAGACAGTCAGATCCACAGATCTGATCATGCGCCTGAGAGATCACAACTTAGCAATAGATTCGCCTTTAAATTTTACCTTGACTTAGATCTAGCTTTTAAAAATAATAACCCAAAATTCAGATCTTAAGATATTCAAATTTCAAAGATATCTCAGCCAAGTGATCTCCTTCCCTATTTATAGTCAAGCCCTTATTCACACCATGGGACAAAACCATCGATAACCAATACAAGGGATCCAAACCGGGGCTAAATTAGATCCTATACCACGGGACAAAACCATAGGATCAAGAACGACGGGCTAAATACCACGGGCCAAACATAAGAAACCCCACGTGAGCGCACTTCTCTGCCTTGAAGTGAGTGAACTGGGGGACCGCACTTTCTGAACGGGTAACCTGCGGGTATGACCGCACTTCATGAACGACGAGCCTGCGGGTTCGCACCTTTTGAACCATTCACCTGCGAACCTCTTAATTTCCATCATTTTGAGAGCCTGAAGAGATTTTTTCCACTTGAGTGAGTTGCCATCAAGTACAACACCTATATCATAGAGCCATACCAGAATCATAATGCCAACAATCTGCCCCTTTGGACTTGATGGCAATCTTATGATCCTCAACGTCATTCTCCCCCTTTGACATCAAGGGCAAAGGGTTATGCTCCCCTTAAGAACGTGCTCCCCCTGACTATAAACCAGATCTGCAAAAAAGAACCATAATCCACCAAACACCATAAATGACCATGAAAGAGATAGAGACATATTGCAGCAATATTCCTTCTGTACTTCCTCCATAATGCCAACAATTCATTATATGCTCCCCCTGAACCTGTGCCATTCGATCTTCGACCAATCCACAACCTAGCAAATGTACGCGTATACCCCAGATGAACCTTGCGTACAACCAAAAATCTCTTGAAACAGAAGAGATTCAACAACAAGATGATGCATCAACAACCCCCAGCTTTTTCCTGAGGTATTCAAAGGTCTCCCTGGGCAATGGTTTGGTGAGTATATCAGAAACTTGTTCCTTAGAAGGAACATACTCTAACTTGACCTTTCGTTCAAGCACTTGTTCCCGGAGAAAGTGGTACTTGATTGGTATGTGATTGGTCTTTGAATGCATGACTGGGTTCTTTGAAATGCTGATTGCACTTGTATTATCACATAAGATGGAGATAGGTGGTATACAAGTGATTTGAAAATCTTGCAAGGTCTGCATCATCCAAAGGAGTTGAGTGCAGCAAGATGTAGCAGCCACATATTCCACTTCAGCTGTAGACAAAGCAATCGAACTCTGTTTCTTGCTGAACCAAGATACTAATCTGGAACCCATAAAGAATGCACCACCACTTGTGCTCTTCCTGTCATCCACGCTTCTGGCCCAATCTGCATCTGTATAAGCATGAAGTGTGAGATCTGTATCTCTAGGATACCATAAGCCATAGTTTTGAGTCCCTTGAATATATTTGAAAATTCTCTTCACTACCTGAAGATGAGTTTCCTTTGGATTTGCCTGAAATCTTCCAACTATTCCCACTGCATGCATGATGTCTGGTCGGGTACCTGTCAGATAAAGTAGACTCCCAATCATAGATTTGTAGGTTAGTTGATGCACTGCTGCTGATTCATCATTTGCACTAAAGCTACATCCTGTGACCATGGGTGTACATACTGGTTTTACATCTTCCATGCCATATTTCTTCAAAATTTGCTTGAGATACTTGGTTTGAGACAAAAAGATCCCTCCTTCATTTTGTTGGATTTGCAATCCAAGAAAATATGTCAGTTCTCCAGGTAAAGACATTTCGAATTCTTTCTGCATCACCAAGGCAAAGCTTTGACTCAAAGCTTCTTCATTGCTGCCAAAGATAATATCATCTACATACACAACAAGTATTAGCAATTTGTCATTTTCAATTTTTATATAAAGATTGCTATCTGCTGATCCTTTTGAAAAACCTTGTTGATGAAGATATTTGTCCAAATTATAGTACCAAGCCCTTGGTACTTGTTTAAGACCATAGAGAGCCTTTTCCAGTCTGCATACAAGATTTGGATCATTTCCAAGAATGAAACCATCTGGCTGCTCAATGTATACTTCTTCTTCTAAGTCTCCATTCAGAAAGGCTGATTTCACGTCCATTTGAAATACTTTGAAGTTTTGAAAGATTGAGAGAGCAAGGAACAGTCGGATGGCCTCAAGTCTTGCAACAGGAGCAAAAGTTTCTTCAAAATCTATTCCTTCTTGCTGGGCATACCCTTTACAAACAAGTCTGGCCTTGTTTCTAATTACTTCCCCATTTTCATTCAACTTATTCTTGAAGATCCATTTTTTCCCTATAACATTCTTATCCTTTGGTCTAGGAACCAACTCCCAAGTGTTATTCTTTTCGATCTGCTCAAGTTCTTCATCCATTGCTTTGACCCAACATTCATCTTTGCATGCCTCTCTTACATTTTGTGGTTCAGTGGATGAGAGTAATTCCAAATAGCTTGAAGCTTCTGCAATTGTTCTTCTTGTTTGTACACCTGCTTCTTTCTGCCCCAAAATCTGAGATTCTGGATGGTTCTTCTGAATGTACCTTGATGGAGTCTTCTCTTCTATCCTTATCTGTTCCTCTGGTGCTCCTTGAGATTCTTCTTCTTCATCATTCTGTCTTTGAAGGTAGTCTTCATTTTCTTCGATATTTTCATGATTTACTTGCCTAGGAATGTATCCTTTTTCATCAACCACTATATCAATACTGTCAACAATTCTTCCAAGTCTTTTATTGTAGCACTTATATGCTTTACTGTGTGGAGAATAACCAAGAAGAATGCCTTCATATGCTCTAGGTTCAAGTTTGCCAAGTTGCTCATCAGTATTCTTAATATAGCATTTGCTCCCAAAAATTCTGAAATGCTTTACCGAAGGAGTCTCACCATACCAGAGCTCGTGAGGAGTTTGAGTGTTGTTCACTCGGACATTTGTTTTGTTGAGAATAACAACCGCATCATATGCAGCTTCACCCCAGAAAGTTGCGGGAGTTCCTGACTCATCAAGCATAGCACGAGCCATTTGTTGGACTGTTCTATTCATCCTTTCCACCACTCCATTTTGCTGAGGAGTTCTAGCTGTAGAGAATTCCCTTCTTATCCCATGTTCTTCACAGAAATCGAAAAATTCATTTGAGGTAAACTCCCCACCTCTGTTGGACCTGAAGCACTTAATTTTTTAACCTGATTCATTTTCAACCAAAGCTTTGAAGGATTTGAATTTTTCGAATGCTTCGTCTTTGTGCTTCAAAAGTCTTAACCAAACAAACCTGGAGAAATCGTCAATGAATAATATCAAGTATTCTTCTCCTCGAGGTGACCTTGTCCTGAAAGGACCACATACATCTGTATGGACTAGTTCAAGAGGCCTGCTGGCTGATCCTTCCTTCTCCGGGAAGTTGGTTCTGGTTTTCTTACCAAACTGACATGATTTGCATATGTTGTTGTCTGGAATTTTGATATCTGGAAGACCACGAACTGACTGATATTTGCATGCCTTCCTTATTTGTGAAAAGCTTAGATGCCCCAACCTCCGGTGCCATAACCAATGTTCATCATCCTTGCTCAAATAGCATTGTTGTTGTCCTTCTTCAAATATGTATAGATTATTTTGAGTTCTTCTACCTTTGATCACTGTTTTCCCTGTATCAAGATCACGAACACTACATCCATTTGATCGCAAATATTACATCGGTTCCTTGATCACACATTTGACTGAAACTCAGAAGGTTATGCTTCAAGCCATCAACATACAAAACATTTCCAGCTTTGACCTTTTCTTTCAACTGAGCTGTGGCTTTTCCTTTTATAGCTGCAGGAGTATCATTTCCAAAAGAAACTTTCTTTCCCTTTTCTAAAGCAGAATATGATTCAAGTTTTTCTTTATCACCTGTCATATGCTTCGAACATCCACTGTCGATGTACCATAGATTTTCCTGTCCCTCTGCATAAAAGGCTATCCCACATCTTTCTAATTGTGGTTCCTTTATTCTCCATGTTCTGGTGCATGAGGCTTGTTCCTTTGTCTGCTGAAACCTGCTCCTACATTCAAAATCTTCATGACCGAAGTTATTACAAATAGAACATTCAATTTCATTTTCAAGAGCCAAAAAGTTGTTATAGGTCCTTTTTGTAATCCCAGTCATACTTCTTTGTTTTTGAGCTTCTCTAGTCATGATTGTTTTATATGCAACACATTGAGCTGCTTTGTGACCAAAGTTATGGCAAGAGAAACATTGGCCATTGAAGAAACTTCTGCGGTTATCAAATCTATCGGCCAAATGATTGTAATTTCTATTGTCATCCATTCTTGAAGCAAATTGAGAAGATTTTACCTGTGGCTGGTTGTAGCTTTTGTTCATCCTTAAGACAGATTGCCCTTGGTTTACCTGGTAGTCTTTGTTGGTTCTTGAATTAATTCGTCCCTGCTTTACCTGGTGATCTCCATTGTGCTTTTGCTCATTCCTTCTTGTTGCATCAAGGTAACTCTTTGAGGTGGATGCTTGAGATGTTTCTCTATTATACCCCAGACCTGTCTTGTTTAGCGGAGAACACTGTACATTGATGATCTCATCCAGAGTTTCAGATCCTTTGACAAACTTAAGATTGATAGCCTTTGTTTTCTCAATTTCTTTTCTAAGGCCAACAATTTCACATTCTAATTTTTCAAGAAATTTTTCTTTTTCATCAATTTGAAATTGTAGAGTATCAATGATCACATTCTTTTCTTCTATACATGTCTTGAGTCTAGAAATCTCTTCATAAAAGCTATCCACATCTATAGCATCCATGTAATCATCATCTTCAAAGGCCATTAAAAGTTTATAGTCATTACCTCGTTCATCTTCATCACTATTTGATAGACCATCACTGTCTTCATGAGTGTAGTAGCTTTTCTTATTTGCATTATGTTTCTTGTTCCATCTAATAGGTTCCTTTCCCTTGTCGATCTTATCCTTATGAGGACATTTGGCAGCATAGCGACCTACTCTTCCACAAGCAAAAAATTTGAAGGGTAACTTACCTCTGAATCATCCAGCGCCCCGTTGAAGATTTCTGACAAAATTTGATTCTTCTTCTTCTTCTGACCCATGTCCAGATTCATAGTACTCTCCTTTTCCCGAAGCCTTGAAGGCAGCTTCTCTCCTGTCTGATGGACCTCCTTTCCTCATTTCATAAGCAGTTAGGATTCCATGCAGTTGTGACATTTTAAGATGTTGTAGATTCTCCTTTTCTTCTATAGCAGAAACTTTAGATTCAAACCTAGGTGACAAAGATCTTAGAACTTTTTCAACCACAACAGCCTCTTTTATTTCTTCACCCAAATTTTTCATACAATTAACAATCTCATCCACACGAAGAAAATAGTTAGCCACACTTTCATCATTATACATCTTGAGATTTTCATACTGAATCCTGAGGGTTTGAAGTTTTGCACGTTTTACCTGATCATCTCCTTCATAGCTCAGAACAATCTTGTCCCATATTTCTTTTGTGGATTTATACTGCATAACTTTCACAAATTCTGATTGAGATAGACATCCTAGAAGAGTATTGACCGTCTTTGCATTTGTTTCATATTTCTTCTTCTCAGCTGGATCTATAGGAGTAGCTGATGGAAAAGTATACCCTATTTCTATGATGTCCCAGACTTCTGTACCCAAAGATTGAAGATAGGCAGTAACTCTTACCTTCCAATATACGAAGTTTGTCCCATCAAAAATCGGTGGCCTGATTGATGCTTCCCTCTCGTAGTTGCTCATGATGAAAGATCTTCCTTCAAGCGATCAAGCTCCTTCAGAAGGACCTGCTCTGATACCAATTGTTGGAAATAATACTGAGAGGGGGGGTGAATCAGTATTATCAAATTCTTTTCAATATATCTTTCTTATTTATTCTTTGAATTATTCTTCAGATATTGATCGTTACTTTGTATGTCAGTACCATAAAATAATGAGCATAAACAAGAAAAACAGATAGTCACACCAAAGAACACCAGATATAAGGTGGAAACCCAATGTGGGTGAAAACCACCTACTGCAATATGTCTCTATCTTCTTTCAATTAGAAACTTCTTTTACAATGATTTTGTACTGGTGCAGTCCTTTACCAATACGCAGGCTGCAACCTGCAGAGAGCTACAACTCTCTCTCGTTTTCCAGTCTCTCCTAGAAGGGAGCTACAACCCCCTACTTCTTTATCTTCTTTAAGGACCACGATTCATTAATTTTCAGACGGGATTCAGGAACATCAAATAAACATTAAGTACATGTGAATCAACCAATCTCCTTATACAATCAATCCAATGAGCCACCCAAGCTTCTCAGAATGTTGTAAACAGAAAATCAACACCAGTAACCTAAACCCAGAACAAAACAGCAAATAGAAAACAGGCAGCCAACAAATATTTCAAAACAGGTCCGTAACTTCACCAATATAATCCTGCAGATACCCGCACTTCACCTTCAGCTGTGCTGCGTATACCCGCACTTCGTCTTCTTCTGTACTGCGTACCCCGCACTGTGCCTTCAGCTGCGCTGCGTATACCCGCACTGCGCCTTCTTCTGTACTGCGTACCACGCACTGTGCCTTCAGCTGCGCTACGTATACCCGCACTTCATCTTCTTATGTACTGCGTACCCCTGCACTCACGTTGTAGATCGCCTGCAAACCTCTGATTAGGGCCAAATTAACAGTCCTCCAATGTACCAAAGACAGTCAGATCCACAGATATGATCATGCGCCCGAGAGATCACAACTTAGCAATAGATTCGCCTTTAAATTTTACCTTGATTTAGATCTAGCTTTTAAAACTAATAACCCAAAATTCAGATCTTAAGATATTCAAATTTCAAAGATATCTCAGCGAAGTTATCTCCTTCCCTATTTATACTCAAGCCCTTATTCACACCATGGGACAAAACCATCGATAACCAATACAAGGGATCCAAACAGGGGCTAAATTAGATCCTATACCACGGGCCAAAACCATAGGATCATGAACGATGGGCTAAATACCACGTGCCAAACATAAGAAACCCCACGTGAGCGCACTTCTCTGCCTTGAAGTGAGTGAACTGGGGGACCGCACTTTCTGAACGGGTAACCTGCGGGTATGACCGCACTTCATGAACGACGAGCCTGCGGGTCCGCACCTTTTGAACCATTCACCTGCGAACCTCTTAATTTCCATCATTTTGAGAGCCTGAACAGAGTTTTGCCACTTGAGTGAGTTGCCATCAAGTACAACACCTGTATCATAGAGCCATACCAGAATCATAATGCCAACACTTTATTTTTGGTTTTGAGTGCAGTAATTTAGATTTTATTTCTGTAATTAAATGAACAGCAGAGACAGTAACCTCATGTTCAGTACTTCATTTTTTTTCTTGATTTAAGTAGCTGCATATTTACACTTTTGTTTAAGTTCTGATTTTATCAATAGCATGTTTTGAGATCTTTGAAGTGCTAAGTTTGGAAATTACCATAAGAGGCATAAACTTTGTCTTAAAATCTACATCCATACTTGACCTTTAAAAGTATTCTTAAGACCTTAGAATAGGATTTTCATTTGCATTAGACACTTTAGGAGATCGACAAGAACAAAAACCCCAAAAACAAGATAAAAACTGAAAACAATAAAGTAAGAAAAAAGTTGTCTTGCACATTTAGTGTGCCACACTTCATGAGTTTACAACTCCTGGATTGATAATTAATGTAGCAATTTAGGACACACTAAATTGACTAAACAGCCATCAAGGGCATACTCAAGCCTCAAACCATAGAATGCCATCGATGAAATAGATGTGATAAGAACTTGATATCTATATCCCGAATAATAAACTTCGAATTTCTCCTGCTAGTATATTGTTCTTGCTTAATCACCTGTGCTTCGATACCCTGTAGAAATTTCACCTGTAGAACAGACCGATATATGCCATGTCCTAAAGCATAATACTTTTTCTACTTCTACAAAACATTAAGCGGAAGCATAATCAAATTCATGAGCAACATCAAGTAGAAACATGCATAACTGATCAAGAGAAATAATCACACATAACACAAGATATATCCAGGGGAAAGCACCAGCATAAAACCCCAACCATGTATTATCAATCAAGTGGAAATCCTCTTCACAATACAAAAAGAATTAGCTCTCAAGCTATTCAGTTCTCAATGAACTATGAAGATATGAAGATATATCTCATGAACCAACCAAGCCCTTTATATAAAGGATTTAACTATGGTCCAATCCCTATTTCCTTACGCATTTTGCTTAGGAAATAATAGCAAAGGATATGCAATTAATTCCAAACATACCAAGTTAACCAATGGTCCAACTACGCAATCCTTGAGGACACTAGTTCCTCAACCATGCAAAAACTACTTACTAGAAATAGTCAAGCATCTGATAGTACACTGTCCCACATCTGGTCTCAACTGGGTCTCTGACAGAACTGACATGCAACAGTTATCCATGAGTGAATTCTCAGTTATCTAAAATAATAGTTGTCATATGCTTGCAAGCATTAACAAACTATATTTTATTATTTTAACAACTTGTTAAAATAATATAACTAGACTTGACTGGTTAGAACTAATTCAACTGATTCTCTCATTATAGAACTCATACTTATTCCCTCAATCAGTGGGACAACTCATGTGCATGCTCACAAAGACTTCAAATTCGAATTTCCTTAACTAATTAACTCAACTAAATTAACTAATTAATATTTCCAATTGCTATTAAGACCAGAATTAATTTTACTTCCTATAGATAGACTAGGGACTGTTATAAATAGGAAGGGACCCAGAAATGCTATTTTTAGAACTTTCTAATTTAAGTAGTTTCACCTCTCACCCAATGTGGCTAATGACCTCACTGGCCAAACTGCTATTTTTAGACATGCTATTTTTAGCAGGTCTATTTTTAGCACATTCTAAATTTAACATTTCTTGTTGCACATTTTTCAACAAATTTCGCATGCAACGTCAGAGATTATTAACACCTACGGTTCGCTGCGTATTGATCTACCTCCCGTTTCGTTCAAACTTAGCACACTGTTAATTTTATAGAGCAAAAACACAGAAATGACAATGGAACAGCTAGTTGTTTAAGCTTAGCACACTGTTAATTTTTACAGAGAAAAAACACAGAAATGATGATGGAACAACAAGTTGTTCAAGCTTAGCACTGTTAATTTTACATAGCAAAAAAACAAAAATGACGATGGAACAACAAGCTGTGCATATTGGGAAATATCAATACCGTTAAACTTGTTATTCCCGAGTTCTGATGGAGTCATAGTACCTCCAAATAAGAAGTTAACATGTATGCCAGTGTATTATGGAGGTCACCTGTGCCCCCCCTAAAATGTGATAGGTCGTCCTCAACCGGCAAATAAAGGAGCAGCATGCTGGATTGTAGTCATACAGTAAAATAAAGGAATAGCGTATATATCCATGACATGATTACAAAAAGTAGTGGATTACTGAAATCGAGGTTTATGATGGAAATCACGAATAGATATGGAAATGCTGTGAAATGATGCGAAAAATAGAGGAGAGGACAACTGACGTAAGTAAAAATTCTTATGCGGTCATTATCCACTTTAACCATTATGATTGATTTATAAATGATTTTTCATGTGTAAAAGGTTCGAAAAGGTTATATAACATAATCTCATTTGAAATCAGGATAGAGATATAAGAAAATGGTTTATAATGACTATTGGTGTTTGAAAAGTATGACTTCAATACCATCAGCAGAGCTCTGTTGCCCACAGGTGTCCATAACCTTGACAAAGTTGCTTGTTTCACCCTTGGAACCATAATCCTTTATGTATGCCTAGGAAAGTGTTGTGTGATGTCAGAATGGAGGTCATTGTGCTGGCTTGGTAACCAGATGAATCACAATGAAATTCACCAAGAAGGAGTGAAAGGTGGGCAGGCTAGCTCGTGATGAGACCTCCTGTTCCAAGGACTTTTATATTTTTCTGATATGCCTCTTGGATCATATCCCTGGTGTGGTGACCATAGTGGGAATGCCACTTCACTGCTTCCTTATGATCATGGTAGGCTGGCTTTTGATGAGACCCCCTATCCTTCATCTGACAAATCATGTTAGTAATCATATAGATATATATTTTTCTCTTTCTTTTTTCTTTTCTTTTATATAGAACTTTCCTATTTATATACAAAGGATGGCTCAACACTCCTTAAGAGTAGGGATTGTGGAAGAAGTCTAAACATCTCAATAGATGAAAACATGCCCTTATTCTTATTCAATAATAATGATCAAAGAGAATTATGAAGATTAAGAAGGAACCAACATGATAAAAAGAATAAATCAAATTGGTTTTAGTGAAAATAAAGACAGCAAAGTGGTATAAATAGTTGTGTCCTTTCATCTTTTTTCTTATCAATACAAAGCAATTTCTCTAAAGATAACGATTTTTCTTTGGTTTGCTGATTTTATTATCCTCTAGTTTTTGTATTCATACATAAATGTATAACTGTGCCTTAAAGGGATCATAAATAGTGAACCATCATTCAAAAAAATCCTCTAAATGATGAAACATACACACACCAAAAAATACACTCAAAAAGTGTTGTTCCTTAGATGGAACAACTGATCTTCCTTAAGAGGGATAGCAAAAAGAACATCTACACGCAAAACTGTGGTTCCTTTAAGAGGAACAACAAACAAAAGAAAATATACACTCAAAACTTTTGTTCCTTAAGAGGAACAATAGCTATTCCTTAAATGGAACAACAAATAAAGTAAGCGCAAAATAAAATACCGATCCTTTGGCGGAACAACCTAAGATCATTGGAAATCGAAACTATTGTTCCTTCAGAAAGAAGGGCAGAAAGAAAAAGATGCAAAGGAGGAACGGAAAAACAATCTAGCGGAAGTGTTGTTCTTTCGGAAAGGAACGGCAAAACAATCTAGCGGAAGTGTTGTTCCTTCGGAAAGGAATGGCAAAATAATCTAGCGGAAGTGTTGTTCCTTTGGAAAGGAACAACAAAAAATGCAGGAATGTTGTTCCTTCATACAGGAACAACAAAAATGTTGAAATGTTGTTTCTTCAGAAAGGAATAGCAAAATGCGAAAGTGTTGTTCCTTCAGAAAGGAACAACAAAAATGCAGAAATGTTGTTCCTTCGGAAAGGAATAGCAAAATGCGAAAGTGTTGTTCCTTCGGAAAGGAACAGCAAAAATGCAGAAATGTTGTTCCTTCGGAAAGGAACAGCAAAATGCGAAAGTGTTGTTCCTTCAGAAAGGAACAACAAAAATGTGGAAATTTTGTTCCTTCGAAAAGGAACAACAGAATGCAAAATTGTTGTTTCTTCGGGAAGGAATAGAAAAAATGCGGAAATGTTGTTCCTTTGGAAAGGAACAAAAAAATGCAAAAGTGTTGTTCCTTCGGAAAGGAACAACAAAAATGTGGAAATTCTATTCCTTCGAAAAGGAACAACAAAAAACGAAAGTGTTGTTCCTTCGGAAAGGAAGGAACAACAAAAAAACAAAGCAAAACAAAAAAAATGTAGAAATGCAAAAATGTGTACATAAAGTAGTTTATACAAGTAGAAAAGAAAAACTTATGTACAAAATTTAAGAACCGGAATTATTTAGTGAACCAATGCCGAGAAAGGATTATTTTCCTCAGCAAGAATCTACATATCAGAATCTTCCCAGAGCTACTGGTAAAAGGATTCCCGAGTAAGCGGTTTATGGTACAGTCACACTCAGTGGCCATTTGCTTTAAAGGTATGTCTAGATACATCAATAGTAGTTAAAGTAATGGTGCCATTGTCATGCACTTTCTGTATTTCAGACAGTCCAAGCCATCGAGACTGAAGTTTTCCCGGAAAATCCTGAAACCTGGAATCGTATAGGAGTGCTCAATCTCCTTCGTGGAAGATTTTCTTTTTTATCAGGGCATCGTGCCATTTTTCTCTCTACTGTTGAATTAATGCAGTGTGTTGAAGAGCCGAGAGCCTAATTTCATCTAGTTCATTAATTCATTGTAATCTGTTAGTATGGGCCTCATTTAAATTCAGACTGATCTCCTGTGTTGTTCTTAATGTTTGTATTTCGAACTCTATTGGAAAGATGGGTTCTTTTCCAAATACTAGCTGATATGGTGAATAGCCAGTGGTGTTTCTCCATGTTGTTTGGTATGTCCACAAGGCTTCAAGAAATCTTGAATCCCAGTCGCGTCTGTGCGATGCAACTGTTTTTGTAAGTATTGCCTCTATCACCTTATTCGTGCTCTCTACTTGGCCATTTGCCTATGGGTGATACGAAGTGGTAATTTTGTGTTGAATATGATAATTTCTTAATGTTGCAGCAATTTTATTACCTATAAACTACGGTCCTCCATCCGTGATTATGTCCCTCAGAAGGCCATATCGCACAAATATTTGGAACATGAAATGAATCACAGAGTCCTCTGTAGCTCTTGGAAGTGCTTCTGCTTCAACCCATTTGGTAACATACTTTGTTGCTACTAGAATATATGTTCTCTAATTTGATGATGGGTTGATCGGACCAACAAAAACGAGCACCCAACGCTCAAATGGTTTGATTACTAACTGTGGGTTTAAAGGCATTTCGTTGGACTGTCCAGGGCGTCCTGCTCTTTGGCAACTGTCATAGTATTGAACAAATTTCTTAGCATCTTTAAAGATTGTGGGCCAGTAATAACCTATTTGAAAAACCTTGTGACCAGTTCTGCGATCTGCGAAATGTCCACCACACGGTCTGTCATGACAAGATTTTAGAATTTCAAATATTTCATCTTCATGTACGCATCTTTTGATGTGCATATCTGCCCCTGTATGAAATAGGTAGCCCTCAATCCAAGAAAATCAGGTACTACGTTGCACAACCTGTTTTCATTCATTGGGGGTTAGATGCTTTGGTAATTTTCCTACTACTAAATAATTTGCAACATCAGCATACCAAGGTGTCTTGATAGTAACAACAAAAAAATGTTCATCTGGGAATTGATCTTCGACTATTGCTACGTTCACTAGCTTCAACATTCATGAGAGAAAATCAGCTACAAGATTTTCTTTCCCAAGTCAATCTTTTATTGTGATGTCAAATTTCTGCAATAAAATCAACCATCTTGTTACTCTACTGTTTGTAAGAGGTTTATTTGCTAAGTATTTTATGACAAAATGATCTGTATATAAAATAACAGGATATCCAGTGATATAATGCCTAAATTTATTTACAGCATGTATTACAGCTAAAACCTCTTTTTCAGTTACGGTATAGTTTAGCTCAGCAGGAGGCAAATTCTTGCTAATATAATAGATTACATATGGGTTTTTGTCTTCTTCCTTCCCAAGGACTACTCCAATAGCTGTGTCTAAAGCATCCAATGAAATTTGAAATGGCAGATCCCAATTTAGGCCTATGAGCATTGGGGCCATTGACACAAGCTTTTTCAGGTCCTTAAAAGCATGGTCACATTTATCTGTCCAAATAAAATCAACATTCCCTGTCAGTGCGTATAGAGGTGCAACCATTTGAGAAAAATGTTCTATGAATCTCCTATAATAACCAAAAAATCCTAGAAAATGATGTACCTCTGTTTGTGTGGTAGGAGTAGGTATTAACAAAATTATTTGAATTTTAGCTGGATCTACCTGTATTCTAGCCGCTGAGATATAATGACCTACGATGAGCCCTTCATTCATCATCATATAGCACTTTTCATGGCTCAAGCAGAGCCTAGTGGCAATATATCGTTGCAGCACCTTTTCCAATACATCTAGTACTGGCTCAAAATCATCTCCATATGGTGTGAAATCATCCATATATATTTCGAGTCCTTCATTTATTAAATCTAAAAAGATGCTGAGGATGGCCCTGTAAAATGTGGCAGGGGCATTGCATAGGCCAAAGGGTAGGACTCTGTAAGAAAATGTTCCCGAAGGACAGGTAAAAGTAGTTTTGTCCTGATCTTCAAGGGCAATCTAAATCTGATTGTATCCACTAAAGCCATCCAAGAAAGAAAAAAAATTCTTTCCTGCTAATGTGTCTAATACCTGATCAGTGAATGGAAAGAGAAAGTGGTCTTTCTAGGTTGCTTTGTTTAATTCTCTATAATCTACACAAATCCTCCATTTTCCATTCTTCTTTGGCACCAATACTAGTGGAGAGACTCACTTGCTATCAGAGATTGGATAAATAAAGTTTACATCCAAAATTTTTTGTAACTCAGCTTTCATATTATCTTTCAAGTGAGGGTTTAGTCTTCGTTGGGTTTGGCGAATGGGTCTAACATCCTTTTCTATATAAATGTGATGTGTACACAGCTAGGGATCAATTCCCTTCATGTTCGGATAATCCCATGCAAAAGCTTCCTTATATTTTCTTAGTAGTTAGACCGGCTTCTCTTCTTGTTCAGGAGTCAGGTTTTTGTTAATGTTCAAGGTTTTTCCTCGCTAAATCTATATAGTTTTTCTGTTTGAAATAGAGGTAGCGGGTATTGATTGATCATGAGTGTCTTTGAGGGGATCTTCTTCTAGCTCATTGTCAAATGTTGCCTCTATCATGTGGCATTGTACATGGGATCTGGATTCGGATTGGTTAATGAAGTTGTTAATAACGTCATCCTCTGTTTGGTCTTTAAAATCAACGGCATCTTCTATGGTTAATGGGGACCTAATGTTTTTTGTGAGGTATGATACAAGTTGTTTGTTAGTTTTCATTATTGTCAAACTTGGTTGGGCTGGAAGGTATAGAGCTAGATTCCTGATATTACTCCCTCTAGTTATAGTCATACTGCTTTGTCGATAGCCAATGTAAGCATCAACATTCGCAAGCCAAGGTCTACCTAAGATTAAAAGGTGTCCATCGAGTCGGTTTTTTGGGTTTATTATCATAAAGTCAGCAGGGTATTCCCAAGAATCTATGGATACCATTACATCGTGTAGTGTACCTTCTGGCCTAACTACTGATCGGTCAGCCAATTCCACTAAGGTGGAAGTTGGTTCCACTGATGTAATGCCAAGTTTTTGACAAGTGGTGGTTGCTAAAATATTAATTGCAGCCCCTAAATCAATTAAGGAATTTGAAAAGGTTTGTCCCTTGATTTGCACCATCACTATAGGATTCCCTGGGTCTTCATATTTGACAGGTGCTTCTCTTCCTGATAACAGATCAAATAGGGTGCCAACTACTTGGATGGTTGGGTTAGTTGTTATTCTCCTCTTTGGCTTTCTTATACATAACTTTTTGATGGTTTTTGCATATATTGGGATATCTTGGATACCTTGGAGGAGTAAGATTTTTATACACAAATTTCTTAGTTCTCCCAGAAGATCAAAGTTAGGATGTTCTATAGGGCGTGATATGATTAATCATTCTAGGAATGCGGGAGAAGACGTGGTTGCTTGGTCATGAGTTTGTTGTCTGACCACATCCTCTTCTTGTAGTGGTTGTTCTATAGGTAACTGATTTTCAAATTGAGCATTTTTATCTCCCTCAATTTCTATTATGTGCCCAGACCTTAATTGAAGGTCATTGCACTTCCTTACATCGGTTTCTAGTTCTGGTGTTTTGATTATTTGAACAGATTAAACCGGTCTATTATCTGGGTTCGGGTTGGGTTGGGTTGGGAGTTTCAATCTTAATTTGGACTGGGGATTTCTTTGTAGTGTATATGGCGTTGGTAGTGTGGGTTGAGGGAGAGGGATGGTTCCAGCTAGCTGATTCATTGGCCTTTTCTAGTTTGACTGACAGGCTTGACTCTGCGAAGTGGGAGGGGACCATTGTGTTGGATATGCATTGTTTTGCCAATATGGTGAAGAGTAGGGAAAATTTGGCCAATTAGATTGGCTTGTTTGATTTGGCCATATTGATGAAGTAAATGGTTGTTGTGACCAGATTGAAAAAGGTGGTTGATTTTGCCACATTGTATTATATTGTCGAGCATGATATTGCAGAGGTTGGAAAGAAAAAGATGGATCGGAGGGCATACCTGGTTGTCGTGGCTGCCATTAATGGTGCTGATTGAGTAGGTACACTAGTTCTGATTCTTCTTCTGCTTCTATGTACACTGCTTTCAAACCCAGGAGTGAAGGGCAGTTCTCTGTGGAGTGATCTTTTGTACAAATAGCGTAGACTTGAACTGCATCCAATAGGCACTCTTTATGGTTGTGTTTCTTTCTGCATCTAGGGCAAAATATTGCCAGATTTTGCTCTGCTTCTGCTTGTTTCTATTTATCTTGCATAATATCGAGCTACATTGTTAGATTCCCCAATATATCATTTTTGAAATTCTCCAATAAATTCTCGATTTCTACGTGGGTTACTCCTCCACTAGAGATCTTGTTGTTCCTTGTGAGCATGTCATGTTCTGCTGGTTTTAGCCTTGTACTGCCTCGTGAACTCCTGATGAACAAATCAATAATGTTAGCAAAATTTTCTTGATAGATGTCACCTTTTCCCATAATATTTAGTGTTTCAAGCCATTGTTCCCTCATCCCTTTAATTAATGTTGTTTTTAGTACATTGTCAAGTAAGGGTAATGATGCATAAGGAGATCTCTGAAGATTATATTGAAAACGTTCAACATATTCTTCCAATGTTTCATTAGGTCTGGCTGCCATTTGAAATATTTCATCCTTTAATCCTCTAGACCTACAATAATCATGATATTTCTTTAGAAAAGCACCTTTCATCTGATCCCAGTCATCTATAACACCTCCACCTAACCCCATAAACCATCGTAAAGATGCTTATTTTAATGTGAAGGGAAATAATTTTAGATTTTGGGGATCGGTGGTATAGTCATACCCCCGGCATAATACATCGAGTTCAAACAAAAATGCGTCTGGATATTCTGATGTTAGGCCATGGAATGTAGGAATATGCCGAAGAGGAATGGCCTTCATAGGTGCATTAACTGTAGAATCTACAATGGGATATTGCAGTGTGGAGGTTTGAGGTGTTTGCTGGTTCTGGGCCATTTGGTCAAATATGTGCCAATATCCTTCTGGTATTTCTAGGGAGGTATTCCTAGGCTGGCTAGAAGGAGTAGGAATGGCCTTGACAGCACTTCCTTTGTCTGGGATGATGAGAGTTCCTTGTTGAACTAATATCTGGAGGGATCTTAGCTCTTCAGGTTCTTCAGCTTCGTTCTGGATGATTTTGACAGCACTTCCCTTATCTAGGCTGCTTAGTGGCTAAACTATTCCATGAGGAGATCTTGGTTCTTCGGTTTCCCCTGTTTCTCCTCCTCCTTCATAGAGATTTCTAAGGTTGCCTTCTTGTAACGATTTTGGGCTAGAATTCTCAATTTCTTGAAAATCTTTCTCCTCTGTTTGGCTGTGCACCTCAGCAAAGGCTACAAATGGTGATTCTGTGGCCCGAAGGGAACTAGTAGGTTGTTTAGAAGTAACTTTTCTAGGGCCTACTGACGGCTGAGATTCTTCTTTTTTTAAGGATATTGTCTATAAAGGTCGATCAACCAAGGGTCACCAGTCCCTTAGCTTTATCAGGTTTGGGTAGTGGTTTTGGATTCTTTTTAGGCTTTTTCTGCTTAGTCATGCACACAAATCAAATACTTATTTCTACCCAAAATAATCAACCAATCTATAGGAAAGCGGGTGGGGGAGCAGGGTTGTTACATGCTCCGTACGCAGGTTCTTACCTTCCGTTTTTAAAACCCAACTCTCTCCTAGTAGGTACTTACACTACTCTTTTTTCAAAAGAATCAAATGGATACACTCTCCCCAGCAACAGCACCAAAATGTTGAGTGATAAAAAGGTGTCTTTTAACCCCTATTTACCCTACATTAATTATCAATCCAGGCACGATTTTTTTATCTCAAGATTGTACTCAATCTGAGGTGATCACTTGTTCAAGAGTAATGTTTGCACTATAGTGCTTACAAAAGTAGATGAATGATGGAAACAAAATATAATTGTAATGGCAAGAAACTTAAATGCTCTGTAACTAAATCATTCACTCAAGAAACTACAGCAATCATCAGTCAAGGATGAAACAATGACAACTCTTTCCCCTGTAAACCGATGTAAATGAAAATCAATCACAGACAAGATTTCCAATCTGAGAAATTAGACAGCAGTAGTCAATGTTCGTTACAGTTGCAGATATTTCTATCCACACTAAAGCAAATATGGGAAATAACAATTCGATTAGCAGAGAAAGAACGGTAACTAAATCTATTAGAAAGAACAAACACCAAAACTTAATCTACATAACTGAATTGAGTAGCAATCTTAATCGAAATGAATTGAACAGTAATCCTTAACTAATAAAGGAATTGAACATCAATATAAGAAAGGAACATCAAACTGAATTAAGTGTAACCACACAGCGAATATAGAGTAATTGAATCAATAATCGTATTCTAGCATAATGGAAATTAACCACAGGTATAAGGGAATGACAATTGCAATTAAAATTGAACGGTGGTTAAATGAACAGTAATCACAATTGTAAGTGAACCGTAGTTAAATGAATAGCAATCACAACTGTAAATAAACAACAAAATCTGAATTAGACAGTGCAATATTGTTTCAGAATGAACAACATTACATTTTAAGTTGTGAATAATAATATTTCTATCCAATTACAATTTCAATCTAACAGAGCAATTCAGTGAAATGTTCAGAAACAGAAGATTACTTAATAAAGAAAATTAAGGAAATGCAAAGGAAATCAAATAATGATACAAGAAGCAAGTGGATCCACTAGGGTGGGGCCCTTAGCCACCAGGGAAGCACTGTTGCGTTTACTCCAGGATCAAATAATGGAACAACAACTGAGTTATATATTAATCATAAATGGAAGAGTTACAGCTATCGCTCTTCAAAGAGAGTTGATGATCAAAGTTAATATTACAATAGTAAGTTCTAAAAATTAACAATAATATCTGCCCCTTGGGCTACCAGCGCTATCCCTTTTTATAATGGCTAGGCGGAAGTATCAAAAATATAGATAAGTCTTGAAGCAACGATCCCTCAGGATCAAAGGATCCTGAGGGATTCGCAATATCTTTGATCTCCAGCTTATCGTTTTTTCTTCTTGCGCCGATGCCATGTTTTATCTCCCTTTTCCTGGATCATGCACTCCAATCTTGATCTCCTTGTCTGGATACGGCTTCCTGTGAAAGGGACATCAGTTGCTTCTACTTTGTCTTTTCCTCCCGAATAGTGATTTTCTATTTCCTTCACTTTCTGTATAGAAAAAGACAATAATTAGTTACTTTGTATCAACCACAAATCTCCTTAATTCTATCATAATTCTTTAACATATTACCATCTTAGAATGTAAAGGAGTTATGATTCAAAGGAAAAGATAAAGAATAAATGGTAAATACATACCTTTTCCAATGCTCAGCAACATAGTTTACAAATAATGGCTTCAAAGAACCTGGAAATTCTCCTAAACGGTTGCAAAATCCAGAAAATCACTCGCAAGTTACCTAATTGCCCTCGTTCCAGAAAAAACTCATGTCTCAATTTTTTCTAATTTGCCTCGGTTTTCTCAGAAAACGCATTTTAAAATCGTTTGTCAAAAAAGTTACATTTTTTGTGATGCTCCGACAACAAAAATCGGTTGTTGTGGTTGGATTTTTTTTATTTGTAGGTTTTGATGTGAGGTTGAGAAGTCAGCTTATCAAAACCTTGTTATTAATTCTTTTGGTGCCGAATGGATAAGAAGACTTTTCCCAGCATTCTTTCTCCTGGCTTCATCATGATCCGTGATGGCAACAGACATTGTCAAAACAATGAATCAGGTAGCAGGCGAGTATTTGATGATGGTCAGATCATACATGCTCTGAAGGGTATCGTTCAAAGCAGTAATCATCACTAGAATTTGGAGAACAGCCTCAAGAATTGGTGGAACACGATTATTAGCTGACTCTATCACAGAAATCACACACAATGTTGTTGGCATCTTGTCTGCTATCTACCATGTCAATTTTCTCATCAGCATCTCCATGGTCATTATCACTCCCATAACAAGTTGTTGAGGATTCAACCTTTGGCATATAAGGAATAGGGCGTCAATTGTATACATCAAAAAAAGCCCTCCACGCTACCAAAGATGACTCTGAATTCTCTGGATGATTGCATTGGTTTGGTTTGTTTTATTATGTCACATAACTTTTTTTTTTTAATTGATTTCTAACAAAAAAAATTATAAATTTATTATTATTATTAATTATTTTATCATAAAAAGTCTTTTTTCTAGTTCTCCAGATCACATAAAGCACGGGAGGAGAGCATACTAGAGAAATTATTAATCAATTTTTTATTTATTTTTAGATGTAATAAATAATGTCTCCTAATTACACTTCATCGGCAACGGCACCGAAATGTCCTGTCAACTTAATGTCTTAAATTACTAACATAAATTATTGACCAGGGTTAGTAAACTGATGAAGTGTGGTGCACAATATGCGCTTAGTTAACCTTGTTTCTTACTTCGTTGAGTATGTTTTTGTATTGTTTTGAGGGTTTTGTCTTGTATGCCTAATGATTTTAATGGATGTTAAGTGTCAATGATCAACTAATTCTAATGGATGTTTAATATAAAAACTAATTTCTAAGAAGGATGAAAAGGAAATGTACTTCAACTAATTTAATTTGCATAAAATCAAATCAAAAACTTGAATGGTTAGTCTAATCTAGGCCAACACTATGTCTATGAAAAGCAGAGCATTATTCTAGATACAATTGTATTCATTGATAAGATGAAAATGAAATCACTTCCTATCCTATCCTTGAAAACTCTTGATCAAAAACTAATCCTATTCTATGAAATGAAAGCAAGCAATATAAAAACAACTATGATCTACTGCATGCTCAAATACTATTATGAACATTCAATATAGGAAAATTTCGAAATCATCTTCTTGAAATGACTTAAGCAATTGAGTATACATTAGATGTGATATAAGAAAGCATAATAAAGCATGGAAAGGAAAACTTGCAGCCACTATGTGATCTAATGCCTCTTAGGCAACCCAAATTGGAAGAATCGCCTTCTTGGACTAGCTGATCATGACATTACACAATAGATGAAAGCTTAATCTAAAAAGCATGACAAAAGCATAAGGAAAGAAACTAAATCATTGTTCATTCTTAATGTCTCAAGCAACCAATATTGGAAAATAGTTGAATGCTACCTTGTTGAGAAGCTCTTTGGAAAACATAGGGTTAAACAGTGAATGTAAAGCAGAATCTAAGAAACCATTGTAAAGAAATGTGAAAGAAAACTAAGTCACTATATGCTCTAATGCTTCAAGCAATCCAATTTTAGAAAATAGATAAAACACTACTTTCTTGAGATGCTCTTACGAAACATAAAATTACACAGTGAGATAAATCTACATTTGAAAAATAAAATAACATTTGCAATGGAAAGCTAAACTATTTGCATGAATCAAAGTAAAACGAACTAATTAATCTTACAAATTTACAAAGGGATGCACATGGTTGATGGGGGCCTTTCCATTGTCCAATAGCATTCCAACTCGCAAAACTCACATTCTAAAATTCAATAGTAGAAAAGAACCTTCTTTATTGATAAACTCACAAATTTAGACAATGGAAATCTACACTCCTAATCTCATTAATCTCATTACATCAATAGCTCTTCACTTTACATCCCATTCCATCTCAAGCCTTGTTACAAAACATTCTATAATTCTTTCTCTTCTTTTCCTCATTTTCACCCTTTGATAGGAGAAAACTTCCCCTATTTATACAAAAATATGAGAAACTATCTCATTAATGAGAGTCCATGAATCTCTCCCTATATCTCTAGAGTTACAATCAAAATAGGAAATGATAAGACACATGTCTTTTTAAAGTTTCAATACAAATAGGAAATGAGACACATACCCTTATGGTCCCGTGATCTTCTCCACTCAAATTCGAATTTGGTTTTTGGAGGCCACGTAAAGGTCTCTTAGAAGCTTCCTTTTGACCTACACATGTCAACAATTTCATCCCACTTGTTAGGTATAAGCATATGCACATTATTTTCTAATTTTTAACCATAAATTCATTTAAAAGTGCTAAGAATTAATAAAGTTTGGAAAAACATAAATGTGATCCAATGGTAAGGTAAATGTAATGAAATAGAGGTGGAGTGAAGGTGACAATATGGAAATATAAGCGAAAATGTAATGGAAGTGAATGACGACTTCAAGGCCCAACAACTCTCACATGAAAAAAGAAGAAAAGAAAAACAGATTTATTTTATTCATTTACATGAACATCGGTAGAAGTTGTGATAGTTTGAATATGCATGCTTAGGACAGTAGGATTGCATACATGTTCACTTAGCATTATTTTGAAGCAAAGCCTCTTAGCAGTTAGTTACAAAATGGTGTGTTTTAGCATTTGATTTCAGTCTTTTTCCTTGTACTTTCTTTCTTGCAATAGGTTAAGGTTCCATTTCGAACATTTCATTTTCTACAATTAGTTTAGGATTTGACTTCAGTACATGCACTCCATTACATGATGATAGCAAAGGAATGACACATTGTATGTTGCACATATGGTGCCTATACCTCTTAAGTATGTACGATCCCGGGGTTGATAATTAAAGTCAGTAGCCTTGGGAGTTGCAGCATTCTTGTTGCAATACCAAGGCTCATCACTTTTTGGTGTTGTTGCCAGGGAGGTGTGAAAGTATGCATTGTTTTCTTCCTTAGTTGATTCATTTCTTTTTATTTTTTGCAAAAAAAAATGCATTAGGGATTTTTCATTTCAAAAGTAGAAAACTGCATTGCATTATAGTTTTCATGCAATTATAAAAAAAAAAAAAATTTCCAACACCAACCACCCCCCCATTTGATCACGTGGTGCAGTAATAGCCACATCACCATTCACTTTTATAGGTGGATGAATAAGATGACAAAGAATGTAGAAGAAATGCATGGAGATGATGGGAAAGATCCTCTTTGATTTCCTATTCAAGATACTGATGATAGTGTGAACATGAAGAACATCCCTCCATATTTTCTTCCAAAATTTCATGGTCTAAGGTTAGAGGATCTGGAAACCTTTCTCTTTGAATTTGAGATTGTTTGTAGATCTTATGGTTACTTATTAAAAAATCAAAAACTGAGATTGTTTCTGGCAACTTTGAAGGATAGAGCTCTTAAATGGTTCATGAGTTTAGGGAATAATTCAATAAGATCATGGAATGATATGCAAAAGATATTTCTAGAAGAATATAAAGATCATGATCTTAAAGAAGAAATCTTGAGAATGAATGAAAGAGAAGATGAGAGTCCAGAGGATCTAATAGAGAGGTTCATGTATAATGTTAGGAGTGGAAAACTACATCATTTAGGACCTGACACACTAAAAACCCACTTACTTAGAACAATTAATGGATTAATCTCCAATCTTGTGAGTAGAGGTGATGTATACCAATTATTATTTGAAGAAAGTTATGAAACATGCAAACACATATCAAAAGGAAGGCAACATTATATGCTTCACATATAGCGTCAATACCTCTTAAGTTTGTACAAAAATCGGGTTGATAATTAATGTCAGTAGCCTTGGGAGTAGTAGCATTCTTGTTGCAATACTGAGGCTCATCAAGAAGGGACATAGGTGTAAGCGAAATTGGTCCCTCCTTAGGTTGACCATAATTCATAGCATATTGAGACTAGCATGATGGATAAGGGTGGAAAAGGGATCTAACGACACCATTGGTGACATGAGATGCCCCCAACGTATAAGTAGCACTAGGAAAAGGTAGATCAGGAAGGATGGTATAAACATAACCTGACTGTGCGTAAATTAGATCATATTACAATTCTATCTGGAGAACTTCTCCCTCAGTATGGGGGAAGTGTGAGACGATGTCTTTACCTATGGGGGACAAAAGAGTTCTCAAAAATCAATCCATATAAACATGATACTCAAAATCAGGAGCTTTCCAAAGGCTCCTCCTTATGTGCCATTATTATACACGGTTAGAAAGGTGAGTGGAAAAAGTTTGACGAAAAGAGGTTAATAGTTCAACACCAGTTTCATATTGAAGAGGTAATTGGAAATATGAAGTAAAGGCATTGGAAAAAGTTGCAAAGGTGGAATGAGAGGTGTGTGGTTGATCAATATACAACTTGGCAAGAGCTCTAATTAGAGTGTGTTGGAAAAGATGAATATGAATGGATTCCTCAGTGATGGATTTTGATGAACACCACATGTGGAAAGAGCGAACGTGATTGGTAGGGTCTTCTCTAGGATTACCTTCAAACTTGGGAATGTTTGAGGGAAGTTTGTTGGGAATGGGAGGCCAATTTTGGTCATGGAGAAGGGGATCATTGATGAGTTGACTTAAGTTATGGATGCTCAAACTAGCCATGTAGGGAAGGAGAGGTTGATTAGTATCCATAGCTAAAGAGGTTCCAATAACACCCCCTTGAGGGTTACCTTAGTTATGACCAATGGTACCACCTTGCTTTTCGCCACCCACATTAGTTCCTAACATGGTAGTAGTGTGGGGTTGGGAGGATGTGGAATCAGAATAAGAGCTAGAAGAATAAAAAAAAGGTATAGTTTGTAAGCAGACTCAATGGAGGACTAGGAGGATGGATCGTTACTTGACATGCAGGAGTAAGAGGATTTCTAAAATGAAACTGGGGGTGAAGGCCACAAAGTCTCCATGACAGATGCCTAGGGGGTGCAATGGTGTTGAGACAAAAGATAACTCTAAAGGATAAGGGGTGATGATAAGGCAATAGAGTAACAAATAATAAGCAAACACCTAATGTAGTGGTGCCAACTGTAAACTGACTATATTGATATGCCATTCTAATACAAGAAAACACGTCATATTAAAATGAAAATGACCTCTAGCCTTAAGGTGGTATAAATTCTCAAATAAGCCCTAGTTATCTTATTTCAAATGGCCTTCGAAGATACTTATTACTTTACAGGGTTTGATCTCCATAACCAGAGTTTTCTAGGAGAAGGTGGGGTAGAGGAGCAACTGCTTTGCCGACAACCACCCCTGTAAGGTGTTTTCCTAATATTGGCCACTAAGGTTACCTTTTTCCCATGGGGGAAGTTGAGTCTTGGGATTATTGGTAATCAGTTATCAATGTGAAACCTTGGACTAATGAGTCGAGCTAGCCTCATGGAGAGTCGCGAACAGTGATACCTAAGCCTAACCCCCTCTCAGACGGGTCTTTGGAGCACACCAACTATGAACCATGGTATTGTGAAGGATTTTAAGCTCCCTATAATGTCAAATTTCTATGACTTAGTGTAAGTGATCAATGGGTTTTTTGGAATCCTATCCTAATGATCCTAAACCTAACTACAAAGATTGTGTGGCCCCAGTGCCCAAGTGGGCTTAATATATGTTAGTTAAGTTATGATTATGGTGGAGTGTTTAAAGTATTGGCTTGGTGGTTGTATCCATTCTCACATTCACTTTAGGTTTGAATGTGTGAAAAATGCATCAGTGGACGAGTTAATTGACCAGGTTTTATGATGCCAATGTTGCTGAAAATAAAGTGCATAAACTATACATAATACTGAAAATGAAATGTCAAATAAACAACAATATCAAGAACCAAAATTCCCTGCCTAATAAAGGATATAAAGCAGCAAGAAAAATTGTGGAAAAGCAAGCAACTCAAAGACATAAAATGACCAAAAGATCTAATGCCTAAAGAAACTTGGATCTTAAGGCAAATATTTGTTGAAATGATGTATAAAAACAAGCCAAAAGTAGAAAACAAAGTGTTGCAAAATTATGGAAAAAAAATTCAAAAAGAATGATTCTAAAGGGGATCATAGAGAAGAGTCGCAACAAAAGTCTCAAAGGGAAAAAAGTGCTGAAAAAATGGCCTAAAAAAGACTGCAAAATGATGGACAAAATGTTGCAAAAAATTGGTTGAAAGTCCTGCAAACTAGACTCCTCAACTCAACAAAATTTCTCCTAAATGGCAAGGGTACTTGAAACCCTAAGGGATTTTTCCTTCCCCCAAAAATGAGAAAAAAAAACTAAGAGACTCTAGGCATAGGGGTGACTAAGAAAAGTACAAAAACCCTTCTCAGCACACTACAAAACTCTCAGCAAAATCTAAAAATTTTGAAAAAATCTATAAGAAAGAGAGTGTGTTGGTTCTGACCTATTAAGTGCACCCGAATGTAGAAAGTGACCTGAAAATTGCATTGGGGAGTGTAGGTTTTGGGCCAAAAAGTGTGTATGATGTTCCTAATTGTTCCAATTAGTAGATCTATTGTAGATTTTGTCGTCTTCTGTGTGGCTGGTACCTGTGACCCGTAGAAAAGACACAAAAACCTAACAAAAGAAAAAAAATTCCAACAAATGGTAGACATCTAAAAATAGAAATAAAAAGTGTGAGAAAAAAATCTAGAAAAAACATTAAAATTTGTTGAAACAATAGTCACCAAGCCCCTTAATTGCTACACCAGTGGAGTTTCCATTTGTTAGTGTAAAGTTTTCGGAAAGGTGTACCAAAAATGTTTCACTTAAGTTATAGGTGACTTATAACACTAACAACAAAATCAGCTGCAATTGTATTTTGGATATGCAAAACAAGGATTAGAAACCTTGCAAAAAGAGATATTATGCAAATAAAGTAAGAAATAACAGCATATGAAACAATAAAAACCCAATGGGAAAAGGAATGGTTTTATTATTATTCTCGTATTACAAAGATTACACTTAATGAGGAGAGATTATAGACATGGATCTATAGATCCCCCTCCATGGGATGGGTCCTTTTTGGTGATTCACTTCAACAATATTCAACTCTCTCTAAATATATGTGTGCAATGGGAAAGAGACAACAATGGGTGCTTGAACTCAAGTGAGATCTCAAATATTTCAGGATTATAATGGGGACGATGAAAATGGTCACGGTGAAGAATGAGAAGAAAACCCTCTATTTGTAACAAAATATTGAGATAGATTAAGAATTAGAAAATAATAAAATATTATTGACTAAATTAAAATCTAATTGTTGTGAATATTTTATTATATTTTTTAGAGGGAAAAGATATTTGAAATGGTCAAATATATTTACTTATAAAATGGTTAAAGTAATTAAAAAAATAAAAAATGTTTTATTAATTACTTTATGAGCATGAAGTCAAATATGAATTAGAAATAGTTATTAAATAATGATTTGACAATTATCTCATGAGAAAAATATGGGATTAAGATGGAATAATAAATTAATAATAATTATTTAATTATTCCAAGGTGATTAAGTAGAAACTAATTAGAAATAATCATTAAATAATGATTTATTTAATTGTTCTCATGGTGTATTTTGGATTTTAATGAAAATTAATTTACGAAAATGGTTCACTAAATTTTTTCCTATGGTGAAAGTGGCTTTTACCATGCAAAAAATCATCCTACGAGGTGTATTTCAATGAATCTAGTAAGCAATTGTTAGGTGAAAATTTTGGGTGATAACAACAATAAACACATAAGAAGATATAGACATAGATTTTGTGCTAGAAAGTGAGTAAACTTTGCGGCATATCAATTGTAATGCATAAAAGGTTCTTTCACACAAAGGGGAATAGAGTGAGCTTCCAAAATAAAAGTAATAGTACTATCATAAAAGAGGCCCACAACAATATGAAAGAATCATTAGTTAGCCTACAAAATATTTCACAAGATAATAACATTTATGATAGCATGCACAACACACATCCAAGATGATACATACTCAAGTTAATAAAATAGTTCATTTACATTAGCATGAATGAAATAACATCTACTGTAAACATTTATGGAATATTCTTATAATGTCCATGATACATGCATGAAAGTGTGTTGGCTCTAAGAGCTTTTGATCATTAAGTAAAAGCCCCAAGTATAGAATATAATTATATGGTAGTATCCCCAATAGTGGAACATGAAGCCACCACTTTATTCTCTAAAGAATGATGTTTACTCCTATGTTAGACTGGAGAAGCCAATGCTATCAATATAAAGTTCCAATCTCTTTGCTTGAGTTATCAGGGCATATTTATAACAAACGGGATGACCTTTCATCCCCCCTTGTGACCTTTGAGTTTCCCTCATGACTCTTGAACTTCTTTTGTCTTTATTCTAACTAATGACTCTTCATATTCGACCTTTGACTCTTGGACTTCCACTTACATTTACACTTTTATAATTTTCTAAATACAATAAGACAAAGCTTTATACTTAGGAAAAACATGTGGATAGATCCTAATAAGACAAAAATTTATACATTATGCTTGAGTTTGATGAAAATCTAGTTCGAAAATTTCCACTTAAAATTATGTTGTAACATATTGGTACCAAGCTTTATACTGTGATTCTATGCCCTCAAAATTGGATGGAAGATGTAGCTTATATCTGACTCTTTCCTCCATAACATCTAGATAGATATTTTTGGAACTTGATTGAGCATTATTCCATAATAATAACAACTTCATGTTTACCTTGGTAGGTCTGACTAACTTACTAGGGCTTGATATGTCATGAATCCTCTCGAAAGAGAGGAGTGCCTTCGGGAACATAGACACAAGTGGTGCATGGCTATCATCAGCTTGTGTCATAAGGTGTTGGGTTAAATCCCTCAATGATCACAAACCTCATGTTTAGTTGCCAACATTGGGTTTTGAACCCTGAATAGACTGTCAGTGATAAGTCAGAGGAAGATGAGGATGACATCAAGTCATCATGCCCCTTATGCCCTGGGTGACACATGTGCTATAATGACTGGGACAAAGGGTCGCAATCCCGCGAGGGAAACCTAACCTCAAAAAACCTGCCTGAGTTTGTATTATAGGCTACAACTCGTCTAGGGCATACAACTTTCTAGATGTATATCATATGATATTCACATATATTGAAGCATGTTCTTCCTTATGATATCCAAATATTTAGTAATAACCTACCTCAAATTGTTCGAATATTGTTGGATTTCCTACGTAATAACAGTTTTTCTCTTTATTTCTTAAAATGCTCCAACAAAAGGAATATTTTGCACTCTAACCAAGGAGTTCAAGCTATGATACAGTTGTGCATAGGTGGTTATAATGTTGACCGCATATATACTGAGTTTCTTATTGCTCTGCAAAAGAATTCTAACCTTAGCCTTTTCCAATTCTGCTTCCTATCATGTATTTATGCCCAAATCTAATGGCTCATTCCTTTACTTGGTGCCCCATTGTTGGATCACATTGATGTTTGTATGAATCATCTTTAGAGCTCTAACACTCTCTTGTGGTCTCTTTTGCATTGCATTCAATGGCACTACCACCTTGTGACAGGTGATCATATCTTCATAAATTTGTCACATGGTGTCTCCCAATGATTGGATTTCATCATACATTGTTGCTCATAGATCCTTCAATTTATAATCAATAGAAGGCAATATTTGGTTCTCATCTTGGAGATGGTCAATTTGTTTTCTTGCAACAGCTATATCCTTTGCCAGTTTTTTATTTTCCTCAATAAAGACATTTGTGTTTACTTTTGCAGCTCCTGCAAAGGTTATATTTTCCACTACTCTCCTTGGATTCCTTTTTGTATTGGGCACAATCACCCTCTTTGTATGAATGGAAATGAGATGAACTAGATCATTAAGAAGAAAAAAAAATTGTACTATTTTTTTCTTTAGTTGATCAAATGTCGTGTTGGAAACCTCCATTACCATATCATCATCTAGAGGATATATTCCTATTTCACTGAATTAGATGTGGCCACCTGTAAGAGGAGCTAAAGGTTGACTCTTGGCTTGTTTTGTAATGGGCACAATGTCATCCTCTTGGTTCTCCTCCTCCCACTCAACCTCAATGTCTTGGGCCTATATCTACTCCTCAATTTTTCATGCAAACTACTCATCCTCTTTCTCCCTCCTTTATTCATCTTAAAATTGTTTCTGTTTTTCTTCCTCAAGTTGTTTATGTCTCACTTCTTCTTCTTCCTTCTTTCTCATTTATTCTTGTGCCTACATATCTTCTCTCACTTTCCTTTCTTTCTCTTGTTTTTGTATCGGTTCCTCCTCTTACTTTTGTTCCTCCTCCCACCTCTTCTCTTCTTCCTCCTACCTTCTCTTTAATTATTCTAATTGTTTTCTCCTCTTTCTCATTGCAGTGGTTGCTCTCAAAATAATAGGATCTTCTTTGAATTTTCATCTCTTCTCTTCTTCTAGGTTATGCACAACTTTAATCTTATAGTTAATACTAACTAGAGTGGGAACTTCACATTTTCTTCCTTCCTAAAAAACATTCTTCTTATGTGTTATACTGGAAGGGCCTATCTCTTTGCTTGGTGCATGTGGTCAAGAATAATTATAACAATTATTTAACTTCTCTTCCTCTATCTGACTATAGGACTCATAATCCCAAGGAAAATGAAACTTAGAACAATGTCTCTAGCACAATCCTCTGGGATTGTACTTGTGAAAGCTCATCTCAGTGAACTTAAGGCTTTTAAGTTTCTTTTCTTCCACTTCTATGGCCTTTAAGCTCTTGATCTCATAGGATACCACTTGTGGAGGGAAGGAATGTCAAGGTTTCTTCTTCTTCGTTTATAGAAACTAAGAAACACCTATGTTAAGATGGTATGAAACCTCCTACATGACCACCTTTTCTATAACATTCCTCGACAAAATATGTAGAGGTTTTTTAGAACCAAATGCTCTTAGGTATGTGCCTTAGGTGAGGAAAACCAATCTGCTAGATTTTTTATTTGCTTCATTACCTCATGGAACATGCAAGGAGCTTCTTCGTTAAAGATCATCTAATACAAAACCTTGAAGAAGTGTTCAACAATTTTCTCATACATTCCCCTATAACGATACTATAACAATAATTTGCAATAAACATGGGTATGGAGCTCTCTAGGTGTCTACCTCCAATATATACCATAGAATTCATGGTGAGCACATATTCCATCCAATAAGTAGGTAGACATGTAAAATTGAGGGTGCTTTCCTTGAGGTGTGTTTTTCACCTTATCCAAGTTGATATTCATAACCAATTAAATATATTCCTTCCATGATGAGTGGATACAACATGAAGATCTACCCTTCAGGGAATGATTTAGTGTTCCTCCATCCATAGACTCAAAAACACATAGCCATCAAGTATTAGTAGTTCTTAGACAGTTGGTCTTATAAGTACCATCAAAATTTTAGCAAAATTTGGTTGGTTCTTGCCACCAAGACTTGATACACTTCTTCTATATTTAGATCACCCCAAGCTGCATAGAATCAATTGTAAGTGTTATTCGGGCTTGGGCAAGTTGTATATTAAGTTAATGTCATGTGGCTGATAGGAGAAAAGTTGTTACCCACTAACATTGTTTAATTTCGTGCTCTTGGTGTCTAGGCCCTGCAAAATCAACTTGATAACATTTTCACATGGTAGTACTAGATATCTGTAGGCAACTTTATGGAACCCATATCATTGGATGTTTCATAAACTTCCCTATCCTCCATGCCTTATTCAAAATATATTGAAGTGAATACATCTTTAATAGTGATGCATGTGACAACATATTAATTCTTAATGTAGCATTGGGTATCTGACAAAATAGGAACCCCTATCAAGGTATTTCCACTACCCTCTTTAGTAGTACTCTCTGTGGCCACCTTTCATGATCCTTTGTTGGGAGGCATGGTGATATTTGATGATGTTAAACTAATGTGTCATGGATATGCAATATCTATTGTAACAGATGCACTCATGGAGATAACAAGTTAGTTCTGCAAGAGATCAGCTAAAAAATCAACTTACAAGTATAAAACAATCACTGAGGAAAAGGATTATGCAATGTTGGGCACAAGAGGGGCATAATGAGCACTAGAAATTTGCACTGCGTAGCTTCTACAGGAGGATTTCACAATTTCTGTTTGTATGGGAGCTTGACTATGGACTAGATTTGCACAATGTGCAGTTTATACAAGGAAAGGGACCTTGACTGCATAGTGCATAGTTTCAAATGCCAAGGACACCTAATTTTTTCTTCTGATTGCGTACTACATAGTTGGAGAGGTTAATGATTGTGTAATGTGTAGTTGCAGATGGGAAGGAGGCCTCATTTCTACTTGTGATTGCATAGTGTGCAGTTGGAGAGGCCAGTGATTGTACAATGTGCATTTGTAGTTGGCAAGGAGGGGCCTCTACTAAGAGAGATTACGTAATGAACAATTGACAAGGGAAGAAACACTTGAATGTTGTGCAGTCTTCTCTAGCATAAGGGAAAATCCTACATCTACTAACCGAAGGAAGGAAGGATTTGGATCAACTTGAAAATCATTCAAACCAGTCATTAACATCGAGCAAACAAGACAGTGAAAAGAGGAAATGCATGCATAAATACACCCAATAAAAATAATTATTGGTAGGTGAAAAGACAAGGAATTAGATGTGACACTTGAAAAGAAGTTAAAAGGATTTCCAAGACACTTGTAGAAGCTAATAATAGTAGAAATTCGACTTGTTACAAGAATAACAAGGCACAATGACACTTGCAAAAGGAAAAGAAACAAAATCAAAAGAAAAAGCGGCAAAAGATGACACTTGAGAAACTTACCTGGAAAAGAAGCACAAATGGAATCCAAAGTTCCTTGTGCTTGTGAGAATGGCTAGATCTCCAATGGAAACTGTGAGAATTATCTCTATGATCCTTTCTTATATAGATTAGCACTCATGAGATTAGGGTTAAGGTTTTAGGTTCGCATGCCTACAATCAAGGAGGGACATCTAGCTAACTGACACTTGTCTACAGATCAAACTGGAAACTTGTGCCACATTGCTTCATAGAAATGTGCACTTCCTATTTTCTAGGAGTGCATAATTGGCTAATTCTAGGAACTGCACGGTTCACTGGCTGAAGGGACTACGTAGTTCACTGAGTCAAAGGACTGCGCAGTTCAGTTTCTCAGTGAATTGTGTAGTTTTCTCTCACATGGTGATTAAGCAGTTTTCTTTCACAAATGATTGCATAGTTGTCTAGATCAAAAGATTGTGTATTTCACACCTAAAAGGAGTTACAAAATTTAATATGGAAAATTATTGCGTAATACCAAAAATCAAAGCATGCAAGCAATGTTAATCAATTCAAGGCTTAGCTTGTGTTCAAGATGTGTTTGCTTGTCTCCAAAAGTTGAGCATCTACTATCAGCAAGGCCTAATTATCTTCATGGAAATCATAGTTAAGGTAACACAAGCTTAACATGAAAGAATAAGTCATTGCAACACTTAATAAATAAGAAGAACACTTAACACTAATAAAAATGACAATTCTCATGGTCAAAGGTAGGCTACAAAATCAAAGGGTAGGAAAATTTTTGTAAGGGGATTGTAGAAGTTAAAACATTTCCCTATCTTTTGATATTATGACATAACTATCTTCTCATCTAGGGAAAATTATTATCACTACTCAAGCCCTAACAACTACCCTTATCTCTCAACAAGAACCTTCTTCTTAGTCTTAGCAGTTTGTCGAAGTTCTTATTTTGAAGTTCACTTCATCTATGAATACTCAACAACCAAGAAGTAAAAATAATAGAAAGAATAAATAGAAAAAAGGCATGCTTAGGAGAACATCCAAAACCAACCCAGTCAAGGTGGGGGCACTGGTGAACATCATCAAAATATTAAGTTCCCTTGTAATATTTTTCATGGTGATAATTTGACTCACTAGTGCCCTTGTATGGATGAAGTTCATTTTTTCCTCGTGCCATCGACATCCACCCAGTAGCTGGCTATATTGATTCATCCATTCCCCTATTAGCCACAACAAAAAATGGTTGTGTAGGTTACTCAACCTCTGCAAGGGGGAAATGGTGGGCCACAATTTTATTCTATTACAAATAATGCACTTGTCCTTATGTGTCAAGAATAGGTTAACGTGACTACACAAGCAAAATCCTATGCCACTCCTAAGTGAAGTTCTGCTTCTAAGGACTCAACCACCCCTACTTCTTCAGCTAGACTTCTCACATTATATCAACCTGTAGAAACTATATATCACCCACATAAGGTGTTGACCATTATCCAGAAGTCAACAGACAATCCCAATGTGTAGGCTACCCAACATTATAGTATTATTGATGACCTTTCCCAAGAACCAATTTTCATGCCTTCCCTGGAGGTTCTGTAGAGTTGTTGTCATCAATGAAAAGCCTTGTTGATTGATATCAGAGGGTTGGATTTCTCATATTCTAGTATTATTACGTTTTGTGTTGATGCTTCTCATTTTAGACTCTCTCATCATGTCACTTTTCAAATCTTGATGTGTATTTTCAATAGCGACATATATTGCACTTTAGTGGATGAAGGGTCTTCTACCTATGTGATTTTAGTACATGCTAGAAAGCTATTAGTTCTCTAGCACTTACTAAGTCAATTACTATCTTACGAGCCTTTGATGGGAATAACTTTGTGCCTCACGGTGTTCTTCCACAGTTTTCAATTGAGGAAGGAGGTAAGACTACCTATGTTGATGTTGAATTTGTAGATGCTCCTTTAGATTATAATCTTCTCCTTAGTTGTAGCTAGTTTTATACCATGTGTTCTGTCATTTCTTCATTATTTCTTGTTATTTTATTTCCCTGGGAAGGAAATAATGTCATAATATATTAGTTAGATTAATGTATATTGTTGATCAAGTCTACCACTATAAGAAATACTATGCCATTTTTTGGAGATAGCCCCTTAACTTATGACAGTGTTGGTTTGGGATTCTTCAAAATTTCATCTCTTTTCATTATCTTTCCTTTACCCCCACCCAATATTCCCTCTTCTTATATTACTAATCCTATGAATATATCCCATCCAACACCTATGGACCCCATTTGTCTCATCACCTTTTGTAGGTGCCTTCTCTTTTGGATGTTGATTAGCATAATGAGCTTACACCACCCCTATTGGAAGAGATTGCCTCTTTGGTATTACCATTAATACCTCCTCATGATGGTCAAAAGATCTATCCCAATATGGAATACGACCATCATGTTTTTCCCACACGGGTCATCGCTTTGCCTCTTCCACGTGACTCCCCTAATGACGAGTCTTCTTCTCGGCAAGTCATCTTAGATGTCATGGATTGACATATTGATAATATTAGGGATATTATGCCTCTTGATTTCTCTTGTCTCCTTGACTTATAAAAGGTCAAGATTGGAAAAACAAATCTTGAATCGATCCACGGGGCATCTCATTGGCCCTATTTAAAAGTTCCACCCATGGACCGAGTCAAGTCTTGGGTTTCTAATGTTAAAATTTTCAATTAATTTTTAAACTCCTCTCCACCTATCAATGAGTGTCTTTCACCCCCTTTATGTCTTGGTATTCCTTGTTAAGGAGTTTCACTAGCTCATGAGACCACTCACCTTATATTTCCTTGGGTCATTCCTGATAACACTATCATTTGAGGTTTTCCCTGGCATCATCAACCTTTAAGAATCATGCAATTTAACTTTTTGTGGCATGGCCCCTTCATGGTGTGCCATATGGTCCCTCTATTCCTCCATTAGTTCATGTATGGGAATCCTTGGCCTATTCCTAACAATGGGCAGAACTTGATGTGACCTATTAGAATAAGTTGTGTTTTGTACATATTATACATAGGCATTTGTGTGATGTTTATCTCCTTTTGGTTTGGTATGTGATACGAGATCTTTTCTAATACAATGTATATGCCAAAAAATCCAAAAACGTTAAAAAAACAAAAATATTATATATGTATGGTCCTATTTTTACCAAACCCATGTTTTCTTTCTTTCATTATGTGACTTAACCACGGGTATAGTCTTTCTATATGGTTCTTATAGGATAGGATGGTGTTTTTATTGCAACAACCATTTGACCTAGGTGCATTCTTATTTACCTAACATAGAGGGGTATACCTCATTTCCATATCAATTTCATTATTGAATCTTGTTTCCATCTTTAATGTTCCTTAGGTCTGATCCTGTTAGGTTGTGATGTTATCCCTTCTCTTTTATACAAGTCATAACTTGGCAGTATATCCTACCCTAGTTTAACACCTCTTTGTTGTGTTGGTGTCCATCCACTATCCTATTTACTCTCCTTTTTATAATTTCTCCTCTTGACCCACCATGACTTGGAATATAAGCCTCATCTACTCTTCTTCATCACTTTTTGGCCTTACCCCAGGAGGATTCCTTACCTTTCCCCATGTGATCACCACATTTTTATTAGCATACTTCTACAATATTATCCTTTGTTTCATTTCCCTATCGCTTTCATCATTTATTTGGCCTACCATTGAATTTCACTTGATCTTTTACCCTTTCCTAGAGGGGTCGCTGTGATGAGTGGTCTGATTTTCTATCCTCTCTAACTCCTTATGCTTTGAGCAGTTCCATCATACTGCAGCTAATTGCTACACTTGTACTTCTTGTTCCTTCAAGACGAGATTCCTTTTGGCCTTATTTTCATGCTTGTTAGAAAATGAAAACCTTGATATCATTTTTCTATATTTTCATGCTCATTAAATCTATATGAAAAAATTGAGTTTGTTTTTGTCTTCTTTTTATGACTCATTAAAACTATGAAAATCCCAAGCTTATTTTCCCATCTTTTCATTCTTCTAAAACCTATATGAAAATGTTGAGTTCTTTGTTTCTTTTCCTACTCTTTAATTAAATTGAAAGTCATATAGTGATTTATTTTCTGTTACCAAGCTCGTTTAAACATGAGAATGATCTCGGAAATTTTTGTGAATGCTTTCAAACAAAAATCCCCATTATACAGGACATTTTACTGACACTTACATTTTCTTGTGAAATCATGAGCAATTCATATTCTAAACAACTTCAGCAAACCATCAACATGAAACAAGGAACAAATAATCATGAAGCACATATAAACACATGATATAATAACGGAGTACATCCAATCTGGATTGCATCTCTAGGGCCAATGCCAAGAGTGAGAAGGTTGCTTCATTAGTTGCTACAAGAAGATGATGAGTACATGATCCAATATTTTTCAATACAAGGATGAACCCCCTTAACTAGAGTAACATGTCTCTCCTAGCATACATTCTTCTATAAGAACTCTCACTCTTAAAATCTCTCCTTTAGCATGAAAACATAATAATCTCTCACATAAAGTGGCATACAATGATCCTCTCACAAAGTGGCGTACGTGTATCTCAAAACCAAAACATCCTCTCAACAAAATCAAATGAACACATGGAAATAGTGCATCTTATACCTCCATGTCTAGGTACGACCTAAAAATTGGCTACTTGGATGAATGAACTGTCTATTCCATAATTTTCCTTGTGAAAGGATGTGAAATCTCAGTATAAACATGACCCCTTTCTATCATGGTCAAATTTGGGCTCCCCAAGAATCTCAAAGATTCTTCAAAGATTCTCTTCTAGGGGTTGATTGAAATTTGGCTGGTTAGACAAAGAAACTAATCATGTCATCATGTGCCTTGCAAAAAATCAAGTTAGATGAGTATAAAGTTGGCCTAATTCTGAGACTGCCAATTTTGGGCCTCCAAGGAATCTTCCAGATTCCATGCAAATTCCTGCATCAAGGTTCCACCTTCATGGTTTCGTCATCAACATTTTATCTCTTGAAAATAAACTACTCATAGCATAAATTGGACTACACCATCAGACTCCTAGTGAAAACCCGAATCAAATGAGTATAAAGTTGGCATGTTTCAGACACTATCAAAAAACAACCCCGAGGGAATCTCCAAGGTTCCTCAATCGTTCTGCATGAAGAAATATTATGTGAAATATTTTAGGGAATATTCTCTATCTCAAAATTCATGCATAGGGTGGACCCCTCTTGTTTATGTGGCTCGGTGTCCTGCTACTCACGCTTTGATGGTCTCTATGGTAAAAAGGAAGGGTTTATATAAAACTTGGTGGGAGGACATACCAAAGCCTGATACCTTTGCTTGTTGGTTGGTGCTTGTTGTCAAAAAACTGGCTCCCACCTGGGCATGGGTTCAAACACCACCCACTTCTATTCTCGTCGCACATTTTTTATTTGTTGTGTATTCCATTTTGAATTGGGCATTGGCGATGTATTGTTTTGGGAATGGGGTCGCCGCAATGAGTAGATCGGCCACCTGGCCGACGCAGGTTCATCTCCCACCAGCCCTGCTTTTATATGGTGTCATAATCATTGATTTGTTTTGATCACATACCATTTTAATATGGCTCGTGCCTTATGCCACATATAACCCATAACATATGCCATTATAACCATACCATAATAATAATATTTTCCCACCAAAATTTTCATATGTTGGTTTTTAAATGATTATGTTTTTGACCTCCTAAATAGTGAGTTATTTCAATATAGTTTGTTTGTTAGGGTATGGTTATTTATTATAACCATATTATATAATAACCAAATTTATCTCAATTTTATCATTTTGATTAATATATATATTTTATAATATATTGTTTTGTCCTTTTTTGTAGGGATAAGAGGTTAATGTTTCCACACCATGTGTCGATGGATTATTGGCCCTTTTTGTTGCTATGGAAGCAAAGTGAGCCCCACATCCTTACGTAACTTGCAAACTTTTGATGATAATAATTTGGTCATACGAGCTCGGTTTTGAGTACCTCCTATGCCATTTGAATTGTATCAATGAGCTTTACAACTTAATGACATTATTGTTGATATTTTCTCACTTCAAACATTGAGCTTTTTAAGGATCTGTCTGGATCATTCCTCCTTATTGAGGAGCGTTTGGTACCCCAAAAGTATGAAAACAATATGAAAGTTATTGTACTCCATCACTTGCACAACAAGTGCCCTAATAGATGACACTTCCTTCTCCTTCACCTTTGTACTTCAAAGCCATAAGTGATGAACTGATAGTAGCATTCTATGCAAACCTATAGTACAATCCTACAAAATACATGTTCTTTTACAAGACCAAACATGACCTAATAAAACCCCATAATTTCCATATTTTATAACATACTCATGGTCAATTTTACATCAAACTCATAACAAAAACCAATTACCAAGATAGCAAATCCAAAAATATCATCATGTTGCTTTCATAAGTGATGGAAAACACTTCATCACTTTTACAATCATTTTGTAACATGTGATTTACAAAATGTGTCCATGTTCAACTACTGATAAATCCCCATTCAATATCCAACCAGGTTAATGGGTCTCCTTCCCATAACTGATTTTCTTGTTGATCAACTTCAATGACTAGTTATTTTACAAGTTATTTCTGGTCCTCCTTCGATCATTGTTTTGGATGGAGCTCCAAAGATGTTGCTCTCTAATGTCCATGTTTGTTACAATTGCTGTAACAATTCTTATTTCTCCAAATTTTACTAACCTTCTTCTTTCCATGATGTGGGGAAGGGTCTAGATGTCTTGTCTTTTTCCTCGCTACCATTCTTTTCTGACACTCAGCAACAACATGGTTATGCAAAACACAAAAAGTCCATGTTTTTCTACGCCATAATTTTTGTTCACCATTACCAATTTTATTGTAATGAAAATGAACATTATAATAACGAGACCTTTTATACCTTGCATGCTTGTCTCTGATGTGAGTCTAGAGATGAGAGCTTGCTTTAGCTCTTCCTTTGAAATCTTCACAGTCATAGGAAATTTGTGATGTGTTTTCATCATCCTCTTTCCTCGATGGTTTTATAAATGGATTTGATTCTTTGTGTGAAGAACCCCTTTTTTTGTCTTCAAGCACTCTCCCTCAATGTACCCCAATCCTACAAATCGAGGCCTTTATACAACCTCCAATGACTAATTTATTCCTTGACCATTAACACCAAGTCCTCCTCCTTTATACCCCATCTTGGTAAGGAGTCTCATGTCGGTTCCTTAAATGGGTACCTCAATGAAATTAAAGAACTATCAACATTGTTTACCTCAATTATTGATTTTGAAGCAGATGATGATGGCTTCACTAAGCCTTCATTTCACTTCAAATTTTCCAAGGATTCTTTCATGGCTTGTAATCAAAGCTGCAACCTCTGCTTCTCCTCTTCTGCTTCTTGTAGAAGTCTCCTCAATTCATAGTTCTCTACTCGAAGGATTTCACTGATCTCTTCATTTGAATGATGAGAAGAAGATGAAAAAGAAGAATACTCACTTGAAGAAAGATATGGAGCATCATTCTCTCCTCTCTCTTTCTCTTTTTCCTGTTCCTCTCTTCCCATTTTCTTCTCATAATATGCATACATTATATCCATGGTGGATTCACTCAATGACCCTTTGATATTGAATTTTCATTCATTGCATACTATACAATACCCCTAATTTGACTACATATTGGAAAATACCTCTAAAAATCATATTATTTAATCCCTTACCAATACAAACCCAATACACCTTCCCAATTTAAAATATCCCTACTTTTAGTAGATATTGTAGGTATCCATTTTGTCATTAACATTTAATATATCACTTTATATTTTTTCATTAACTTTGAGCTCCATTTTTATACCTACCTATATAAAAACCTTTTACCCCCTATTATATACTCAATCTATTATGTCATTTTTTCCTCAATAATATCCCCCATTATGAACCCACATGGTATGGTATTTCTCCCCCATGAATCCCCCATGATTATATCTATAATGCTTGCTATCCTGTAGAAGGCCTCATAGAGATCTTTGTGATCCTCGATTTTCCTTCTTGTTGCATGCTCAATTCACAATCTTTGGAAAAAATGTTAGACCACTTTGATATCACTTGATCCAAGAAATTTTCATGAATTCTTTCAAACAAAAATCCCCATTATATAGGATGTTTTATTGACACTTACATTTTTCTTATGAAATCATGAGAAATTCATATTATAAAAAACTTCATCAAACTATCAAAATGAAGCAAGGAACAAATATTCATGAAGCACACAAAAACACATGATATGATAACGGAGTTTGTCTAGTGTGGACTAAAGCTCTAGGCCCAATGTCAAGAGTGGGGAGGCCGCTTCATTAGTTGCTGCAAGAAGATGATGTGTAAATGATGCAATCTTTTTCAATACAAGGATGAACCCCCTTAACTAGAGTGACATGTCTCTCCTAAGAGATGTTCTTTGATAAGAAATATCACTCATAAAATCTCTCCTTCACCATGAAAAAATTATAATCTCTCACATAAAGTGACATACAATAATCCTCTCACAAAGCAGCATACATGTTAGGTCCCTATACTACTAGTGTAACCCCTTACTGTTATTTGTAACACCCCCTTATTATATTGTTGTGTCCATGTAGTCCCCATATTGTTATTATTGTGCCCCACAGAAGCCCACTATTGTTATTATTATTCCCTTACATTATTACTGCTATGTTGGCTCTGATTATATTATGACTCCTTAAAATCGTATATATAGAAAGGAGGTCTTGTCACTTGCATCATCCAAGAATTACTCATTTGCATAATGTAAAGGAGGTTTCCCCCTTTGAGAGGCTGAATTCTAAGGCGTTGATCTATCTTTTCTATCTTTTTGTGAGCTAGTTTCATAACATTTGGTATCAGAGCTTTGGATTCTAGGGTTTCGCTACTCCAAACAGGTCATCCTGGAATTTTCGCTATAACTGTTTTTATACAATGTTTCAGAAGGTAAAAAAAAACCACTTGAGATGAACTCTAGCTGAACCTCGGGCCCTAATTGCAAATCTTCTATCGCTATATTTTCGGAGATATGATCTGAAGAAGTTAGGGTTTTTGCAAACTCCAGAATTTCATCTAAAACAGGTCATCGTGGAATTTTCGCTATAACATTTTTGTTACGCAGTTTCAGAAGCTAAGAAAAAAACCTATTTTAGAAGAAATCGGTCTGAACCTCAAGTTCAAATTTCATATCTTGTCTCGCTATAGTTTCGGATATATGATCTGTGGAAGTTAGGGTTTTGGCAGATTCCTGAATTACATCCTAAACAGGTGACCTTGGAAAAATCGTCATAACTTTCTCTCTGAGCATCAGATTGAAATTTCGTAAGAAGTTGCAAAAATAGGACAGACTTTATTTTGTTTGGGTATAATTTTTAGAACCTAAGGTCGAAATAATGACACGTGGCACATCGTACAAGCTAGCTCTACTGAAAAATTACATAATCAGGTTATCTTAGGAGATTGAGCATAACTCTTTGTTGGAGAATCAAATTCTGATCAGACTTGTGGGGTTAGAAAGAGGACTCAGAGGGATACCGTAGGAGACAATTTTAGAACTTGGAGATCTGAAAGGATAGAGTTATAATCATTTCAATATCGAGCTCCTAAAATCAAGAAAAGGCGATATGAGGAAGTTTGATGGAAAGGATCCGATAAATTGGATACTACAGATGGAGTAATATTTTGATCTACATGAAGTGAAATTGTTACAATAAGTACGTATTGCATCTTCATATTTATAACTAGATCAATTTTTATGGTATAAAGGGCTTTGTTCTCGTAAACCACTTGTTACGTGGTCAATTTTCACTGAGGAAATGATAGCACGTTATGAGGATACCAAGAGAAACACCTTCTTTAGCCAATTGATAAATCTCAAACAAAAGTGTTCAATGGAAGATAAAATTGAGGACTTTCAAAAATTGAATATAAGGGAAAATGATATTCCAGAGAAGCATAGGATTGATGTCTCCATAAGGATTTTAAAGGATAACATTCAACATGAGGTTCGTCTTTGGGAACCTGATTCATTGGAGAATGCATTCAGGTTGGGAAGAATAGTGGAAAGAAAAATATTGGCAACAAGGAAGTCTACCCCTCACAACTATAAAGATGGAAGTGTTGTTTCTCCTATCCTTCCAAAACCTACAAGGTTGACACCACAACAATTGGAAGAAAAAATAACAAAAGGGATTTGTTACAATTGTGAAAACAAATACATTAAAGGTCACAAGTGTGCTGAGAAGAAATTATTTTACATTGATTGTGAAGAGGAGGAAGAAAAGGATCAAGAAACATCAAAAGAAGAGGATATACACCAGGAACCAACCCCAGAGAAAGAAGAAATGAATCTGACCATATCTTGTAAAGAATTAGCAAGAATTATCACTCCTCAAACTCTCAAGATAGAAGGACATATCAAGAAGTGAAAGATCACATCGAGAAAGAAGAAATGAATCCAACCATATCTTATAATGCATTGGCCAGAATTACCACTCCTCAAACTATCAAGATAGAAGGACATATCAAGAAGGAAAATGTTCAAGAAGTGAAAGATCACATCAAGCATCAAGAAATGAATCCGACCATATCTTGTAATGCATTGGAAGAACTTACCACTCCTCAAACTCTCAAGATAGAACGACATATCAAGAAGAAAAAGATTCAAGAAGTGAAAGATCACATCGAGCATCAACAACAAGTTATCGAACTTTTAAATGATAATGCCACTTTGGTGCAGAATCAAATGAAACAATAGGCAGATCAACATCACAGTGAAAGAAGTTTTGATATAGGCGATTGGGTATTTTTACAGCTACATCTCAAGCAAACTATTTCTGAGAAGGAAATGTTGGCAATACTACATGCACTTAAGAAATGGCGACCTTACCTAATGGCAAGACACTTCAAGGTAAAAATCGATCATGATATTCTTAAATACTTTTTAGAACAAAGACTATCTTTAGAAGAATATAAAAATGGGTCACAAATATGTTGGTTTATGACTTTGAAATCATCTAGAAACAAGGGAAGCAAAATGTTGTTGCAAATGCACTCTCAAGAAAGGATGAGGATGTGGAAGCATTGTTTTGTGTTATTTCTATTATCCAACCAGATTGGATAAATGAAGCAAGTGATGAATGGAAGAAGGATGAAGAAGTGTGGCCACTCATTCAAAAGTTGCAGAAGATCCTAGTTCAAACAATATTGCCAAAACTTCACGAGGAAAGAAAAATCATATTGGAACCTAGAGCAGTCACAGAAACAAGAACCCAACAGTTATGAAATCAATCAATTTTAGATTATCTCATCAAGTGGAAGAACTTACCCGCTAAAGATTCCACATGGGAGGACAAGAATTTTATACATAAGCATCAAGACATACTCAAGCGTTGAGGACAACACTTTTTGAAGGAGAGGGGCATGTTAGGTCCCTATCCTACTAGTGTAACCCCTTATTGTTATTAGTACAACCCCCTTATTATATTGTTGTGTCCATGTAGTCCCAATATTGTTATTATTGTGCCCTTACATTATTATCGTTATGTTGGCTCTGATTATATTATGACCCCTTAGACTCCTATATATAGAAAGGAGGTCTTGTCATTGGTATCATCCAAGAATTTCTCATTTGTGTAATGTAAAGGAGGTTTCCCCCTCAAAGAGGCCGAATTCTAAGGCATTCACCTATCTTTTCTATCTTTTTGTGAGTTGTTTCATAAAAATACATGGATCTCAGAACAAAATCATCATCTAAAAAAAATCAAATGAACACATGGCAACAATATACCTTATACCTCCAATTCTGGGGATGACTTGAAAATCAGCTACTCGGATGAAGGAACTATTGTGCCATCACATTCCTTACAAAAAGACATGAAATATAAGTATAAACATGACCCCTTTATGTCATGGTCAAATTTGGGCTCCCTCGGAATATCAAGGATTCATCAAATATTTTTTTATATGGTTTGACTGAAATTCAGCTACTAAAATGAAGAAAATGATCATGTCATCACATTCCTTGTGAAAAATCGAGCCATATGAGTATAAATTTGGCCTGGTTTTGAGACTGTCAATTTTGGGCCTCTAGGGAATCATTTAGATTCAATGTAGATTCATGCATCAAGGTTCCACCTTTATGGTTCCGTCCTCAACATTTTTCCTTTGGAAAATTTGTTGCTCATATCAAAAAATGGACTACACCATCAAACTCCTGGCGAAAGCTTGGTTCAAATGAGTATAAAATTGGCATGTTTCAGACACTATAAAAAATTAGCCCCCAAGGAATCTCCAAGATTCCTCAATGATTTTGCATGAAGGAATATTTTGTGAAAAAATCTAAGGAATATTCTCTATCTCAAAATTGGTTTCTAGGGAGGACTGCTCTTGGTTCCGCGGCTCGATGTTCTACTGCTCTCCCTCCATTGGTCCATATGGAAAAAAGGAAGGCCTTGTATAAAACTTGGTGGGCAAAAATACCAAAGCCGAACACCTTGGCTCATTTATTGGTGCTTGCTATCAAAACACTAGCTCCCCACTAGGCATGGGTTCAAACCCCACCCACTACTATTCTTGGCACACATTTATTATTTGTTGTGTGTTATGTTTTGAATTGGGGCATTGGAGTTGTATTGTGTTGGGAATGGGGCCACCACATTAAGCGGGCCGGCCACCTAGATGGCATGGGTCCAACTCCCACCGGCCCCGCTTTTATAGGGTGTAATGGGCATTGATCTTTTTTATCACATGCCATTTTAATATGCATTGAGCCTTATGCCACATATAACCCATAACATATGGCATTATAACCATACATTATTAATAGATTTTTTCCCACATAAATTTTAATATGTTGGTTTTTAAATGGTTATGTTTTTTACCTCTGAAATAGTGGGTTATTTTAATACAGCTTGCTTGTTAGATTATTGTTATTTATTATAACTTTATTATATAATAACCAATTTTTCCTTGATGTTATCATTTTGGTTATTTTATATATATAGTCCTTTTGTGCAGCACTAGGAGGTTAATGTTGCCACAACATGTGTCAGTGGATTATTGGCCTTTTTTGTTGCCACAAAAGTAAAGTAGGCCACATATCCTTACATAACTTGCAAACTTCTGATGATAATAAGTTGGTCATACGGGCTCAGTTTTGAGTGTCGTTTGTGCCATTAGGATCATATCGACAAGATTTATAACTTAATTCCATCATTGTTATGATTCATCAACTTCAAAAATTGTCCTTTTTAAGGATCCACTTGGATCATAGAAGGACACGAGTGCTATTTTATCTATTTTTTGACCTTGTTAAAACTTATGAAAAAGGAGCCTATTGAGCATACTTGTCTTCTCTTTCATGCTCATTAAACCATGAAGAAGACTAAAAAGAGAAAATGGGAAGAGAATAATTTCTTTCTATTAGTCGTGAAAATGGAAACATCAAACATGTCACTCTTGAACACAACACCTGTTTGAGTTATTATCTCATAGTTTGGTTTTAGCTTGCATAGGAGTTTCACCATGCATATGAGTATGTATATTCCTTTGGTCGATTATTCTTCCAATCACTATGGACCATTTTTTAATGCCTCATGTGTTGTTGCATGATATCACATGGTGCTCATTAGTCATGTTGCCAAGTCACATTTGTGTCATGTCATTGTGTGCTCAAGGGTAGTCTTAGCTTGTGTCAGCCATCTACAATTCTTGTGGACCGTTTTTGTGTTAGCCATACCTATGTCATTTTTACTTCATCATATCATGACTTCACCCATTCACATCAACTCTTGGTTTTTTCCATGTCGAATGATGGGGGATACATGAAGGACCTCCTTTGATGGATATTCTCATATCGACTTCAGCTCATTATCCAAGAGCCTGATCTAAGAACCAGTAGTGCCTTAGAGCTTGTTGACCTCAATGGTAGGTGTCCTCATGATCAATAATGAGTTTACATCATTGACTCTTGATTAGTCTAATCCACAATTTTTCGACATCAACTCATCTATTCATACTTAGTGGATAGTGCTAGGTACCTTGGGGTCCATTTTCATCATTGGTGGGTCCCCTCACATCTCTTAATTGTATACCTCATTGAATTTTTATCATACAGTTTCTACCATGCTCAACATCAACACATATATTAGCATGATTTAGATTCGTACCATCAGGGTTTCTTAGAATACCTTTAGTTAGGGACGTTTCGATCTTATATGGCACTCTTCCTAAATTTTGTTGGAGTTATCTATAATTATGTACTTTGAGGACTACTCTGGGGTACCTCCTGTGTTATGTGTCCATAGTCCTATGATGTATACTGTGACATAAATTCACATTGTATTTGTTGGTGGCTATGATATTTTTTATTTTTGACATGGATCCACGATGTATTACTTGTGGCCATATCCTAACATTTCATGCAATGGATTCATAGTGTATAGTTGATGGCAAAGTCTAGTTTCTCTTTATGACCGAGCATGGGTATCCTCATCTTAGGGATATTATCAGCATGATTGAGACTTCAACACTTGAGTTCCTCCAATTCAACTTTGCAGTCTTGGATCTTTCCTCCCATTTTAAGCTCCAAGTTTCATTGTAATGCATTTCAATAATTAGTTTCTCTTCTAACCTCATGCGTTAGAGGTAATATTTTATAACCCTATTTACCACTCCACTATAGTGGGAGAAACCCAAGTTCAAATTACATCATTTTCTGGTTAGAATGAATCTCCTTTCACCTTCGCTTTTACTTATGTGGGATTTATTCCATGTTAAAATGGTCAAATTAAATTATTGAGTAATTTATCATAAATCTTTTGTCAAGATTTTATAATTGTGAGATAATAATAATTTCATAAGAGAAGGAGGCCATAGGACATGTCTTCATTGTTGGGGTATACTTCCTTGTACTATTTGTTTATGATTAATAGAATGATGATTCCTTCATGTATTTTTCATATGTCTCTATGATCTACTTATACATGTTCTTTTTGAGCTAATAAACCCTCTACGGAAGGCTTGTGTGCTTGTTTGTTTTTGCATGGGTGAAAGGCCTATGACTGTGATATCTAAGAGCAGAATATTTGTGTAGGATAGGGATTCTCGAAGTCGACCCCAACACTTGTCATCAATCTGTCAGGGATCTGAGTAATAGCTTAAAAACCCTTTTTAGGAATATCATGTATGAATGTTATAGATGCATGGGTTATATGTAATCTTTTTGTTTAAGCTACTGATCATTACCCATTGTAGGACATACACACACACACCATTTTAGGAAAGTTCTAAGGAATTTCCTGGGTGAAATGTAGCTTTCTAGCTCAAGAGAAATTCTCTTGCGATAAACTCCACACTTTTACCATTAAATCCCCATTTGAAATTTATTTTGCATATTTTCCACATTTTCACCTAGATATTTAATATGGACAACAAGATCGACTAAGGTAAGACATCACATAAGAAGCATTGAAATCAAATAAATTTATTGAAAATATTAGGAAAATATATTCGCAAGTACACGAGACATTGAAGAAGTCATGGTAAAGGTACAGATATTGAAATAATAATCATAGAACCGGGAGAAATTCAAGGTAGGGGAGTAGCTGAACAAAAATGGCTTTAGGGTCCTAGTAAGAAGACATAGGATTTATGTTATGGTTTGTTTGAGGTAATGGAGAAGATAAGTGGTCATTCCTACAAACTCAATCTATCCCCTATATATAGTGAATGTGGAAAATTTGAAACTCTATGAGTCTTCCATGTTAGATGAAGAAAGCTAAGGAATAGTCCTGACTCCTACCTACATAAATAAAATAACACTAGATGCTCACAGAAAGTTGGTAGAAGATGTCATGTTGTAGAAGAATTCATGAATTACAAGACAAGGGAAGCATGACCTTTGATATATTGGATTGAAAGGATGACTTCTAGGAAAGGAAATTGTTACTCCATGGACAAAGTAGAGGATAAATTTCCTCACCTGATTCAATAAGGGTTTTATAAACCAAAATACTTGTTAAATGAGGAGGTATGAACTAGAATGGATTATTATATAATTTTTCATCTATCTTGGAACTTTATGGGTGAAAAAATGGATGAATTGATTTGTGAGGCCCATTTTAGTTGTAGCTCCTAATTTGGGGATTTGGGGTCTGGATCATTGAAGAGCCATTTTTAGGAACCAAATTATTCTTTTGGGGGTAAAAGATATACAAGAATAGCTACCATCCCCAGCGGTCAAAGCATTGTTGTACACACTAATATTTTTCAAATGGTGCACGAAAAACACCTCAATCGAATTTCATAAGTGGGAGTTATGCCTCTCACAAGTTGACCTACCTTACTGACTACCATGATACCAAGTGATGCTACACCAACCCCTTTACTCATGTGTGAAGCTAGATTCTATAAGGTCCAAAACCTTAATTGAACATTGAAGCATGCAAGAAACCCTAACTCAAATATCAGACTCGAGCCACAAGATAGAGAGGGGTTTTTATTCTTTTATAACTATACTTTTTCCATAGTTAAGAAAAGCATCTAAGACTGGGATTTGAAAACATAACATAGGAGAAAGAAGATTTTATTATATCCATTTAAGACATAGTGTCAAGGGAAATTCAATAGTGAGTATCGCTTCCTTTGTATTCACATTTTCATAATTGAAGAAAAGAGAACGAAGCATAGGCCTCACCTTCAGTTGCGACTTTTCTCCTTCTAGGTTTACCAAAATACATCATGTGTTCATTTGCATATATGGTTTGTTCATGCTTGTTCTTTTATTTTCATATTTCAGTGCTTTTCATAATATTGAGAAACAAGATAGTGATAATAAATCTAATATCTAACCCCGGATGCGGGTGATAGTGCGGATGGGACAGGATTTTAACGCTGCCCACATGCCAGCCATGTGCCATCACGGGGCAGACATTTGGGCTCAAGCATGTATCCGTATGAGTGGAAGCAGGTATAAGGTCATTCAACAGAGGAGAGTTAATGCCCTGCACGGCTATTCGGCTCGCTTGGAGGTTGCAGTTATGGTAGACGGGTTCCGAGGTGAGGTCGTTGTGATTAAAAACTATGTCACTGCGCCAGGTCAGGGTATGTTTCTGGTTTTTCCTTCAGGAAGGTTTATGCAACCTCAGGTGCTCTGTGCAGCTCCAAGCAACTGCCTCTCCGTCTGGGTCATTACGCTGTCTGTCTGGGTCATTCCGCTGTCTGTCTGCATTTCTCCCGGGAAGGATTTGTATCACACTCTGGAGCTGTGTCTCATCCCTTCGGTCCTTGCAAGTATGGTAAGGCCCCGACAGCGCATGCTCAGCCGTCGAGGCACCTCCAGGGGAGGAACTTCGCGCACTCCCGTTGTTGATACTTCTACCCACTGCTGTCATTGCCATGGCATTCGCTCCACTGGAGCTAACCCCCTTCAATCTAGTCAGTTCATGGATGCTGGTGCTCCGAACTCTGCTTCCTTGCCCGCCTTCGGCTCTGCCATTTTTAACTTCAGCAGTTCTTTGAACAGCCCCCAGATCAGTGCCCATCTATTGGTGCTGTTCATTGAAGCTTCCCAGGAAGACAATCGTGGGAAGATGCATGTTGATAGCCCGGAGAAAGAAGCAAAGGATCCTGTTGCAGACCTGGAGAATGTCTCAAAAAGCCTTCTGGATCAGAAAGCGAGGACCAGCGAAACAGAAGACATCCATATGGACACTGCCCCCACTATTGCGGAGGAGGAGGATTACGGGTGGTGCCGGGTAGTGGAGGAGAAACTGGAAGAATAGAGATGCCCTCGCTCAAGGTCTAAGTGGCTCTTCTGTCTGGTCTTTTGGCTTCTATCGCTGTTTGTCTTTGCTTAGTTTCGTTATGTATGCATTTTGTCTGTGTTCGGAATGGGGTTCAAGCACCTTTGTTGATGGTCTAGGTTATGTCTGTCTCCCCTGCGCGGGATCAATCGGATTTTCTGTTGGGGCCCCTGCGAGGGCTGGCTCTTTTTGAATGGTCTAGTCCTTTGGACCTTGCAGTCTCAGCTGTTCCAGGTTGACACCTCAGGTGCCTGGTTCTTTTTGTTTTGATCTGATGTAAATTTTTGGCTTCTGTATATAATATATTAGTATAGTTTTACCGAGAAAAAAAAAATCTAATATCTAAGAAAATAAACTTACATAATAAACTTTTTTAAGATAATACAATACTTGTAACAAAATGTTCCAATAAAATATCCATAACACTTTAGAGACCAACATAATTCAACTAATAAAAAAAAATATAACTATAGAAAATCTATATAAATATGGCAAAGGACTTGTAATTTGTGACCACTAATATAAACTATAATTAATTTTGTTTTTAAATATAAGAATTTATCACTTCCAACTAATTTTATCTAACTAATTTGTTTGTTTGGTTATAAAAGTATGACAATTCGACCTTCATTCTTAATTTGGAACTTCTAAATTTTCCTTGAATTATGTTCTTAAAACAACCTTGATAAGAAGAAGAATATGACATTGTAGTTTCTAGGATGATTATTGATAATGTATCAAGATATAATTCTAATAAAAAAATTTATTTGACTAATGTACTCTTATAGTTAAATTTAATATTTAAAAATATTTTTCTAAATTATTTATATATAATGGTATATATACATAAAATTATAATTTTCCATATAATAACACTAAAATACTTAAAAATAATAATAAATTTACATGTGAATTTAAAAATGCAATTTACTATATTAAATGTACTAAATATATTAATTAATACACATTTAAATGTACTTAATATATTAATTAATTAATAAACCGTGCATGTGCTTGCAAAAACTCCATACACATTTTATGTTCATACAAAATCAAAGAATGGCAGTCGAACTCATTATGATGGTGAAGTTAAGATTGTACCATTAAAACACGGCAACCTAAAACATGAGTTTGATGCTCCGGACCACCACCACTTTATTGCTAGACCATGAGATTCCCTTTTATTATTGAGGAAAGATATGCCAATTCTACAAGCTTTTCGCATAAAGGAAACACGCTTTTTTCAATGGGGTAATATTGAAAGTCACACCTTTCGATTTAGGAGAGTAATTCGAAAAGGGGTGAATTTTATTCGTTAATAAATAATCATAATCATATATAAGTTTAGTAATTATTAGTGTTTTAAAACTATTTTCTTAAAATCTTTGATGTAGGAGAGTAATTAGAATAGGAATGGAATTTATTTGTTGATAAATGTTTAATATTTAAAAAAATAAAAATAAAAATTGGTTAAGACCTTGTTTTTATTGGGTATAACATAATAGGTTAATGACCCAAGACTTAGAGGCACTGTATAGGAGTGAAAGCTTTGCCACTTACTAACTACTAACGGTTAATTTGAAATGGTGTGATACTCTAAAACACGATTTTGGTATTCCTGGCCACCTTCACCTTATTGCTAGAGCATGAAGTTTTTATTATTGGGGGGGAGGCATACCAAGTTAACAACCCAAGACCCAGCAACATTTGACAGGAGTGAAAGTCTAGCTCCTTATGGACCACTAGTGGTTAATTCCAGGTGGCATGGTTTTTCTTGAATAATAATGATGACTCAACATCCATTTGTGAATAGCATTTAGTGATGGTTGTCTCCACTTTTGGTTTGACAACTCAGTTATGAGTGTTTTTCCCATTATGTTAAAAAGAAGGAAAAAAAAATAGTATTTAATGGTCCTTACCAGGGAGGACACCAACCCTTACGGATTAGGTATCAACATCCCCCACCTAAATCTGAATGGGTGCATATGAGACCAAGAAGATAGTTGGAATACAAAAATGCAAAAATTCATGGCAACCAATGGTTGAATGTGGTCTCTAAAATGGTGTTTTTCAAGGAAGACCACAAACCAAAATAGGTGGGAGAACTTGAGGTCTCTACCAGTGGTGTTTTAAGGCTGACCACCGACTCTAGAACTGAAGCTTGATCTTGTTCTTGGAACAATTCCAAATCTGGCTAGAAGTTGAAGTCTTTTTCTAGTGGAAGTGCTCCCTAATAATGGTTTGAAGATTATCACAAATTGTGTAGAAGAAACTGAAGTCTTTTGTTAGTGGTGGTTTAAGGTAGGCCACCAACCAAAACATGCTCATGGAGCATCACTTTATCTCTAGCTACAACATTAAATCTAGCTATCGCTGAATCTAGCCCTAGGCTCTGGCAGTTAGCTATGGCTTAGGCTTGCTTGATCAATCTTTGAAGCTTGTAACTAATCATATATTCCTCCTTGTCAGATACAAGGTGAGAAGATGAAGAAATCTTAACTACAAGACATGTCAATGCTCGAGAAAAATTATGTGGTATGACTAGTATATCTTCTTAGTTGTTGAAGACCGCTACCAATAAGCGATCCATCCAAATTGAATCTTTTCTCTTGCAGGAGTATTGTTTCTAGAGCATATATATGAATGACGAGTTTGTTTTCCACAATTATTACAAGGGTGAAGATAAAAATATTGATCTTTCACATGGCCAACTTGATTACAATGTTGGCATCTACAAATCTGATGTGGTTGTGGAAGAGGAGCAAGATGTGGAACGGGTGAGGATGAATCATCTTGAAGAAACCTAACACTTTGAAACTTGATGGGTCTAGAGTAGCCTTGAATATGAAAGGATACATCCTTGTCATATTCAAGACTTGTTCCATTCCAGTTGTTGATAAGTTATTTCCAAGGTTTAATGATGGGATTGGGAAGCGCAACATGAACCTTTACATTTTTGATGCAAATTTGTTGTTGAAGTGGGCACTCAGTGGGAATCAATCTTAACCTCATTGATTTTGATCACTTCCTGGTGGCTGATGGGAGGTCGTCTCAAACTCAAATAGATAATTGCTCTGAATGAAAACTATTTCAGAATGATGACTCGTCTTTTGTAAGTCATCTCGTTGGAATTGAGAATTGAGATGCAAAATATTAATATTTTCCCATGCATCTTGCAAACAAATTCAAATACCAACGAGGATGGATTTATCAACTATAACGGTTTTTTCAAACATGGAGAGTCTTAGAGTATTTAGTAGCTCTAATAGTTTTTCAATTCTAACCATTTCATTATGATCTCAAGCTCAACAAATGAAGAGTTTCAACTTCAACCGAAAATGCACAATGGAGATATAATCGGAATATTGTGGTGTCAAGGCAATGTATTCTCAACTCTCTATAGAGAAGGATTGACCATGATGTGACCAAGCCCAATATTCGAGCCTTCGTCTCTCAAACCAAATAGAAATTGGCACCAATTGTGAGAATTAGTGGTAAATGTTTCTTCAATACAAAGAGATGAGTTACAATTTTTAACAAGAGTGAGAGAACATAATTTCTAGGGTTTCTCATTCATAGGCAAAGGAAAAGCTATATAGAAAACATTTAAGCTATGACCTACAAAGAAGATGATGGTCCAATAGAGAATATGGTAGAGAGTATCGGTGACTACTCATGGATTTCCTAGTTGGCGTGGATCATAAGCCAACTTGATTGTGAACTACAATCACCTTGGTGATAACTACATATGAATTTGTTGGCTCCAAAGTCTTTCTAATCAAATGATATTTCAAAGAGAAATGTCATGGGTGACAATTTCCAGTGTAAGAAAAGTAACTAGGTTTGGTCTTCATACTTATCTTTGTACTTGTATCAATTTGTATTATATGTAAAAGAAGAAAAATAATTTTATTTAAGCATGGGTTTCATGCTCAAGTCTAGGTCAAGCATGTTCTTCAAGCTCCTAGTGTTTAATGAGTCAAAAGAATCTTCATCATATGTATAAGGCTCATCTAGGAGATCTATAACAAGAAAGAATACATATTTTTGAGTCATCTAAAGTCATTTTGACCTCTAATACGAAGTTGACCCTGGCATGATAAGTCGGCTCTGGTAAGCACTTTTTGGCTCTCTTGGATGACTATATATATGGGAGATTATTTCCTCATTATACATATAACAATGAAGTTCGATACCTATAATTAACAGAAGGAAGAGCGAAAAATAGGAAGAATGAGAGATCTAAAGAAGAAAAATATTATTTGAGTTCTTGAGCTATTTTACCCACATGTGTGAAGAGATCTAGGGTTTATGTGCAAGTTGTAGGGCCGAAGATTGCATGACAAATTGCAGAAATGAAGAAGATGGACGAAATTTTGACTTGGAGCAAACTTTGTGAAGCTTTACCATATTTGAATTGATTGAAGAAAACTTTTGGAGGGTTGAATTGGTGTTCGGAAGAGATCTTGGTCTTTGGGTCTTGAAGGTCTCATTTTCATTTGATTATATAAGAGGAGGATTGTTTTGTTTTTCCCTAATTGTGAGGTTTTTCCCTACCTTGGAGCCTATATCTTGTGTTCTTTGTGTCTTTTTGATATTCATGTTTTTCTATATGCTTGATGAAGAAGTAAAACATAATAATAAAAACCAATAAACATCAAAAGTAATTATCAAGTAAGGAAAATCAACATTAATTTATAAAGGCCTTGATTTTCCAACATGGTATCAAAGCTAAGGTGAATGGAATATAGTCTAAAGATCACAAGTTGTTGGCATACCTGAAGTTTCTAATGCAATAGTTATTTCTTCCTCCATCGAAACAACAACAAGCAGGCTTGAAGACCATCGTCGCAACATTATAAAAGACTATTGAAAGTTGTTAATATGAAAATTCTATTATAAAAGACTATTGAAAGTTGTTAATATGAAAATTCTTAGTATGTGTACCAAAAATGTTTCACTTAATTCAATGGTGAAAAGTGACCCTAGCAACAAGATGTGGCCATTTATTATGCTTTAGATTTGCAAGAAAATTCATAAAACCCTACAAGAAAATATTTGGTGCAAGACCAAAACATATAGCAATAGTGAATGAAGTGTAATAACCCAATAGAAGACTTTAAATGAATTATAATTTTATTGAAACACCTGGTGAAGAATATTTACAACATGGGTCTATAAATTCTCCTTCGTGGGATCGGTCATTTTGATGTCCTTGTGCTTCATCAATCTTGTTCCTTTCTCTCAAATCTTTCCATCTTTCTTTTGGTCATGGTGAAGAATGAATGGAAAGCCCTCTTATTTATAACAAAGTATTGAGCTAAATTAGGAATGGGAAAATAATAAAATATTATTGACCAAATAAAATCCTAGCAATTAGGAATACTTTATTATATTTTTTGGAGAGGAAAAGAATATTCAAAATGGTCAAATATGTTTATTTAGAAAGTGGTTAAAGTAATTAACAAATAAAAATGATTTTTAATTACTTTGTGAGATATAAAAAAAGTGTGAATTTGAAATAATTATTAAATAATGGTTTAACAATTATTGAAAAAATAAGAATAAGGAATAATAAATAAATAGTGATTTCTTTAATTATTCTAAGGTGATTTACTCAAATACCTTAAGAAATAGTTATCAAATAATTATTTAATAGTTATTTCTAGAGAAAATTAAATAAATAATGATTTGTTCAATTATTCTCATGGATTTTTTTTTTATTTTAAACAGAATTAATTTAATAAAAATAGTTTACTAAATTATTTCCTATGGTGAAAGTGATTTTACTATGAGAAAATTAATCCTACATTGTGTATTTTGATCCACCTAGTTAGAAATGGCTAGATGATAATTTTTTAGGTGATAAAAGATTACCCCCCAATGTACGACCATTAAGAGAAAATCATATGACCAAAATACATTATAGGTTATACTTCCGCGAGACACCAAAGGGGAATTAAAGAGAGAGAGAGACAGAGAGAGAGAGAGAGAGAGAGATGGTTGAAGAAATGCAAGGAAGGATAGAGAAATGGAGGGGGCAAGACCTACTAATTTGATATAAGTGTCCTTTTATTTTTGAGTACATGATCTCAAATGAGGTGGTGGAGGCATACCCATACCCACCGATATCAATGAGTATAAATAATAATGGTGTGCCAAACAATGTGTGACTGAGAAACAAAGCACATGATACATGATACCTAATATGCTAGCATCCATTGGTCAGACTATGATAGAAAAATGCAATGAGTTCCATATACATAATGTGCCTAGAAAACAAATGCCAAAACTGAATACAATAACATGAGTACATAATGCCCCTCAAGCTGACATTGTTGGGGGGAATCGCAACCAAAGAAGCCTTATTGAATAGGAGAGGGCTCTGAAGATCAGAATGGATCATCTGACTGAGGCATGCATGGTGTGGGCACTCCAATCGATGATAACTGATAAAGTCAAATCTACAAAACTACATTTGAGACTGGATCATAATATGATGTCATCTGGCGATGTGGGGGGCTTCCTGAAGGACCACCCCCTCATGAGGTCTGAAACATCTCATACACACCTAGGAAATGTTGGTACAATTTGTTGGATCATCATATCATAAAGTGTACAATTCTCAATCATGTGATAATGAGATGGAGTCGAGTACGCAATAAACAACCAAGTCAAAGGGAAATGATTATTCCCTTTTCTTGATTCCATTTTCTTGATCCGAGGCATTGAACAATGATGAAAGATGGAAGCAAGGTACACTGCCCTCTAGACCTCTCAACTAGAATAGATGTGCTAAAGTTGACAAAAGAGGGCTTGCCAGAGTTGAGGCAATGAGGAATCCTCAACAAAGGCACGAGGGATCATAGTAACGTGACTGGTGGAATGATATCAGGGATGATGATGGAAGGAAACAAGATGAGAGGTGGACTTATGACTTCCCTTGTCAGAGCATGATATGCATGGTTGACTTGGCAACGAATGGCTTGATTCTGGAGGAGATGGTCCATTACTTCGACGGAGGCTTTTCAAAAGGTAGAGTAGTATAGATGGAGACAAAATATGAGTAGAATGGGATGAATGTGACACAAATATGGATGTTATACTATAGCAGGACTCAAGGGGACTTAGAACACACTCCATGGATGCAAGGCTTACTCATCTCAGATGCTCTGAACAAGGGTGACCTGATAATGATGCCACATGAAAGAGGCCCAAATGGGACAATAAAAACATAAGAAAGTAATGGTCACTCATGACAAAAATTGACACATAATTCAACAAGTGAAAAGGTAAAGTGGTACTAGCGTACAAGTGACTTACATGAAGAAATTTTGTTTGGATAGGTGGCAAAGTGAGACCTCATGGAGAAAAACAGCTTCCTAGTGAAGTGTCAAATTACCAAAAACAAAAAGAGACTCATTATAGAGCTTGGTATGAGATTTCCAATAGTGTTGATGGTTCATCAAACCAAGCTCTTGTTTGGTCACGATGGGCGAAGCAAAAACTAGTGTTTTTCCTATAAAAGGCTTCTTGCCCCCAAATCCAATTCTTTTTCATAGTGAGATGTTAGAGAATTTGGAGAGGAGGAAAACACCCTATATCTTGTCAAGATCATAGCGGACAAACCAACTATCAGAATCTAGATCTTTCAGGTAAGTGGAACACTAGCCTTACTTATCTAAAAATGGCCTTAATGCTTCTTGGAAGCATGGTTCTGTTGTGCTCTACAACAACCCCCCATTTCATATCATTATTTATTTAGAAAAACTATAATATGAAATGGGTCCCTTTAGATTTGATTGGTATCAATATTGTATTGTTCAAAAAAAGGTCCGAAAACAAAATGAAAAACATTATGAAAACCTTTTCGATAAACCCATTTTGATCTTAATAACACAAACAATCAATCTTTTGTCATTACGATAAAGCGATCGCAAGATCACATATCGCAATGACATAGGGAGCATATGTTAACGGCCCGTTGGTTTTCTCCGATGCAATATCACTATCGGCTATCGGCAATATTCTATGCATGTTCTTAAAGCGCCCCAGGTAATTCACCCCGATGCGATGCGATATCGCTATCGGCGATCGGCGATATGCTTTCCATGCTTTCGTAGAATGCCAATACTCCCGATGCAATGCGATATCGCTATCGGCGATCGGGGATTTCAAAAGGTGACAATATAAGGAGTTAAAGTGTTCCCCCGATACCTGATTGCGATAAAGCGCAAATTTCAAAAAAAGTCGTTAAGACAAAGGGATATTACGATCAATTCATATTAAAAGCTTGATCTGTCAAACAATGATTTACCTGCGCTCAACCGCCAAAACATCCAAGGCACGCTTAAATGAATCATTCGGCCGATTAATGATATGATTGGCATTTAAAGGATTGGCAGGTTTAAACGGCCATTTAATGTAATAATAAGTCCTAAAATCTTCCCATAGATTGTATTCGCGGCCACTTTAAAAGCTAATCCGTCATCACGCATTGATCAATTTATCTTTCTCATATTGGATCTTCATTACCAATTCTTTGTGTTATGTCTACTTTCACTCCTGTGCAGAATTCTTCCAAAGCAGAAAACTCAAACATAATGGGGAAGAAGTCTAAGAAAACCACAGTCGCTTCCGCTACGCCAGCCACAGGACAAGCCGCCGCTGATCCAACAAATAAAAAGAAAGAATTGATATCTGATACTACATGTTCTGTTCTCGGCAGAACTACTTGGCAAAGTACCTACAATCTGATTGAAGTCGAAGAACCTAAAGTGACAACAGTACAAGCCTCTGCAGATTCAACACGGAAATCTGATGGTACTTTAAAGGACTTAGCTGACTCCTTCCTTCATCGGATAGCAGCTCGGGAACAAATTCTCCCATATACGGATATAGTGCGGTGGGCAATTGAGGAAATCCTAATTATGGACAGAACCTTCTTCACCAGAGACGGGAAAATTTTCGGGTCATTCAAGGTTGATGATTTAAGGCAAATGTATCATTTGCCTGAGCCAGAGTAGAAGCACTACAGATAAATATGGCATTGTTAGCCCAAATTAAGCTTCTATGTCAACAAATCGCCCAGGCAGAGCCACTATGTGAATTGACGGAATCAATAAGTGAAAAAATAGAAAAGGCTAGGATGGAATTGGATCAAGCTGAAGAAACGATAGCTGCATTTCTTGACTGGCAAGATACTGATCAGGGACAAGCGGTGAATTTGCCAAGGATTTTAGAGTCACATAAAGATATATTATTCACAGAATGGCAGTCCCAGTTAATGAAAGCAGAGAGGGCAGTTACAAGGTGCAAATCAACTACAAGCAATTTGGTTGAATTAGTTAATAACACTCTCTACTTGTCAAATATGATTTCCCAATGCACGCCAGGAAAATTGACAGCAATGAAAACATTGGAGCAGTCATGTTATCTAGATCTAGAGGAAAAGGGGAGATTAATTGCTGGAATTAACAGTTTAACATGGGACACCTATTGGTTCTTCTTGGTAAAACCACACACTCAAAGAGCCGCCCTCAAATGCCTTACAGATGCAGTCGGGTATATCATCCCCGATATTCAAGATGCCACCTATGCCGCCCAGCTTAGCTCTTGCCTCAACAACCGCCCGAAGTGGAGCCGATGCTTGCGATAAGTCAGCTCAGATTTAAAGGCAAACAGCCTACTTGATGATTCATGCCGCCGACTGCCAGGTTCCTGAGGAAAAGATGATCAAAATCAATTGATACCAATTAAGTAGGATTTCAGTTTCGTAGATAGTTAGATTAATTAAGTATTTATAGACCCTTTCATTGTTTTGGAAAGGGTCGTAAAGTTTTGTACTTGACTTAAAGACTGAAGTCCCACTATTGTGCTTCAGCCATATTCTTGTATGAAACTGGACCAGTTATTCTAATTTTGACAAGGAAGCTTTTATGCAAATGTGCACTACTATCTTTGTTTGAAAGTATTTTTGCATTGGAGGAAGAATCCCAAATAGCGATTGATATTGGGAGTGTCTAGCAGCTCATATGGTACTATTATCTATGTCTAAATTCATTCTTTTCATATGAATTGTTATTTGATTACCTTTGCTATTATCGAATATATGTATGTGTTTTAACAGCATTTCTTTATTCCTTCCACTATTGGATGTTTATGGGATGCCTTTCCTTTGATCATATATGTATCGATGATATATAAAGTGTAGCAATATTGCGCTAATCCCTTTGTTTAGCGATTTAAGCAGAGTAATTCTTGAATGAATAAAAGTCCATGTTTATTGAATAGAGTCATTTATACGCCTGTTTATAAACATAGATCATCAAGCACTACACTTTAAAAGTACAATAGTTCCCGGGATTAGTAGTAGTTCTTTTATTTCACCGATAGATTAAGTTATTCGCCTATCATTAGATTAGTCAACCAATCATTCATTCATTCCGTTTATCCATTACTGGGAAAGTGGTCCCATTATCCCCAGTCGGAGCCACCATTCCAAACAAAAAAGGAGTTGTACTAAGGTCCAGACTGGGTGGTTATCCCCCAATGTTGATACAACGATTTTTGGGGCATCAACATTTTTGGCGCTAGAAGGAGGGCCTCAACTGTGAATGGCAAGCAAACCTAAATCTGCAGGCCATTCTAAGAGTAATTCTCCCTCCGTATCTCCTCGTACTTCCCAATTGCATGCTGGTTCTCCAGTATCCAAACAAGAAGGAGAGGAATCAACTACCACTGCTCAAATCCATCATACTCCAGAACAATTAAGTCTTGAATCCCCTGAAGTTCAAATTCTTATCCACAAACTTCAGAGCTTCTCGATTTCACCATAGAAATCTGAGGTATCACAAAGCAGTGCAACTTCGCAGTTTAATCTACCTCACCCTCTCACGAGACTTCAGAGCGAAAAGCTCGGTATTGAACCTACTGAGTTCCCTTTACCCAAAAGAAAAAAGGCGAAGAAATATACTGAAGGATCTGACAGTGAAGAGCTTTCATCCACATCCTCCATCTCACCTTCCCATGTGCGAAGTCAACCATCCACTCCCCCATTACATATTGTCGTCCATCAGGGATTAGGAACTTTAACATCCCAATCTGCTCACTCCGCAACATTATTTACTTCCCAGACATTTGGAATTTCAACAGTAGCATCATCTGCTACTGCTGTTATAATGGCAGATCCATGGACCAGGCCTGGTGCAGTCAACATTCCTGCACCATTGCATGCATTACCTGATGCTCCTAAAAAATGGCTACCCAAGTTTAATCCAGATGATGGGACCCAAGCTGAGGAACATATTAATAACTTCATGTTGGCAGTCAACTTGAAAGGAGTAATAGAACAAGATGTTGTTGTTAGACTTTTCCCTTATACCTTGCAAGGATCAGTAGGATCCTGGTATTTTTCTTTACCCTCTGGTTCCATTACCAGTTGGAACATTTGTCAAGAATAGTTTCTTACTAAGTATGGAGATGATAGGTCTTTGGCTACACTAATAAATGATCTCTCCAATCTTAGGATAGAACATAGGGAACCGATTAAGGAATTTAATGCCCGATTCAATAAACTCTTGAATGAAATCCCAATGGCCTCCATACCAAGTGAGCAAATCCGAAGCGAATGGTACATAACCGCCCTACCTGCCAATATAGCTATTTTTGTAGATAGGGCTGGGAAACCTACCTTAGCTGAAAACATGAAAGAAGCACTTGCTGTGGAGAAACGCATTAATGCTTTAGAAAAGAAAGCTGCTCTGGAAGACAGAAAAGCCAAAAAAGTTTCTTTTAAAGATGATTCAAGGAAGAAAACCCCAAAAGATCCATATGACATGGAGGGTCTGCAAAAGGTCCTCAAGACTTTGTCAAACGAAATGGTTGAAATCAAGAAACAGGTAGCCGAAACCTCAACCAAAAGACCCTTTAGAAATTATAAGAAAACTGAATCAAAACCACCAAATGTTATATCAAATGCAGATTCAGATCTTGAAGAAGGAGAAGAAGAAACAGCTACACCTACTAATGAAGAAGAGGAGATTGTTGAGTGTCACAGAATGTGGGATTTCATACTGCCTAACTCCGATACTGATAATGAAGAAGAAGCGTTCCCTGTCACTACTAGGAGTGAAAGTACCTCCGAACCTGTTCAGGCAACTTCAAAGAAAAGGAGTGCAGGTGCTGCTACAACAAAGGAAAAAGTGTCTACAAAGAAGCCACCTCCAGCAGTTCCTCAAAACCAACTTTCAACCTCAAATACTCCTTCAACATCTAAGACTTTGGTAGTATCCGATTCAATGGATTACAATATTGTTGATGATATGAAGAAAACTAAGGCAAACATTACCATGTTCGAACTTAGCAAATTAAAACATCAGCAGAAATTGCTTCTCAAAGAATTAAATGCTGTTCCCACTTCACCTCTTCCCAGTGCTAAAGCTGCTAACGATACAGGTCAACCACCTTCTGGTATGGTTGAAGTTACTGATGCAGTCCTAATAGGAGATAGGTCAAACTCTCATACTCCACCTTTCCTTATAACCTATGAGATCTACAATAGAAACCTACACAACTGTTTGATTGACTCAGGGGCATCTTCTAACATAATGCCAACTTCAGTTTGTTCCAAACTGAACATTGAACCCCAAAAGTCTGCTATTCATATTGTACAGTTGGACAGGACTAAAGTACAGGTTTTGGGAGAGATTAATTCCGTAACTATCAGGTTATCTGTTGACCCCAGAATAGTACAAAGGATTGATATCCTAATAGCCGATATACCTAAATTTTATGGTTTGATCTTGAGTAGGGATTGGTCTGAAAAACTACATGGGTATATTTCTACTGATTGGTCACATATGTGGCTTCCCTATAAGGGTAAGCCAAATCAAATAAGGATTGATCGAGAAAAACATATGACCCATACAGTTACTGAGTTTGAGCAAGAAAACCAACCAATAGCATTTAATAACAACATTTTGGGGAATTATTCATCTGAGTCATTCTTTGGCAACTTCGCTGCCCAGCCATCCCCTTTCTCAGTAAACCATTTCACGTCTCAGATTGAAAATTTTTCACGAACAGATAGGTCAGGATGTTTCAATGGTACTAAGAAAACTGTAAATAAATTTGTTAATACTTCTTTATTTTGGTCATTATATTTCGATGGGTCCAAATCTAGTGAGGGCTCAGGAGCAGGATGTATTTTGATTAGCCCACAAGGGGAAAAAACAATGCTGTCCTGTAGGTTAGAATTTGAATGCACAAATAACATAGCAGAATATGAAGCCTTAGTCCAAGGACTATATAAAGCCATCGGCCTCAAGGTCCAATATTTGAAAGTGTTCGGAGATTCTGAAATTATTATTAAACAGGTAAGGAATACAATTGATTGTCTTTTCACCCATCTCAAGCATTATCAATCACTGACACAAGAACTTACCTCCCACTTTTTGGCATTCAATATTTCTCCTATTCCCAGGTCTCAAAATTCGGCAGCTGACCTGCTAGCCAATGTTGCCTCCAAGCTCCTACCTTCCGAAGACTACAACCCAGATAGATTTTCAATAGAATTGCTTTTTAGGCCATCAATTCCTGACAATGTCACAAATTGGAGAGTATTCAACCATGACGAAGACATTTTGCAGTTCTTAACTTCCGAAAAGTCCTATGATGATCAAATCATCGAGGAAAACAAGCATGACTTCTAATGAGAGGTAAACCTGAGGAAAATTCAATCCCTAAGCCTGTGGTAAAGCTTGAGGATCTTTATGATATTAAAGACAGGTTTAAACCTGTGACTAATGCAAAGCTCCAAACTTCTACCCTAAGGTTTGATTTGATAAACCTTGGCACTGAACAAACTCCTCAAAACATTAATTTAGGATTAGGACTTTCCTTGGAAGAGAAGGAGGCATTCATTAGACTGTTAAGGAAAAATAAACAGGTTTTTGCTTGGAAATATGATGATTTAAAGACATATGATACATCCATCATACAGCATACCATTCCAATGCTTCCCGATCAGAAACCAATTCAGCAGAAGTTGAGGAAAATACATCCGAACTTAGAGAGTCAAATAAAATCTGAACTTAACAAACTCTTGAAAGCTAAGATTATTTTTCCCGTTCGGCACTCAAACTGGGTCTCCAATATGGTGCCAGTCAGAAAGAAAAATGGCGACATTAGGATTTGTATTGATTTCAGAAATTTGAACAAGGCGAGCTTAAAAGACAATTTCCCATTACCTACCATGGAGCAGATTCTCCAATCAGTAGCAGGCTCTGAGTTAATGTCCTTTCTAGACGATTTCTCAGGATATAACCAAGTTCTGGTTCATCCTGATGACCAGCTTAAAACCACATTCAGAACAAAATGGGGAACATATGCGTATCAGAAAATGCCTTTCGGACTTATTAATGCAGGAGCGACGTTCCAAAGAGCGATGGATATAGCTTTTAAAGGGTTGATTAATAGAACAGTAGTCGTCTATCTAGACGATATTACTGTATTTTCTAAAGAGAAGTCCAATCATTTGCATGATCTAAATCAAATCTTTCAACGCTGCAAAAGATATGGTATTTCTCTTAACCCAAAAAAATCTTTCTTTGCTCTTGACCAAGGAAAGCTCTTAGGCTTTATTGTGTCTAAAGATGGCATTTATATTGATCCTGACCGGATCAAAGAAATCTCTGAAATCCCTTTCCCTCATAATAAAAAATCCATGCAGTCATTTTTAGGCCAAATCAATTTTGTCAAAAGATTTGTTCCAGATTTTTCTCAAATTATTTTGCCACTTCAAACGATGATTAAGAAAAATTCAGTCTTTAAGTGGGGATCAGCAGAAAAAGAAGCGTTTGATTTAATCAAGCAATCAATAATCAATGCCCCAGCCTTAAATACTCCTAATTTTTCTAATCATTTTACATTGTATACTATCGCATCCAACTTGTCTTATGCAGCAGTACTCACACAGCTCAATGATCACAATTTGGAAGCACCCATTTCATTTTATAGTTCAAATCTTCAGGGTGCTGAATTGAATTATTCCGAAGTAGAAAGACAAGCCTTTGCTGTATATAAATCTGTCAAACATTACAGACCCTTCCTTTTAAAAACCCACACAAAAGTTATAGTTCCTTTTCCTGCAGTAAGGCAACTATTGATCCAAAAGGAACTAGGTGAAAAAAGGGCAAATTGGGTTACAACACTTCAAGAATATGACTTAGAAATTAAACCAGCAAAGATTGTTAGAGGCCAAGGTTTTTGCAGGTTATTGGCAGGAGCATCCAACATTCCAGAATCAGGTGATACAGATCAAACCGAAGAAATCAACCAGATAAGTATTACTGATTCTGAGTCACAATATGCTGACTTAATCTTTTATTTGAAAAACGGATATGCACCTCCTAACCTATCTTACAAAAACAAAAGGGCCATTAGATTGAAAGCAAAAAAATTCACAATTATTGATGATGTGCTTTTTAGGCAAAATTATGATTCAATCTTATTAAGATGCCTAGAAAAACCTGAAGCACAAAAGGTTTTGCAGGAATTACATGATGGACCAGCTAGAGGACATTTTGGAGCTGACACAACAGCCCATAAAATCATTCATGCTGGCTATTATTGGCCCACTCTGTTTAGAGATGCTCATGAATATGTAAGGAAATGCCAAAATTGTCAAACTTCTAGTGGAAGACAAAGAAAATCAGCTTTTCCTTTACAGTCGGTCAACATTGAACAGCCATTTGAGCAATGGGGATTGGATATCATTGGGGAAATTACTCCGCATTCTTCCAAACAGCATAAGTATATCCTTACTGGTACCGATTATTTTACTAAGTGGGTTGAAGCAATTCCTTTGAAGAGAACAAATTCTGAGGCAATCATTGAATTCATAGATCAATTCATCATTACCAGGTTTGGTGTCCCAAATGCTCTTGTTTTTGATAATGCATCTTACTTCTCAGGCAATGCTATGTTTGATTTCGCTATTAAAAGAGGATTTAAATTAAAATATTCTGCTAATTACTATCCTCAGGGTAATGGTTTAGCAGAGTCTACAAATAAAAATCTGATTAAAATTATTAAGCGAGCTATCGAACAGAACCATAAAACATGGCACAAATCCTTAATATTCGCACTATGGGCTGATAGGATAACACAAAAGGCTTCCATAGGATCTTCTCCGTTTAGCCTTGTGTATGGAAAAGAAGCAGTGTTACCAACGAATCTTGTCCTTCCTTCCTTAGCCCTAGTTCAGTTTATTGAGGAAAGCCCTTCTTCTTCTATTCAACTTCGACATGACCAAATTCTAAAATTAGAAGAGGAAAGGGAAAAAGCCAAGGTTATTCATGCGAAACATCAGCAAATCATCAAGTCATCCTTTGATTCAGTCTCATCCGGTTCAAAACAATTTCAAGTCGGTGATTTAGTTCAGAAATGGGACAAAGCCCATGAGGACAAGGGAAAACACACCAAGTTCCAGAAGATGTGGCTTGGGCCATTTCAGATCTGTGAGAAGATAGGCCATTCGACCTTCATATTACAAGATTTATCAGGTTTGAGAGATTCTCTCCCTGTTAATGGCCTTATCTTAAAGAAATTCTTTAATTGAGGAGGTAACCCCTTCTCCTTTTTTAGTTTAATAGAGTTTTGTAGTTTGTAGGACCATTAGAAAATAAAGTTGTAAGGTATCTTCCATTGACCTTTGCTGTATTTAAAAGTTGCTCAACAGAATTAGTGTGGATATTTACTTTTAAATAATAGAAGTCTTACATAAGAGAGATAATTTCTAGGAAACTAGGTATAATTGCATTCCAAAATCACAATTCAATTTTTGTGAACCCTTCTCAAAGTTTAGAAGTATTGTAAATCATTTTATGTTTTCAGATTGGCCACAAAAGGGTTATCAATATCAAAACAGAAAATAATCCAACTTCAGCATCTTTAACTCTTACCTTGTCATCCATTTACTCTTAAAGAGAAAATTGTCCATCCCATTCACCAAAGATTATGGTTACTCAGAGTGTAATTCTAAAATATCTGATATTAAAGATAAGAGGTCTTATTACAAGCCTGCTTACCATGTTCATAGGGAAATAGTTTAACCGACATTACCAATACTGCATACCAAAACAGGGTAATGGCTTAGAATTATAAGACAAGGGGTCTCATCACGAGCCAGCTTGTTCGGTTAAATTACTACCAGTGAATGGCATTGTCAATAGCTGGCCACTAAACTAGGACAATGGCTTTTTATCTTAGCAATAACAGAAAATGAAAGGAAATACAAAATATGAAAACATGTTTTGAATTCATTTTGTTAATCACACTTTTAAGTGTATGGGACCGTGGACAATAATATGGTTTAAAGGTATCCCTATCGAAACTATGAACGTTTGCTGGCAGCAGAGGCTCTACCTATGACAAAGGAGTCAATTCTAAAAGCCGATTTGGAAAGGTTCTCTGTTTTATCATTATAAACCAATAAACGCCAATTTAAAACTTAGAATGTATCTAATTTTAAACAAGAGAGGAAATTAACAAAGATAGATTTATTTTATTTAGAATGCAAATATACCTAGTTATATTAGAATTTTTCCCTTTAATGAGAACTCTATTTTGGAAAAGTTTAAGTATTTCCATACTTTTCAGAGATAACTGTTTCTTCCAGCGAATCGCCAATTTTTGTGCTCTACAACAACCCCCCATTTCATATCATTATTTATTTAGAAAAACTATCATATGAAATGGGTCCCTTTAGATTTGATTGGTATCAATATTGTATTGTTCAAAAAAAGGTCCGAAAACAAAATGAAAAACATTATGAAAACCTTTTCGATAAACCCATTTTGATCTTAATAACACAAACAATCAATCTTTTGTCATTACGATAAAGCGATCGCAAGATCGCATATCGCAATGACATAGGGAGCATACGTTAACATCCCGTTGGTTTTCTCCGATGCGATATCGCAATCGGCAATATTCTATGCATGTTCTTAAAGCGCCCCAGGTAATTCACCCCGATGCGATGCGATATCGCTATCGGCGATCGACGATATGCTTTCCATGCTTTCGTAGAATGCCAATACTCCCGATGCGATGCGATATCGCTATCGGCAATCGTGGATTTCGAAAGGTGACAATATAAGGAGTTAAAGTGTTCCCCCGATACCCGATTGCGATAAAGAGCAAATTTCAAAAAAAGTCGTTAAGACAGAGGGATATTACGATCAATTCATATTAAAAGCTTGATTTGTCGAATAATGATTTACCTGCGCTCAACCGCCAAAACATCCAAGGCACGCTTAAACGAATCATTCGGCCGATTAATGATATGATGGGCATTTAAAGGATTGGCAGGTTTAAATGGCCATTTAATGTAATAATAAGTCCTAAAATCTTCCCATAGATTGTATTCGTGGCCACTTTAAAAGCTAATCCCTCATCACGCATTGATCAATTTATCTTTCTCATATTGGATTTTCATTACCAATTCTTTGTGTTACGTCTACTTTCACTCCTGTGAAGAATTCTTCCAAAGCAGAAAACTCAAACAGAATGGGGAAGAAGTCTAAGAAAACCACAGTCACTTTCGCTGCGCCAGCCACAGGACAAGCCGCCGCTGATCCAACAAATAAAAAGAAAGGATTGATATCTGATACTACATGTTCTGGTCTCGGCAGAACTACTTGGCAAAGTACCTACAATCTGATTGAAGTCGAAGAACCTAAAGTGACAACAGTACAAGCCTCTGCAGATTCAACACGGAAATCTGATGGTACTTTAAAGGACTTATCTGACTCCTTCCTTCATCGGATAGCAGCTCGGGAACAAATTCTCCCATATACGGATATAGTGCGGTGGGCAATTGAGGAAATCCCAATTATGGACAGAACCTTCTGCACCAGAGATGGGAGAATTTTCGGTTCATTCAAGGCTGATGATTTAAGGCAAATGTATCGTTTGCCTGAGCCAGAGTAGAAGCACTACAGATAAATACAGCATTGTTAGCCCAAATTAAGCTTCTATGTCAACAAATCGCCCAGGCAGAGCCACTATGTGAATTGACGGAATCAATAAGTGAAAAAATAGAAAAGGCTAGGACGGAATTGGATCAAGCTGAAGAAACGATAGCTGCATTTCTTGACTGGCAAGATACTGATCAGGGACAAGCGGCGAATTTACCAAGGATTTTAGAGTCACATAAAGATATATTATTCACAGAATGGCAGTCCCAGTTAATGAAAGCAGAGAGGGCAGTTTCAAGGTGCAAATCAACTACAAGCAATTTGGTTGAATTAGTTAATAACACTCTCTACTTGTCAAATATGATTTCCCAATGCACGCCAGGAAAATTGACAGCAATGAAAACATTGGAGCAGTCATGTTATCCAGATCTAGAGGAAAAGGGGAGATTAATTGCTGGAATTAACAGTTTAACATGGGACACCTATTGGTTCTTCTTGGTAAAACCACACACTCAAAGAGCCGCCCTCAAATGTCTTACAGATGCAATCGGGTATATCATCCCCGATATTCAAGATGCCACCTATGCCACCCAACTTAACTCTCGCCTCAACAAACCGCCCGAAGTGGAGCCGATGCTTGCGATAAGTCAGCTCAGATTTAAAGGCAAACAGCCTACTTGATGATTCATGCCGCCGACTGCCAGGTTGCTGAGGAAAAGATGATCAAAATCAATTGATACCAATTAAGTAGGATTTCAGTTTCGTAGATAGTTAGATTAATTAAGTATTTATAGACCCTTTCATTGTTTTGGAAAGGGTCGTAAAGTTTTGTACTTGAATTAAAGACTGAAGTCGCACTATTGTGCTTCAGCCATATTCTTTTATGAAACTGGACCAGTTATTCTAATTTTGACAAGGAAGCTTTTATGCAAATGTGCACTACTGTCTTTGTTTGAAAGTATTTCTGCGTTGGAGGAAGAATCCCAAATAGCGATTGATATTGGGAGTGTCTAGCAGCTCATATGGTACTATTATCTATGTCTGAATTCATTCTTTTCATATGAATTGTTATTTGATTACCTTTGCTATTATCGAATATATGTATGTGTTTTAACAGCATTTCTTTATTCCTTCCACTATTGGATGTTTATGGGATGCCTTTCCTTTGATCATATATGTATCGATGATATATAAAGTGTAGCAATATTGCGCTAATCCCTTTGTTTAATGATTTAAGCAGAGTAACTCTTGAATGAATAAAAGTCCATGTTTATTGAATAGAGTCATCTATATGCCTGTTTATAAACATAGATCATCAAGCGCTACACTTTAAAAGTACAACAGTTCCTGGGATTAGTAGTAGTTCTTTTATTTTGCCGATAGATTAAGTTATTCGCCTATCATTAGATTAGTCAACCAATCACTTATCCATTACTGGGAAAGTGGTCCCATTATCCCCAGTCGGAGCCACCATTCCAAATGGAAAAGGAGCTGTACTAAGGTCCAGACCGGGTGGTTATCCCCCAATGTTGATACAACGATTTTCGAGGCATCAACAAGTTCCTGGCGAACAATCAAGGTAAGAAAGGAAGACAATAATGAACTACTAGAGAAGGTCTAGGATCATCCACACCCACGAAGTTAAACATGGGGACTGGGTGGTAAGTGTGGTATAACATAGAGTAGAATATTTGAATATATGGTATCAATGATCTACAATGTGCGATGTGTATATGGCTCAACAGAGAAGCTAGTAGGAAAAATTATCCAAGGAATGAAATGATTATCGACCATACCCAGATCGTTGAGGTGTAGGCCAAGACTTATGTTAATCAAGTGCAAAGGTATCTAGAGGGGGCCATCATGCCCCGAATCATAGGATATTAGCCTCCCAAGATGATGGAGGGGACTGATCAGGTGGGAATGATGCCCCCTAGCTAGATGTATTTGTGGAGCAACGTTGTGTTCCAAGTGATCAAATAATGGATTCAAGCATTCGACGCTATTGACACAAGAGTCTATAGAGGATGAGGAGGAGACGTAGGGGCATATGTGCCCCCCATTTTTGGATGGATGGATGTAGCATGCTATGGACATGCCAAATGTATTTAGAATAGTGGATTCTAAACACATTTTAACGATGTGTCTTGCCATTTGTTTGTGGATTCCTTCTTGTGGGAAGAATAGATAAAGGATGCAGTAAGAGAAAGAAGATAGTGGATTACCAATCTTGTTTGGCACTACATATATGAATCAAATGGATTAAATTTCTGGGTTCGCATAAATGGTGTCACTATACCAAAGATTGGCTTCGAATATAATGAACTGATGCTCACCTAGAAGACATTGTGGTTGAAAAACAACAATGTCTAAGGGACTTGGTTGTTGATGTAATATGGAGGAATGATTAAGTGGATCATCCCTAGAGTTATCTGAAGTGATATGAGACTCTAGAGGTTCTTCTAGATGGGGAAGAATAATGGCACTGGAGTCGACACTATGAGATGCACTAGGAGGGTTGGGCAGAATTACTTCTCCTAGACTCTAAAAAATGGATGCCCCCCTTACCCACAAGGTGTATGTGGTTTGAATTCATGGGTTAGAAGTAAGGGGTTATTGAACCAACCGATCTCGCCATGGATGAAGTTTTTTGATTCTGTAGTATATTGATCATGGGTTTGTTGTGGAAGGAAGTATGCATGATGGTGCATATCATCCCAAGGATAATAAGGGGTGGTCATAGCTTCCATAATGTCTTCATTAGAACGAAAAATGGGAGGATAGGAGGAAGATGGATGACATGGTGAAGAGGAAATACCCGAGGCATCTTCATGGGAGACATGGTTCACATATGCATTGTTGGGAGTGACAGATGGATGACTAGTAGATGTGATATCTACTGATGTTAAGACTGAAGTGTTTGCTAAAGAGGGTTTGACATGATCACAATAGGAGACTCTAAGAGAGCCCCAATACATCGATCCCATGGATGATGACAGGTATAGAATATGGGTGGAACTATCTGTCATCTTGACATGAAGAGGGGGAATCACAATGGTGGGTTAGGAAACCTCTTGTTTTGGTATAGCAGTGGAGCCAGAATCTACAGGTAGAGGAGAAGTGGATTCACTATGAGTGACATCTAACTCTTGAAGCACATGAGGTGTATCATGAACATCTTTGAGATGAGGACAATGATGGGAGTAATGTCCATAGTTATCACAAAAACCACAAGGGTGATTCATGCGTAAGGTTGTTTTTTTCTTAGCTGACTTAGGTAAGGTGGCATTGACCTCATGGATGTTAAAGTCAGGAAATGAAGTAGAGACCACATTCTTGATATGGGGGAGTTCAGGACAATTATTGGTGGCATGCCCAAAGGCATCACACAAAGCACATAGAGCAGGCTTTGGAGGTTTAGGAGGAGTGGGAGTTGGTTGGGGTGCCTTGTCTTTGGTTCCCTTTGTCTAGGCTTTCTCACTTCAGTAGATGCTTTTGCAACAGGAGTGGTTTCCTACTGAGGTTGTTGTGGAATTGAAGAAAAGGAAGGGGAAGGAACAATAGGTTGAACCGGGGTCAAAGTTGTGTCAAGTTTGATTTAATTAGGATGAGTGTTTTCAGGAGGACCAATGTACCATATTGGGATCTCCAAGGTAATGTTAGGTAGAATCAACATAGCCATAACAGGGGTAGAAAAGATTCTTGGTGGTGAGAATAAGAAAGGTATCTGACCTTAAGCCTAAGGACCTGGGAGAACTGCTCCTGGATGGTTAAGACCTAGGGAAATGGTTTCGAGCTAAAAAGAACTGGGAGAGATATCAGTAGAAGGAAATCGCCTGGAGTAATCATACCTTGAGGCTATGTAGAGTTGTGAGAAGAAGGTTGCGAAGGGGATGGCTGCTATGAATGTGTACCAGACCACTTGTTGGTGGCCCATGATGCTCAAAGATTGAAAACACTAGATTAGATAGGATCAGAAGGGGTAGGTGGTGGGCCATAATAAGCCTCAAGTAGCTTGGAATCTTTATAGACTCCAGGAGACACATCAACAAAGGTAGGGGTAGTCTGATTACCATTCATAGATGAAATAGTGGTTTGAGGAGATATCTAAGACTAAGGTTCAGAAAGTCAGCTAATCGACAATGACGATCTTTCCATTATGGGGAAAGCACATCTTGCAAAAAATGACAAATGTGACTCTAGAAATAGCATATGTGTAACTATGACCGAACAAGGCGTTTTAATCTAAGGGGGCATCAATTCAATATCAATCGAGACCATATTACCAGAAATGGTGACCGAAAATTTGTAGTATAAACCGAGGGGTTGTGAGGGATGAATATCCAAAGCACAAAGAGTGATAGTGGATGGGGACAGGTCAAAGGAACCAAGTTTCTTCCATCACAGAGGTGGAGGCGCTTTCGTCTATGATAAATGCTGGATTGTGGCATTCTTTATGGAGACTAGTATTTGAAAGCCAATTGAGGAAGGAAGGGGGGGACATTCCTCTTTTTCAATGTCAAAGAAAATAATATGATTGTCATAGGTATCCATAATTCCTAAATTAGACAGTAGAGCTTTCCATTATGATGGGCATGTTTGGAGGAATTTGAGCGTTGGCATGGCATTAGGATACCACACCAACTCATCTATTGTGTTGTAGGTATGGATAGCTTTAGAAGAAGCAACATTTCAATGTAATGGGCCTTTCCGGATCCTAGGGGAAACCTTGAATCTAGGTAGAAGGATCTATAAGGTGACATTTAGTTATGACAAAGAATCAGTGGAAACTTTGGGTTGGGAATCATCCTTGAATTTGGAGGGGGCTTTTCATATTGGCATGACCAAGTCTATAGGTTGACTTGTTCAATGTTGACTTCTTCGGAATTCATCATGATGATTTGGTAATTGTTCTGGTAACATTATGAAGTTTGAGGCATTGCATTACCCTATTTGGGTTGGGCCGCTACATATCGTTGATGGGGAAAAGGATTTGTAAGCACAACTGGTTGTGATGAAGCAGGATGGGGAGGAGGTGGAGCAATGGGCTGAGGTCCTCTAGAAGTGGTTGCTTGATATTCACATTCTTGGAACATCTATGGTAAAAGGAGACACTCATGAGTATAATAGCCAAATACTCCACAATAGGTACAAGGTTTGTTTGTTCGAAGAGCCTTGTTTTTCTTGGGTTGTCTGCCCTATTTCTGGGTTGTGGGATTAGGCTAGTCACCCTTAGGGGAATTAGGTGGTGGACCTTTATTTCCTTAGTTACCTTAAGATGGTTGGTTCTGGTTATCCTTCCCCTTATTCCTTTTTTGGGGGTTATGGGGATTAGTTGCACATTGCTGAGCATACACTTGACCTTGAGGTGGTCGTTGTTGTGGTGGCAAAGGTGGAGGAGGCATGGGAGGTTAGGGCACTGGTGTCGGTGGGGATGGAGTATTAGGTGGTGCATATGGGTAAAAAGGATCCGCAAGAAAGTTGGGATAACTAGGTGGAGCAGTAGTTGGCCCTAGAATCAACTGATGTAGATGGGGATAGGAATATGACGTGCTTGTACCATGGTAAGCAATGGCACACGAAGGATTAGGAAATCGATAGGAGTTGATGGAACTAGCCCCCCCCTGGGGGTTGACCATAACTCATGTGAGGTTGAGGATATTGTGGGGTTTTAGGGTGCAAGATAGATCCAATGATATTATCAATGACGTGAGATTCCCCTAGTGCATTAGCAGCGCTAGGCCAAGGAAAATCAAGAAGGATAGTATAAACATAACCTGACATTGCATAGATCAAGTCATATTTCAAAGCTATCTTAAGTTCTCCTTCCTCAGATTGGGGGAAGTGAGAGAGTACATCCTTACCTATGGGGGCCAAAATCATTCTAAGGAACCAATCCATATAGACACAATCTTCAAATTCATGGACCCTACACATGCTCCTCCTTCTACGTTATTCTTGAACATGGTCAGATAGGTGGGTGGCATAAGTTTGATGAAAAGTGGTAAAGAGTTCGGTACCAGTGTCATATCAAAGAGGTAACTAGAAGCATGAAAAGCAATATTTGGTGAGAGTCGCGAAAATAGAATGGGAGGCATGCGATTGGTTCACATACCACTTGGCAACATTTCTAGTAAGGGCATGTTGGAAAAGACAAAGATGAACGGAGTCTTCAGTGATGGAATTAGATTAACACCACATATGAAAAGAGAAAACATGATTTGTTGGGTATTCTCCAGGATTACCTTCAAAGTTGGGGATGTCAGAAGGAAGTTTGGTAAGCATGGCACACTAATTGGGGCCATGGAGGAGAGGATTGTTGATGAGCTTGGTGAAATCGGGGAGGCTCAAACTAGCCATATAAGGTAGCAATGGGAGATTAGTGACCATACCAGTAGAGGTTCCACCTGTGGGGTTACCTCGGTTTCCCGCACCCACATTGGTGCCTGAAATTGTGGTAGTACGGGGTTGGGAATACATGGAATCAAAGGAATAACTGGAATAATTAGAAGAACAAGGATCAGTCAGGGGACTCAATGGAGGGATAGGAGGTTGAACTCTAACTCAATGGGGAGGAGTAAGATGTCCTAAAGGAAATTTGGGGAGAAGGCTATGAAGTATCCATGATAAATTCATAGGGGGAACAATGATTTCAAGACAAATATGACTCAAAAGACTACAGGATGATGATAAGAGACAAAGAGAAACAAACAACAAGAAAACACCTAGTGCAGTGGTGCCAAGTGTAAAATAACTATATTAATATGCTACTCTGATTCAAGAAAAGATGTCTTATAAAAGAAAACATGACCTCTAGCCTATAGGTGATATAAATACTCAAACAAGTCCTAGATATACTCTTTTAGATGGCCTTCCAAGACACTTCTTACTTGACAAAATTTGATCCCTGCAAGTAGAGTTGTCTATATAAATGTTAGGTAGAGAACCAATTGTTGCCAACAGTTAGTCCTATAGGGTGTTTTCCTATGATTGGTCACTATGGTTACCTTCATCCCATGGGGGTGGTTGAGCCTTGAGATTCCTAGTGATCAACCAAAGCACAAGATTCCCTCCCATGGGTTGGGTAGCCCCAGGGGAGAACCGCTCACACGACAACCTAGCCTAATCCCTTTGAATCAGGTTTATGATGCACTACAACTTCGAACCATTGGATGGTGAAGGATTCTAATCTCCCTAATATGTCAACAAGCTATGTCTTAATGTAACTGATCAATGGGTGTTATTGGAAGTCTATCCTACCAATCCTACACCTAACTACACAAATTGTTTGGCCTTGGTGCCCAAGTGGGATTAATCTATGTGAGTTGAATTATTAAGTTATAGTGTTTCAATTCATGGCCTGGCGGTGTTAACTAATCTCATGTTCACTTAGGGTGTGCATGTGTGTGTGAAAAATGTGTTTAGTGTGTGATTTAATTTAGCATGTTTTATGATGCCATGTGCTGTTGAAAATAAAGTGTTGAAAAACTTTAAATAATGTTGAATATGGATAGTAAAGTAAATATTCAATCCAAGCAAACAAACCCCCACCCAAATTGGTAAAAAATAATAAAAGAAAGAAGTGGAAAACAAGATACTCAATTACACACTTATGGCCAAAATATATAAGGTCAAAGGGACTCGGATTTAAAGGCGAGAATCTACTTTAAATGGGGTAAAAAACCAGAAAAAATCAGATGTGAAAATGCTAGAAAAGGGTAGGAAAGAAGCTCCAAAACCCAGGATGCACAAGGGGTTCCTAAGGGGGGAAGGAAACATTTAAATGGATAAAAATGATGAAGAAGCCTATCCAAGATAGTTGTAAAATGATGGATAAAACCTTGGAAATTAGTGGCTAAAAGTGTTGTACTCTAGACTCCTCAACTCAGCAAGTCTCATCCTAAATCATGGAGGTGTACTCTAAAACCTAGGGGCATTTTCCTTTCCTCAATGAGAAATTACTAAGAGAACATAGGTCTGGGAGTGACTGAGGACATGACAAAAACACTTCCTATTAAACATGCAACATAGTCAACAAAACTCAAAAATTCTGAAAAATGACAAAATGCAGAAACTGACCTAAAAAGTGCATCCAGATACAGATAATGGGATGAAAAGTGATTTGGGATGCAAAAAATGGGTTGAAATTTGTTTTTGTTCCCACAACTCTCACTCAGTAGATCTCACCCAGATTGTTCTATCTCCTGCTCGATTGGTACCTGTGACCTATGGAAAGATGTGGAACCCCAATAGTAATATAAACTTTTCTAGAAAAAAATGGAGATCTAAAAATATAAATTCAGAGGCTAAAAATAGTTGGAAAAATAGTGAAGATATCTAAAATTATAGTCACCAAGAATCTGAATTACTACACCAATGGAGTCGCCATTTGTTGATGACAATGTAGCTAAAGACCTATTAGAGTCGTCCTTTGTTAGTATGAAAATTCTTAGTATGTGTACCAAAAATGTTTCACTTAATTCATTGGTAACAAGTGACCCTAACATCAAGATGTGTCCTCTTATTATTCTTTATATAGGCAAGAAAATTGAAAAAACCCTGCAAAACAATCGCTGATGCAAGCCCAAAACATATAACAGCAGTAAAGAGAAGTGTAATAACCGAATATAATAGTTTAAATGAATTAGAATTTATTGAAACACATGGCGAATAATATTGACAACATGGATCTATTGATCACCATCCATGGGATGGGTCCTTTTGATGTCCTTGTGCTTCAACGATCTTGTTCTTCTCTATCAAATATGAAGAAAACCCAAAAGCAAGATGGAACTCAAGTGGTAGCTCAAATGTTGTGAGATGATAATGGTGATGATGATACTGATCATCATGAAGAATTAATGGAAAACTCTCTTATTTATAACAAAGTATGAGCTAAATTAGGAATTGGAAATAATAAAATATTTCACCAATCAAAATCTACCGTTAGGAATACTTTATTATATTTTTTGGAGATGAAAAAGATATTCAAAATGATCAAATATCTTTATTTATAAAGTGGTTGAAGTAATTGACAAATAAAAATGATTTATTAATTACTTTGTGAGAATTAAGAAAAGTGTGAATTTGAAATAATTATTAAATAATGGTTTAACAATTATTCCAAAAATAAGAATAAAGAATAATAAATAAATAGTGATTTATTTAATTATTCCAATGTGATTTAGTCAAATGGGTTTAAAAACAATTATCAAATAATGATTTAATAGTTATTTCTAAAGAAAATTAAATAAATAATGATTTATTCAATTATTCTTATGGGGTTTTTTATTTTTAAACATAAATAATTTAATAAAAAGGGTTTACTAAATTATTTCTTATCACGAAAATGGTTTTACTATGGCAAAATTAATCCTACATGGTGTATTTTGGTCCACCCAGTTAGAAATGGCTAGGTGATCATTTTTTAAGCGATAAAAAAAGCTCTCCTTATTTGATAAACTCTTGAAGCCTATAATACAATTCATTGTGCAATGACAAGCTACTTATGATATGAAGCATTCTATGTATGAATCCTTGCAACAAAACTACACTATCTTGGAAAGAGATTAAGACCGAAGTATAAAAATATTGAAAAATGAGTCAAAATTATTGCATTTGATCTCTATTGCATTTTCTAGAAGACATTACGAAGGGATATCATAATCATGTATGTCAATATCACCTGCATGATAGGGAAACTGTTGAAGAGTATTCAAGTATCACTTCTAAGATCAAAATTCTAAAGGTAGTTCAGAAAATTTTGAAAGAAAGATATAAAATAATCTAAGTTTGTATAGCATGTATCTGTGAATAAGTTAGAGCAACCAATAGTGACCTAAAATTTGAATAGAGTTACCAAAAGCTTGTGACATATGGAAAAAATGCCAAGACTGTGATAAGAGGTATACCAACCCTCCATAAAATATCCATCTGAGCTGCTACAATATACAAATAGAAAATGCCATCAGGTCACAACATTGATATAATGACATGAGAAAATGGACATTTCCTCCAGGTCTGAAAAATTTAATAGGAGTGCGAGATCCTATAGGTATATTTTTTAGGGCTGAAAATGTGTAACAAAACAAGGAATATTTCTCTTATTTGGCTGCAGATCTAAAGGAACCCAGCAAATGAGAGATGGAGCATTGTTTTATGACTTTTCTAGACTATTTTGAGAACTGAGTAAGAGAGGGAGTAGGCCGAGGGTATAGAAGAGAAATATGGGTAGTTTGGTGCACATTTGAGGAGGGATTATATTTTTTATTAGGTTACAGAACAATTTTTGTGGTACAGGTAGAAGGAATCTCTTTTAAGGAGGGCCAAGAGGTCTAGAAAGTATCCAAACTATAAGTCGCATACACAAAATTTCCAATATAAATGATTGGAAGATAACACAGGTCTTAAGGGAGGTTTTGTAGCAGACTATTAGGCCTGACATTTTCCCTAACCAGGGATGACATAACTCAGTAAAAGTGCATAGGAGCTAAGGACAAGAGGAGAAAAAAAAGTTATGTTTGTCTCTTTGTTGATGTATTTCTAGTGTATATATGGTCCAAGATTAGACAAATTGTTGGAGCATCTTAAGGCTATTAAGAGGGAAACAAGTAGGTGTTCTTTGTATGCCCTAAGTACAGATATGAATATGACATTTGGTTAAAGTCTAGGTTAGTCCCAGTGAAAGTCTGAGTTCTAGGAAGTAGCAGTAGGAGGTTGACTAGCCCAACAACCAGCTAGCACAGGGGGAATGCTTACCAGCCAAAGTCTCGTCTCTGTAGTAGACCAATTAGTTAACATACCACCAAGCCATTTTCTATTTACATAATGACATTGAGTTTCTATAGAAGTATAGTTCTAGGAAAAATAAGGAATATTCTCATAGTAAAAAAGGAACAAGACTTTTGTGTAATTACAAGTTGAAAGAATGAATTGTTTTGAATGTTGAGTTGCCTAGTAGTCCTTCCAAAAAAGGTCACATCTCGTTGTGGAAACCAACCTAGAAGAAGGTACTTTGGTTAGGGTTTTTTGTTGTGTTTTTCAGGTACAAGAAAACATTAGTCAGGGTCGAATGGTGCATGCTAAAAACTAATATTGTTTAGATGGAGGACTTGAAGAAACTCTTTATATAATGCGTGCAAGAGTTGATTCACTATTGTATGAGTATATTTGTGAAATCCCTAAGGACAAGGAAGAAATGGACATTCACTATCAAGTTGGTTATGCTTGGAAGACCTTATGATGGCAATCTTGGTGTAACCTAGTCATGATTGAAAGCCAGTTTGCTTGGTGTCCTAGGGACTATCAATTTGGAGCAACAATAGAACAATTGAAGGGTTGTGTATAGAAATCCTAAGGACAATCATCTAAGAGGTAGCTAGAGGACTGATAAGAAGGTTTAATTGAAGACCCTAAGAGTTGGCTATTTTGGAAAGATGATAATAACAATTGGAGGATAAAATTGTTTGTTTATAGATTTTCATTGACTAATAGAGACTAATTAGAAAGGTCAACCAAATTTTGTTCAATATTGATTGAAAAATAGAATGGCTAACCGTATACTGTGATATTCAATTTGTTGAAGGAACTGTGTGATGGACTATCATCAAGGAAGGAAGCAGTTCATTACAGGAAGTAGTGTTGGACATAGTATAGGATGTACTAGGTGAAGACCTCAATTACAGAATGATGGACTATTAAGAGGTAGATTTGGATCCCTAGTTGAAGAAGTTGCAAGATGAGAAAACTTAGTTATAAGAGGGTTGGTTGAGGAAGCTACAAAAATAATAGGTAGTTGATGTAAGGGAAGTATGACTACTTCCGGCACAAGCTAAGGCTTGTTAATGGAGTATCCCCATTTGACAGGGAGTGAGCATGGATTTCTCCTCTCAGGTTGAGAGGGAGTAAGATTGGACACTAGTTCTCCTTGTGGCATGTACTAGTCTAGAACAAACTATTAAAAGTCCAGAGCATGCATCATGGATAGTGAGAATGATGGATTGAATAAGCATGGTTCTCCTTGTGTTAGGTACTATGACGTATTAGGATTGATATCCTAATTTAAGTACGCGGACATGGACAAGGAGAATGGTGGATTAGATAAGAATCTTAGAGATAAATTATTGAGTCATTTATTGTGATGGATTAAGATGGATATCCTACGTCAAGTACATGGACTTTGATAAAGAATAGTCTAGTGAACAAACATTTCCTTGAGGGAAATGGTCTATTAAAGGACATACTCTGGGTATCCTAGGTGGAGTATGTACCTTGGTGAGGTGGGTTTGTGTCCCATGGAATGCCTCCCAACATTGTGCCTTGATCTTGTAGAGAGATAGAGTGTGCTTGTCAAGGCCTTGGTAACTTGAGAATGCTAACTATGATGATACTATCATCATTGGTGCTTATCAATATGGATCCCCTTTTATGAAAATATTTCAACTTTAGATAGACCTGTTGAGTCATTATGAATACCTACCTAGTTAAGAGGGGGAGTTGGAAAAGTAACTAGGTTCGATCTTCATATTTATCTTTGTACTAGTATCAGTTTATACTATATGTAAAAGAAGAAAAATATTTTTATTTAAGCGTGAGTTTCATGCTCAAGTCTAACTCAAGCATGTTCTTCATGCTCCTAGGTTTTAATGAGTCAAAAGAGTCTTTGTCATATCTAAAAGACCCATTTGGGAAATTTATAACAAGAAAGAAAAAATATTTTTGAGTTTAATGTAAATTCATTTTGTCCTCTAACAGATGGTCGGCCTTGCCATGATAAGTCGACTCTCTTGGGCACCTTTTAGAATTAGGGGAATTTTGAAGCTAAACTGGGCCTCCTAAGGAAATTATAAAATAATAGTGGAAATAATAAAATAAGATTACATTATATCATCAAATTTTAGAGGGAAAAAAGAAAAAAACTATTTTTTCAACTCACATTTTCAACTTATCTCCCAATGGGTTTACTCAAATTTTGAGTGGGAACACTCGTTGGATGCAGAATTTGATTCCTTGTTTAAGGAGTACCCATGTTGCATACTTTTGATGTACCCTGCTACACAAAAAATGAGAAATACATGAAAAACGTGATTGCAATAACATTTTCTCATGTATTTCTTAATTTTCATGTAGCAAGGTGCATCAAAAGTATGCAACATGGGTACTCTTTAGATGAGGAAATAAATTTTGCATCCAACATGTACTCCCAGTTGAAATTTGAGCAGAGCATTAGGGAGATAAGTTGAAAATACTAGTTGAAAAAGTAGTTTTATTATTTTATTAACTTTTATTATTTTTACTTTTTTACTCCAAAAATGGTGAATCATCCCCCATGGTTGACATCATCATCTTGAATCTTATTGGTTCTTATAAAGTTTATTTTGGTTGTACATTTTTCTTAGGAGGCCCATTTTAGGCCTCAAAATTCCCCTATTGCTCTCTTATATGACTATATATAGGGGATACTTCATCCTCATTTGACATACAACAATGAAGTTTGATTTCTATAATCAACAGAAATAAGGAACAACAAAAAAAGGGAAGAATGAGAGACCTAAAGAAGAAAAAGATGATATGAGTTCTTGGATTGTTTTACCCATAAGGGTGAAGAGATCTAGGTTTTTTGTGCAAATTTCAGGGCCAAACATTACAGATCGAATTGCAAAACTACAGAGAATGGATGAATTTTTGATTTGGAGAAGACTTTGTGAAGCTTTCTTTAACATCCCTAAGTAACCTTGCATGAAAATGCATGGAGCTAGAAAAAATTTATAACATTTTTCAACATGTAACTTTATGAATTAATTGTCATATTACTACAATAACCATTAAATAAACCATCTTCATTACAAAGAGTAATATTTAGAAAGGAATAGTAAGTTACACAACTATTAACTTCCATTTTTGTAGCATATTAACTTAAAAGTCTTGATGTAACCTTTTCTTTGTAAATTGGCAGTTGTATAATATATCATAAAATTATATAGGATACAAAAAGTCTATATGCACAAACAGAGAAGCCACTTCCATATAGTTTGCCGAGAATGTCTATTATCACCTGATCCTACATCTTTAGACCCCAAGACTAACCATGTAGGGCTGCCTAACAAGGGACACAAACGAGAAGAGCCAACCATCCAGGGTTGATTGACAGAAGACAAAACGAAAGAGGGCCTAAAGGACCTCAAAACTACGACAGAGACAAACATAAAGAGAGAAAACCAAGAAAACAAGAAGCCACTACAAGTTCAAAATCACATATTCTTTACTGGTTGCACTTGGGCCGGCCGTTGTAGTCTCGATAACGGGCTACAGAATCCTTTGAGGCGTGGAGCACTTCACCATGTTGATGTCAGTTTCCTCCGCCGGGACGTCCACAGTAACATTAGTTCCATGTCGGATGGAGAGCTTAAGAATATTGATGAGGACACCCAGCTTGTGTGACAACACACTGATGTTGAACTCCATCACATCTAACTTTGCTGAATTCTTAGTCGAAACTAGCAAAATTTCCTGGTGCGCTTTCTTGATTTCTTCTACCTGCATGCTGAGCGCTTTGGCTAGCATGGTCTTCATACGCCACATTTCACTCTGAGTTCTAACATATTGCGTGGCTCTAGTGGTCATTGTGCCTGGGTCTGATACCCAGTCCATTTCCGTCTCTAGAGCCTGACTGTCCATCTGTTCTTCTTCCCTTATGACCGCAACTTCAAGCTCTTTGATTTTCCATTTTTCTTTCTTAGAGACCCGAGTCTCGTAAGCCTCATGGGCTTTTTCCAGGTCTCGGTTACTAGACACATTATGACTGCCCTCATGAGCCATAGTGTTATTACAGGTGTTGGCGTGGATGGAGGAGATTATGAACTTCCTACCAACACTAAGATTGTCATGAATCGACCTAGGAGAATGCGATGGCTTGATTTCCTGGTTGATTACCTTAGTTATAGCTGAAGGTCGAATGTTCTAGATTGAAATCTCCCACTTTGCCTTCTGAGATCCACAATTCATGCCATAATAACTCCCATTTAGATTTCCTAGCTCCTTCTCATGATGCTGATCCAGAGCCATTACTTTGCCACGCTTGAGGCTGCTGGTTGAAAGCCAGGTGTCCTCATCTGCTTCTTGCTGACTGTGCCGATCATACTTTTTGTTGATTGTCCACCCCGTCCGATAAACTTTGTCCTTGTGGATGATTTTCCACCCTTCCCCAGGTACTCCATGGGCCTGTCGCCCATTGTACCTCCATTTGGTGTTAAGTATATTGTTAATTCGCATAGGTTACTAATGAGCCATATCCTATAGCCCGTATTCCACTCTTGATTCTCCTGTAATGTCTTGCCTCGAGATGAGAGTGCACTGATTCCTAAGCTCATCTTCTGTGACGTCTTGCCAACAAGTGTCAATGATCTCCATCGGATGATCGACCGCGTGGTTGGCAAGGCAGTCCGCTAAGACATTTTCTTTCCGCCTAACTGCTTGTGGAACAATGCTGCTGAGGGAGGAGAGATGTTTCGCAATGAGCGCTGTAACCATAGCTAATCTCCAGTGCTTTGTAAATTTCTCCGGCTGAGTCCCATTTTGCATTCTCCTCACTACATTGATGGCCAAGAGGGAATCTCCTTCCACTATTACAGAGCCTTTACCCAGACGGATGAGGATTTGCAGCCCCTGTTCCAGGGCTGCGAATTCTGCTTCATTGTTGGTGGCCTCCCCAAGCGCTCTGCAGAAAATGTGGAGGATTTCACCTTTGTCATTACAGATGATGCCTCCAAGCCCTGCAGGACCAGGGTTACCCCTGGAGGCCCCGTCAAAATTTAATTTGCAGAACCCTAAGGTGGGGGGCAGCCAGGCCGAAGGAACAGGAGCTGGTCGAGGGTGGTTTTCTTGAGCCTTGTGACTCATCAGACCATTCATGCCAAAAAATAGCAGGATGCAAGAGTCATTGGGAGTGAGCGTCTTGTCCTGCTCTGCTCTGCAGATGGTAAGGGCAGTCTCTTTTAAGCTGTGCATAATGACTGTTTTGATGGTTTCCAGCTGCTTGGCTTCTTTTTGAAAAATTCATCTGTTCCTCTCTTTCCAAGTGTTCCAGACTATAAAGCCGGGGCAGAGCCTCCAAAGGGCGTTAACCGTATTACAACTGGAATACTTTGTGCGCCAATTTGCAATGGAGTCTTGAATAGAATCTCTGTGTCTATCTGTTTGTTTGAATATTCCTTTCATCCATTCCCACAGATTATTGGTCCAGTCACAGTCATTAAGGAGATGGTTCATCATTTCCTCATCCTTTTCACAGAGGGGGCATCTGGAAGGCCCAATAAAACCTCTTTTCACTAAATTCTCCCAGGTAAGGATTTTGTGATGCATGAGAAGCCAAAGAAAAGATTTTATCTTTGGCCAGAGTGCATTGTCCCAGACATTTGGGTACCAAGCTACTTTGTCTTCGAGGTCCTGGTGCTCGAGATACCTTCTGGCCTCCTTGAGGTTGAAAGTTCCCCCGTCGAGTTTTCCCCACCTAAGTTGGTCCTCCTCCTGAGTGGATCGGATCATTCTCTTATTCAGAGTAGAGTTTAAGGTGCTGAGGAGGTCTATCATGTCGTCCTCTGGGGGGAGAGGCTCTAAGTTCCATTTTCTCCAGTGTTGGTTCTCGTTGCTGCCAGACCAATATTGATGGACTTTTATCTTTCATGTTGCCTGAAACCATCTTTGTAGGGAAAGATGATTGGGGTTTTCTAGTTTAGGTAGTTGTTTCCATGCATCCTCCCAGAATAAAGCATTGTTGCCATTTCGAATTTCCCAAAAGTAGTGGTCCTGAATGAGGTGGCTGTTAGCTCTAGCCAAATTCCAAATAGGGGAACCTTCAGGGGCATTTGTCATTCTGATCAGATCCTCAGTTCTCCAAGTTTCAGCATATTTGGCCTTCCACAATTTTGCCCAAGGTGTATGGGGTTCCTTGATCCAATGCCACCAAAGCTTGGCTCCATAAGCTTTGTTGATAGTGTTTGGGTCTTGCAACCCTAAGCCCCCCAGCTTTTTGGGTTTGCATAATTTAGTCCAAGCTACAAGTGCCCATTTATGTTTATCTGCTTTTCTCGACCAAAGAAAGGCTCTTTGAATATTCCTAATTTTATGTATAACCATTTTTGGAGCTGGGAGGATAGAAAGCATATAGAGAGGAATGGCTTGCAGAACCGCCTTAGTCATTACAAGTCTTCCTGCAAAATTCAAAACTCTGTTGGTCCAGTGATTTCCCCTATCCTCTAGCCTGGAGAGAAAATGCTCCCAGTGGAGTTTCTGCCAAGGCTTGCCAGTGAGAGGAATGCCAAGATATTTAGATGGGAGGCTGCGTCTTTTGAAACCAAGGATGTTAGTGAGGTGCTTTTGGACTGCCAAGTGCATATGGAAGAAAAAAATAGAGGATTTATCCAAGTTAAGATCCATACCAGATGCTTGGTTGAACAGGTTCAAAATGGCTTTGAAACCTTGGGCTTCCTTAACTGTAGGGGTGCCATGCAGCATGGTATCATCCACGAATTGTTGATGGGTAGTTGCAGGAGAGTGATTCAGGGGCTGAAGACCTTTGATGATATTCCTATCCTTAGCCGATTTAATGATGCGACTCAGTCCTTCCATTAAGATAACAAAAAGGAAAGGGGAGATAGGATCACCTTGACGAATGCCTTTGGAAGGGAAGAAGGGGTCCGAAGGGGCGCCATTGACTAGAATAGAAAAGCTGGGAGATTTGACCATGGCCAAAATCCATCTGATCCAATGCTGGGAAAAACCAAAAGCTTTCAAAATAGCTTCAAGATAATTCCAACTGACCTTATCATATGCTTTTGAGAGGTCCAGTTGAATGATCATTCCAGCCTTTTTCTGAGACTGAAGGGTATGGATCATTTCCTGTGCCAATAAAACATTGTCCATGATTTTCCTGCCTTCCACATAACCCGACTGCTCTTTTGAGATGATCAAAGGGAGAATAGGCTTTAACCTATTGGCCATGACTTTGGAGATGATCTTGTACAGCACATTGCAGAGAGCTATAGGTCGAAATTTAGAAGGTGTGCAGGCAACCTCTTCCTTGGGGATGAGGGCAATAAAAGTGGAGTTTATGGATTTGAGTATGGAGGAGGATCTTCTAGAGTCCTCGACTACCGCCCATATGTCCTGCTTCACTATGTCCCAGCAAGCTTTGAAGAAGTCAATGGTGAACCCATCTGGTCCCAGGGCCTTGCCATTGGCCATGTCTTTGACTGCCGCTTCAACCTCCAGAAGGGTGACCGGGCGGTCTAAGGACCTATTCTGTTCCTCTGTGATTAGCTTGGGAATAGAGGTAATGACTGCATTGATAGCCTCTTGTCTGTTGATGTTTGGTTCTGTAGCAATAAGACTGAAGTGGTTCCTGAGGATGGAGGCAATCTCCTGATGAGATTGAAAGGAGGTCCCCTATTCATCCTTAAGCTTGGTTATTTTATTAGTGCCTCTGTAATCCATGGTTGATTGATGGAAAAATTTGGTGTTTTTCTCCCCTTCGTTCAACCATTGAATACGGGACTTTTGTCTCCATAAAGTCTCTTCCTGATTGCATCTCTCATTCCATTTTTGCAGGAGGTCACGCTCCATGTTAATGGAGTTCTGAGATATGTCCCCCTTGATCCAGTTGTTATGTATTAGAGTCATCTAATTCTCCAGGGCTTGCTTGTCCTCAAAGATATTTCCAAAGACCTCTTGGTTCCAAGTTCGTAGCTTTGCCTTTACGTGCCTCAATCTAGCTTGGAGCCGAAACATTTTGGTACCTCTAGTGTCCAAATGCTCGTTCCACCATAGTTGGATGTTGGTGGTGAAAGTCAGATGACTGAGCCAGAATTTTTCAAAGCGAAAAGGTCTATTTTTTGGAGTTCCAAGAATGGTTGCCTGTAAAGAGATGGGCCAATGATCCGATCCTCCAGATGGAATAATTTCAGATTCCACTGTGACTCCCTCAAGGAGAATGGTGTCTGAGATCAGAAACCGATCAAGCCTAGATGCGATGAGCCTGTCCCCTCCTCTCTTATTATTCCAAGTGAAAATGCCATTTTTGGGTTGTATGTCCACCAGGTTAGCCGTTCTTATGAAAGAAATGAAGGCCTCTACATCTTTGTTTAGGGTTCGAAGTCCACCCTTCTTTTCCCCTAGAGAGGTAATCATGTTGAAATCACTGCCATAGATGGCCTTAGCATTAGAGTGTCTTTGTTGCATATTGGATAGGTTGTCCAATAGCTGTAGCTTATCCTCCAGCCTTTGGGGGCTGTAAACATTAGTGAATAAGTATGTGCCAGCTTCTCCCAGGATCTGCATTTCAAGGGAAATGAAAGATCTGGAGGCCTCGGCGTTAAGGAGGAGTAGGGAGTGGGGGTTCCAGAAGATGGCTAAGCCCCCTTCCAGACCATTACCTTCTACCTCCAAGTGCTCCATTCTCTTTCCCAGGCTTCTGCCTATCCCTTCCAGCTTTAGCCTAGAGCATTTGGTTTCCTGCAGGAAAACAATGTCTGGATTTTCCTGTGTGACTTTCTTTTTCAATAATCTTTGTTTGGTTTGGTTGTTGAGCCCTCTTGCATTCCATGAGAGTATCTTCATAGTTAAACAATAGTTATGAGGAGAGAGGGAAAGCCTCAAGGGCTTTCATCTTGCCCGAGTTGATGAGCATTTGGCCGAGCTCATGGAGCGCTTCATTGTTTGTTCTTCTGCCCCTTTTCTTTCTGTGTTTTGCAGTAGAATGAGTTTGGTGTAGGTTTTGTGCTTTGATGCCTAGTCCCTTTGTAGCGCCCAGACCCCTTTTCTGCCCTCTCAGGGCTGCATCCTGCCTTGATAGAAAGAGGAAGTTGACTCTGTCAATCTCTTCCTCTGGAATGTGCTCCACTCCTTTTTGTTTCCATTGCTCAACTATGGTATTAAGGTCCATTCCTTCTTGTTCTAGAGTTTCATTTAGGTCCTGATCCTCAGTGCCCACTTCACTTAATGTCATTTCCTTGTCCCCTTCTGCATCTTTCCTCAATCCTGGATCTCGGAGAAAATCATCAATCGAGATTGGAGTTGGCATCTGGGTGTTCTGATTGTTCGTTTCCGGGACTTCCTGCTCAGATGCCGGTGTTTGGGTGTCCTCATCTGCCCTAGTTTCCTCTCCAAGCACCTCAAAGGTATTCATAGTCCTTTTGTTGATGTTTCCTGTCTTTGGTTGGTTTCTTCTATTGGTCTGGTGTCTGCCTATGGGTCAGACGAAACCATGTTGATTTTTGCTTGGGAGATCCTTAGCCTTCCCTACGGGCTTGTGCATGGTGCATTCCTGGATGAGATGGCCATTTGCATGGAATTTTCTGCATCTGAAGGGTATTTTTTCGTAGTCTATGGCTTGGAAAAAAAACCTCATCTCTATATTCCAACCATAGACCTTCATGGAGAGCACCTAAAACGTCCATTTCAAAACAGATTCTAGCACAAGATGTGTACCTTTTTTGGAGGGTTGCTTTCAATGCTTGAACGAAGGTGCCCAGTTTATTGCCGATTTGTTCCAAAGCCGCCGGTCTCTAGTAGTCGATAGGGAGGGAAAACAGGCGAATCCAAATAGGAACATGCTTGAATGTTTCCTGTTCTGGTGTGAAATTTGGTTTCCAGGGTCTCATGTAGAGGCCTGCCGAGGCATAGAAGTAAGGGCCTCCATCAAAGATGCGGTCTCTATCTTCAAGGTTTGCAAAGACCACCATAAAAAATCCTTTGGCCCCTAGGTGGAGTTTAACATCTCCTTTTGGCTTCCAAGTTTGCTTGATCCATTGGCATAAGGCTTTTTCTGTGGACCAAAAGCCCATGAACTTGCAGATCACTGCATGAATAGCCATATGATCCCTGTAAGCTTGCAGTTCGAGGTCAGTGATGATAACCCTTAGGCTTTCTGTAGTTTTTGGCTTGCAACGTCCCTAGTCTCTTTGTTGTTTGTTTTCCGTGGCCGCTCCTTCTGGATCTAGGCCTTTCAAGGGGGAGGTTTCAGCAGCCTCCACTTCTTTGGTATTCTTTCCCGCTCCTTGAGTGGGATCTGGTTTGTCTTTTCCTTCCAGAATTTTTATGCCTTTTGTCTGGTTTGGAAACTGGGTTTCCTTCGTGTTGCCATCTAGTTTTGTCTTCTTGCTGAGCTCATTTTTCCCTGTGGTGTCTGAACCCGTGATCTGCACTCCTTCCAAAGGGCTTTTACCTTTGTCCATCATTATTTGTTTGTAGGAAGGGGCCCCATTGGCCCCCACTTTCTTCATCCATTGGGCCAGGGCAATGTTATAGACATTTTTGTGCCTTACAGCTCTAAGCATGAAATGTCCATAAACCAAGGGATCCTAAGTGCCTAAAAGTGTTGTTCTGGCCCCTAAAGGAACAAGGTCAACAAATTACAACTTCTCCCAGAAGTTCTCCACCAGAAACTGCTCAGAATCAGTCAAATCAGGATCATTTCAATTACTCCACTAGCTAGCTGTGTTGCATAGCACCTAAGTACACTAGCTAGGTGCGTTGCAACGCACCTAAATGCACTACCAGGGTGCGTTGAGCGGGAAATGACAGATGGCAGTGTCATTCCGCGAGGTGGACAGACAATGGAAGCTTCCAGAATCTTCCCCAATGACACTTGCCTCACTGAGTTCAACCAAGGATGAGTAAGAGGCTCTCAGTCTCCAAGTGGAAGCAAGAACTGACAGAGAGAAGCCACTAGTCAAATCATAAGCTGACTCATCCTCTTTGCATACATCTATATATGGATCCCTCATCCCAGAGATCCAGAGGCGGGAATTTTGTACATTGCAGAGAATTGCTGTTGGTTTTGAGATAGATATCAGAGTATTGGGTGATTTATGCTTTGTTGGAGGTGAAGAGGGGACTCCTTTGCTGGGAGGTTGATGCTGGATTAGGAATCATCGGTTGTAACTCCTCCTGGATCTTCTTGTTATATCAATAAAACTATTTGAGTTTCTCCTACATGCTTGTGTATCATTGATGTTTGTTATATTTGCATGTTTAGCTTAAATCTGATCCTAAGCTATTTATGAATATAAATCCATGTCTTTGTGTAGTTTTCTTCTTCTGTGATCTTACAGGAACTTGGTGAAGTTGGGCAAGTAAGGGAGCAGGTAGCTGGAAGCTGTCAAAGAGGAGAGAGATTGGATCAAAGGACTAGCGCAAGACACAGGTTGGTTCATCCTATTCCTCTTCGCTTATAGTTCATAAAGAAGAATACGAAAGTAGTTTTCCCTATTTGTTTCTAAGGTCACTATCACACCTTAGTGGGATAGGGTCGTTCTGAATAGACACTTTTCCCGTTAACAAAATGGCGACTCCACTGGGGACCGTGTCTAATTAGTTTGTTTGTGTTTCTCTTGTTGTTTGTTTCATAAACTTAGAAGTAGCAATCGAACTGCATTTTCCATTAACAAATGCAAAGTAGACATCTGCTACTTCAATCCATTCACTGGATCTGTTTATGATTTGAACAACGGATTCACAAATGATCTGATTGCCCTTTGTGATAGCTCTTAGACCTCTTTTAAATCTACCCTCTGATTGTGCATTACTGATTGCTTTTACTGGGCCAAAAACCATAGATTAAACTGCAAACCGTGACCCAAAAACTCAAAATGCTAGGGGGCACCCTAGTCTAATGATGCTCGTGATAGCAAGTCACAGCCTATGCGATCATGCGTAAGAGACGAGTTCATCGTCTGGGCACACTAGTAGTATGTCGCTGTAACTGCAAAGGTAGCTCGTCGATCCTCACATCTAGAATACCGAGAGTAAGGCTCTCAACCTGCTCTTGCACAGTTGTGAGAGTCTCGGCCACATCGAGGTCGCGAAGAATAGCCCTTTCGGCGGCCTCTCCTACTGGGGCAACCGCTGGTACTCTCAAGCGAACTACTGGACGAGCAGGACCAACATCTGCATGTACACATGAGTTTGATTAAAAGTCTTGATAGAATAAAGCACAAGGACAATATAAACAAAAATAGTAAACAACAATATGGTCAGAGATTTTACCAATAGCACCCCACTGCTCGCCATCCGGCAGTACCAAATCTGGATCACCTCGGAAGTCCATGCCAGCATATGGATACTCGGAATAAACCATCTTCTGACGATCAAACCACCTGAAGAAAGTATCAGAAAATGAAATCTGAGACTGGCCAGCATGCCTAGACATATGGTCAACCCATCTCTGCATACGTGGTTCAGTAGGAGAAGGTAAATCGAGTGCAATGTACTGCGGCTGCATCAGTGGTATCTTCTCCAAGGCAAAGGCAGTCAAAATAGAACCAAACCCAAAGTTCTTCAACCTCCCGTTCTTTATCTTGGTCAACTGTTCTTTCATCACAAGAAGTACTGCGTCGCACCAGTTGAACACCTTCGGTTGGAGGCATTCCAAGGCATGCTGCATATAGGATCTGTTGGCTACATGAAGAGACGCACTACCGGCCATCCTACCAAAAGTAAACAGGATAGTCCTAAGGGACCTGTCAGTGACATCACGGATGATGATCTTGCCGTCTTTACTCGGCTGAGATCCTTCCCTGCAATATCGGCGGACATAATCTCTCACAAAATCGCCTCCTCGGGCCGAACCTGACAAAGAGATGGGGGCACCCCGCCTCGACAAGCCAGTCAAGAAATAGATGTCTACTGCAGTCAAGGGGATAGATTTGCCCCTAATCTGGAAAACTTGATTGATAGGATCCCAAGCATCGAGCAAATACTGCAGTAAGTTAATCTGCTGTCTCATGCTGGAGATATGGAAGAACTTCAGCAATCCACAATTCCGCAACGCATTCACTGTAACTGGATCATGTAGGGCAATCATGTCCTCTTCTTCATGTTCTCGTTCTCGCCATGTAAGGGTCATCTTGCTCTGAGATATCTGAAAAAAACAAACAAGAGAGGAGTTAGATCCTGATTTTGATGAGAAACAGGCAAAAATTCCATCAAAAACTGTGCAACAAATTCCCTTTCTGCGCCCAACGCACCTACAACAGTGTTCTAGGTGCGTTGAATGTCAAACTGCCTTCATACAGGCCAGCATTCAACGCAGGTTTCGATGTACTGAGGGTGCGTTGATGGTAGAACGAACCCCTCAAACCCCAGGGGCTCAGAAAAGTAGGGAATAAATCACAGAATGAAAAAAGGAAACCATGAAATGAAAGAGCTCGGGTTTAGCTCCTACCTGGTCCAGACGGCGCCGAGAATCGTCCACAGAATCTCCCGAAATCAACTGATGAATATTGAGGGGGAAAAGCACCTCCAAAGCTCCAACAAACCAAGTTCAAATGAAATGGTAAAATGAGAGGTAAAAAACACTTCTTAATTGCTTTTACATAGTTCAAAGTAAAATATTAGCGTTTTAATCTCATTTTCAAGTAAATATTGTTCATTTCTGACTAGTTTGATGAAGCAGTTGAAAAATACAGTACTATCTTTGGAAGGACAAAGCTATTTATGGTAAAAATCAAAACAAGACCATCTAATCGAGCAGTTTTAGCACATAGTTCAAGCTCTTTAAAAAATAAACATAAGACATGAGCAAATGTTTCCACCCACGTTTAAGCTCGTTAAAAAATGAACTATTCCCCGGTAAATAACCACCGTGAATGAAGCATTTCAGCCATTAAAGCCTTGGTCGTGTTTGCACCGTCACCTCCACTTTTCCATTGGCCGATCATTCACCTCCATTTGATTGTTTACCCATTTTTAGGAACAGCTGCGAAGAGTGATTTCACTAGCCATCATTGTGACACTGTCGTGATTGGAAAATTCCAAGCCTTACCTGGAATCAGCTGCTACCCATTTTATCACTCGTTCCTCAAAAGACGAGTCTTCTTTAAGCTCTTTTCAACTGACTCGTAAAATATGAAAAGATTTCCGAGTTTTGGCCTTCCAGCTCATTAAAGCGACTGGAAGTGTTATCCCTCCTCTAGATTTTAATCTTTTTGGACCTGAGGGATTATTGCACAAAAAGATCGAGCACTTGTTTTGTTTGGCTCGTTAAAACTATCGAAAATTCATCCCTTCTGTATTGTTTTATACTTTTTTCGGACTTAAGGGATTAGATGAAGAAAAAGAATTTTGGAGTTACCTTTACGTACCTTTTTAGACTCTCTAAAAATGAAAAGGACCGAGTTATCTTTGTCGTTAAACTCGTTAAAAAGATTAATAGCGACAAACTTGTCTTTAGACGAGAATGAGTTTCACTATCGCTAGGCTCGTTAAAACATAGCGATGGGTTTGCCCGAAGGGCAAATTATAGAACAAGCATATGTTATCCTCCTCAAGCTTGACAAAAATAAAGAGGTACTGGTCAGCAATGACTGGGGAAAAATTGGGAAGAAAACTCAAAGAATCTTTATTGGTAGCAAGTCACTCTTGAACATGACATTTCCACTCCGTGCCTGAGTCGGGTTGGGTTGTTTCATTCACCGGTCACATCACCATGGTCACGCCATACCATCCACATTTGGGGTAAGTGCTACCAATCCATCACATAAGTGTCGCCGACATGTTCAAGAGAAGTCATCCAGAGAAGTCACCCGTGTCCCATCCACTACCATACATTATACTTCATTCTTTCATGACCGCCATCCTGAACCATATATCATCAGGTCGTTTTCACCTCCATCAAAATCATTTGCTCCATTCCATGTCATTGATGTGGGATTCATTAAGGCCCTCCTTTGACGGATCGCTTCTTGTCGACACCAACTCATTATCCAAGAAGTTGATCTAGGAACACCCCATTCAGTACTTTGAAGCTTGCATGCCTCAATGGCAAGTTTCTCACTTCCAGCGACAGGTATACATCAATGACCTTTGACCGAAAGATTTTGCGTGGTGTTCGACGCCAAGTCCTTTATTCACACCACGTGAATTGTATTGCAGTACCTTGAGGGTCATCATCATTATCGGTGATTCCTCCCGCGCTTGTTAACAGTTTACATCATTGACTGGTAATCAAGCGATGTCTTTCCATGTTCGACTTCAAAACATTTCTCACATGGATCGACTTGTACTTCGAGTGAAGATCGGATGAGATTGAAGACCCCGGATCTAGTTTCATCCATCCGGGCTGCGATATATATTCAGGAAAATAAAAACATTGAAATGTACAGCACTGCAGCACAGATAATCATCCTACCAAAAGGATGATGGCTCTATCAGAATCATCAGCCTACCATCAGACGATTGTCTGTCCTATGTACATGAAAATGAATTTATAAAGCTGAGCATGGGAATGCCCGCCTCAGCTAGATCATGAAAACAGTATGAAGATAATGTATTGTATTGTATCTTATTACAGGTCTCCTCCCAGCATTGAAAGAACTTCGGATCCTCCTAATAAATCATTTCACCCGATAAACGGCCTCATACTTTAGGGGGCAACTGTTATAGACATTTTTGTGCCTTACAGCTCTAAGCATGAAATGTACATAAACCAAGGGATCCTAAGTCCCTAAAAGTGTTGTTCCGGCCCCTAAAGGAACAAGGTCAACAAATTACAGCTTCTTCCAGAAGTTCTCCACCAGAAACTACTCAGAATCAGTCAAATCAGGATCATTTCAGTTGCTCCACTAGCTAGATGCGTTGCATAGCACCCAAGTACACTAGCTAGGTGCATTGCAACGCACCTAAATGCACTACCAGGGTGCGTTGAGTGGGAAATGACAAATGGCAGTGTCATTCCACGAGGTGGACAGACAATGGAAGCTTCCAGAATCTTCCCCAATGACACTTGCCTCACTGAGTTCGACCAAGGATGAGTAAGAGGCTCTCAGTCTCCAAGTGGAAGAAAGAACTGACAAAGAGAAGCCACTAGTCAAATCATAAGCTGACTCATCCTCTTTGCATACATCTATATATGGATCCCTCATCCCAGAGATCCAGAGGCGGGAATTTTGTACATTGCAGAGAATTGTTGTTGGTTTTGAGATAGATATCAGAGTATTGGGTGATTTATACTTTGTTGGAGGTGAAGAGGGGACTCCTTTGCTGGGAGGTTGATGCTGGATCAGGAATCATCGGTTGTAACTCCTCCTGGATCTTCTTGTTATATCAATAAAACTATTTGAATTTCTCCTACATTCTTGTGTACCATTGATGTTTGTTATATTTGCATGTTTAGCTTAAATCTGATCCTAAGCTATTTATGAATATAAATCCATGTCTTTGTGTAGTTTTCTTCTTCTATGATCTTACAGGAACTTGTTGAAGCTGGGCAAGTAAGGGAGCAGGTAGCTGGAAGCTGTCAAAGAGGAGAGAGATTGGATCAAAGGACTAGCGCAAGACATAGGTTGGTTCATCCTATTCCTCTTCGCTTATAGTTCATAAAGAAGAATACGAAAGTAGTTTTCCCTATTTGTTTCTAAGGTCACTGTCACACCTTAGTGGGATAGGGTCGTTCTGAATAGACACTTTTCCCGTTAACAGGCAAGCCTCGCCGTCTTAGATCAGTGAACAGGGCACTGCCCCCTGCTAGAGTGGGTAACAGTGCATAGACTACGATCCAAAACCCTAGGTTAGAAAGTTGCAGAGCCAAACCAACCAGTAAGTCTTGATGTAACCTTGTATCAATTCCATGATTCTTTTAATTGATTTAGATAATTACATACTTGATAATATAAAAATCACATCATGTAAGAAATCAGCATCATAAAAATGGAAAAATAGGGAACCACATCATTAGACACCGACATACCCTTGAGACCCCGTAGGGTGTAAACCATCAAACATTAATTTTATTATTAAATGCTCATGAGGGTGTTATTCCCTCACTCAATGGCTTGTAAGGGAGTCCATCCCCTAATCATTATCATAAAATATTGCAAATAAATATCATCTTAAATTCAACATATCTAGATAGAATCTCTTACAATCATCATGACATCATTTACCCATAAATCCTCAATCTCTATGTTTTTTTTATCTGGATGTTACCGTTAGCGGATCATCCTTCAACTGACACTTCACTATCTGCATGGACCATTAGTTCTTTACCTGCCACAATGTTAAGGTGGATATACAAGGTGAAGCAAGCAACAGATGGAAGCATCGACAAACACAAGGCTATATTTGTGACCAAGTGGTTCTCTCTCATGGAGGGAATTGACTATGAGGATACCTTAGCTCTAGTTGCAAGGTATTCTTCAATTAGATCAATTCTAGCTCTTGCATTGTAGATGGGATGGAAGATACATTAGATTGATGTGAAGACAACAGTCCTCAATGGAGTGATTGAGGAGGAGGTGTACATTGAGTAGCGGGAAGGATTTGACACCTTCGACAGATAGTCGCATGTGTGCATACTCAAGCGAGTGTTGTATGGATTGAAACAATAACCCCATGCTTGGTACACAATGATTGATAGTTATCTCACTAGGTTGGGCTTCACCAAAAGTGAAGCAGATGAAAGAATTTACCATATTTTTGTTGAAGGTAAAATATTGATTATAGTATTATATGTCCATGATTTAATTTTAATCATTGATGAGAGGTTGATCAAGTCTTTCAAAGAGGATTTTGTAGGAGAATTCGAAATGAATGACCTAGGGCTCATGCATTATTCGCTCGGTATGGAAGTATGGCAAGGAGATGGGGAATTGTTTGTCTCTCAAGGCAAGTACCCCAACGAGATATTGAAGAAGTTCCACATGGAGAGAAACAAACATATGGAGGGTCCTCTAGCAAGGAATTAGAGGAAGGAAGATGCTACTTCAAGTGAAGTAGTGGAGGCTACCATCTATAGGCATCTTGTGGGTTCAATTATGTATTTGGTGAACGCACGACCATACATCTGTTATGAAGTTAACTATCTTAGTCAAGCTATGGTTAAGCCAACCAAATTTTATTTGAAGGCAGCAAATCATGTGTTGAGATACCTTAGAGGCACCACTCAGTTTGGTCTTCAGTACAGGTGGACTGAGGGGGTGTCGCTGCAAGGCCAAGGAAAATTTTAAGGATGAAAAATTTTCTTGAAGTTTAAAAACATTGGCGAATCTCACTAATACCTAATATGCAAACTATAAAATGTTTATTGATATATTTGTAAAATTATTCAAATTTATAATGATTTTATATATAGTCTCTATATAATGTTGGCAATTTTTAAGGTAAAATAATTTTATATTCTAAAATTTGGGTGAATCATCTTTTATAAAAAATGGAAATTGGCGAATCTTTTTTGTGGAAAAATCATGGAAAATTAGCCCACTGGGCAAACATTAGCCCCTAAAATTTTCCATGTGCAAGGCTTCATAGATGCAGATTGGATGGCTATTCCATCAAACAAGAAGAGCACATCAGGAGGAATTTTTAGTGTTGGATGAGTAGTGGTTTCTAAGTACAGCAGGAAGCAGTGATATATTCCAATTAGTTTAGCATATAAAAAGTACATGGCTGCTAGCCAATTAATATGTGAGGCTATCTAGATGAGAAATATCCTTGTTGGGTTATTTTGTCACATGATGGATCCTACAGTGATTTAATATGATAACCAAAGTTGTATCAAACTCTCTGATAATTTAGTCTTTCATGATTTATCCAAGCATATCGACATCTGGTATCACAATCTACTAGATTGTGTGCATAGGAGAATCTTGTTGTTGGAGTACATTCCTACAGAGGAACAAGATGCAAATATTTTGATAAAGGCATTTCGAAGATGAAAACTCGAATGCCATAGAGATAGGATCAGGGCAGCAGATAATTTCTTTCTTGTTGAGGAGGAGTGTTGAAAATGCAACAATAAATTCCTAATTTAATTTTGCCCAAAATTAATTAGGAGAAATTCGAATTCTAATTTCATAAAAATACTTGGAGGAATTTAACTAAAGTGATATGGCTCTTATCACTCAGTTAAATCAGTTAATTTGAGTTGGATATACTTGAGTTCAATTCTACATGATTGATTGCTAATTTGTAGCAATCCAGTTCAATTAATTTGAGTTATTGTTAGTGTAACTAGTTCTCACTATTATTAGAACTAGTGGAGGTTAAGTCAAGGGTGTGTAACCTTTTTTCACATTGATTGATCATCCAGTTAAACTAATCAATCAACCTAAATTAACTCATGCATGTAGAGAATTTGAGTTACCCAGTTGAGATTGGAGTTCAATGGAAGTGTACTATTAGTTGTTGACAATTCCAAATTGTATAGGTGGTGCATGCAGTCAGAGAAGGGTCTACATGGATTGCATAATTCTAATTGGGAATTTCCTTGATTAATAGGGGGTTAATTCCGTGAGGAAAAATGCACGGAAATATGAACTTGGGTAGGCTTGGATTTCGTTAAGTATTGACCAGAGCTTGTATAGGAAGAAATGAGATAGATTATACTAGTGTAGAGGTTGCTCGGGCTTGAGCAGACATTTATTTCTTCTTTATTTTCTGAATAATGAAATACATATAGGAAGGGGTTTTGAGCAGTTTCTTTCCCCTTAGATAAATCTATGAGCATATGTGATTGAATTTTGTCTCATGTCTATGTTGTGATTCATCGATTATTTAGTTGTTTCCGTCAATGACTAGAGTAGATTCAAGACTTTTTTTTTAGCAAATTACATAAGGAGTTTGAATCTACAAGGAATTTCTACAGTTTCTAACTCATGGAACATTTCATTTCATTTATGCATATGCATCTAATAAAAAATCATTAATGTATACCAACTAACATCACCCTTGAATCATCAATTCATAGAGTTGTGAGGCTTAAAAAAACAAGGTAATCAACATCATCTGATTACAAGTATCATTAAGTTGATAGAAACATCAAATCAATCACTTTAATGGCATTACTACATCATAATCCAAGTTCTTTATCACCTTTAATAACTTGTAGTCATAGGTATGGATGGTTAGACTAGTAAAAAAATTAAATATAAATCTATTCATTCAAAGACACAAATTTATCATCAATATGTAAGTGTCAATAACAATTAGGGTAACAACCCAAACAACCCCATTTTTCACAATGTATTGTTACCCATAGATCAAAAAAATGAAGTAAAATTCCATAATCACTTTGTAATAAGCTTTAATAATAACCAATTCATGCATATAAGTTTTAATAGTTAGTCATGCAATATTAACTAATCAATTCTACCAACCATCTTAATTTAACCATGACAAGATTCAATGAGCTATTAGCCCTTACAGTCTAGTATTACCGTTTGAATCTTTGTTTATTTTTAACATCTAAAGGGGTTCTTTCTATGTATTTTAACATTATATTATCCTCTTCAAGGATAAACCCCACCTTTTTGCATTCATTTGTTTGACATATAATCATTATATGCATTCATCCTTTATAAGTAGTGCATGGTATCTTTATTCATGTTCAATAAATGTATCATTAATATTTTTATATTTGCAAAGGTTGGTAGTTAGTTCTCACTTTCACTAGTAAGTGATCAAGATTGTTCATAGGTGCAATATATGTTTTATTTTATTTTATCCTCATCAATATTGAGCACAATTTTACAACAGAATCCATTACTTATTTCTCTTTAATATGAATATAATCATGCATCATGCATCTCATGGCAAAGTATGTTAGGAATTACTATTGTCATTAAAACAAACCCCACAGGTCTTAGTCAACGATCACATCGCCAGAGATAAGGATCCATAAGAGGCAATTAGTCCATGTCACGAAACACACGGGGAGCATTAGATTATCTAATGTCCAACAATCTCCCCCCCCAACACGAGCTCAATTTGTATAGAACTCATGACCTACACTCTAATATCGCTTGTTGGAAATCATGATTGTTGTTAGACCAAAACCCATAGGTGTTAGTCAATGATCACATCACCAGAGATAAGGATCCATGAGAAGTGGTTAGTCCATGTTGCGAAACACACAGTGAGTGTTGGTTTATCCTATGTCCAACAAAGTAGTCTACTGCATATGTCACTATGTATTTTTTTATAATCATACCTAAGTTAATGCCCACTAGTATCATACTATTGGGAACGGGTCCCCCAGGGTCAATTTTGGGGTTAAAATCCCAAGTTTTGGGGTTAAAGGCCCAAGTTTTGTATAAATAATGTAAAGTCTCCACATTTTGTGGTCGTGGAGTGCGAAGATGTAAAGATTCATCAAGGGTTTCCACCCTTAGTTTATGTAACTTGTGTTAGCTTTATTAGATCCACCCTTGGTCTGCGGACCATGGGATTGTATAAAAAGGGAAGTCTTGGAAGAGTCTAAGGCAATTTTTGTTCAATTCAGATATGTTTTGAAGATTCATTGATGTAATGGATTTGTGAGAGCTAAGAGCGAAGAGTCTTAGCATAGGAAAGAGGCTATGCAGCTCTGTGTGCAGAGGCCTATGGTAGAAGTCCGAAGCTGTGTGTGCAGACCACTGCAGCTATGTGCACAGGGTAGTTAGAGTCTGTAAAGGAGATCTGAATATCAATAAAGAGAATTATTCTAGAATGACATGTGTACGAGTTCTTCTTACTTTTGTTATGAATATGCGATTATGTTATGTTGAATACTCGGTTTATGATTTAATGTTGTATTCATGTGCGAATCTATGTTTTACTTTATTATATGAATGCAAGTAGGAATATATATTTACATGAAGATAACCATAATGCATGTTGAAGTTATCCACTACCTAAGCTAATCTGCGTAAATACAGCAATAAGAATAATTACAGAGGCATGTAAGTGTCTGAATCACCTATTTAGGGTACACAAGGGACGATCATAGACCTTTGCGAAGGACTCAAAGCCGAATAAGAGAAGTATATTGATAAGCCCTAAAAAGTTTATCAATCTATGTGAATGAAGGATTAGGATATAAAATGACATCACTACCATCTTTGGGTGCAGAAACTTGGTTCCTACATTCCCCCCATACTGCTTCGGGTGAGACTTTAGTTCGTGCTCTGTGGATTGATGCCATAAGGGCCAATAGTGTATGGATTTTCTTGGCTAATTAACAATGAACCTGGGTTAGGGCCCATCAAGCCAACAAATGGTTCCATTTTCGAGACCAGGATATGCATAAATAGATGTGTGATGTCGCATCACTAGAATCCAACTAAGAAGGAGATCAAAGACTGGTTGGATAGAAATATCCACGAATTCACGACACAAGAGAAAAGGAATCCATGATTGATGAAAGAATAGTGGTTGGACAGATAACTGTACACAGAGATACACAATATCTTCTTTTGCTCCTTCCCAATCGATTTGTACTAGTGGATCGCAAAATTGGCAGACGGCCAAGAAAGGTGAAGGCTTGACAGTCCAATAGTCTCGACCTCGGAGTTAGTGTGGGGATTAGGAGCCTCTCAAGAAAAGATAATGTGCACTGTCGATCACTGGCTTGATCGTATCATAGGAGGGTTCGTGACAGAGCTTGTGGTAGATAGCTCGGTTAGTTACAGCGAAGCAGAGCGCTGCTTCTGCAAGGGGCCACGAGGTAAGCATTTAAAGTCTTTAAATACTTGGATTAAGATGCTCTTGTGTGAAAAGAAAGTTATGCAACTACCTTGATGTTTGGGGCTACGTAAAGTGGAAAGACCTTCAGGAACAGAGGGAAAACAAGCCTTGAATATAGCCTGCTAATTGAACCTCCTATGAGTGACGACAAGGAAGCAACACAGGCTTCTCCATAGAGCATTGTTCAGTTGATAAAGCAAGGGTTCCCATGAATACCCCATCCACCCACATCGCCTCCATCTTCACCTCTGCCACATACACCTTCACCTACACCACCGCCACCTCTTCCACCATTTAGCATGGTGAACTCAATAAAGCTACCTGGGTTCAAGGGCTTCGGAAATGAGGATCCCTACCAATTTTGGTTCATCGCGAAGGTTGTATGGGAAGCTTAGGGTATCACAGATGTTCAAATGAAGAAAGAAACGTTGGTTAGTGCTTTGTAGGAACGCACACTAATGTGGTACATTAAGTACTGCACTGATAACCCGATGTCTGCGTTAGCAGATATCTAGACCGCGTTGAATAAGGAATTTAGTAGACCGAAGTCTGAAGCGAAATCAATTGTGGGATTCAAAGAGATCATGACGAATCCTGGCCATACACCCTGGGATTTGGATCAGAGATTGAAGTGTACAATCCACAAAGCTAACATGCATCTGACATATGGGTAGCAACGCGAATGGTTTGTGGCTTCACTCTTGCCTCATCTAAGGGTTGTGCTATAATAGCAAAATATTGGGACCCAAGTGGAAGCCCTGGAAATTGCAATGAGATTGCATGAGACACCGATGCAAGATGCTAATAAAGGGGTTCAACACATTCATGCATAGTTGCAGAACATTTTCCTAGAAATGCAAAGTTTGAAGAAAGATAGAACAACTCGGCCAGAGGTGTGCAAAAAATTTTGGTGCCTGAAGTGTAAAGGTCAGGGAAAGACAAAGATCATTGTCCAGTCTTCACAAATTATGTTGCAACAGGGGGACCAATGCCTCTGAGGCCGGAAGCTCCAGTAGGGCCAAGTACAGGGCCCACACTATGGTGTGTTATCTGTCAGGTAGCTAGAAAACATGCGACAAACAATTGCCATTTTCTGAAAAAATTTGTACAGACACCACAATAGCTCTTTTGCAACTTCTATCAATGGGTGGGTCATGATGAGCACAATTGCCGTACTTACGAGTTAATGATGTATAGAACGTGCGCATATAGGGTGCAGGCAGAAACCTAGCCTCTAGAACAAGGTGTTGGGGCAACATGAGGTGGAGGAGGACCTAGTAGAGGTTGGGGACAAGTCATTTGTTACAACTGTGGAGGACTGGGACACTACGCATGAGACTATCCAAATCCAATGCGTCTGTCATGCTGCTATTTTACTCAGTTTGACCACGCAACTAAATATTGCCCGGTATTACTGGCTAAGATATGTGAAAAGGGAGCACAGCCTCCGCAGCCAACTCAGAACCTGTAGATGATGAGGACTGAGCCTCGTGAAGAGGATCCCAAGGTAAATATTGTGTTGCAGAGTGGGATGATGACTGACGAAGATAAGGGGAAGTAGCCTGAGGAAAGTGAATGGGTCCACAAAGCTCTAGAAAAGGAGGTCGAGTTTGATCTGAAGTGTGCACAGGAAAAATTTATGGAATCAAAGAAAATCTTCGTTGAGGCCTCTACCTCAGAAAGTCACAACAAGCCAGATGAAGAGATGGACCCCTCCATGCTTACTACTTTGTTGGACACCTGTATGAAGCTGCTGCACGATAACAAGGCTATGAAAGGACTACAAGAACTGATAAATAAGTGTTCTAGGAAAGAAAACTCTCCCGATGGATGACACGTAGTTAGGAAGATTGGTAATCATAAGGCAAGAACAGGGTGTGAGATGAGGCTCACTGCATAGATAGGAGAATATGAGATGGATCAAGTAATTTTGGATCTGGGGTCAGACGCGAATGTCTTGCCTAAACAGACCTTGGAGAGGATGGGGAGACCTGCGTAGCTGGTCTCTAATTTAGCTAAGAATGGGAAATCAACAGAAAATCATCCCCATGGGGAGATTGTAGGGAGTGACAGTTGATATTGAGGGCGTGAGCGCATTGGATGATTTTGGTGTGATAGAGATTGTGGATGACAATAATCCCTACCCTATGCTCCTTGGGATCAATTGGGCCATGGAAATGAATGGGGTAATCAATTTGAAGAAGCGGAAGATGATATTTGAGAAGAAATTGCTCTGCGTAGTAGTGCCCCTGGACCCTACAGAAGGACCACTCTATACTGAACCAGTCCGTGATTATGAAAGCAATGAGGATTTGGACCAGATTTATAAGATAACAGTGTGATATCAGGATTGGATGAATCTGACAAAAGATGGATGCATTTCTTGGGACTGTGAAAGTTCCTGCACATCAGATTCAGATGAGGAATTTGAGCACTGGCAAAATTGACCGCATCAAGTATCTACACTATGCTGTAATATGATGACCAACTCATTACATTGTGTATCATCAGAGGTAAGAAATCTGCCTTACTATGATGGTCTAATTGATGTCAATAACTTTTTGGATGCATTCGAAAGGGAAGTGCCAGAGAAGCATCGGTTCCAAGCTTTGGATTAGGCGTTGCGCGCTACGTCTACGAGATGGTGGGGTACGCACAAAGATATTTTTGATGATTGGCATGTGTACAGAAAGATGATGAGATTATGGTTTTGTCACCCACAAGTACGGCTAACAGAGAAGTATGATGGAAGGAATGACCCGCGTAATCACCTGGCCAAATGATCTAAGGCTTATGGAGCAGAGCCTCAACCTGAATGGGTGCACTTGTTTTGTAATACTTTGGATGTAATACCGATGAACTGGTACTCGGAGATAGAGCTCAACCATGGCACTGAAGAATGGGACGTTTTGCGACATGTATTTTTGATGACGTTTATCTTTGAGGATGGCTTTGAAAGTATTAACGAGGCATCATAGGAAGTTAAGGCATAAATCTTCAGAGTACCATAGGATCCCTAGGAGTTAATTCAACTGGATTGGACCACCCAGTTAAGCCGCACACTGGAGTGCTGCAATGTGACTGTCGAAGAAGAGATCCTAGAAACTGAAGGTCACTGCGAAGTTGAAGGACTGAAAATTGAAAATTCAGATATCACCGCGTCGCTAAAAACAAGACAAGTAAACATTGGGACAGAGGCAGAGCAGAAGTTTGCAAAGATTGTGGACTACTGGGATGATGCAATAGTAGATAAGGTCGCTGAATTGCTCTGCGAATACCAAGACTTGTTCCCTATGAAGTTCTCAAACCTATAGGGGATAATAGGATACCTGGGGGTTATGAAAATTACGCTGAAACTAGACATGAAGCCGATCAAGTAGAGGCCTTACCTCCTCAATTCGAAGTATAAAGAAAGGGTCTGCTTAGAGTTGGATAAAATGCTTGTTGCAAGTATTATTGAACTGGTCGAAGAATCTGATTGGGTAAGTCCAATAGTAGTTCAAGACAAGAAACAGAAGGATGAAATAAGGATATGCGTAGATCTCAAGAAGTTGAATGACGCCTGCATACATGATCCCTTTCCAACTTCGTTCACTGACGAAGTGCTGGATAATGTAAGAGGATAGGAGGAATATTTGTTCACGGATGGGTTCTCGGGGTACCATCAGATCAAGATCACGTTGGAGGATAGAAGTAAGATGACCTTTGCCACGGAGTGGGGGTGCTTCTAGTATACCATAATGCCTTTTGGGTCGAAGAACACGTCGATGATATTTTTGTGCATGGTCATCACGACATTTAAGGACTCCATTCACAATTCTCTCAAAGTATATTTTGATGATTGGATGGTATTTGGGATGTTGAAATGCCATGTAGCTAGTTTACGCTTCATGCTGGACACATGCCGGAGTTATGAGATCGCGCTCAATTTGAAGAAATGTTTGTTCTGTGTCCCTTTTCGGATCTTGCTGGGTCACGTGGTATGCAGACAAGGCTTGATGGTAGACCCTGCTAAGATCGTGGTTATAATTAATTTGGAGGCACCAAGAAGTGTGAAACAATTGCGTGCAATGTTGGGGCATACAGGATACTATAGAAAGTTCATCAAAAGCTATGCCTAGATTACCAAGCTGATGGAGAAGCTACTAAAGAAGGATGCCATGTTTTGTTGGAATGAAGAGTGTTAGCAAAGCTTAGATGTGCTAAAGAAAAAGATGGTCACCACACCGATCCTAGTCTTCCCGGATTGGAAGAAGGAATTTCATGTGCATGTGGGCGTGTCATGTATTGCGCTCGGGGCAGTATTGACACAAACTGGTGAGGGAGAGTTGGATCACCCTATAGCTTTCACGAGTAGGAAATTGTCTAAAGCAGAGAAGAATTATTCAACGACAGAGTGCGAAGGTTTGGCTATGGTATACATGCTCCAAAGGTTTAGACACTACCTGCTAGGTGGACAGTTTAAGATGTATATAGACCATTCTGCATTGAATTACTTCGTTAACAATGCTATGTTAAGGGAGAAGATATGCCGATGGCTGTTGTTGTTTCAGCAATATGATTTCGAAGTTATTGTGAAGCCAAGATGATTGAACGCTGGACCGGATCATATGTCGTGCATTAAAACACGAGAGGAGCCTACTAATTTGGAGGAAGGACTACCTGATGCGCAACTCTTTGTAGTACGTGTTGTGGAAAATTATTTTGCAAATATAATACACTTCCTGACGACGGGGACTACTCTAGAAAGGTATACTAGTCAACAAAAGGAGCTAGTGGTGCAGGCAACATAATTTTATATCATTGTAGAACATTTATATAAAATGGGCTTGGATGAAATTATGCGACGTTATGTACCTAAATTTGAATGAAACAACATCCTTGCTAAAGCTCACGGAGGAGGCACGGGAGGACATTATGCAGGAAAAGCAATAGCGCAGAATATTTTATGCGTTGGGTTGTGGTGGCGACACTTCATAAGGATTCCAAGGCTTATTGTAAGGCATGTGATGCATGTCAAAGGATGGGTAGGCCATCGTGGAGGGATGAGTTTCCTCTAAATCAGCAGATGTCATTACAATTGATCTAAAAGTGGGCGATTTACTTTGTAGGACCAATTCAGCCTCTAGGAAAGAAGACGGGTGCATGGTACATCATCACCGTGGGTGAGTATTTGACCAGATGGGTAGAGGCATAGCCTGTGAAGGACTGTATAGGGGCAAAAACAACAAATTTCATCTTTGAGTATGTACTGACTAGTTTTAGTTCTCGAATATTTTGATGAGAGATCGCAGTACGCATTTCCTTAATGAGACGATCAACGCGTCGATGGAGGAGTTCCAGGTTTATCACCAAAAGAGAACGCTGTATCACCCACAGGGTAATGAAATGGTGGAAGTGTTTAATAAGATATTGGAGAACACACTGACAAAGGTTTGCAATGCACAAAGGAATTACTGGGATATACACGTACCTGTGGTGTTATGGGCGTATAGAATGACTTGCAAAAAGCTGACTAGACAAACGCCCTTCAGGCTAGTTTATGGTGTAGAAGTTGTAATGCCAATGGAGTACATTATACCTAGTCTACGCATAGCGGAATTCATAGGAATGGCAGATCACAGAGCCCTAGAAGAAAGGCTCAAGTAGCTGGCAGAGATGGAAGAGGATAGGTTTTTGGCTGGATTCCATCAACAAGTTCAAAAGGAACGCGAAAAGGCATGGAACAATTGGCACATCAAACTGCGCACCTTCAAGGTAAATGATTTAGTATTATTGTATGATAGCAAGTTTGATAAATTTCCAGGAAAATTTTAGACACATTGGCTAGGGTCCTATATCATCAAGGAGATTGCCAATGGTGGAGCAGTTCAATTGGAGAAGTTGAAAGGAGAGCCATTTCCAGGGAAGGTAAATGGCAGTCGATTGAAGTCATACATCGGGGATCCAGCTAGATGACTATATGGTGGAGGCATAGTCTTAGCGCTCCAGGAAGCTAAAAGGAGGCACAGGACTATAAACTACACTTCTTGGGTTGTAGAGCTGCATGACTGGGGAACTGCGTAGAAGGGAGGAATGTCACAGTATCAACAAAAGCGCGAAGGGAGTTGTGCTATATAAGGAGAGACCGCACAGGGAAGCTAGAAAGTGACCATTATGGTAACTGTTCATGAGTTGACAATGGGAAAATAGCTAAGTGGAGCGGGGGGGGCATTTAAGTCGAAATTTAAGAGTGATATCTATGAAAATCTGCCGCCAATCTAGCATTTATAAGTGGATTTTGGGGGGAATTGTCAGATTCAAATTAAAATCTGCTATAAATTACAGATGGCCACCCAACAAAAAACACTTTTCATTCTAAGAATTGAGGTGTTGAGCTATCAGGAATGCATGAACCTTGACTATTTCGAGGCTTTGGTGGCTAGTTGTGTATTTGACAAGTTGCTTAAAGCAACCCAGGACCTTCTTACTGGACTCATGTCAGTGCCCGTGGAAACTGCAAGTGCTGGATTTAACCAAGATCTTTTACTTTCATGATGTGATTAGAATTTCATTTAAAATAGCATAAATGAATACATATGCATGATGTAAAGAAGAAGGAACATGACAATCATTAGCAACATAAAAATACAAGACATTGATAATGGAGTCCGTTCAGGAGGGACTACATCTCCGAGCCCCGGTGTCCAGATGGTGTAGGCTGCTGCATTAAGTGTTGTCAATAGTGATGATGTACATAGGTGGCGACGTCGCTATCATACAAGGAAAAACCCTCATGCAGGAGTGGCTCCAAGAGACGTTCCGCTGCAGGAACTCTCATTCAAAAAGGACTCCAACCTAAACTCATGCATGATGATAATGGGCATCGCGCCAACATGGAATAAAAGGGATCTTAATGCAAACACACATGGCAACACATGAGTATCCCATAAACATAACAACAAAGGGATATCAAACAAAACATGATGAATCATGACAACTGTTGCACAAAATATTGTCACCATGACATTCTGCAGTCAGTGTGAGTCTATCACCACTCATACTTTCCTCCTATGCAAGTCTTGAACCACAGCTCTTCATGTCAAGCCTTGAAAAATGAGAGAAAGTCCTTAAAAATCTCTAAAACTCTGGTTTTGCACTTTCTCTTAGCATTACCTGCGGTCCCGCACCCCCTGATCATGTCCTTTGTGGACTTGCCCGCTCTGTTTCTGTGTAATGGGTGCAGACCCCTGTAAAAGTCAAAAAGGCACAAGTACATTCTTAAAAACTCACTTTAGGGTATTTCTGGAAGCTTCTAGAGGGAATCTTGCGGTGGCAAGTTCGCTCCTTGGTGGTTCATGCATCCCATAACTAAAGGAGCTAACCCCTTGATGTGAGGAGCTTATCCCTTTGAAGGAGGACTCTATCCCTTCATAGGTGGACCTGGTAACTTCCTTCCTCTACACTATAAAATGAGGCATTGGGCTGGTTACTAAGGAGGTTGAAAGCTGAATATTTTTTAGGGTAAATGCTATTGGAATTTAGACTTCCTGATTGAGATTGAGAGGAGAGATTACATACCTTTTGACCTCATTGGGAAGAGTGTGAAGCTTGTCAAAGTAGAGGAGATTCTTTCTTGGACCCTGGAAGGAACTTGTACAGCATCAAGGCACCAAGCTTGTAAAGTTCTTCTTTGTTTAAAGTTAATACAATCAAGTTTATTTTTCTCAATAAGCTGTCTCTTATGGTTTATTTCATGGATTCCTTGATCACCATGATGAATATGATTTATTATATTGGCTATGCATGTGTTATTTGATGTGTGCTTGTTTGCGTTTGCAGGTTCTTAAAAGGAAACTCATTTGGATAGTCGAAATGTGGCTTCCACAAACTAGCGTTGGACTTAAGGTAGGGCCTAAAACACCTCTTGGTTTTTATTTATAAATCGCAATATTTAGAGAAAGGTAGATTTACTTGTTTTTCTTGTCGCTAGATATCAGTTGATACCAGGGAGATCGGTCTTGTCTGCAAGAACAATTTATCCGACCGACAAAATGGCGACTCCGCTGGGGACTTGAATTTTGGTTTTTTCCTTTACTTTTACTTTGACTTGAGAAACTTTTTCTCTGTTTCTAGTTTTTGCTTGATGTGTGTGGGATTGGGTAGTTATTTTAGATTCTGAATTGTTTTTGTTTTTCACACTTTTGAAAGAGGACCGCACGTTCTGTTTGTAACACAGTGCGGACATCCCCGCACTGTTGCTTTACTACACAGAGCGGTACCGCACCTGGTTATACCAGACGCCTGCGGACCCTGTCAAATTTTTGAAAAACCTAAAATCTATTCATCCAGTTAAGCTTAGGATTTGTTTATGTTTTTTAGCCTCTACCCAGATCTGCATGTGTCTTGTCAGAAATTTCTTGTAGGTGAGTTCCATTAGCATTTTGGTTTTAGGTGATTTTCTAGAATTTTTGCGTGCCTGGTTTGATTTTTGTTTGGTCTTTGTAGTAACTTAGAGTTTAGAAGCCTAAGAAACCTCAGATTACCCTGGTTTTTGCTAGTCTTCTTAATGAGTTTGACTGATTTGTAAAATCTGCCTTTGGTGAGGAATAGATCTCATTTTCTCTTTGCAAAGCTTTGAAAGAACTTGTTTTGAAAGTTTTGAATTTCATTTTTAAAAAGAAAACATAAGATGGGTGTTTTTTGATTAATTTGTTATTCTGAACGAATCAGTCCTTATTTTACTGAATAACTAAGTAAAACGTCCTCGAAAAGAAATTTTGTAAGCTTTTGCTTCAATTAGGTTTTTAGAAGTTGTAGATCTCAAGATTAGATTTTTTATAGTTTTGAGTGTTTTCTAGAAATTTTAAAATCTCTTTTGAAAAGAATTTGTTTTTTGTAGTTTTCGAGAGTTGAAAAGAAAGGGATATTTTTCGTGAGCATAATTAGTAGTCTCGTTTTTGAGTTTATTGAAAAAGGCAAATAAGTTTTTCTTTTCATTTATTTGTTAAGGAAAGATTTGTTTTTCAAGCAATTGCCTTCTCAACTCTTTCTTTAGCTAGAAATTCATTGAAGAAAAAGGATTGTTTATCATCTTAGGTGCATTTTTAGTGTTTTGGAGTCGAGTCTTCACACCATGAAGTTTCATCTCCACACCTTTTGAATTAAGAAACAACCATAAAAATAATGCTTAAAGTAAAATTTATCTAGCAATATTTTTATTTCTAGGGCTATTTATCACCAACATAGCTTAGGCTAGTATCTTGGAGTAGGGAGTAATTAACTCTCCAAGATAGTTAAAACAAACAAGTAGCTATATCTTGTGGTAGGAGATAAATTCCAATTGTTACATCTATGCTCTGGGAAGATCCTCTTAAAGGAGTCAAGCACGAGATCATATCCGAACTAGTGGGGTAATCAATCCTTCCCCATTGGGAACAATAGAAGATATACATGTATTAAAAATAGTAAACCTTGGATTGACCATTATCGAGGAGCCTGGGGTCACTTGTTGGTAAACCTTGGATTATGTCAAGGAGCCTTCAAGGGGATTGAGCTTTGTTACTCTGCCCTTGCATGTGTATCGGATCACAGACTATTCCCCCAGGTATATTTTTTTCTGTTGGTAATCATAGTGACCATAATCTATAGGATTCTTTCCTAAGGTGACGGTGGAGGGAAGATCCCACTGTACCTAGAGCAGACGTCGACTAGACTCACTTGGACTCTCTGGGGGGTTCTCTTCACTCGAGACGGTTTAGTGAAGAAACTTGTGCCAGCCTGTTTCATTAACCAGGTTATCGGGGTCACTGTTCCAACCGCCATTTCTGTATTGAATTCTACGACGTTGGATTTCATCACCAACTAGTGTTTTCGGTATCGAAAGTTACTGTTTGTGTGTGGTTTGAACTCCTAGATTTTTTAGGCGTGTGATTCAAATTGTTTGATTCTTTAGAGACTTTAGGTGGTTTTATTGAGATTTTTCTTTGTTTGCGTGTGAAGTAATTAAAATATTTAATCGTGGCTGAATTACCGAGACAATCTCGTAGACTTCGGGGTCAACCTCCCGAGTATTCACCGAGCTAGCTTGAAGGGCTATGAGCTCTTGTAACTCCTAGTGACAATAAAGTTGGGTCACCGGAAGAAAGAGAATCTTCTTTAGTTGTTCATCCTGATTATCAAGTTCAAGCAACAAAGTATATTTCTGAACCAATTTCATTTTCCGAAGTTACGGTAGTTTTTCTTCTACTAGTGAATTAGCTGAAGAACCTAAAATTTCTGAGCCTGAAACTGAACCTGCTGCTACTCCATCATCAGGATTTGCTTCTCCAACTTCCAGTGGTCTTGTTTCACCCAGGGTAGGAAGGATCATTAGCCAAAATCTTCCTTCTAGACTTATTGCTATTAAGGAACTTGTTAATCCGGAAGAAGGTATAACTATCCCTGAAAATCAACCAACTATAGAACTTAGGGAGTGTGAATCAATTTTATACAGTCCACCTAGGAGGGACGCTTGGTATCTTTCATTGACCAACTTTTTAGAAAACCTGGGTCTAAGTTTTTTGCCACCTCGCTTTCCTTTTCATCCAACACCTAGAGGTTATTATCCTCCTTTGAATATGTCGAGACAGTCATCCATGTTTTTCCAATCTCCGGAAACATTTTTATATGGCGGTCCTTCTGTCCCTTCTGGGTATCAGTCACTTACTGGTACTTTTTCAGGAGCATCTCCTCAACCCATTGAACATGGATTATCAACTGGTAATAACGGAACTAAACCGTTGAGTGTAGAAGACATTCTTATGATGTCAGGTACCATTCCAAATCCGCAACCTCAAGGTAGTTAGTTACCGCCTGGGGGGCAACCTCAAGGTACTCAATTATCGCCTGGGGAGCAACCTCAAGGTACTCAGTTACCACCTGGGGGGAAACCTCAAGGACAGTACATACCTCAGGGACAATACATTCCTCAAGGTCAACCCCAGACTCAGTGTGTACCTCAAGGTCAACCCTAGTATCAATATGTACCTCAAGGTCAACCCCAGTTTCAGTACGTGCCTCAAGGTTAGTACCAAACCCAAGGTTTCCAACCACCTTCAGGTCAATCATTTGTCCAAGGAGCTGGAAACGTACCTTTGAAGTATCAACCCTACCCTCAACCCGGTTATGGTCCTCAATATGCTCAACCTTCTATGGGTCCATACCCCGGAATGATCATGGTGTGGGATCCATCTCAATCTCAACAGATCTTGCAACCTAATGTGCAGTTGTCATCTCAATCTAGACAACCTTTAGTTTTTGGTTCAACCCAGCAACCCATCCAGCCTACTATTCAAACTTCTGCAGTTGGTGTAGCTCATCAGTCTGGGCCTAATTCGCCTCGAATTCCGCCTCAAACAACTATTGCAACTACTGTAGCTTCTGTTCAATCTACCCCACCTACTTCCGGAGTATCGGCAGCTCTAGTTTCTATTTTTCTTGCATCAACTCCTCAAGCATCTTTACCTCAGTCCGGACCCACAATTCAGACTTCGATTCAGATGCCTATAGGACAACTTGGTCCAAGTACGGTTGTCACAAGTCAACCTCAATTTACTTATCAACCGTACCAGGGACAGTACCAATTCGGTCCTGCTGTGCAGAACCCAGTCTATCAATATCAACCATACCCTAGATATACTTATAAGTAACCTCAACAACCCCAGTACGGTCCAGTTAATCCTGGTTTTCCGGGAGGATATAATATCCTGAATGCAATTCCAATTCCAAGTTATCCTGGATATCCTCCTCCTGGGGCTTGTCTTATGACCCAGGGTTTTCGAGACCCTAACTATCAGTTACTGTTCATTGCAACTCTGGACTTGCCTGATTTGTCGTGCCTTACGAATGATCCGATTAATTATCTTCCGTTTTGGCCGCCAATGCCGAATAAGTTGCCTAGTGATATCCCAAAGTTTGAAGGTAAATCAGGAGAGGATCCGTCAAACCAGGTGATGATTTATCACCTCTGTTGTGCATCTAACTCCATTATAGATGATTCAATTGATTTACGTCTTTTTCAACGCACCCTGATTGGTCTTGCGGCCAAGTGGTACATTGAGTTACCGCGAGCCTCTTTTTATAACTTTAGTCAGTTATCCACTTCATTTTTAACTCATTTTCACTTACTTGTCAGATATGACAATGGCACGGAATTATTAACTTCATTAAAACAGTCAACGTCCACTTATATTTCAGATCACATTCATGAATGGAGACGTTGACGGCTTTTAGTGAAAGTTTTTATTCTGGATCAAATTTTAGAAAAATGGTTTGTTAAATCATTATTACCTAAAATCACTGAGGATGTAGCTAAGGCAGGAGTTGTTACTGAAGAGCAAGTAATTGCTCAAGCTCAGTACCTTGACCTCATTTATACGCAGTCGGGTACTTTACATGAAAAAAATCCCTGACCTTCCTAAACAAAATCAAATAACTGCAGCTCCTTCAGGGTCTCATGCTGTTGGCGGTATGATTGGTTCAATTAACACCAAAAGTAAGAAGACAGCTTCAAAGAATTCTTCTCCTATCATAACTTTACTAGATTCCCCGAAAGGAAACTCTTCCGCTGAAATTCCTACCAATATTCATGTCGTAGAATCATCTATGGCCAAATCAAAATCCAACGGTAAAAATAAAGGGAAGAAGAAAAATAAGCAAAATTCGAAAGAGAAAATCAGATAAAATGGAATCTACTGATGAGAAACGTAAACCTCGCTATCCTTGTCTCATTTTTGACGAAGAGCATTTTACAAGAGATTGCCCTCATCGTGCTGAGGTTGCGAAAATTGTCAAAGGTTCTCAAACACCTGCTGTCTTGAAGGATCCTTTCCCTAGTCAAGATAGTAAGATGATCGGTTCTTCCTCAAATGCCTCAGAAGAACCCATAATGATGATGTCCCATGTTAGGATTGCGACGCGATCGCAAGATTATGGAAGTTAAAGTCCTGTTGGTGGTAAGGAAGCAGAATCTTCTAATTCAAACCCATCAACTTCAACTCCTGGTTCTGATCCGCTACAGATCGATAAACCTAACCTAGACTTAGCAATCAAACTGCCTGCTAAAGGTATACTTCGAAATTCAGCTTTCAATCCGCATGCAAGAGCTACTCAGAACTATAACATTGTTGAAGATTTATCTATTTCCCCTTCAGTAATGTCGGCTTTGAAGGTGCTGCAATCACGTCCAGCACAACGTAAATTGCTATTGTCGGCTATAGGATCTGTTGATATTCAGGACTCAAACCTTATAATCTTCGATTTAGAAAATAGTACACCTCGCTTACCTCATCAAATTGCTTTCTAGATTCCAGTGTTAGTCAAAAACATACCTTGCTTTAGGACTGTGATTGATGAGGGAGCTTCAATGTGTATTATGTTGATCCAGTGTTGGAGATCGCTTGGTTCTCCTACACTCAATCAATCCCTGACAATTCTAAAGGCTTTTGATGGCCGTGGGTTCCATCCTTTTGGCATTCTATAGGATTTACGTATAGGGGTTGAAGGCAAAACTATTAATCTAGATGTGGAAGTGGTTGATGCCCCTCTAGATTACAACCTTCTCTTGGGTCGTAGTTGGTCTTACGCTATGACTGTTGTTGTTTCATCGGCCTTTCGGCTTATAAATTTTCCTCATAATGGAAAGATCATAACTATAGACCAGCTAACATACTTTTCATCCAACCCAGCCTCTTCTAAAAGTATCCAACATGTCGGCAAAACAACTATCCCTTACAAGGATGTCGGAGTAGGATTAGTTAAAGATTCTGGTTTACCAGGAAATTTTTCCTTTCCTCCTCCTAATGTATTGCCTTCTACTGCAACCATTTATATGATTTCATCATACAATATCGTTTATGATGATCCTTGGATCGTACCTTCTGAATCTAAGATGGATTCATTTGGTGATGAGATGCCTTTGAGTCCCTATGAAATTGCGTATCAGGCTGTACAGTCGTTTTCGGACCCCTCTTCAACCGAAATTTATCCAATGAATGTGGTCCATGGAGAATCACTTTCAACATCGAACTTAGATTCAACAATTTTTTCCGAACTTGTTCATACTGATGAGCAGATTTGTGAAATTTTGTTTGTTGATGACTTACCATGGGAAGATCTTCATCATAGATCTTCGTTCTTACCTAAGATTGATCATTTTGAGAATGATTTTTCATCTATTTTTACTACTGATTATGTCAAGGAACCACAGAATCCATTGAAAAATCCTGATTCTGAGTTAAATTTGGGAAATATTTCTCGAACTATTCCTATTGACATTTCAGTTAAACCTGGAATTATTAAAAACATTCATATAGGTGCCTCCTGTATGGAAAATGAACTCCAAACTTATAAGGCCCTATTTCAAGAATTCCACGACGTGTTTGCCTAGTCATATGAAGAAATGCCAGGAATTGATCCAGCAATTGTTGTTCATGAAATCAAAACTTACCCGGATGCTAAACCCGTCCGGCAACGTTTGCGTCAGATCCACCCGCGAAAAGCTACTACTATTAAAGAAGAAGTTGAGAAATTACTTAAAGCAGGTTTCATTTATCCAATTCCCTTAACGAATTGGGTATTGAATATTGTTCCTGTTAACAGAAAGTAAGGAACAATAAGAATATGCATCGATTATGGGGATATTAATCGAGCCTGTCCCAAAGACAATTACCCAACTCCCTATATCGATCAAATCATTGATGATTGTGCCGGTAGTGAAATGTTCTCCTTTATGGATGGTTTTTCCGGTTACAATCAAATCAACATTCTACCTGCTGATCAACCAAAAACGGCTTTCATTTGTCCATGGGGGACATTTGCTTATTGAAAATTACCTTTTGTACTGAAGAACGCCGGAGCAACTTTTCAAAGAGCTATTTCTTACGCGTTTCATGACATCAAGCACATTATGCAACCTTATCTCGATGATTTACCTGCTCATTCATTACACAAAGCCGCTCATCTCACTCATTTACGAGCAATCTTTTTGAGATGTAGGCATTATCGAATTAAGTTGAATCCACACAAGTGTGTTTTTTGTATAGAAACGGGTCGTTTACTGGGATTTGTTGTTTCGAAAGCCGGCATTCATGTCGATCCCTCGAAGGTTGAAGCTATTGTCAAATTGCCTCCTCCTTCGACTCTTCGCCAACTCCAAAGTTTGCAAGGGAAAGCAAATTTTTTACGTCGATTCATTCCTAACTACACCGAGATAACAAAGGGTTTTACCAGGTTGTTGAAACATAATACTCCATTCTTTTGGGATAAGATAGCTGACAAATCTTTTGATGCACTTAAACACGTGTTGACCCATGCACTGTTATTGCATCCTCCCAACTACAACCAGGATTACTTCTTGTATCTCGCCGACTCTCATTCCACCATCAGAATGGTGCTAGTTCAGGAAGATGAATTCGGTAGTGAACATGTGATTTACTACCTTATTTGAACTTTGAATTCGACTGAGTTAAAATATTCACATGTGGAGAAATTGGCCTTGGCGGCTGTTCAAGCTGTCCAAAGATTTCGTCATTACATCTTACTACGCAAAACTACCGTAATTTCTGACTGTAACCCTATGATCTATATTTTGACCAAACAATTGCTAGGGGGCAAGTATTCGAAATGGATTGTTATCCTGTAGGAATTTGACTTCGAATTTGAAAAATCCAAGTCAAAGAAATATTTAGTTTTTGTGGAGTTAATATGTGACTTCCCGCGTGCTGATACTGAAGCTGTGGCAGAAGAGACCATTGCAGACAAATCCTTGTTTCTTATCAGCACTCTTGATCCATGGTATGGACATATCATAGTTTATCTCCAAACCCAATCTTTTCAGCCTGAAATTTCATGATCTCAGCGACGCAAAATACGTTTCCAATCCCAACAATACAACATTATTGGAGATACACTCTATCGTCGTGGGGCAGACTCTGTTTTCCGACGTTGTTTAACTCATGAGGAAGCTGAAAAGGTTCTAAATGATTGTCACTCTAGAGCGTGTGGCGGTCATATGTCTGGGTATGCCACATCCCAAAATATATTGTGTGCTGGCTATTTCTGGCCGTCTTTGTTTAAATATTGTATTTACGTGGTCCGAAAATGCCACAGTTGTCAAATTTTCGATCGAAAGATGCATGCTCCACCTGCTCCTCTCCACCCTATAATTGTCGTTGGTCCTTTTGCAAAGTGTGGTATCGACTTTATTACATGTAACCCTCACTCGGCCAGGGGGCATGCGTATATCATCCTCACGGTAGATTATTATACCAAGTGGGCCGAGGTGATGCCTACATTTTCGGCAGACGGCAAAATTGCTGCAATTTTCATTTTCAATCATATAATTACTAGATTGAGTGTTCCACAAGTGATTATCACTGATCATGGGCATCATTTTCGAAACATCATGATGATTGAACTAGTAGATCAGCTTGGCCTGTGTCACAATAGTTCTACTCCGTATTACCCACAGGATAATGGCCTGGTTGAAGCCATCAACAAAGTTCTAGTCATTATGATCCGACGAATAATTGGTATTCATAGGTCGAATTGGCATAACATGTTATTTTCAGTGCTTTGGGCATATCAAACCTCAGTGAAAACATCAACTGGTTTCACTCCTTTTCAACTGGTTTACGGTTTGGAAGCTATGTTACCCATTGAATGCGAAATCCCGTCATTGCAAATAGCCATAGAATTACTTCCAGCCACTTCCAAAGAGGAAAAACGTTTGTTGTACTTGGCTCAGCTAGATGAGAATCGACGTGATGCTGCACTAGCAATCGAAACTCATGCCAAACGAATTAAAGCTCAGTATGATCGAAATGTTACACCTCATAATTTTTCGGAAGGAGACCTAGTCTTACTATACGATCAAGCAAATGATAAGCTAGGGGCTATAAAATTCATACCTATGTGGCATGGTCCTTATGTTGTAAAGCGAAAGCTGGCGAAAGGGGCCTATGAATTGGTAGATTTTGACGGTATCTCTTTAGGTAAACCCAGAAATGGTCTTTATCTGAAGAGATATTATGCTTAAATCTAGGTGTGGAGATTTTAGTTAAATTAGTTTTCTTTCTAGCTGGTGTGTTTTAGATTAGAAAAGTGTGCTTAGTTTAGAGAGTGTTTTGGTCATTATTCTTGCTTATCTTGATTTTACTCTTGATATTGTAGATGTCGACGTCTCTTCAAACATACATTGGTTTCACTGATAGTGCTTGTCGTAATACACAGAACATTTCTTCCACAGCTTGGGTTATCTATTCACCCTCTGATGAGTTGGTATCTATGCATGGGGTAAGCCTGGGTCAAACAATGAAAAACATTGCAGAGTATAGTGCAGTGATTGAGTTATTATCTGAATCCATCTCATTTGGGATTCGGAGTTTGATTGTGAGGTTAGACTCTGAACTCATTGTATTGTAGCTTAATAGAGTTTATGCCATTAGAAATCTACTGTTATTAAGATTATTTTTGAGAGTTCGTCTCTTGGAACGTGAATTTGACTATATTGAATATCAGCATATTCCAAGATATTTAAATACATTAGCAGATGCAATTGCTTCTCGAATGTTAAGTAAACATTTTCAATACTCAAACAGTAAATTTAAAAACATTCCATAACATTTTTTACAAGATAGCCAGTAATAGTGATATAGCATAGCATATAAGTGTGTCAAATATACATCGTCTTCGATCATAGGTTGAAAAACACCTTATGATCGGAAAAAATGATAGTACAAAAAGCAAAAATGTCATATGAGTCTACAACAGGCAATCATCCTATCACTGGTGATGATCACGATAAGAAACCACTGCTTGGGCCACCCTACAAAGGAACCTCCTGAAAGGTCCTGGGACCCCAATCACATAACGCTGTAACCTAAGAGGAATATCATCTATGCTAGTCTTTGGAATATCTGTTGTCAAGCACTCTAGATGGTTTTCCAATTCGGCCAGGGTCTCTGTAGATTCTTCCTGTGGGGTTGGTACTACTACAGTTGGGTGTCTCCTCTCATAGGGCCGGAGAGTGGCTAGTCACCGTGGACCCACATCTGCATTTGAAACTTTTTACTATCAGTTATGGACGATTTAAAAACAAAACAAAAAATTAAATTAGAAAATGTTGAGAATGATTTTACCTGAGTCATCCCATTGCTCTCCTAGTGGAAGAGCCATGTCTGGGTCACCACGATAATCATCCCAGCATAAGGAAAATCCTGAATCGCAAAAACTGGGTTCTCCAACGAATGAAAATACTCAGGAGGAAATCAAACAACCTCTGAACCCTCCTCAGGATGACGGGCCATAACTACAACCCAACGCATCAATTTGGGCTCTCGGGGAAGTCCATCTCCAACGGAAATATGTTGTGGGACCAACATTCGGACCCTCTCTAGACCAAAGCTCACAACTAAGAAACCATATCCAAAATTTTTTAGTTGTCCGTTATTTGCTCCGGTAAGTTGGCCTTTTACATTAGCCAACACAGCTTCGCACCAGTTGAAGATGGTGCCACGATAGCAGTCTACTGCCATTTGCATTTGGGATCCAGTGGCTACATGCAGTGTTGCGCTTCCGCAAAGTCTAGTGACAGTAAACACAATCACTTTGAGTTCAGGATGGGAGATGGTTTTGATATCAATCCCTTTGTCCTTTGTTTGGTCGTTACAAAACTCTAGCCGGAGACTACCAACAGACTGGCCACCTGGCCTAGTCCTGAATAGAGTCAAATGTTCACCTCTCTTGGGCAAGCCAGTCAAGAAGTAAATGTCCTCTGGCTCCATTTCGAGCTGGTGGCCACCAATAATGAAACACTGGTCCTGTATATTCCATCTGTCCACCAGCCATTGCAAAAAGTCTACTTGGGCCCTCATGCCAGGTATGGCCCAGAATTTAAATAACCCGCATGCCTTCAATGCATCTATTGAAGGTTGATGATTAATTGTGGCAAGTTCCACATCTTTGTGCTCCCGTTCCCGCCAACTGAGCATTGTGTATATCCTACATTGAAGGAAAAGGCAGATTAGAACATTTTAATTCAAAGTTTTTGGGTGGAAATTTAAAAAATTTAGTTGTAAAACCTATGTCGCAGGGTCCGCACTCTCCAGTTAGGGACAGTGCATGGGTCTGCACTCTGCCCAAGTAGCAGGTGCAGGCCCCTAGCTTTTTCCTCTGTAGGGAAAAGTCGGGGTCTACAGGTTTCGCATGCTGAGCCTGCGGACCCCCGCGAGCGGTCTTTTAAACTAAATTTTTCCTAAAAATCAAAATAGAAACCTAAAAACAAAATTCGAATGGTTGAAATGCAAGATTAAAGTGATGTGGATTACCTGGAGGTGACGGTTTTCAATTCCAACGGACAGATTTTCCGCAATCTTCACAGGAAGTTTCTTACCCACAAGCTCTCTTTTCTCACTCTGAAGTCAAACAGTAAAAATGAATTTACAAAAGCCCTTTTTATAAGTTTTTTTGAATAAATGAATTTTTAATTTGTTTATTTTTCACTTTAAAGAGGTAACATTTTGATGCATTTTTATTTATTTTTAGACAGGTATGTGTAATGTTTGAGTTTTTGTGCAAAATATTGGATTTTTCAAGCAAAATTGATCATTTTCAACAAAAAACATTAGAGTCATCTTTAAGCACTTTTATGACTCTTAAAATATGAAAAGATTGCCGAGTTTTTGTTTTTAAACTCGTTAAAATGGAATTAAAAAGACGGTCCACTTACAGCTCTTTTCTGACCGCATAAACATCAAAAGATTGTCGGTTTTTTTCGTTTCAAATTTGATATTGGTTATAAAACGACGTGTCCTTGATCACTTTTTTACTTTTTCAGATCAGGACTTCTAATTACAAAAAGTACTCCTTGATTGTAATGGTCAAGCGGTTCTCTCAAGTATTATTTTATACTTTTTCGGGCTTGGGAGACACAAATTTACGAAAAACGACAACTATGGAATTTTCTTAAGTTTTTCTTCTAACTCCCTAAATTGAAAAACGCTGAGTTTCTCCTATACTGGACTCGTTAAAATTTAACAGTAAAGGACCTGTTCAATTACAAAGAGGAACGGACCACTCCTTCTTAGGGTTCGAATTTTAAACTAAGTTGGACTCATCCGAAGGATGAGCTTATAACCAAGCAAATGTTATCCTCCTCAAGCTTGTCAAAAATAAAGAGGTACTTGCCAGAAATGGTGGGGGAAAAGAGAGAAAAATGAACTTGTTTGTTATACTTTGTGTCTCAAAAAAGCATTCAACCACTCTTGAACACGACACTTTTTGTTCACCTGGGTTGGGAAATCCTTTTCCTAACAGTTAATCAAACCATATTGAAAGTCTTCAGCCGGTTTCTGGGTATTAGCTTTGGGTCAATTGTAACCAAACCATCTGCAGTGTCGTTATGTGTTCAAGAGGTCAGTGCAAATAAACCATTCATCTGCAAAATATCTGTCATCCATCTTGACCATCCCTGAGTCAGTCGTGGCAAACATATTTCTTCAAACTTGATCTATGATTTCGTGTTGTGGGCTTGCCTACGACGGATCGCTTTCTATCGACTTCAACTCATTATCTAGAAAGATGATCTAGAAATCGTCAATACCTTGAAATCTACATGCCTCAATGGCAGGTTTCTCGCCTTCGATGACAGGTTGCATCATTGACCTTCGATCAAAGGATTCCGTGACATGTTCGACATCAACTCATCTATTCGCATTTCATGGATTGTACTGAGTACTTTGAGAGCCATTGACATTACTGGTGGTTTCTCTCACACTTGTTAACATTTTACATCATTGACTGGTAATCAAGTGGTTTCTACCATGTTCGACTTCGACACATTCATTCACATGGATAGAATCGTACTAGTTCGGGAAGCAAAAATCAAGACCCTAGATCTAGTTTCCACCATCCAGGCTGCGAGCAATTTTCTTATCCATTATACAGTGGACTATTCATAAATAGATGCCAGCGCCCATACTGTGTCTACATATGTCTATTCTTTTGATGTATTACAAGATCATTCCTATATCAGAGTAGTTTAGTTAGTTTTCTAGTCAGTTTTGATCTGAGTATGGGAATGCCTACCTCAGTGATGATATGATAACATATATATATATTTTGTATTGAATGTTTTTATAGGTTCCAACCAGGCTCTCCACAAGATGATCCTCAAAATGATAAAGTACTTCACTCTTCTTAGATGATAAATGAAATCCTCATCTATTACAGACTTCGCACTTTAGGGGGCAATCTGTTGCACAAAATATTGTCACCATGACATTCTGCAGTCAGTGTGAGTCTATCACCACTCATACTTTCCTCCTATGCAAGTCTTAAACCTCAGCCCTTAAAAATATCTAAAACTCTAGTTTCGCACTTTCTCTTAGCATTACCTGCGGTCCCGCACCCCTGGTCATGTCCCCTGCGGACCTGCCTGCTCTGTTTCTGTGTAATGGGTGCGGACCCCTGTAAAAGTCAAAAAGGTGCAAGTACATTCTTAAAAACTCACTTTGGATTATTTCTGGAAGCTTCTAGAGGGAATCTTGAGGTGGCAAGTTCGCTCCTTGGTGGTTCATGCATCCCATAACTAAAGGAGCTAACCCCTTGATGTGAGGAGCTTATCCCTTTGAAGGAGGACTCTATCCCTTCATAGGTGGACCTAGTAACTTCCTTCCTCTACACTATAAAATGAGGCATTGGGCTAGTTACTAAGGAGGTTTAAAGCTGAATATTTTTTAGGGTAAATGCTGTTGGAATTTAGACTTCCTAATTGAGCTTGAGAGGAGAGATTACATACCTTTTGACCTCATTGGGAAGAGTGTGAAGCTTGTCATAGTAGAGGAGATTCTTGCTTGGACCCTGGGAGGAGCTTGTACAGCATCAAGGCACCAAGCTTGGAAAGTTCTTCTTTGTTTAAAGTTAATACAATCAAGTTTATTTTTCTCAATAAGCTGTCTCTTATGGTTTATTTCATGGATTCCTTGATCACCATGATGAATATGATTTATTATATTGGCTATGTAGATGTTATTTGATGTTTGATTGTTTGTGTTTACAGGTTCTTAAAAGGAAACTCATTTGGACGGTCAAAACGCAGCTTCCACAAACTAGTGTTGGACTTAAGGTAGCGTCTAAAACACCTCTTGGTTTTTGTTTATAAATCGCAATATTTAGAGAAAGGTAGATTTTCTTGTTTTACTTGTTGCTAGATATCAGTTAATACTAGGAAGATCAGTCTTGTTCGCAAGAACGATTTATCTGGCCGAAAACAACAAGTATATCCCACAGATGATTCTGCGTCACATCAAGCAGGAATCATGAAACAAGTAAGAAAACAATATCCCACATCAAACATCAAACAAGATATATGCAGCACAATGCATCTCATAGCAAAAAGAAGTACATGAACACACTGCATATACCTCACATCCCGGGGCCATCTGAAGAAAAGGATGTCAAACCACTGAAGCTGGCCATACCATCAATATCGCGGCGTCGAATCTCATGGAATGACTGCTCGCACGTTGAATGTTGACACCTGCACTCCACTTTGAAAAGTGGCTGAAAAATGAAATGCTCAAATGGAAAATCTGAGTGCACCATCAAATTTTTGGTGTCGAATAGGGTAAAATTGACAGTCAAATTTCTAAATTATGAGAATGTGAAAATATGGGGCTTAAGGAATCTTTTTGATTCCCCTAGATTCCTCAAAGATTCCCTCCTTCGGGTCATTTGAATATCTGTTTCTCATATCAAAATTCTGACTGTGCCATCAAGTTCGTGTCACTAAGAGGTGTAAGATCGAAATAAAACTTGTCTAATTTGGACACTGGCAAAATTTCGCCCTCCTAAGAATTTGGCTCAATCATGGTTCCACCTGCAAAACAATTAAAAAAAATCATGTCTCGATTTCTGTGCCACATCCTCCCTCTACTTTTCCCACCAAAGAATGGGTTTATATGAATTTCTCGGGCGGATATGTCAATGAAAAGGTCGTTGGCCCATTGGTTAAGGGCGAAGGCGACTATGCGGGAGGTCAGGGGTTCCAACCCCACCTCCGCCAAAATTACGCAACAATTTATTTTTTTATTAGTAAAAGTGTGCGTCCGTTGTTAAATAGTTATGGCACATGTTTGGTGGTATTAATTCATGTGTATGCATGTTGTTTGGTTGGTACATGGGGCCGCCTGGTGGGGGCCGTGTTATCATGAAATCTAGTGTCTATGCAGAGCTGCTAGTCCCACTAAGGCTGGTAGCTACCTTAGAAACAAACAAACTAAAACCAATTTCGTTTTCCTTTATGAGAAATAGATAAGAGGGGAAATAAGGAGACCAACCTCTGTCTTGCGCTTGGTTCCTTGCTTGGTTCCTCTCCCTTCTGATAGGTCTCTACCACTCACTTCTTCGTTTACCCAGCTTCAAAGAGCACCTGTAGAATCAAAGCAGCATAACACTATCCAAGAACATATATCTACTATCATAAACAATATAGGACCAGATATATATTGACCACAGAAATGCATATATCATCAATCATACAAGAATGTGGAGGAAAACTTGAATAGCTTTATTAATAATCAAGAATAGAAAAGAGGATTACAACCAATTGTTCTGACCCAGCATCATCCTCTCAGCAAGAAAGCCCTTCTTCACCTCATGAAAAGCTTAGATCACCCAACACTATGATGTTACACCAAGAAACCAGCAACACTTCCTTACAAGATACAAAATTCCAGCCCCTAGATCTCTGGGATGAGGGATTCATATATAGATGTTTGCAAGGGGGGTGAGTCATCTTTTGAGATTTGATTAGTGTCCTCTCTCTAATAGTTCTTGATTCCACTTGGAGATTGATGATCTCTTACTCATCCCTGGGCGAATGCAGAGAGGCAAGTGTCACAAGAGAAGTTTCTGGAAGATTCCATGATCCTCCACCTTGCAGATTGAACCTGCCATTTGTCCACTCTCGCCCATCGCACCCCATAGAAGGGCTTTTCAGTATGCATCGCACCTCCCATGTGTATTTAGGTGGGATGCAGTGCACTTTGACCATGGAGCAGGTGAGATGGTCCCGTTTTGACCAATTCTGAGCAGTTATTTCATGGAAAACTTCTGGGAGAAGATGTAATCAGTTGACCTTGTTCTTTTAGAGGTTGGAACAACACTTTTAGGGACTTAAGAGCCCTTGTTTTATGGAGATTTATGATTGGGGTTGCAGTGCCCAAAAATGTCTATAACAGTTTCCCCCTAAAGCATGAGGTCGTTAATATGTTGATGTCGGGTGAAATGCTTTATCATGAGGATCTGAAGTTTTTTCGAGCTGGAAGGCGACCTGTAATAAGATACAATACAATACATTATATTCATAATATTTTCATGATCTAGCTGAGGCGGGCATTCCCATGCTCAACTTTATAAATAAATTTTCATGTACATAAGACAGACAATCGTCTGAGTGTAGACTGATGATTCTGGTAGAGCCATCATCCCTTGGATTGGATGATTATCTGTGTAGTAATGATGTACATTTGATGTCTTTATTTTCCTGAATATATATCGCAGCCTGGATGGATGAAATTAGATCTGGGGTCTTCAATCTCGTTCGATCTTCACTCAAAGTACAAGTCGATCCATGTGAGAGATGCTCTGGAGTCGAACATGGAAAGACATCCCCTGATTACCAGCTAATGATGTAAGCTATTAACAGGCGTGAGAGGAATCACCGATAATGATGATGACCCTCAAGGTACTACAGTACAATTCATGTGGTGTGAATAAGGGACTTGGCGTTGAACACGACGCAAAATCTTTCGGTCGAAGGCCATTGATGTAAACCTATCGCCGGAAGTGAGAAACTTGCCATTGAGGCATGCAAGCTTCAAAGTACTGAAAGGGTTGTTCCTAGATCGACTTCTTGGATAATGAGCTGATGTCAACAAGAAGCGATCCATCATAGGAGGGCCTTAGTGAATCCCACATCAATGACACGGAATGGAGCAAATGATTTTAATGGAGGTGAAAATGATCTGGTGATACAAGGTTCAGGGTGGCGGTCATGAACGAATGGAGCGTAAATGTATTGTAGTGGGTGAGACATAGGTGAATTCTCTGAGCGACTTCTCTTGAACATATCGGCGACACTGACATGATGGATTGGTGGCGTTAACCCAAAATATGGATGGTGCGATGGACCCATGGTGATATGACCAGTGAACGGAACAACCCAACCCGACTCAGATGCGGAGTGAAAGTGTCATGTTCAAGAGCAACTTGCTACCAATAAAGTTTTTTCAAGTTTTCTTCCTAATTTTTCCCCAGTCATTGCTGACCAATACCTCTTTATTTTTTTCAAGCTTGAGGAGGATAACATATGCTTTTTCTATAATTTTCCCTTCGGGCAAACCCATCGCTATGTTTTAACGAGACTAGCGATAATGAAACTCGTTCTTGTCTATATGGACAAGTTTGTCGCTATTCGGTTTTAACGAGTTTAACGACAAGGATAACTCGGTCCTTTTCAATTTTAGAGAGTCTGAAAAAGGGACATAAAGAAAACTCCAATAATCCTTTTTCGTCATATAATCCCTTGAGTCCGAAAAAGTATAAAACAATACAAAAGGGATGAATTTTCGGTACTTTTAACGAGCTGAACAAAACAAGCGCTCGATCTTTTTGTGTAATAATCCCTCAATTCCAAAAAGATTAAAATCTAAAGGATGGATAGCACTTCCAGTCCCTTTAACGAGCTGGAGAGGCCAATTGCTCGGCAATCTTTTCATATTTTACGAGTTAGTTGAAAAGAGCTTAAAGGAGACTCGTTTTTTGACGAACGAGTGATAAATTTGGGTAGCAGCTAATTCCAGGTAAGGTTTGGAATTTTCCAATCATGGCAGTGTCACAAGGATGGCTAACAGGATCACTCTTCACAGCTGTTCCTCAAAAAGGGTAAACAATCAAATGGAGGTGAATGATCGGCCAATACAGAGTAGAGGTGATGATGAGAACACGACCAAGGCTTCAAAGGCTGATGATAATACATTCACGAAGGTTATTCACCGGAAAATGGTTCATTTTTTAATGAGCTTAAACTCTGGGGGAACATTTTCTCATTTCTTATGTTTATTTTTTAACAAGCTTGAATTCCGCATTAAAACTGCTTGATCCAGTCGTATAATAAGGATGTCTCATTTAATTGGCATTTTTTCAAAGCTTTGCCCCGCATCCTTTCTTTATGCAGGTTAGGAAATGACCAATCCTACGAGTTTAAAGGGTTAGAGGGCCTACAAATTTAAAAAATAAATGGTCGCTCTTTGCTTGTATGCCAAAAGGTTTGCATGCCCCCAGGTATAGTGAAGTAGAGTTTCCAGGTTACCCCTCAATTTGCAGACAAAACATTTGTTTTATCAGGAAAGGCCTACCTTTTAACAGAAGTATCTTATTCTGGTTTAACCCCATTTGCCTAAATGGACGGGTGTGTCAACCAGTCATATATCCTTCGCAGAAACCTACCCTATGCCCAAGGTTTTCCTGTCGAAACAGGCCAGGGTGCATGCCCCCTGGGTTTCAGTCATATCCTCTGAATCACTCGCACTCATCAAGAGGACGGACTAGGGATTGATGAGACATTCCTTGCATGAAAAGACCATTCAGGGATGGTATATGACTATTTTCTATGTGTGAACCGGGGAATGAAAGCTGGTCTACGAGCTTGACCACTCTTCCTTCATGCGGAAAACACATTATTCTAAAGAGTGAGGAGACAATGGCTCCCATGCAATAAATATAGTCACGTCCAAGGAGTAGATTATAATCCAGGGGTCCTTGGACTACCATTACGTTCATGTGAATGGTTTTCCTTCTCAATGTTATCAGCACATTGGGAAGGATCCCTAATGGTCGACTAGTTCCTTTGTCAAAGCCTGTTAGATTTCTCATTTCAGGCAAAAGCAATGGCGAACCAAGCGCTTTCCAAGCAGTCGAGGAAAGGATACTCATAGAATCCCCTTCATCTATGATGGTACCGGCCATGACCATTTTATATATTTGAGCAATGATTCGAAATGGTACACTAGTCAGTAAGCGGGGTCTGCCTAGTAGATTCCAATCGAAGGAAACAACTAGGTTTCTTGGAGGTGGGACCGAATAGACGGCCTGATATGACTCTGAAAAAATTCCTTCCTGCAGTAAAGGAATGGGTAGACTGCCCCCATGTTCATCGGAGTCTGTGCTTACAAAGAGAATTTGGACGGTGTCGTTCATGTTCTCTCCAGTGACTTTATCATCTGAAGATGGATCCTCTGAAGGCAAGACCAGGTCAAATGCCGCCTCGACCTTTTGACTTTCATCTGGTGTGGATTCAGATGGTTTATCTTCAATGATAGACGCTTCAACCGACCACAATGGCGTGTCAGGCGGATTTTCAACTAGTGACGGACTCGGCAAGAGTTTCTTATATCCAAGAGGAAGTCGTAACGGTGAAACCGGACGGTCGTCCAAAAATATTTTAGCCTCGTCTAAGAAGGTACAATGGTGGACGGTGTGATCGCCTTCACACAATTTACAAGGAAATTTACATTTTCCTTTTTGTCTAGGAGCTTCACTTTCACTAGTCGACGGTGTATTTTCAACATGATCATCAGAGGTTGATGACACCGGATTGTGCAAACGAGGAGACCAGTCCCTTAAGATCCAAGGGATGCAAGGAAAATCTCGATGATAGTGGTCTCCTTTGCAAATGACACATGGCGATTTATGCCTGGACTGTGTAGTGTGTGGATTTTCACTAGACGATGCTTGGTTGCCCCTTTTCACCTTTGGCTCCTTCTTCTTCTTCTCTTTCTTGTTCTTCTCCTTATTCTTCTAGGTTACTTGATTTTTGGCTTTACCAGCTTCATCAAGCGAAGAGGAAGGAGGAGTGGAAGAATTGGACGAGGTAGAAGGTTGGGGGGTAACCCTGGTATTATTTAGTTGTTGACTTGATTTTTTAGGAATCACGATGTTCTGAATGACAGAGGTTGAGAAGAGGCATACGGGCAAGCCGATTGTCAATCCTGGAAGCGACAATGTGGCCATATGGGGCGCACAAACATCTCCCCAAGAGGAGAAAGGACTAGGATTTCCCCCAAGGGGAACTCCTTGGTTGGTGGACTCCATTTTTCTCAACCTAAGATCAACGTAGGAAAGGTGATATTTATTCCGATTAAAATAAATTTTAGACGCTTTGACACAACTTGTTTTTTCAATTTTTAAGAGTTGAGAAAAAACAAAAGATGACTCTAGTCACCTTCGATTTTTAATGAGCTTGAAGTGACAAGTGCTCAGATGGACCTTTTCCTTTAAGGAGTCTGAAAAGGAATGAAAGAGACTGCTCTGGAAATCTAGACAGAGGGATTACCAAACCAATCGCAAAACTGCAGAATACTTTTTACGGTACGACAATCAATCTTCCCAAATGTTGTGTTCAGTGCATTGCGGTCGATAGGGTGGCAGACACAGCTTCCTATGGATAAAGGATAAAGCCTATTGTGGTCTCCCAATATATACTTGACGGTACGTGGGAGCACAAGTCTGTACTGGCACTTATCGTCTCAAAGTGGAGGAATCACCCAACCAACAATGAAAACAACGGTTATCAGGCTTTACGACACCGGAATACGTCTCTAGCCTAGACTTATAAATGTTGTGCATTAGGTTCCAAAGCATTTTTAGATTCATTAAATTTATTTTACAGTTGATCTTGCTTAAGAAATTTTCCTTTCAGGTTCACCACGTGATGTAGATGTACAATTCCTAAAATGCAATCTAAGATGATAAACAATCGTTTAATATTCTTTTTGCAATGAAAATCCTAGCTACTAAGGAAAGAGAGATGATATTCTTTCAACATAGAGCAGAGAGCACACACTATATGCACTGTCCTAAATCAAACCAACAAACAGTCTAAATGCAAATGCACATGCATGTATTTGTTTTCAGCCTTCTTAATGTGTGAATAATAAAAAGAAAGCTAAGCGCAAATCTGAATTATTTTTCAAAGCGACATTACTAACAAGTTCCTTTTCAAGACAAAATGAAGACAATGATGACACTTTGCGATTTGGAATTGAAAACTCGCTTTCGACACTTGAAAAATTACTAATTCAAATCAAATACAAGAGTAACAGTGTAATCGACTATCAAGAACAATCGGATTCTCTTGTATGACTGAAAACGACACTTGCGACACTTTCAAATTAAGAAACGACAGTTCAATTACGCTACTTCTTTGTAAAGAGAACTGAAAATGGATCACAATACATAAAAACGTTTACAGTTCATTGCACAATGGAGGCAAAATAATTGCAAGGAAGGGGGTTTCAACAGAGGTATACTGACTACAGACAGCAAAACTCCTGAATAGAGCTGAAAAGAGTGAACACAGAAACCAAAATCTAAGAGCAGAAGAGGCCTTGTCTAATCAGCGCACCTGTGACACAGGGAAAATGAGATGCGGTGCACATACTACAATCGGGAAGTGCGATGCATCCAGAATCCAAAGAAGAGACAGTGTGATGGTCCAGAGATGAGACTTCAACTGGGTTCCGGGTCACAGTTTGCAGCTCAGTTCAGGGATTTAGGCCGAGCAAGTGGTAATCAGTAAATCAATCACAGGGGTAGATCTAAGGAGGTTACTAGAGCCACCACAAGGGAAATTAGAGATTTTGTAAATCAATTGTTCAGTTCATAAACAAAACCCGGAGATAGACTGAAGCAGCATTGATATACTTTGCACTTGCATAGAAAATTCAGTTCGAAGGCTAGCTGGCTTGACTTCAGGCTCCGTCTGTAAGTTTATAAAACAAACAAATGTAGACAAACAAACAATCTATTCGCTCCCCAGTGGAGTCGCCATTTTGTTATCGGGAAATCTAGTGTCTATGCAGAGCTGCTAGTCCCACTAAGGCTGGTAGCTACCTTAGAAACAAACAAACTAAAACCACTTTCGTTTTCCTTTATGAGAAATAGATAAGAGGGGAAAGAAGGAGACCAACCTCTGTCTTGCACTTAGTTCCTTGCTTGGTTCCTCTCCCTTCTGATAGGACTCTGCCACTCACTTCTTCGTATACCCAGCTTCAAAGAGCACCTGTAGAATCAAAGCAGCATAACACTATCCAAGAACATAGATCTACTATCATAAACAATATAGGACTAGATATATATTGACCACAGAAATGCATATATCATCAATCATACAAGAATGTGGAGGAAAACTTGAATAGCTTTATTAATAATCAAGAATAGCAAAGAGGATTACAACCAATTGTTCTAACCCAGCATCATCCTCTCAGCAATAAAGCCCTTCTTCACCTCATGAAAAGCTTAGATCACCCAACACTATGATGTTACACCAAGAAACCAGCAACACTTCCTTACAAGATACAAAATTCCAGCCCCTAGATCTCTGGGATGAGGGATCCATATATAGATGTTTGCAAGGGGGGTGAGTCAGCTTTTGAGATTTGATTAGTGTCCTCTCTCTGATAGTTCTTGATTCCACTTGGAGATTGATTATCTCTTACTCATCCCTGGGCGAATGCAGAGAGGCAAGTGTCACAGGAGAAGTTTCTGGAAGACTCCATGATCCTCCACCTTGCAGATTGACCCTGCCATTTGTCTACTCTCGCCCATCGCACCCCATAGAAGGGCTTTCCAGTATGCATTGCACCTCCCATGTGTATTTAGGTGGGATGCAGTGCACTTTGACCATGGAGTAGGTGAGATGGTCCAGTTTTGACCAGTTCTGAGCAGTTTTTTCATGGAGAACTTCTGGGAGAAGATGTAATCAGTTGACCTTGTTCTTTTAGATGTTGGAACAACACTTTTAGGGACTTAAGAGCCCTTGTTTTATGGACATTTATGATTGGGGTTGCAGTGCCAAAAAATGTCTATAACAGGCCGGCCCACATGGGCCAGGTGGGTTCATCCCCACCAGTCCCACATTAATGTTTTGGTGGTTTGTTGGAGGGTTCAGAGGGGTAATGGCCGCCGACCCAAATAAAATTAAAATTTGTTTTGGGTGCAATGGGGGTGGCGGGGGTCATGGCCCACCACCATTTTAAATATATTTTTTTTTTTTTTTTTTTTTTTTGTTATTTAAACCAATTGGGCATTTTTGGAAAATTCGAAAATGGACCATAGGAGTGTTTTTATATGTTTGAAAATTTCTCCCAGAATCTAGCGCAGGTTGGCAGGAATCCAGTGGCTGGGTTTCAGCGAAATTGTTCCCCCCTTAAGCCTACCTAGTCACCCAGGTCAACCCTGAAATTTGACTGCCTCTAACTTTTGCATACGAGCTCAGTTTGACAAACTGTTCACACCGTTGTGATCAGGATGATGATATCTATGCTATGGTCTTGGTTTGATAGCATTTTGATCACTTTGAGTTTTGACCCTTTCTAAGCCCTCTAGGACTTCTGCCTGTGTCTAGAGCCACCTGGATAAATCCTCCCTAATGAGGAGCTTTTGGTCCTCCAAAAGCATGAAAATAATATGCAACTTCTCTGTACCTTATCTGCATCACAAGCATCCTGAAAGGTCTCGCTTCCATCTCCTTCACCTTTGTTCTTCGAAGCCTTAAGCGATGAGCCAATACCTGCAACCTCTGCAACCTGTAGTACATTGTTTTTGCAAATTACCTACTTAACTTTCATGACCAACTAATGAGCCAAGCATCCCGCACTTGCCATGACTTTATAACACATACTTGGTGGTCAATTTTGCATCAAAATGGAAACAATCCCCTAGCTACGAAAACAAGGCCAACATATCATTGTTGCTTCAACAAGCAATGAAAAACACATCATCATTGCAACACATGATTTACAAAAATAAGGTAAAACATTATTGTTTCTTTGACAAGTGATGGAAACACGACATCACTTTCACAGTTTATCATGCAACTCAAAATAAGACCAGACATCATTGTTGCTTAACAAGTGATGGAAAACACATCATCACTTTTACATTTTAAAATGCAACAAATGATTTACAAAAGCATGACCATGACAAGCTAACATATCTAGAAAACATTTTTCACTTATCAATGTGAATGGGTCATCTCCTATGGTGGTTTTACTTGTCGAACAATTGCTTCACTTGGTTCATGCACCAACACTTTGTCTTTAAGGCGTTACTCTATATGGAGCCTCCAACAAGTGGCTCTTTGATGGCCACCTCTATTGCAATGACTGCAATACATCTTCTTCCTCCAGATCTGCTTAACATGTTTCTTTACCTACCGTTGAGAGGGTCTTTCATGCCTCCCCCTTTTGTGTGCTATTTTTCTTTTCCAACACTTAGAAAATGTATGGTTATGTAATCCACAAAATTTACCTGTTTTTCGATGTCTTGATTTATGTCCATCATTAAAAACATGATTATAATCAAAATGAACATTCGAATGTTGAGACTAGTTATACCTTTCCTTGCTGCCTCTAGTGTCATTATGGTGATGAGAGCTTGCCTCAGCTCTTTCCCTGCAATGGGCACTGCCATGGGATGATGGGGATGTGTTCCCATCATTCTCTTTCCTCGACGATTTCGACAATGTCTCGGAAGAATCTGACACCTTCAAGAATTCTCCCTCGGTGTATCTCAAGCCTACAAATTGAGGTTTTTGCACAACCTCCAATGGTTGAGTTATGTATTAGTTATTAACTCCAAGTTCTTTTTCCTCCTTACATCTCATCCTGGTAAGGAGCCTCATGTTTGTCCCTGTAATTGGTATCTCCACATCTCCAACAGAAATCATACTATGTGAAGATGAAACTGAAAGGAAATAAACATCTTTTACCTCCTCTGTCAATTTGGAAAGAACTGATGAGGGCTTCTCATCATCTATTGTTGGTGATTCTCTAGCTGTCTCGGCGCATTCCCCAACTTCCTCTCTGACATACCCAAGTCCTTCCTGATGGGGCAATTCTTCTACTTTCATGTGGTTGACAATGCCTTGGCCATTAACACCCAAGCCTTTTCCTTCATACCCCATTCTCTTCAACAGTTTGGAGCCAATTCCGATGGTATGGTTTTCAAAAACAACAAAATCATCACCAGGAAACATACATGAAGATGGAGAACTACTTTTCACCTCACATGGATCACGTTACAGCTTTTCCAAGGCCTTGTCCTTAGTTTGCAGCTGTCATAGCAAACTTTGTTTCTCCTATTTCTCTTCATGTAGAAGCATCTTCAATTCAGAGTTCTCTATTTGAAGATTCTGTTTGTTGTGCTTCATTTCTTCCAGCGCCTCTTCCATGACTCACAATTGAAGCTTCAATCGCTCATTTTCCTTTGTCTATTTTCGTAGAGCTTCATACATTATTTCCACCCATTTGGAAACTTTTAGCATGGTCTCGTACATCTCTTTTCCATCCTCTGTCACTACACATTCCATTATTCATGCTTGCAATTCACATTCGTGTAAAGACTGCTTTGATACCAAACTTGATCCAAGTTGACTCAACTCCCGGATTTAACCAAGACCTTTTACTTTCATGATGTGATTAGAATTTAATTTAAAAGAGCATAAATGAATACATATGCATGATTTAAAGAAGAAGGAACATGACAATCATTAGAAACATAAAAATACAAGACGTTGATAACGGAGTTCGTCCAGGAGGGACTATGTCTCCGGGCCCCGGTGTCAAGATGGTGTAGGTCACTGCATTAAGTGTTGTCAATAGTGATGATGTACATAGGTGGTGGCGTCGCTATCATACAAGGGAAAATCCCTCACACAGGAGTGGCTCCAAGTGATGTTCCGCTGCAGGAACTCTCATTCAAAAATGACTCCTATCAGTATGACCTAAACTCATGCATGATGATAATGAGCATCCCACCAACATGGCATAAAGGGGATCTCAATGCAAACATACATGGTGACACATGAGTATCCCATCAACATAACAACAAATGGATCTCTAACAAAACATGATGAATCATGACAACAAGTACATCCCACAGATGATTCTGCATCACATCAAGCAAGAATCATGAAACATGTAGGAAAACAAGATGTCACATCAAACATCAAACAAGGATCTATGCAACACAATGCATCTCATAGAAAAAAGAAGTACATGAAGAAACTGCATATACCTCACATCCTGGGGCCATCTAAAGAAAAGGATGTCAAACTGCTGAAGCTGGCCATACCATCAATCTCGCGGCATCGAATCTCATGGAATGATTGGTCGCATGTTGAATGCTGACACATGCACTCCACTTTGAAAAGTGGCTAAAAAATGAAAAGATCAAATGGAAAATATTAATACCCCATCATATTTGTGGCGTTGAATATGGTAAAATTGACTATCAAATTTCTGAATTCTGAGAAAGTGAAAATCTGGGGCTTAAGGAATATTTTAGATTCCCCCTAGATTCCTCAAAGATTCCCTCCTTCGGGTCATCTGAAGATCTGCTGCTCAGATCAAAATTCTGATTGCGCCATCAGGTTCATGTCGCTGAGAGGTGTAATATCGACCCTAAATTTGTCCAATTTGGACACTAGCAAAATTTCGCCCTCCTGAGAATTTGGCTCAATCATGGTTCCACCTACTCTTTTCCCAGGTTCATGGTTCCACCTGCAAAACAATTAAAAAAAATCATCTCTCGATTTCTGTGCCACATCCTCCCTGTACTCTGCCCACTAAATAAATGGGTTTATATGAATTTCTCAGGTGGATATGTCAAAGAAAAGATCGTTGGCCTATTGGTTAAGGGTGGAGGCGACTATGCGGGAGGTCAGGGGTTCCAACCCTCCTCTGCCAAAATTACAAAGCAGTTTCCTTTTTTATTAATAAAAATGTGCGGTCCATTGTTAAACGTTTATGGCACATGGTTGGTGGTATTAATTGGTGCGTATTCATGTTGTTTGGTTGGTACATGGGGCCACCCAGTGGGGACCGGCCCACGTGGGCTGGGCGGGTTCAATCCCTGCCGGTACCGCATTAACGTTTTGGTGGTTTGTTGGAGGGTTCAGCGAGGTAATCACTGGTGACCCAAATAAAATTAAAATTTGTTTTGGGTGCAATGCGGGTGGCGGGGGTCATGGCCCGCCACCATTTTAAATATAATTTTTATTTTTTTTGTTATTTAAACAAATTGGGTGTTTTTGAAAAATTTGAAAATGGACCATAGGAGTGCTTTTATCCATTCGAAAATTTCTCCCAGAATCTAGCCCAGGTTGTCCAGAATCCGGTGGCCAAGTTTCAGTGAAATTGTTCCCTCCTTAAGCTTACCCAGTCACCGAAGTCAACCCTGAACTTTGACTGCCTCTAACTTTTGCATACGAGCTTGGTTTGACAAACCTTTCACATCGTTGCGATCAGGACAAAGAAATCTACGCTCTAGTCTTGATTTAACAACTTTCTAATCACTTTGATTTTTGACCCTTTCTAAGTCCTCTGGGACTTCTCGCTGTGTTTGGGGCCACCTGGATCAGGAAAGCATCCACGCTGTGGTAAACCACAAACTGTGGTTATCCCAACTGTCTTTGAGTAGTTATCAGGATATGTGGAGTTCAAAGCGAACTTCCACTATATCTCCATCTAGGTGCAGAAGGACCTCGAGCAAAAATGGTATGATCTTCCATACCTGTCAATGGATGATGCAATCGCAGTAGTCCAAGAGAGTTGGCCATCAGAATGGCACACAGCTTCAGACTTGTCAGCTTGGTCTAGTAAGTCCGCCGCAAAGCAGAAGAAGGAAGAGGCCTGGATGAAGATACAACAATTGGTTGAGAGGAGGAAAAGGGAAGCTGAAGAAAAAGCCAAGGCAGAGCATGCTGCTAAGATGCAGATCGAAGAGGAGGAAGAAGAGGAAGATCTCGACTCTGATAGAAGTCAGAAGTCTCCTTCGCCGTAGACGGAGGAAGAAGAGTAGCAATCTGGATAGGGAGGTGCAAACCCGAAGACTACTCCATTACAAGTTTAAGCGCACTAGGGATCAAGAAAAAGTAGGGCCACAGAAGAAGTCCAAGGCCAGCAAATCATCACTTGACCCAATCACTTTAACTGAAGGTGATATGAATTATATTGGGGACACAGTGAGGGATGCAATCTCGGAGCTGGTGTAGCAGTTTGAGTAGTAGCAAAAGAAAGCCTTGGTCACCATTCAGACGGGTCTACGCGAGCTGTAGATCCAAGCCACTCAAGTGCATACTAGTGTGGGATAGAGTAGCGTGGTGTCAACTAGCTTGGCACCTGGGACCTCAGAAGCAACGGAGCTGGTCTACTCCTTAGATCCCCGTGCCGTTGTGTTGATGCACAGAGCATTAACTACAGAAGTGGAATTTTACAAGGCCACCATCAGCGCTCTTAAGAAGGTTGGGTTGAACTTGGCCATGCTGCCAAGTGAAGCCCTTTACACCCTGCAAGATAGTGCGCTTGCAGAGCTTCGGGCCAGAGAGTAGCATGCACTAAATGTGATCAGCGAGAAGAAGGTCAACAATGCCTAGATGTTTGTTGAGAAGACATTTTCGCTTGATCTCCTTAAGAAGATCACATAGAAGAATGAGCACACCATAGTCGTAGTAGCTGAGGCATGCCGAACCGTTCCAAATCTAAATATCCCAGAAGATGCGCCAGTCAACACAAGAATTCGGAAGCTCACTGTAGATGTGCGTAGTGCAAGGGCACAACTGGCTAAGGTTTAGTTTGGGCTGAACCTTAAGATCACAGAGCTTGAGTTGAGGCCCGAGCCTTTGACTCCACCAGAATTCAGAGAGAAGCACGAGGCAACTATCAAGGATGCAGTTGCTGTAGTGGATGCCATAGTGAAGGAGTGCACTTCGCTCTTCAAGCAGTCACTCAAAGTAGTTACCAGCCTGCAAGAAGATCCCAACATGCAACGACTAGAAACAAAGGCAAGGGAACTACAACATAGATATGATGAGATCAAATCGACGGCGGACACCATCGCCATTACACAAAGGTTGGCTAAGTTGCAGGAAGCGAAGGCACTGAAGGAACGTGTGGATGCAGCACAGCGCAAGAAGGTAGTACTGAAGGCCAGATTGGGGCCTTGGCTAGATGAAGCCTATGTTCTCATGGCCTCCATTGAAGGAAATTTGGCTAGTCTATAGGAAACATAGCAGAAAATACAGGAAGATAGCATAGGACCAGTGACGGAGCAGCTGGTCAAGCAGGTTAAGCAGGAGGCGATGGAGAGTACCACCGAGGTTGCAATAGTATAGGTGGAGCTCGGAGGTCTTCGCGACAAGATCTCCACACCAGCAGAGTGACTCAGGGGCAAGTCACCAGATTTATGTTGGGGGCCTGATGGGAACGGGTCCCCAAGGGTCAATTTTGGGGTTAAAAGCCCTAGTTTTGGGGTTAAAGGCCCAAGTTTTGTATAAAGAATGTAAAGTCTATGCATTTTGCAGTCGTGGAGCGCGAAGATGTAAATAGTCATCAAGGGTTTCCGTGCTTAGTTTATGTAACTTATGTCAGCTTTATGAGATCCACCCTTGGTCCGTGGACCATGGGATTGTATAAAAAGCGAAGTATTAGAAGAGTCTAACGCAATTTTAGTTCAGTTAAGATATGTTTTGAAGAGTCATTGATGTAATGGGTCTGTTAGAGCTAAGAGCAAAGAGTCTTAGCGTAGGAAAGAGGCTCTACAGCTATGTGCGTAGAGGCTTAGGGTAGAAGTTTGCAGCTTAGTGCGCGGACCCCTGCAGCATGATAGTTAGAGTCTGTAAAGGAGATTTGAACATCAATAAAGAGAATTATTCTAGAATTACCTATGTACAAGATCTTTTTAGTTCTGTTATGAATGCATGTGATTATGTTATGTTGAATATTGGGTTTATGATTTAATGTTGTATTGATGTGTGAATCTATGTGTCTTACTTTATTATATGAACGCAAGTAGGAATATCTGTTTACGTGAAGATAACCAAAATTCATGTTGAAGATATCCACTACTTAAGCTAATCTGGGTAAATACAACAGTAAGAATAATCATATAGGTGCATAAGTGTCTGAATCACCTGTTTAGGGTACGCAATGGACGATCGTAGACCTTCGCGAAGGACTCGAATCTGAATAAGAGATTTATATCGATAAGCCCTAAAATTATTATCAATCTACATGAAGGAAGGATTAGGGTATAAAACGACATCACTACCATCTCTGGGTGCGAAAACTTGGTTCCTGCATCCCCCCATACTACCTCGGGTGAGACTTCAGTCTGTGCTCCGCGGATTGATGCCGGAAGGGCGAGTAGTATAGGGATTTGCTTGGCTAATTAATGCTAAAGCTATGTCAGGGCCCATCAAGCCAACACATAACTATCTTCTTTTCTGCTTACCGATTCCCAAAAGGTCCAGTGCTGCAACCTTCATCTTTGATGCCACATGTAACATCCCCCAGTAAACTCACATGAAAATTCATAGAGTTAGAAAATTTTAATAGCATTTTCCAACATGTAGCTTTATGAATTACTTACCATATTCCTTAAATTACCATTAAATAAACCATCATCGTTACATAGAATAATCTTTAATAAACGAATAGTAAGTTACACATGCATTACCTTCTAATGTTGTATCATATTAACTTAAACTTCCATATATAACCTTGCATCAATTCCATGATTCTTTTAATTCAATTAGTGAATCACATACTTTCTAATATAAACGTTACATCATGCAAGGAATCAACATCATAAAAAAGGCACAGTAGAGAACAACATCATTAGACAATGATATACCATAGAAACCCCATAGGGTGAAAACTAGCAAACGTTTAATATTGTAATAGCCCCGGGTTAAAATTTCAAGTAATAAAGGTTAATAAATGCAAAATAAGACAAAGGTCAAGGCACACTTATTCCAAGATGAATGTTGGAAAAAATATCCTAGTGGGTATCACTTATTGTGTATTACGGCTAAGGGGAAATTGACAAAGGCAATGAAAAAAGGCTTTGAAAAGGAAAAAAAGTATTATTGGCATTTTATTTATGAAGATAAAGGAAAATAGGATAAAAGAGAGGTCAAAGGTTGCAAGTTGCATGTGAGGAGGAAATTGAAGGAAAATTAAGGGAAAATGAAGAAATTAGAGGCATCAATAATAAAAAGGCATGACAACATCAGTTGGTAGCCTTCTGTGAGTTCATTTTCAGAATTGGTATTTAGAGAGGAGAAGAAAAGTAAACAACCAAAGGAAGGACAAAGAAAGCAAAGGAAAGCAAGGATCAAGAAAGGAAAGGTTGGATCAAGAAACTTTAGCAGGAATACTTGCAGGTAATAGGTTGCATGTATGATTTTCATTTTGGCATGCATCTTATGTGCATGCATGTATTTGGTTCATTTATTGTCATTGACATGGATTTTGCCATGTTTTTTATAGTGGTTTTTAGCCTTTCCTTTCCATTTCTAGATAGCCATGGTGTGATGGGATTCTTTCTTGGTTTACATCTAGATTGTTAGAAGGTTTTGGATCTAGGTGAGGTGGTCTCTGGAAAATCCCAAGGTTTGGGGGTGGAGATGGTCTTCTCTCGGAATCCCTTAACAGGTGGGTGGAGACAGGAAAATTCCTCAAGTGATGATGAAGGAATTCTGAGGCATCCAAGTTTTCGACTCCAATTCCATCATATACGAGGTTGAGCCTTATCATAGTGACCCTCAGATCATGTTTACTCCCGAAAAACTAGTGAAAGTGGGTAAATGTGGGAGGAGGCGGGTTAGAGGGTGGTATCAAAGAGGGTTGCTCTCTCTTTGGGTAAAATATGATGTTTTCAAGGTTATGGTTATCATGCATGGGGTCATGGTATACAATTGGTATGATCATGCATGATGTTGTCATTTTGATATGATTATGATTATATATGTATCATCCTAATATGGACTGATTTTGCAGATGAGATAAGCCTCCCTTAAACGTCATGATGTATAGTTTTGATTTTGGTATCTATTTGGTTTATATGACATGACCTACTTGTAGGAAGAATAAAATAAGAGATTACAAGCAAAATGGTAGACTATGATTCCTGTGAATCTTCCTACAGATCATTTGGGTAGAAAGGAGATGACTATTCTCTTGGTATAGCAGATACATCGAAGAGTTTGAGGGCAGAGACCAAAAGTTTCAAAGAAGACAATGGAAGGTTGGTTGAGGCTCAGAAAAGACTTTCAGGAGCTCGGGAAAAGCAGGCATAATTCATTGCAGTGATTCTTCGGAGCTTGTCACATTTGCAGAAATAGGGGTAGTTGAGGATCAATCAAGAGTAGGAAGAGAAAACTAATGGAGAGTATGTTAGCAAGTATCGGTCTAGATATAGGTTGGATAAAGGGGATATTGTCAGAGGTGGTAGATCACTGGATACACCTAACAGGAGGACTGGTATGTATGGGAATCATTATATTTCCTCATCCAAAAGACATTATCATCGTCATCGTCATCATCATTCTTATAGGAGGAGTGAGTACATGTCAGAGGAGTTCAAGAAAGTCAAGCCTCCTACATTCGATGGAGAGATGAAGAAGTCAAAAGATGTAGAGGCATGGTTTCTTGGGATGAAGAATTTTTTTAGATTGCATAACTACACCGAGAACGTGAAAGCCAAAATATCCACCTTCAGTCTCAAAAGGGAAAGAAGATATATGGTGGGAATCTATGAAGAATGTCAAGGGGTTTCAAGAAGAAGAGTTGATTTAGGATGATTTCGAGAGACACTTTAAGAAGAACTATCAAAGAGGTACTATGATAATAGAGCTAAGGAGTTCTACGAGATACATATGGGTTCTATGATAGATGATGAGTATACTAGTAGGTTCCTGGAGCTATTGAGGTATGTGCCTTACCTCACAGATGAGAAGACTAAGATTCAGAGATTGATTAGTGGATTTCCAATAGCATAGAGAAACCAGATTGAGCTTGATGAACCCAGATCATTGGAGGAGGCCATCCAGAAGTTGAAGCAATGTTATGAGCAAGAAAAGAATAAAGCTTATCCTAAGCATGAATTGAAGGGGAATGAGAAATTTAAAGGGAACTTGCCATCGAAGCAGGGAAGACCTCAAGATGCAGGCGAGAAACAAAATGTTGCTCCTTACAAGTTCAATGCAATTGATAAGGGACATGGGTTAGAGCCTATAGAGAAACATACTAGAGTTGATGGTAGGGGATCATTGCAGTGTTTGATATGTGGCAAAGATCATCGCAAGAAGGATTGTCCATTGTACTAGGGTGGCAAGCCTCAAATCTATAGTGATTAGGAGGGACAAACAGTTTTGGATGTTGGTCATAGAATTCCTTGGATTTATGTAGCTATTGACAACAAGCAGGAAGATCACCAGAAATACATTATTGAGATGGAAGGTAAGCTCTATGGTCAAGTACTTTGTATTTTGATTAATCCTAGATCTAATTATAGTTATGTTAATCATGACATCGTGGATAAGTGTGGCTTGAGAAAAGAAGTGCATGCATAGTCTTGATTGGTGTATTTGGCTACAGGTACTAAGAAGAGAGTTCATCACTGGGTAAGAGCTTCTACATATGAGCTGAATGGCATGTGTATAGCATCACATATGAATGTACTTCCATTGGGATCATATATTATGCTTTTGGGTATGGATTGGTTGTATCTTCACAGGACCAAAGTAGATTGTTATGACAAGGCCATTGAGTGCCTGTATGATAATGGGGAAAGGATAATTTTATAGGGAAAGAAGAAGCCTACATCAATTGGGATGGTCACAACTATGCAGGCTAAGTGCAATTGCAGGAAAGGGTGTGTAATGTTTTCGGTTCATATTTCTAGTGACAAGGGTAAGGATGTTGAGGATGAAAAAATATTCAAGAGGTGCCTTGTATTACAATAGTTTTAGGATATGTTTCCAGCAGAGATTCCAGAGTTTCCTCCCCATAGGAAAGTGGAATTTTATATTGATTTGGTACTAGGGGAACCACCAACACGAAAGGAACCTTACACAATGAGCACAACAGAGTTAGTAGAGTTGAAGTTGCAGCTGAAGGAAATGCTTGATAAGGGATACATTAGGCCAAGTATGTTGCCTTGGGGTGCACCTGTATTGTTCATGAAGAAGAAGGATGGTACTCTTAGATTGTACATTGATTACAGAAATTTGAACAAGGTGATGATTAATAACAGGTACCCATTACTAAGGATTGATGACTTGTTTGATCAATCGAAGGGAGAAGTAATTTTCTCGAAGATTGATCTAAAATTAGGATACCATTAGGTATGCATCAAAGAAGAGGAAATCTACAACACTGCTTTCGGGACCAGGTATGGGAACTATGATTTTTTTGTGGTTCCTTTTGGTTTGAATAATTCCCCAACTACTTTTATTTTCTTGATGAATAATGTATTGCGTCCTTATCTGGGTAAGTTTGTGATTGTATTCATTGATGATATATTTATATATTCTGAGAATGAAGAAGAGCATGCCAAAAACTTGGAAACAATATTGAGATTACTAAGAGGGCATCAGTTGTATGCTAAACTTAGTAGTGAAACTTATTTTAGACAAACATACATTACTTAGGACATGTTTCCTACAAGGAAGGCATAACATTGGAGCCAGAAAAGATAAGGGCTATCATGGAGTGAGAAACTCCTAAGAATGTGGATGAAGTCAGATCATTCATGGGGCTAGCAGGTTACTATAGGAGGTTCATCAGGAACTTCTCATGCATTGCTTATCCCATTGCGTCATTGTAAAGGAAAGGTAAGAATTTTGATTGGACGTAGGAGCTTGTGGTGAGTTTTGAGAAGTTGAAGCAGTTGTTGACCAATTCTCTAGTTCTTAAGATTGCAGATCCATACAAAGAGTTTGTTGTGTGTACAAATGCCTGCAAGAGAGGAGTTGGTGGGGTATTGATGTACGAGGGATAGGTGGTGTATTATGAGTCCAGGAAGTTGAATGAGCATGACCAGAACTATGTGACTCATGATATTGAGTTGGTAGCTATTATTCATGCCTTGAGGATGTGGAGGCATTATCTTCTTGGTTGGAAGTTTGTATTGATGAGTGATCATAGTGGGGAGATATATGTTTGACCAACCAAATCTAAATGCCAGGTGGGCTATGTGGTTGGCCATGATTAGTGGGTTTGACTTCAAGATTAGATACATTAGGAGAATAGGGTTGCAGATTCTCTTAGTAGGAGAGTGCAGATAAACCATGTTGTAGTAGTGAGCTCTTGTGGGACAGATTTATAGGATCAAATCTTACAGGCAGGCCAACAAGATGGCAGGTACATGGATCTTAGGCAGAAGTTACAACAGGGTATAGATGATCAAGATGTGGACTATCATCTCACGTCAGATGGTTTCGTGAGATTTAGGGATATGATCTATGTGTTGAATGATAGTGGGCTCAAGAAGTTTATGTTGATGGAGTTTCATGTCAAACCATATTCAGGTCACCCAGGATATCATAATACATTGATAGTTGTGAAGAATTTCTACTATTGGATGACTCTGAAGAAGGAAGTGGCATATTTTGTCACTAAATTCTTGGATTGAGTAGGTGAAAGTAGAGTGTAAGCGGCCAAGTGGGTTGCTTCAGCATATTCAAATTCTAGAATGAAAATGGGAGGTCATTTCCATGGATTTCATTACAAGTCTTCTGAGGACATCAAGGCAGTGTGATTATATCATGGTTGTGGTCGATAGGTTGAGCAAGGTAGCTCACTTCATTCCAGTGAATATTACTTATTCAACTACTGAGGTGGCACATGTCTTCATTAGGGATATCATGAGATTGCATGGTGTTCTTAAGAAGATTGTGTCATACAGGGATGCTAAGTTCACTTCCAAGTTTTGGAAGGAACTGTTTGCAAGTTTCAGGACAGAATTTGCCTTCAATACAACTTGTCATCTGCAGAAACATGGATAGATAGAGATGGTCAACATGATTCTAGCAGATATATTAGGGATGCACGTCATGCACTAGAAGAGGAGATGGGATGAGTACCTTACATTAGTTGAGTTTTCTTACAACAATGGTTATCAGGAGTTACTAAGGATGAGTCTATTTGAGGTATTATGGGTGGAGTTGTAATACTCCCATCAACTGGAGTGATCCAATGAACATGGTACCTATTGGACCGGATATGTTGGTAGAAATGGAATAGGAAATGGGGGTTATAAAGAAGAATCTAAATGTAGCATAGGGCAAACAAAATATTTATGCAAACCAACAAAGGGAACTTAAGGAGTTTCAAGTTGGGGAGCATGTGTATTTATGCATCAAGCCCAAGAAGAGCTCCATGAGGATTGGATCATGTGCCAAGTTGGCACCACATTATTGTGGGCCTTTCGAGATCCTTGAAAGGATTGGACCAATGGCATACATATTTTCATTTCCTCCAACAGTGAAATTCCATGATGTTTTCCATGTTTCATTTCTTAAAAGAAATGTAAAGGATGTTGATCATGTTATTGATTGGTGCGTATTGCAGGTGGAACCAGAAGGAGAATTCCATCTAGAACCTCAGTGCATATTACAATGGAAACAACGCATGCTCCAGAATAGAGAAATCGAGCAAGATAAAGTGTAGTGGAAGCACTTTGGTCCCGATCAAGCTACATGGGAGATGGTTTATCAGATGGGAAATATGTATCCTTCATTGTTTGTCAGTTGGGTTATAGTATTGTTGGCACACACACACACACACACACACACACACACACACATATATATATGTTCATGGATATAAATACCACCATGATTTGTGGTATAAAGCTCCAATAAGCAATATGGTTTTCAGGTTGTGATGTTTTTCATGATGGTTTTTCTTTTGAGCAGGTGGTGCATTGTAAAACCTGCAACGAGTTGGGCTATAAATCTCCATGGGAAATATGTTTTGGTTTCTAGTGATTCTGTTGGTTATATGTGTCATAGAACACTGAGGACGGTGTTCCCCTAAGGGGGAGGGGTATGTAACAATCCCTTGTTAAAATTTCAAGTAATAAACGTTAATAAAGGAAAAATAAGACCAAGGTCAAGGGACACTTATTCCAAGCTGAATGTTGGGAAACATATCCTAGTGGGAATCACTTGTTGTGTATTATGGCTAAGGGGAAATTGGAAAAGGAAATAGGGAAGGCTTTGAGAATGTAAAAAGTTATTATTGGCATTTTATTTATGAAAAAAAAGGAAAATAGGAGAAAGGAAGGTGAAAGGTCACAAGCTACATGTGAGGAGGAAATTGAAGGAAAACTAAGGGAAAATGTAGAAATTAGAAGCATCATTAATAAAAATACATCATAGTATCAATTGATAGCCTTTTGTTAGTTCAATTTAAGAATTGGTATTCAGAGAGGAGAAAAGAACCAAGAGGAGAAGAAAAGAAAGAAGGCAAAGGAAGGACAAGGAAATGAAAGGAACTCAAGGATCAAGCAAGGATCAAGTAAGGAAAGGTTAGGTCAAGCAAGTTAAGCAAGAATACTTGCAAGTAACTTGTTTCATGTATTATTTCTTAGCTAGTTTTGGCATGCATGGTATGTGGATACGTGTATTTGGTCTATTTTCTATCATTGGCATGGGTTTTGTCGGGTTTTTTATAGTGGTCTCTATCCTTTCCTTTCCATTTCCATATAGCCATGGTGTGATGGGGTTCTTTCTCGGTTTAGCTTTGGATTTCTGGAAGGTTTTTGGATCTAGGTGATGTGGTTTCAAGAAAATCCCAAGGGTTGGGGGTGGAGATGGTCTTCTCCGGGAAGCCATCAATAGGGGTGTGGAGACAAGAAAAATCTTCAAGGGATGGTGAAGTAATTCTGAGGCATCCAAGCTCGGTTTGGGTTTGTGATCTCAGAGCTGGTTTAGGTGAGATTACAGTATGGTGAGGGTGAAGGTGGTTTAACCTCTCGATTCCCTTGGTTTTTATGGATTGGTTTATCCCATGAGATCCCACATTCATGCTTGGAATATTTCATGAGGGTGATTGGATGAAAGAAACATTTGCTTCAACCCAATTTATGGTCAGGTGGTATGTGGAAGTCCCTGACTTAGTTGGATTTTTCTTATGGTTAATAAGAGCTAAGTTTCTCTTGTCTTGATAAGTAAATGTACTTATTATTATGTGGCTTTAATGGTTTCTCTATCAATGTTATCTATTTGGTTATATGTTTGTTATAAGCATGACTATATGATAGATGTAATTATCGTTCTTATCACATTTCATTCAATGAATGTCTAGTTAATGAATGCATGACCTAATTAGTGTTATGACAGTTATTGTGAGAAGGCATAAATCCTTCTTGTTAAACCTCGGATAATTTTCATATCCTTATGTTCAGATATGTATTCTTGACCTTTAGGTTGCATGTTCATCATGTGTTTGACGGAATGTCAGCCTTGGTTTGGATTGGTCAAGTCAAGTAATGGTTTAAGTTTTGGTTTGGAAGCCTTGTTTCTATGTGATTTATCATTTCTGGAAGTTTCACTGAGTTATGGGCATGTGCCTAAGTCCTAGCACTGAAAAAGCATCTCAGAATTCGAGGTCACTAGCAATTAAATTAATTTTAATTAAAAATTAATTAAAATTAATCAATTAATTAAAACTAAAAGTTAATAAATAATAACCAAAACTAACATTTGATAAAAGAAAATTATAAAAATTATAAAAATTATAAATTAATTAATTAATTGATTAATTAATCAAATAAATTAAAATAATTTACTTATTTATCAATTAGACAATTAGGGTTAAATAGAATTAACATGGGGAGATAAATTGGAAAATAGAAATAATAAATTAAAAAAGAAATTATGAATTCAATTAATTAAATTAGTTAATTAATTAATTGAATCAATTAAATAATTAAATAATGTTTCTTAACTAGATACTTAGGATTAATTAGCTAAGATAAAAATAAAAATAATTTTTAAAGAGAAAGAATTATAAATTAATTAAATTAATTATTTGAATTAATTATATTAATTAAAATATTTTTAGATACTTAGGTTAAATAAAAATAAGAAAATTAATTAAAACAATAAAACTAACCTATAATCAATGGAATAAATAAGATTAATAATCTACATCTCTATTAATTAAATACTTAAGGTTCATGTCTTAATCAAGTAATTAAGCAATTTAGTAATAAATAAAATTAATTTTAATTAAGATACAATAAAATAAAATTAATTATAAAAATAATAAAATAATAAAATTACATTACATTATAAAAGTAAACTTACAATTAGCATTTATTAAGGATTATGAATTAATTTATTTATTTATCTAATGTATATTTAAAATCAATTAAGTAAAACAATTAAAATAATTAAAGCTAGAATAATAAAAATTAAAATAATTAAACTAAAATTATTATAATAAATTAAAATAAAAAATAAAAAGAATTCATATATATAAGGGTCGGATTCTATAAAAATTTATCAATTTCTAGGTTTATATATACTCTGGTCGGAAGATTCTTCTCTCAAGGAACTATCATTCATATTCTATAAAATTTAGTCCTGATGATGGACCCCCTTTGGGGTTCGAAACGTCGACAGAATGAACATAATATTGTGGATAATCCAGATCACGCTACTCCAAAAAGCTACCACATAAGCTTAAAGTCTAGCATAGAACTGACTAAAAATTTCCACATTCGCTAGGAAGAAAGCCTATGGGAGTGACTAGAGGGCTACAATCACTAGAGGCCTTGGAAAGGGAGTGACTGAGGCTCTAGTTCAATGAAAAAAAGGTTAGCTCAGGGGTTGGACACCTGGAGGAGTTAGGTTGCTCCTGGAGGTCCTGTGGCACCTGAGGGAGGCCAGTGAAGTTTTAAGTTGTCGACTCCATTTTCTCAAGGTCATATAGGAGGTTGAGGCTTATCATAGTGACCATCAACTCATGTTTACCCCGAGAAAACCTGTGAAAGTGTGTAAATGTGGGAGGAGGCGGGTTACAAATTTTATTATTAAATGCTCATGAGGGTGTTCACTCCTCACTCAGTGGTTTGTAAGGGAGTCCACCCCTTAACCATTTTCATAAAACCTTGCAAAGATTATCATATTAAATAAAACATATCTAGCTAGAAGCTCTTACAATCATCATTATATCATTTACCCACAAATACTCAATATTTGTGTCTTTGTTGTGTTAGATACCTATACCAATAGGTTTCATATTTCATGATTGGTAAAGAAAGTTCAAATATGCTCTGCTTTGGTGATGCAAAGATCCCATATTTCCAAGAGAATGCAATATGTGTACATAGCTTGATGTTAACTAAATTTGGATGGATGGTTCAACAGCCTAATCTGGATCATGCCATGTTTTAAATTCTTGTCATTAGAATAGAGAAACAAGCCTGTCCAAACTGTTTAATCTTGGCAGGCTAGTAGTTAGGTAGAGAATTAAGGTTCCCAACTGCTTAATCTGGGGCCTTGGAAGTAATAAGGTTAGTTGTAGATAGAAAATCAAAAGAAAAAGCCAAAGGAAAAGAAAAGGCACATAAGGGTTTGCAAGTCTAAGTGCACCCTCCTTGGAGTAACAAAAAATGTTAGGCAATAGAGTGGGTAGGTAGATGGGGTTGCAGAAGCATGATCTCCTTTATGTCACTGGCCCAACCAAAGGGAAAACTTGGTGCCAGTGCAGGTCTCTTATTCAACAGTTTTTGCAGCAACTCAATGAAAGCATGTCTAACTTCCAGATTATCCCCCATCACATTCATTACTAACATCCCAATGCTACCTATGCTCATGGAAGAAGTCAAGGTCTTATGTTGGTTCTTGGTTCTTTAAAAGCGACATTTCTTGTGTAAAATTATTTTCATTTTGATCTACTTCCTAAACTAAGTTGATTTCATATAAACTTAGTGGTTTTTCCCCCTTATCCACCTTCTCCACTCATATTAACTCCTAACTTTTTATTATCTAAATCCCCTATGTCCCCCTTTTCCCCTACTATTATAAACACTATGGTGTATAAACCCCAAGCAATGTATAAATATTCCCTCCCCCTGGAAATTATAGCCATATACCTAAAAGCAGGGATTATATTGACCCCTGGTCAGTCTAATAACCTAAGCTACACCCCGTTCCCCTTCACAAACCTTTGAAATCATTTACCCACTTCATTTGCAAAAGGCCTTGTAAAAATCCACTATTACCCCTAACCTACGCTATTTGCAAAACACACCAAAAAACCCATTTTTCCGCCTTATCCAAAGTTTTGTTGCCATGCGCCTTTCCACAAAAAACATTGGAAAAACCCGCAAATCTACCAAAACCCAAAGTTCCGCCTGGGCGCGCATTTCAAAGAATATATTAAAATATTCCCACCCGCTACCGTATCGCCCTGACAACTTGCCCTCCCGCCAGCCGTCGGATCTGGGCTTTCCCATCCGACGGCCCTTATCAATTTCGGAGCGGCCCCGATGTACTGTTGTTACCTCTCGAAATTTGTCAGAGGGTGACGTCAGGCCTCTGCCACGTGTCGCCCCCAAATCTTATCGGGTCGCCTTCTGACAATCCCGCTTCCGTATGAAGAGCGGTGTGATATCATACCGCTTACCACTCCCGGTTTTGAGTTGTCCTGTCATGCTTACGTCACGCCACTTCACCGCCGCGTCAGCACCCCCACCCGCCATCGCTCCGAGCTGTCCTCCACCTATGCAATCCCCGTGGACCATTCACAGGCCACTACATCACCCGATGACGTCATGCTGACGTCACTCGACCCTGACCCCAACTGATGACGTCATCCAAATTTTCGCGCCAACGCCCAAAAGTCCATATTTGGCCGAATTTTGCCGTTTTTGCGCATTTTCATATGTTTTTCTGCTCTGCCTCTTGCATGCATTTTCACGTCCATCGCTACCGCCAACCTACCAAGACTATTCCAGAGCTGCTGCCACTCAGCGTTTGACTGCAACCAAGCTCCTCCACCGTTATAACACCAGGTATTTACCAATTCTCCGACTGCGCACTCTGTTACGTCCTGCATTGATTAAAAACCAAGAAATTGACCATTTTCACCTGAGAAATAGGCCTGCTACACCTTGAAACTAAGTTAATTCCTTTTTAAATCGGCCAATTGTGCCCAATTACACCCCTGTTGCTCTGAAACAGACTGTAATTCAGCAAATTACCTAACCTACCGCATAGGACGGTTTTTCTCCCAGAAATAGTCGAAATTCAAACCAAATTCATTGGTAAAACATGGATACACCAGTAGCACCAGTTGCCCTAAATGTTGCTCCATTGAATGCCCCCCAGAGAGAGTTGGAGTGGAAACCGTTAGCAGGTCAAGATTACCAAATATCAGAGGAAATGCTAATGCACAACAGGTATCACATTCATTTGCTAAATGAATTGAAACTCAAGCATGATAGTGGAATGGATATATTGCGCATTTGGGACTCTTTCCTCCCCATTTTCAAGCTCCCTCACGTCAACCAGTTCCCTGACCTAATCCACCAATGTGCTGACTGCTATGACCCCACTCAGAGGGCTGTGCTTGACCCTTCAGGCTCAGTTGTTTTTTATGTCACCCCTGTAGCCATCAGAGCGATGCTGAACTTCAAGACTGATAAGAAATTAGTTCCTTTATCACTATTGGATCTGATAAATCAAGGAGCTAAATTGATAGATACTCAAATCACTAAGATAAATCAATTGTTCATTGATTCAACCTCTGAGACCATGAAGTACCCTCCCATTTCTCATGTATACCTGAATCAATTGGGCAGAGACCTTGTAGATATGATTAGTCCCATACTGGGCTATAATTCAATAGAATTTGTTGATGAAACTGTGCTGGTGATGATGGCCATGTTTTCCCCTGGTAAGCCCCCAATCTGTTATGACTATGCCACTTACATCTCCAATAAAATACATGAACAATTGATAAACTTGGCAAGAGAAAGGGTGTTCAGATACACCTCCTATATCTACCATTTAATCCTATACTATCAGCATGAGAAATTTCCTTTTCCTATGAAAAGAGTGGATGCACAAGGCAATCCAAGGTCAGTGGTCTATTGATCCTCTGTTTTCCACTGCAGATCTTATTCCCCATACACTTATTGTGAGTTTATAGACCTCTTCATCAACCCAGCTATGTCTCTGCTTCTGAGCTCACCTCCTCCAAGACTAACTGATGAGATGCAGAGGATTATTCAGTTGTCAAAAGTATACAGCATTGGGGATTGGTATTTTTACCAAAACCACACAGTTATTAGAATATATGGGTGTGAGTTGCCCCCATACAGATTGCCAAGATATGTGCCTATGAGATTGTTTTCCCTCGAGTACTTCAGGCAATTTGGGAATGCTGATGTACTCCATTTTTCAAGCAGGGTCAAGAAGGCACAGCTTATGTTAGAAACCAATTAGGCCACTTTATTTACAATAAAAGGGAGGAAGGTTGGCAAGAGGCAGATAGAATGCTGGAAAGCCTTGGCTTACAGACCAGTTTCCTTTGGAAACCATATGACCCCACTCATTTCATAAGCTTAAGAAGGATCAGATATAGACTGGCCAGTTATGGTCACGTAAGGTTGCCTCACATAGAAAAATATGCAAATCAACTAGAATGGAGGGAAGGCACCTTAGAAGAAGCTACTACACAAGAAGAACTAGCTCAAAGAGGAATAAGAAATCTCCAAAAGTTGGCTGACTTGGAGCTTTGTTCACAGGTATTTTCTCTTCCAGGCACTCAAGTGGGAGCAGCTGCCTCATCATCTACAGCTCCACAAAAGACAGCCCAAGCCCCAATTACAGTAGAAACTTTAGCCAAGGATAAAAGCAAGGAAACAGAACAACAAGAGGCCCCTGAAGAGCGGCAATCGGCCCAAGATCAACAGCCTAAAAATCATCCTGAACAGCAGGAAGAAATGGCAGAGGCTCCTGGTCCTAATGATGAGCAAACACAAGAAAAGGAGGCCTCAGTGCAGAATGTTACAGTGGAGACTTCAGTGCTCCAAACCCCTATAAATGAAGAGAGGGGTAAGAAGAGGGATAGAGAGGAACAGACTCCCCTTAGCACCGCAACATCACAGCAAGGGGAAAAGAGACAAAGGCTCGATCCTTTCTCAGAGGAGGAGTTGCCTTTTGGTCAAACACAGATGGTTCCCCCCCAACACAGAGGTATCAGCTAGCTCATTACAGCAAGAGCAGCAAAGAACACTTGGAGGAGAGGTCAGCTCTTCAGGGCAACAAAGAAAGGGTGAGTCTAGCATAAAGAAACAATTCATAGACACAAGACTAGAAATGAGCCATTGAGGTTACAGCTATACAACCACTTGTTGAAAATGGCTCCTACAAACCAGCAGAGGTTGATGTCTGCATATGATCTGCAAGAGGGCAAAATGATAATGAGCCATTTCAAGCCCACCGCGCTGCAGCCACAGTCTGCAGCTGATTATATAAGAACAAACTTGGAAATTTTGTCCAAGGAAATCCACCCAATGGATCAAATTGAGTTGCATAAACAGACGGGTGAGATGGTGTATGCTACCCTAGCAGATAATACATTGACAAATTATAGATTGCAGAATTCTTTGAATAATACCACTGCACAATTGGAGTTAGAAAAGGCATCCTCCCAGGCTAAAGACAACAGGATAAGGTCTTTGGAGGATATAATCATAGAGCTGGGGCATGACCCAAAGGACCATAAAGCTATAAAGGAGCTGCTAAAGATAAGAGATGCAGACATTGCAGCTCTAAGGAAGATGATAAAGGTCCCAGCAACTCTTCACCCTCAAACAGAGGAGGTTGCCCAGCAAAGGAAGGACTAGGATGCAGCAACATTGCTGGTAACACTGCACAAACAGTTGGTGCAGACTGAAGAAAAATTAATAGAAACAGAGGCTGCATTGCAGGCAGCCCTACAGCAAAACGAAGGAGGCCAAACAGTTCAGCCCCCTCCACAAGTAATCAACCTTGAGGAACCCCCTCAAAGTGTCACTCCTCCTACAGTGCAAACAGTCGACACAACTCCATCTACATCAACACCAGCAACAACATCAGAGCAGGCTCCAAGCCTTGACATGCAAAAGCTGATGAATGAAATTCAAGCCCTGGAAGCCCAAATGGCAGAGCTAAATGAGGCCAAGGAGAATTTAGCTAAGTTGAATGAAAAATATGACAAGTCTAAGCAAAATGTAGCTGAAAAGGGCAGAGAAATAAAGGCTCTCAAAGAGAAGATAAAGGAGCTAGAGAAAGAGCTCACCCTTGACAAAGTTGTAGCTGAGGTCAAGACAGTTTTATGGGCCAACATTGGCCAATCAATAATAGATCAGTGGCAGTATATAGAGACTATTCATGAGCAAATGGAGCTCATAGGCAAGGCACATAGGGAAGTCCAAAGAGCAAGAGCATCTCTAGGCAATATGCCTGAGATAGCCAACAGAATGATCAACGTGCTCAATAACCGCACAGGTCCTCAGCTGGCAGCAATGGGGATCCCCAATAGAACTGAAACCATCCTGCTGATAAAGAGGGTCCTCACATTGAGAAGCCTGGTACAAACACTGGATAGAAGAAGCCAGGACATGCAAACAGAAGTAAACAGATTCATGGAGAAGTTTGCAGCATTACAGAGCAGAGGCCTTCCTGGCTTGCTGAACAGCGCAGGGAGGCTACTTTCACATGAAAATTATGCCAAGAGGGTGAATACTTTTGCTACCAATCAGATCACTGCAGGGTCAAGTACCTCAGAGGAAACAGGGCCAGCATCTAGGCAAAGTCTCTATGACAGAGTAGAGAACTTATTTTTTATTATGAATGAGATCAAACATTTGTTTGAAGTGCCTCCAAACTTCTACAAATATACAGAGGCAGATGAAACCTTAGATGCAATTTTGAGACATCAGCTGCCTACACAGGAATGGTGGACCAAAATGATACAGTTGTTACTGTAAACAAAAGGCTTTCATCAAGTTTTTTCATCAAAAAACATAAGTCATCATGATCAGAAAGATTTGATGCATTCAATATATCTGGGGAAGAGTGGACTGAGCCAGCTCAGCAAACCAATTCGGCCACTAAAGCAATACTGACAGCTATAGATGACAGGGCCGAGAAAGCTACAGCATGACAAAGCCATAAAGACACATCATTCATCATTAATGCAGAACGCTCAACCGACTCAGTGGCCTCCAAAGGTCAAAAAGATTTCTGACAAAATTAAAGAGTATTCATTTTGTATTTAGAGCAGTAATAACTTCCTTATCTGCTATTTTGTAAAGTTGGTGAGCGCATTTATTTATCAAGTGCCTCAGCGGTTCAGATATTTTTGTATAAACCAATTGTATATATTCCCCCTTGCATAAGCTTGCAGGGGTTGTTGATTTTCTCTTCAGGAGATACTATGCTGTAAATGTTCAGAGTTTTAATACAACAAAGCTGATGGAATTTCCAAAGTTCTGTGTTATCTGATGTGTTTTGGTGTGCTTGCTGAATGCTACAGGATTCCTGCGTATTTCATGGAACAATAAGTTTCTTTAACCTGTTCATTTTGTTTGTTATTTCCTTCATAATCCATTCATGCTCTGTGTTTCACAATTTAATGGCAAAGAAAAAGAATAGTTTCAGGATTTATTCATAGAATACCCTGAACTCAATCTAAGCTATTATGTATGTTTTCCTCAGTTATAGTTATAAGAGTGTAATTCTTAATTGCTGCACTTCCAAACTATACCTTTCACAGTGATTATCGTTCAGGAATTCAAACCTGCTCCTGGTCAATACATCTCTTTCTCACATCACTCATTTAGTGGAAATTTCTTAATTGCCTTCCACTGGTTAAGCATACTTCATCATTACAATTTCAAGTTTGTTTCATGAAATATCCAAATGGCCCTGTTGCTTCAATAATCACACTCAAACACTTCAAACAACCTGCAACCACAGACTCCATTGCCCAATGGTCTAAAACTGTCTGAAGATATCACCTTAAGTACTGAAAGACATAATTCAACCAAAATTCTGAGACCAAACCTTCACCTCATATCTAGCCCAAGATTCTCAAGAACAAAGTTAAACTATTAAAGAGAGAGCCCTCTCTGACTACAGGTTGGCTAGAACCTGTGATCCAAAGCTTGGTTAGTAGTTACCCCGGCCGTATTCCCTCAGGAGTCAAAGGGAACAACCTGGGTGTTAACATAAACGGCGACTCCACTGGGGACCTGGATAAACTTTTCAACCTCCTATCTGATTCTTAATGCTGTAGATAAAGCCTGAGTGATAGCCAGATAGCCTTAGAAACTGCCTCTACTTTGCATTTGCAGGAGTATATAAAAGCTGCCTCAGTCAATCTTTATTCAGTATTAGGTTCCATACAGTTGTGCTATGACTGACCAGTCCTTGTCAAAAGATCACTATCTCCTTAGAAATTCTCACAAAAGAAAGTTATAGAAGCTGGCTCCTAAGAAGAAAACTCGTTACACAAGATCTAACCCAGATCCTGATCCAGCACCTGAGTTTCAAAATCCAAACTTGATTGCAAGAATCCTCAAGAGACACAAATCAGAAGGGACTTTATCAAACTCAAGTTCGGAAGCAGGTCTCCAAACTGACATTCCAACCCCTGCTAAGGCTTCTCTACATCCTCAGACAACTGGCCCACAATATCCTAGTTCTTCATCCACTTCACAAGGTATCCTTTCAACCACTCCATCAACTACACACACCCCTTCCATCCCATTTCCTCCACTTGTCCCATTCATCCCGGTTCTCCCTATTATCCCACCAAACATGGCTAATAGATATGCCCCACTGCAGTTACCGGCCAATCCAGCTCCTATGCCTCAAGAGTACCAAAGCAAGATCTCATACTTTGATGGTACTGGCTCATATCCAGCCCTTCAACATACTAAGAAAATGCAGGACTACTTTGAAAACTACGAAATAGATGATGATGGGGTTAGGATGAAAATTTTTGTGCAAAGCTTAACAGGGGATGTAAGAACATGGTTTAGGTCACTTGCAGCAAACTCAATAGCTGACCCTGAAGCCCTCTATCAAACATTTATCAACAGATGGGAGAAGAAGAAGGACCCACTCCATATATTATCTGAATACAATACTATCAAAAGAGGTCCCCAAGAAACTGTCTTGGACTACTGTGCTCGGTTTAACAATGTCTATAATGCTATTCCCCAAAATCTTAGACCCCCACCGGATCTGGCCCTATATACCTTTCCTGATGGGTTTGACTCAGATATGGCATATCAATTAAGGGAAAGGGCTCCTCGGACTTTAGCTGAAATGCAAGATATAGCAGTAAGTGTAGAAGCTAACCTGATAGCCAAGAGAAATAGGACAAGAACTGAGAGAAAGACTACCTTTAAAGAAGAGCCTTCAGGCTGGGATCAAAAACTGGATGCAATAATCACTGGTATGCAGAGATTAGGTGACAGAGTAGAATCAGTTGAAAGGAAATCATCATGGGAAGCACCGCAGAATAATCCTATTAGGAATCCCAATTTCAGAAGAAACCAAAATCCTAATATTGGTAAAGCAAATTCTGAACCAGAGATCAGACCTCCGTTCCAAGAAAATTATACAGAAGCATCCACTTCTAATGAACAAATAGATGACACCCACATTAACCTAATGGGCCTGAATGATGATCAACAAGTTTTTCTGAGTCAAGAAGATCATAAGGATGATGACATTAAGCAGTTTCAAACCAAGTCAGGTGAGTCATTCGACTTTAAACAAGGCTATGACACAGCTTTTTATGAAGTTCATAAGCAATACAAGCTAAGGAGCCGAACTATAAATGTGACACAACCTGAAAAAACAAAAGACACTCCACTGCCTAAGAAAACCATGGTCACAGAGCTAATTGACAAAACTGATTCAATTACTAATGAAGTAACAGTTGAAGAAATAACTGAAGCATCCTCCCCAAATCAACAATCAATGGCTACATCACCCTAGCAGCCTAATCCAAGCATTACTCCCCAAAAGATGAGTAAAAAGGACAAGCCTCAGGATCAGAGTGAAAACCAAGAAGAAAATTTGAACAACAAAGAAAGGGTTGTCAACTACAATACCAAGGTCCAATCGGAAAAAACCTTTGACTTAGAAGCTGAAATTGGCAAATTGAAGATAGCCATTCCTCTTTCAAAGCTAGCCAAGCATGACATTTACAAACAACAAATCAAAAAGTCCCTTCAACTTACCCATAATAAAGATGATGTCAATGTGTTGGATGATACCCCAGAACTACTTTTTGGTCCAGAGGTTGATGGAAAGACAGCAGTTACAGGGATCTTACCTTTTTATGTCAGCTTGCATGTTCATGATAAAATATTACACAATGCAATGTTTGATTCAGGCGCCTCTCATAACCTTATGCCTAAATCAGTAATGGAGAGACTTAACCTAGACATTACAAGACCATATAAGGACCTATTTTCATTTGAATCCAGCCAAGTTAAGTGTTTAGGTTTGATAAAAGATCTATGTGTATCCCTGGTCCAGTATCCAAACAAAACAATCTTAATGGATGTTGTAGTTGCTGATATCCCACCTAAATATGGAATGTTGTTATCAAGATCATGGGGGGCTAAACTCCAAGGTTCCCTGCAATTAGACATGTCATATGCCACCATCTCAGTCTTTGGTCAACCCAAGAGGCTATATAGAGAGTCACTTATGAAATACATGGTGAGCAGTGAAGAAAAGCCTCAAAATTTCCCCATTTATGCAGTCCATTCAGATATGGATTCCTTTATTCTGTTCAATGATGATACAAGTCCTGAGAGTGATAATAAATCGGTCACACTTGAACAAAATATGAATGAGAGTAAGCAACCGAGTCCCCAACAGATCCAAATTGAGAAACCAATTGATGAGTCACTCCTAAAAGATAAACCAGATGAAAAACAAGAACTCCAACTTAAAATCCCAAATTATAGAAATAATGTTGAAAATCCCTTAAAACAGGAGATCTTATGGTTCCTTGAGTTTGATGGATCAGTCAACAAATTAGGGGCAGGAGCTGGAGTGTGGATTCATAACAAACAAAGCAATCATGCACAAGGTCGGGCCTATAGGCTTAATTTCAGATGTACCAACAATATGGCAGAATATGAGGCTCTTTTGCTAGGCCTCAAACTGGTAAAATCATTAGAGGCCACGAAACTTTCAATCATGGGAGATTCAGACCTTATTATCCAACAAGTGAAAGGCATTTTTGTCACCATTGACAAAAGACTAAGGTCATATAGGTCTGCTACTATTGAAATGCTTAAAACTTTCACTGAATTTCAGATAACCAAGATAGCTAGAGCCCACAATCTTCATGCACACAGTTTAGCCACATTTGCTAGTACATGTAAATTGCCTTTCGAACCTAACCATAGTTTTACAGCCGAGATAAAACACAGACCTTCTGTCCCAAACAATGTTAAAGATTGGCAAGTATTTGAGGATGACACCCAGATAAATAATTTCTTAACCTTGCAGCACGAATTTTCAGGTTTGAACATTGATGTTGATTCTGTGAAAGACATACAACCACTGAGAGAACAGGACCAAATAGCTATATCACCCAAAACAGCAAGTCAAATGCTGTGTTCAACAAGCTTTGACAAGCAACAAATACAAGAACTTGAACAACTGCATTTGGAAGAAATAGCTGGTACAGAGGCTGAAATCATAGAACTAAAGGATAACTTTCTTCCAACAGGCCTAACTCCATTGGAGGACATTTTTTATTCAAATGATGTCCCTAGAAAACCGAAAATGCAGCCCCTCAACGCTGCCATTGAAGAATGCAACATTGGAACTCCTGAAAAACCCAAAATAATAAAATTGTCTGCATCTTTACCTCCTGACCAGAAGCCTAAATACATTGACCTCTTTAAAGAGTTCCAAGATGTGTTTGAATGGAGTTATGAGGATTTTAAATCCTATGACACCTCTATTATCCAACACACCATCCCTCTCAAGCCTAATCAAAAGCCATTCAAGCAAAAATTGAGAAGGATCAATCCTATGCTTCTCCCTTCAATTGAAAAAGAGGTACAAAAAATGTTTAAAGCTGGTATCATAGCCCCAATCAGGTTCTCAGACTGGATTTCAAATTTGGTTCCCACAAGAAAGAAAACCGGTGAGATTAGGCTTTGCGTTGATCTAAGTAATTTAAACCAAGTATCCCTCAAAGACAATTATCCCTTACCTAAAATGGATCACATTCTCCAAAGAGTGGTGGGGGCTTCAAGAATATCATTACTTGATGGATTCTCAGGCTTCAATCAGATCCTAGTCCACCCTGATGATCAGGACAAAACAGCATTCACAACCCCATGGGGAACTTTCAAATATGTTAAAATGCCTTTTGGATTGAAAAATGCAGGAGCTACATTTCAAAGAGCAATGGACATTGCTTTTGCTAAAGAGATCCATGACTTTCTTGTCATTTACTTAGATGACCTCACACCTTTCTCAAAATCTGACCAAGAACATCTGAAACACTTGAGACAGATATTCATAACATGTAGAAAATATGGGATTTCCTTAAATCCTAAGAAGTCTCTATTTGGTTTGGAAGAAGGTAAGTTGTTAGGTCACATCATTTCTAAGGATGGCATTAGAATTGACCTAGACAGAATACATGCCATCTTGCAAATGCCCCATCCAAGAAACATCAAAGAATTACAAGCCTTCTTGGGAAAAATCAACTTTTTAAGGAGGTTTATCCCAAACTTAGCAGAATTAATCAGATTACTAAACAACATGCTAAAAGAGGATTCAAAAGTAAAGTGGACAGTAGAAGCAAATCAAGCTTTTGAAGGTATCAAATTGGCCCTTTCCCAAACTCCAGTCTTAACAAATCCCCAATTTGACAAAGAGTTTATCATTTTCTCTTTTGCCTCCCAGCATACCATTGTTGCTGTTTTATTGCAGAAAGATGACCAAGGAAATGAGAAACCTATTGCTTTCTTTAGTAGAGATCTTAGAGATGCACCCCTGAAATATCAGATCATGGAAAAACAAGCTTATGCTTTGGTCAAAGCCATCAAAGACTTCAGGATCTACATCCTGTACTCCCATGTTATAGCTTATGTACCAAGTCCCATTGTGAAAGACATACTCACTCAAGAAAACTTGGAGGGCAGAAGAGGAAAATGGATTGCCAACATTTTAGAATTTGACATTGAAATAAAACCCACAAAACTGATAAAAGGCCAAGGTTTGGCTAAATTAATGTCTGAAACAAATTTTCAAGCCTTGGACATTAACCAACTGGACAGTGAACCGGAGCTGGCGACTCCAAAGATCAATGCAGCCTTTGAACAATCCCAGTGGTATTCTGATATCTATTATATATTGCAAAACCTGTGTGCTCCCCCAGGATTGTCCAGAACCAAATCTAGATTTCTAAAAATGAAAGCTTCAAAATTCTGTGTTATAGATGGTAATTTACTATGGAAAAATCATGAAGGTATACTGCTGAACTGGTTTGAATATGCATGAAAATGATAATCTTATGAAAGAATTTCATGCAGGTGATTGTGGTGGACATTTGTACTGGAAGTCCACTGTGGATAAGATACTGAGGGCTGGTTACTATTGGCCCACTTTGTTCACTGATGTTAAAAATTTCACTACTTCATGCCATAAGTGTCAAATGTTTGAGGGAAAGAGAAAGTTACTGCCACTTCCTTTGAGTCCTATTGCAACAGAGAGACCTTTTCAACAATGGGGCTTGGACTTCATCGGGGAAATTCATCCTTCTTCTTCAGGCCAACATAGATGGATTCTGACAGCCACAGATTACTTTACTAAATGGATTGAAGCTATTCCATGTAGACAGGCCAATGATTCAACTATCATTCAGTTTTTGGAGAATAACATATTGTCTATATTTGGTTGCCCCAACAAGATAATAACATACAATGTTACTGCTTTCAGATCGAAGAAGATGGTGAACTTCTGCCACAGATTTCATATTACTTTGGTCCATTCCACTGCATACTACCCTCAAGGAAATGGCCTAGCTGAATCATCAAATAAAAGCCTTGTAAACATCATAAAGAAGGTGTTGGAAGAAAATAAGAAGAATTGGCATAAAAAGCTTGTGAATGCCTTATGGGCAGATAGACTAACAACCAAGAGATCCATTGGGGTCAGCCCATATGAGTTAGTCTATGGATTAGAAGCCAAATTCCCTTCATCACTAGGGGTTCCTGTTATGAAACTACTTCAAGAAAGTCAAGCTGAGCCCAATGACATGCAAAGAAGGATCAATCAAATAATATGTTTGCAGTAAACTAGAGACCAAGTTTATTACAGAGTTCAAGTTCTACAAGAAAGGTTAAAGAAAGATTTTGATAGAAGGACTAAGGCTGAAGATTTCAGCATGGGTGACAAAGTCCTCAAGTGGGATTCAAGAAGGGAAGATAAAGGAAAACATGGAAAATTTGATTCTCTTTGGAGAGGACCATTTGTTATCCAAGCAGTGCAAGGAAACAACACTTACTTCCTAAAAAATCTGGATGAAACTGACTTGGATGAAGGTCCTGTGAATGGCAGGATGTTGAAGCACTATTTTGACTACTTTCCATGTATATGGCATGGTTGTTCCCCTGTACATAATCTGTTGTATATAACGTTTTCTTTCAGCATGTGAATAGCTCAGTTTGAAAGGTCTTGCAGAATCAGGAAAAGGCTTTTAATTTGGCAAGTTCCACAAGTGTGACAGATTCCAATTTTCACATTTCAAGGAGGAAAACTCCAAGTTTTGGTAAAAAGAAATCAAGGGCCGAGGCATTCTGACCTACTATTCTTGGTCTTTCAAGAAGAAAAACCATCCCCATGTGGAGCCACTGTTAGATACCTATACCAATAGGTTTCATATTTCATGATTGGTAAAGAAAGTTCAAATATGCTCTACTTTGGTGATGCAAAGATCCCATATTTCCAAGAGAATGCAATATGTGTACATAGCTTGATGTTAACTGAATTTGGATGGATGGTCCAACAGCCTAATCTGGATCATGCCATGTTTTAAATTCTTGTCGTTAGAATAGAGAAACAAGTCTGTCCAAACTGTTTAATCTTGGTAGGCTAGTAGTTAGGTAGAGAATTAAGGTTCCCAACTGCTTAATCTAGGGCCTTGGAAGTAATAAGGTTAGTTGTAGATAGAAAATCAAAAGAAAAAACCAAAGGAAAAGAAAAGGCACATAAGGGTTTGCAAGTCTAAGTGCACCCTCCTTGGAGTAACAAAAAATGTTAGGCAATAGAGTGGCTAGGTAGATGGGGTTGTAGAAGCATGATCTCCTTTATGTCACTGGCCCAACCAAAGGGAAAACTTGGTGCCAGTGCAGGTCTCTTATTCAGCAGTTTTTGCAGCAACTCAATGAAAGCATGTCTAACTTCCAGATTATCCCCCATCACATTCATTACTAACATCCCAATGCTACCTATGTTCATGGAAGAAGTCAAGGTCTTATGTTGGTTCTTGGTTCTTTAAAAGCCACATTTCTTGTGTAAAATTCTTTTCATTTTGATCTACTTCCTAAACTAAGTTGATTTCATATAAACTTAGTGGTTTTTCCCCCTTATCCCCTATGTCCCCCTTTTCCCCTACTATTATAAACACTATGGTGTATAAACCCCAAGCAATGTATAAATATTCCCTCCCCCTGGCAATTATAGCCATATACCTAAAAGCAGGGATTATATTGACCCCTGGTCAGTCTAATAACCTAAGCTACACCCCGTTCCCCTTCACAAACCTTTGAAATCATTTACCCACTTCATTTGCAAAAGGCCTTGTAAAAATCCACTATTACCCCTAACCTGCGCTATTTGCAAAACACACCAAAAAACCCATTTTTCCGCCTTATCCAAAGTTTTGTTGCCATGCGCCTTTCCACAAAAAACATTGGAAAAACCCACAAATCTGCCAAAACCCAAAGTTCCGCCTGGGCGCGCATTTCAAAGAATATATTAAAATATTCCCACCCGCTGCCGTATCGCCCTGACAACTTGCCCTCCCGCCAGCCGTCGGATCTGGGCTTTCCCATCCGACGGCCCTTATCAATTTCGGAGTGGCCCCGATGTACAACCATTACCTCCCGAAATTTGTCAGAGGGTGACGTCAGGCCTCTGCCACGCGTCGCCCCCAAATCTTATCAGGCCGCCTTCTGACAATCCCGCTTCCGTATGAAGAGCGGTGCGATATCATACCGCTCACAACTCCCAGTTTTGAGCTGTCCTATCATGCCTACGTCACGCCACTTCACCGCCGCGTCAGCACCCCCGCCCGCCATCGCTCCGAGCTGTCCTCCACCTATGCAGTCCCCGTGGACCACTCACAGGCCGCCACATCACCCGATGACGTCATGCTGACGTCACCCGACCCTGACCCCACCTGATGACTTCATCCAAATTTTCGCGCCAACGCCCAAAAGTCCATATTTGGCCTAATTTTGCCGTTTTTGCGCTTTTTCATATGTTTTTCTGCTCTGCCTCCTGCATGCATTTTCACATCCATCGCTGCCGCCAACCTACCAAGACTATTCCAGAGCTGCTGCCACTCAGCGTTTGACTGCAACCAAGCTCCTCCACCGTTATAACACCAGGTATTTACCAATTCTCTGACTGCGCACTCTGTTACGTCCTGCATTGATTAAAAACCAAGAAATTGACCATTTTCACTGGAGAAATAGGCCTGCTACACCTTGAAACTAAGTTAATTCCTTTTTAAACCGGCCAATTGTGCCCAATTACACCCCTGTTGCTCTGAAACAGACTGTAATTCAGCAAATTACCTAACCTACCGCGCAGGACGGTATTTCTCCCAGAAATAGTCGAAATTCAAACCAAATTCACTGGTAAAACATGGATACACCAGTAGCACCAGTTGCCCTGAATGTTGCTCCATTGAATGCCCCCCAAAGAGAGTTGGAGTGGAAACCGTTAGCAGATCAAGATTACCAAATATCAGAGGAAATGCTAATGCACAGCAGGTATCACATTCATTTGCTAAATGAATTGAAACTCAAGCATGATAGTGGAATGGATATATTGGGCATTTGGGACTCTTTCCTCCCCATTTTCAAGCTCCCTCAGGTCAACCAGTTCCCTGACCTAATCCACCAATGTGCTGACTGCTATGACCCCACTCAGAGGGTTGTGCTTGACCCTTCAGGCTCAGTTGTTTTTTATGTCACCCCTGCAGCCATCAGAGAGATGCTGAACTTCAAGACTGATAAGAAATTAGTTCCTTTGTCACTATTGGATCTGATAAATCAAGGAGCTAAATTGACAGATGCTCAAATCACTAAGATAAATCAATTGTTCATTGATTCAACCTCTGAGACCATGAAGTACCCTCCCATTTCTCATGTATACCTGAATCAATTGGGCAGAGACCTTGCAGATATGATTAGTCCCATACTGGGATATAATTCAATAGAATTTGTTGATGAAACTGTGCTGGTGATGATGGCCATGTTTTCCCCTGGTAAGCCCCCAATCTATTATGACTATGCCACTTACATCTCCAATAAAATACATGAACAATTGATAAACTTGGCAAGAGAAAGGGTGTTCAGATACACCTCCTATATCTACCATTTAATCCTATACTATCAGCATGAGAAATTTCCTTTTCCTATGAAAAGAGTGGATGCACAAGGCAATCCAAGGTCAGTGGTCTATTGGTCCTCTGCTTTCCACTACATATCTTATTCCCCATACACTTATTGTGAGTTTATAGAGCTCTTCATCCACCCAGCCATGTCTCTGCTTCTGAGCTCACCTCCTCCAAGACTAACTGATGAGATGCAGAGGATTCTTCAGTTGTCAAAAGTATACAACATTGGGGATTGGTATTTTTACCAAAACCACACAGTTATTAGAATATATGGGTGTGAGTTGCCCCCATACAGATTGCCAAGATATGTGCCTATGAGATTGTTTGCCCTCGAGTACTTCAGGCAATTTGGGAATGTTGATGTACTCCATTTTTCAAGTAGGGGCAAGAAGGCACAACTTAAAGTTAGAAACCAATTAGGCCACTTCATTTACAATAAAAGGGAGGAAGGTTGGCAAGAGGCAGATAGAATGCTGGAAAGCCTTGGCTTACAAACCAGTTTCCTTTGGAAACCATATGACCCCACTCATTTCATAAGCTTAAGAAGGATCAGATATAGACTGGCCAGTTATGGTCACGTAAGGTTGCCTCACATAGAAAAATATGCAAATCAACTAGAATGGAGGGAAGGCACCTTAGAAGAAGCTACTACACAAGAAGAACTAGCTCAAAGAGGAATAAGAAATCTCCAAAAGTTGGCTGACTTGGAGCTTTGTTCACAGGTATTTTCTCTTCCAGGCACTCAAGTGGGAGCAGCTGCCTCATCATCTACAGCTCCACAAAAGACAACCCAAGCCCCAATTACAGCAGAAACTTCAGCCAAGGATAAAGGCAAGGAAACAGAACAACAAGAGGCCCCTGAAGAGTAGCAATCAGCCCAAGATCAACATCCTGAAAATCATCCTGAACAGCAGGAAGAAATGGCAGAGGCTGCTGGTCCTAATGATGAGAAAACACAAGAAAAGGAGGCCTCAGTGCAGAATGTTACAGTGGAGACTTCGGTGCTCCAAACCCCTATAAATGAAGAGATGGGTAAGAAGAGGGATAGAGAGGAACAGACTCCCCTTAGCACCGCAACATCACAACAAGGGGAAAAGAGACAAAGGCTCGATCCTTTCTCAGAGGAGGAGATGCCTTTTGGTCAAACACAGATGGGTCCCCCCAGCATAGAGGTATCAACTAGCTCATTACAGCAAGAGCAGCAACGAACACTTGGAGGAGAGGTCAGCTCCTCAGGGAAACAAAGAAAGGGTGAGTCTAGCATAAAGAAACAATTCATAGACATCAAGACTAGAAATGAGCCATTGAGGTTACAGCTATACAACCACTTGTTGAAAATGGCTCCTACAAACCAGCAGAGGTTGATGTCTACATATGATGTGCAAGACGGCAAAATGATAATGAGCCATTTCAAGCCCACAGCGCTGCAGCCACAGTCTGAAGCTGATTATATAAGAACAAACTTGGAAATTTTGTCCAAGGAAATCCACCCAATGGATCAAATTGAGTTGCATAAACAGACGGGTGAGATGGTGTATGCTACCCTAGCAGATAATACATTGACAAATTATAGATTGCAGAATTCTTTGAATAATACCACTGCACAATTGGAGTTAGAAAAGGCATCCTCCCAAGCTAAAGACAACAGGATAAGGTCTTTGGAGGATATAATCATAGAGCTGGGGCATGACCCAAAGGACCCTAAAGCTATAAATGAGCTGCTAAAGATAAGAGATGCAGACATTGCAGCTCTAAGGAAGATGATAAAGGTCCCAGCAACTCTTCACCCTCAAACAGAGGAGGTTGCCCAGCAAAGGAAGGACCAGGATGCAGCAACATTGCTGGTAACACTGCACAAACAGTTGGTGCAGACTGAAGAAAAATTAATAGAAACAGAGGCTGCATTGCAGGCAGCCTTACAACAGAAAGAAGGAGGCCAAACAGTTTGGCCCCCTCCACAAGTAATCAACCTTGAGGAACCCCCTCAAATTTTCACTCCTGCTATAGTGCAAACAGTCGACACAGCTCCATCTACATCAGCACCAGCAACAACATCAGAGCAGGCTCCAAGCCTTGACATGCAAAAGCTGATGAATGAAATTCAAGCCCTGGAAGCCCAAATGGCAGAGCTAAATGAGGCCAAGGAGAATTTAGCTAAGCTGAATGAAAAATATGACAAGTCTAAGCAAAATGTAGCTGAAAAGGGCAGAGAAATAAAGGCTCTCAAGGAGAAGATAAAGGAGCTGGAGAAAGAGCTCACCCTTGACAAAGTTGTAGCTGAGGTCAAGACAGTTTTATGGGCCAACACTGGCCAATCAATAACAGATCAGTGGCAGTATATAGAGACTATTCATGAGCAAATGGAGCTCATAGGCAAGGCACACAGGGAAGTCCAAAGAGCAAGAGCATCTCTAGGCAATATGCCTGAGATAGCCAACAGAATGATCAACATGCTCAATAACCGCACAGGTCCTCAGCTGGCAGCAATGGGGATCCCCAATAGAACTGAAACCATCCTGCTGATAAAGAGGGTCCTCACATAGAGAATCCTGGTACAAACACTTGATAGAAGAAGCCGGGACATGAAAACAGAAGTAAACAGATTCATGGAGAAGTTTGCAGCATTACAGAGCATAGGCCTTCCTGGCTTGTTGAACAGCGCAGGGAGGCTACTTTCACATGAAAATTATGCCAAGAGGGTGAATACTTTTGCTACCAATCAGATCACTGCAGGGTCAAGTACCTCAGAGGAAACAGGGCCAGCATCTGGGCAAAGTGTCTATGACAGAGTAGAGAACTTATTTTTTATTATGAATGAGATCAAACATTTGTTTGAAGTGCCTCCAAACTTCTACAAATATACAGAGGCAGATGAAACCTTAGATGCAATTTTGAGACATCAGCTGCCTACACAGGAATGGTGGACCAAAATGATACAGTTGTTACTGTAAACAAAAGGCTTTCATCAAGTTTTTTCATCAAAAAACATAAGTCATCATGATCAAAAAGATTTGATGCATTCAATATATCTGGAGAAGAGTGGACTGAGCCAGCTCAGCAAACCAATTCGGCCGCTAAAGCAATACTGACAGCTACAAATGACAGGGCCGAGAAAGCTACAGCATGACAAAGCCATAAAGACACATCATTCAGCATTAATGCAGAACACTCAACCGACTCAGTGCCCTCCAAAGGTCAAAAAGATTTATGACGGAATTAAAGAGTATTCATTTTGTATTTAGAGCAGTAATAACTTCCTTATCTGTTATTTTGTAAAGTTGGTGAGCACATTTATTTATCAAGTGCCTCAGCGGTTCAGATATTTTTGTATAAACCGATTGTATATATTCCCCCTTGCATAAGCTTGCAGGGGTTGTTGATTTTCTCTTCAAGAGATACTATGCTGTAAATATTCAGAGTTTTAATACAACAAAGCTGATGGAATTTCCAAAGTTCTGTGTTATCTGATGTGTTTTGGTGTGCTTGCTGAATGCTACAGGATTCCTGCGTATTTCATGGAAAAATAAGTTTCTTTAACCTGTTCATTTTGTTTGTTATTTCCTTCATAATCCATTCATGCTCTGTGTTTCACAATTTAATGGCAAAGAAAAAGAATAGTTTCAGGATTTATTCATAGAATACCCTGAACTCAATCTAAGCTATTATGTATGTTTTCCTCAGTTATAGTTATAAGAGTGTAATTCTTAATTGCTGCACTTCCAAACTATACCTTTCACAGTGATTATCGTTCAGGAATTCAAACCTGCTCCTGGTCAATACATCTCTTTCTCACATCACTCATTTAGTGGAAATTTCTTAATTGCCTTCCACTAGTTAAGCATACTTCATCATTACAATTTCAAGTTTGTTTCATGAAATATCTAAATGGCCCTGTTGCTTCAATAATCACACTCAAACACTTCAAACAACCTTCAACCACAGACTCCATTGCCCAATGGTCTAAAACTGTCTGAAGATGTCACCTTAAGTACTGAAAGACATCATTCAACCAAAATTCTCAGACCAAACCTTCACCTCTTATCTAGCCCAAGATTCTCAAGAACAAAGTTAAACTATTAAAGATAGAGCCCTCTCTGACTACAGGTTGGCTAGAACCTGTGATCCAAAGCTTGGTTAGTAGTTACCCCGGCCGTATTCCCTCAGGAGTCAAAGGGAACAACCTGGGTGTTAACATGTTGTTTGGGTGTTCGCATCATTGTACCATCCTGCAACTGACATTGCTCAATCTACATGGACCATTAGTTCTTTATCTACCACAACGTTAATCATAATCCATATTTTGCATACGTCACAATCTTTTCCTACAACTACTACTATCAATAAATTTTGATATCATGATTATATCAAGTATTAATCAAACTAATAATAAATCTATACTAGTGATGTTTCATCATCTATTCATGTGCATTCACGAAATGTACACAAATATTGCGACATGCTTCCTTTAAAAACACTTCACATGCATTAGTTATAAGCATATATCTATCAAAGCATGTTTATAAACAAATACCACAGTAATTATTATTCCCCTTGCACAAGAACATATTATTTCCAAGGAAAATCGCTATAACTATCTAGACATGCCTTTAAGGGAAGCTAACACATCAATTATGATATTCATGCATGTGATTACATAAAATAAAAATATAAAAAACTAGCCCTTCAATTACTTCTTTGTATATACAATTATTTAATATTTTCCAAAAGAACTAATACCATAAATATTCTTATGCATGTTGTTGTCGCCAATTTGACCCCAATTAGATCTTGGCTCCTTCTGTAAGTTTTTCCTTGTGCCTCCCTCATCATACAACTTCATCTTATATTCTCGAGATCAAAAGCTCAAGTCCGTCTCACCGACGTTTTGAACTGAAGGAAAAATCTTAATTTCTCTTTTCGAAAGTCCCCAAATAATGATGGTCATATTGAATATGGGGTTTTAGTTGCCTCACTATCTCTTGTTCACTTTAACTCTCTTCAAAAAATCAATCCACCTTTATGCACCCTCACACGCACAAGCCTTTTTCTATTATGTCTCGCCTAGTTCGACTCCCTAAAATACAAAAGACAAATCAATAAAAGGGATTAGAAAAAACCTAAGTAGGGCTAATAATTAAGCAATGTTAAAGAAATGTCACACTATAAATATGCATATGAAACACTTTATTATGATTTTAATTTTATAAGTCACATATAAATTCAAAATACAAACAATTAAAAGATTAAATATCACTAACTAGTATATGTGACTAAACATAATTGAGATATTATTACTATAACAAAGATTTCCTAAAAATGGGGAAACAATGTCCATAAAAAGAGGGAATTAAATATACAAACCAATTATTTATTATGCAAATCCTTTAATGTCAATATATTTGAGAGTGTTGAAATTCCTAAAAAATGTGTGTATATTCGTAATGAATATTGAAAATAAATTTTCATGAAGATTAATTCTCTATTTTCACCTCACATAATATTACGATTGATCTCACAATGAATTATTGGCCAAATTTTAACTTTTACCTTTACTTCCATATAACTATGTCATAGATGCCAAACAATTTCAAAAACCAATATTCAAATTTTTACTATTTTAAAGCCATAAATCTTGAAAACATATAAATAATAAAAAATAATTAACCCTAAAAACCTCTTGAAATATCTAAAGCCACTTATTAAAATGATGGTTCTCAAAACGTTTGCAATAATTTATTAAAATTTTATTAAGGTTTTCCTTAAAATTTTATTAAGGTTTATTAAAAATACGTGAGTCATGTTCAATGGAGGCTTATGGGAAAACATTGATCAAATCATTTGATATTAAACCATAGCCAAAACATTAAACCACATTGTATTAATAAATAATTTATGTTACTATATTTATTAAGCCATTATACATAAAATAGGAGTTCTACAAAACCACACGAGCAAATTAATTCTTAGGGCCCACTAACCTCACATCGTTCATATGGGTGCCATCGGGTCAAAGTAGGAGGTTAATTCACTGATAAATACACACGCGATGTGGAATGGGGGCCCTTCATTAAAATAAGATCAATTGAGGGGATTCCATCGAGTGAATAAGAGCTCATTAAGCCATATCCTATTCCTTACATGATATAAAATGATAACTTTTGATTTAAAATGGCATTAATCCCTAGGTTCTTTATGCCCGCAACTTTGTTGGATCTTTTAAAGCCTTTCGCTTCCAAAATCTATTTTATTTCACTAACAAATCTGTTTTATTAGTCCTTGCCATCTGGCATCCGGTAGGGACTATAGTAATCGTTCCGGACGGAGATAGCATTAGTTCGACCTACTTAACCTCATGAATATCCACTTCCTATCGCGAATATCCAAACTTTTTATCCACTTCCTATCGTGAATATCCAAACTTTTTAAACTTTTTTGCTAGTATTCTTTTTCATCGCCTTATTTGGCCTCTTCCCGAGGCAAGAGGGAGGAAAGCATATGTTATATGCTATGTTTGCTTCAAATTTGTAAATTTAAATTCAAACTAATGCTGGACTAATGCCAGCATTAAATCTCAGGCATTTTATGTTAATCAAAATGTGTTCTTATGATAGGGAAGCACCACCGCACTGATGCCACCTGCACACCATGCATTACTCTGTCATTCCACCTGCACACCATGCATTACTCCGGGCATGCTGGATTGTTGTCTATTTAGGATCTCTTCTTCCCCCTCATCGGCCATCTCTGAGACTGTCTCGACTGTGGCGGGATTTCTGTGCAGAGGGCGCAGATCATTCAGGTATTCTTGAAATCAAGAATCAATTTAAATCCTGCAAAGATAAATGTAATTTGTTAATAGCAGTAATGTATTCCATTAATCGTAGAGAACGCAATGTTGGATTCAACAACTGCCTATTCTAGTCTCTATCATAAAATCTCCCATTTGTTAATTTTCTTGTTTGTTTGATAGACCGCTTGTTTGTTTGACAGACCGCGTAGGTAAGTTTTACTGATCATGCAATTTGGTGTAGGCCATCAAGAAAGTGGACTTTGTTATCTCAGCTGTAGGGGATTTCCAGCATGCAAGTCAGATGAATATCATCAAGACCATTAAAGAAATTGGAGTCATTTCATGAAAATTCGTGGTGACATAAAGGTAATGTTCTGAGACTAGTTACCTGGTGCCATTATGTAGATTGCGTGCAGACAGAGTCGGTTTCTTCAATTGTTGTTCCTGGACTTGCTCTTGCTGCTTTTCCCTCAAAGTAAAAGGCAGACAGAGTCGGTTTCTTCAATTGTTGTTCCTGGACTTGCTCTTGCTGCTTTTCCTAGTTATTTTGGGTCGACGCAGCAAAGGGGTCAAGCTCGTGGGTTGGACTATCAGAGCCTAATTCTGACGGACCTGAGCATAGAATTGTTCAATTATTTATTCATGTAGAGAATACAAAAATATTCATATACATTTAGTTGATTCAATGACTTTTATATTTTAATTATTAATGCCTATTCTGCATTATTAGTTCGTGCCTTTCCTACAGGCAACCAGCACTCCTGTAATTGATCTTCGCTTTTAATAAATTCTAGAAGTGGAATTGTTTTTACCTGTTCTGTTTTTCTTTGTTCTGACTAATTTATCCCTATGTGGTCTCTTGGCAGGAGATTCACAATGTTGTACTTCACAAGGATTCATTTCCAAAATGCTTCCTGTGTATAGCTAATCCTCTTAGGATCTATTTCAATTTCAAAATATTTCTAAAATCTAATTAATTTGAATTCGCCATGAAACCACATAAAAAAATTAGCTGATTACCGCAAATTTGTCGAATCTTGTCCGCACTGTTACGATCCTCTTTTTCGCGGCTGCCCTCTGTTCGCCGAAGCCCTTGCTTTGGACCTGAAGCCTTTTATTTCTTTCTCCAAAGGGGCAGCAGTAACCCATGGTTAGTTTTGTCCTCTCTGCAGTTTCTTGTTTGCATGTTGTTGCATTTGAACATCTTTCTTACCAAATGTGTCCATTTATTTGTAGCTGCAACAACAACAAATAGAAAACATGTCTTCAAATGATGTACTCAAAGTGAGCTCTGCAACTTGAGCAGATAAATTCCATGCTGCCTGATCAGAAGCTGTGGCCAGACCCTGAAGCATTCTTACGACATCCACAGTATCATCAAGATAGTATTTTGCTTTACTGGGTTTCTGACCAACTGTGCATGCAAATACTTCTGCTATCGGAGAAAGTGTAGGTCCTGACATAGCATTTGTGATACCCTCAAACATGTCCTCATCTGACCTGTCATCTCCAATGCACAGGACAAAGTCTGGTCGTTTCCGTCTCTGCACCATTGTTGACAGAAGGCGCTCTGCTACTAAACTTTTGCTTATGCCCTGCAGATCCATCAAAATAGATAAATAATGCAATCAGATTATGAGCTACTAAATGACCCTTGCTCCAGAACAAAATATTGAAAAATAAGTGCAGCCACTGTTTGCAGGGATTCGTTTTCTCAAAAAACTTGTAATATAAACTACCAGATCCGCTACTCATATGCCTTCTCTGTCGTAGGTAGCTATGGATCAGCGGCTGAAGCAGCTTAAGATCCCTCGCTCTGTTCCGTTTCCCTCCCCAAAAAAACTAGGCTCTAGCAAGAGAAACAGCGGCAAGACCAACGTCACAGCGGCAGGACCAACATCACAGCCATGCCAACAAACCAAACTACCAGCTGTGTAATCAAGAATTGCTTCATGTTTCGGTTTCACACTCATTATACAAATGTTTAGTGTGAAGAACCGGCACGTGGTTTGCATGCAAGCCTCGAGTAACATTTGTCGCTACCAAAAATTATTTTAAGAGAATACAAGACATTTAGATGCAGATTAATAGAATTACTAATTACCGGGGCCCGAAGCGATGCATGTAGACGACCATATATATTCAAATGCATATCGCATCTCCATCCTTCCCGGAGAATCACGTGTCGAAACTGGATACTTCAAAAAATTGATATAGACATATTGAGAATCAACCTACCTACAATGTCAGAGATACCAAAATCATGATCTCTGCATACAACTCATTTAAGGACGGCAATTTCACGAGCAGTTTATATGTATATGATAAGAAATCTATCCGCTGGTTTGTCTATAACGAGGCAGACAAAAGCAATGTTGTGATATTGCCGCAGAAAATTATCCTAGAAATTATCATGTCTTAGTATTCTTTGAGGCATGCAGAGTCCAGACTATATCATACACAAGCAGGTACTAACTAGTAAATAATGGGATACAATATAGTAATCTCTTAGGCCTGCTTACTATATTTTATATAAACAGGTACAAAGTAGTAAACACTGGGATACAATAAACGTTTACCTAGTAAGTACAGTCTTCAATACTCTTGAAAGAAACACCAGTAAAGATTGTCTATGTCCAACATCGTTCTCTTCTCTTAATTTTGTTGATATAAGCCTTTCTCCTACTGCCCTCTCTATCATCTTTTGGAAACTTGGTTACATAAATTTGTTTATTTAAAACAGTAAAGTAAGAGTTACATATATTTGATTATTTAAAACAGTAAACTAAATATTTTCAGTTACCTTTATATCATTGCATTGGGTTTGAGATTACAGCTCAAGCTCTATGTTTGAAAACAATAATACTATAGTTATATAATATAAAGAATGAATATGACCTTTTTGGAGAATGAAAATGCAATAGAAAAAAATTTAAAAAGGGAATATGTCTTCTGCACTCACATGAGACACTGCACTTGCAACTTTCTTATTACAGCTCAGATATAGGGATGCCAACCTTGTAAAGTTGTTCTGTGATTGCTGCACCTACAACTCCTGTGTAGAATGCTGCAATCTTTAATGCAACAAGTGGTATATGCCTCGTCTGCTGCGACAGAGTTACACAATGGATTTGCAACAGATCATGCGACGTGATAAACAAAGAGACCGTTCTGGTATGCATGTGCAACCATAGCTACGATCATTGCGTTTACAACCATATCTGCGGGAATCTGTTAAACATCAAACGAACAATATCAAATCTAAATACTGAGCAGTCTATGTATTTACGAACAACAACATAGCTAGGGGACCTTGGACGTCGGCTTTGCTCCATATGACCCTACCCCTAGGCAGGGACTAGTTGCCTTGCAACTCATCTTGTTTCACTAACAATTCATTTGAATTTGTCGATGTTTTGTTTTTACTGTCATGGATTTGTATGTGCAAAATATATTCTAAGGTTTTTATTTTTACAGCTTGGGAAGGTTTACGACATTTCACTGTGAAGAACCAAATTGAGAAGAAATTAAATAAATGTGCATACAATATGTCAATATATTATTTTTGGTAAGATTTAGGGTTTTTCTAACTTTGTTGATTTATTTGGCTGGGGTTTTAATGAAATAAATTTGCAGTTTATGTTTTGTTATATTTCTAGGGGTTTTTCTAGATTTACTGAGGGAGTTCATAAAAGAAGCATGAGGTATGAGGTTTTACCTAAATAATTATTTTTCACAACATTTTTGAATGTCATTACCAAAATAAAGGTGCCTGAAATAGTTATGAAGTAAGGAAAAAACATTTACCACATTTTTCTATTTAATTATTTAAAGGATTGACTTTAATTTTCTTTATGCGGAATTAGATTACAATGGATTAACACCCAAAAAAATGGAAAAACAATAAATCATACTTTTCGTTAATGCTTTATGTGGAACTAGATTACAATGGATTAACGCCCAATAAAATGGACAAACAATAAATCATACTTTTCATTAATTTTCAAGATAGTAAAAAAATATTGAAGTTCCAAAGTTATTCGAGATTATTCACATTTCCCTTTACATTAGAATATTAAACAAATAGTTATGTAACAATTATGTAAAACAATTATTCAAACCTTTGTATAAAACCCCTAATTTTCTCATTCAAGAAGGGGCTCGAGGGACAACTTTGAAGGAAAGAACATATTTATGATTCGGCATGGTTTGATTGCACTTGTTGCATAGACCAATCAGTAATGCTTTTATAACCTTTTTCTATGCAATTTGAAGATTGTATTTTTTAAGTTTTCCTTTACATTTTCATTCTATTTTCTATGTGTTTACACTGTTGTAGTTTGTAGTTTACATAAGGGACCTAAATGATTGTTTACATTGTAGTACCTTACTTAATTCTTGATCATTTCAAATATTAATATTATCAGAGGAATCAAAGTTATGAATTTTGTGTTGTATATTGTTTAATTGACTAAAAACACTTGTTGTTCATTAGTTATACTACAATATTTCATGTAGAGATACATATTACAGTAGTGTATGCTCCTTTTCTTCTTTTTTATTTCTTGTAATTTATGTGCTTGAATCCATATATATGTTGGAAATTTGGTAGTTGACTTGATTAGCACCATTTTGTCACAACAATTAGATGATTTGTTTGTTTTTCAGATATTCATACTATCAATAAATGGACATGTCTTAATGCTTGTCTTTTGAGGGAGAATGGAATGTAATAATATGTGATGTTATTCTATTTTGTTCTTTTTCATCATGATGAGCAGCCAATAAATGGGGATCCAAGTACAACTAACACTTCATTTATTTCCTTTTTCTGTCACATTCATCTCTAATTTGTGTTTTGTCATTTCTCATTGCATACTTAAGGTTTTAATAATAATTATTGATATTTTAATTACTATAAGTTCCCTTTCCCAAAGTTTAACCTCTATTTCTTTAAACAACACACTTCCATATCTATAATCTGGCCTATTTATTTGTTTAATTAGAAAATATATTTAATTCACACTATTTTACAATGACTATTGAATTTTGATTATCACCAGGGAATGCCCCTCGTGGTTAAAGGAGGTCAATCTTTGTCACCTACAACGAGAGGATCTAGGATCCCCAGTGATGTGGTCTCAAGTTATCCTCAATTACTGGGACAATTTGAGCACCAACACATGTTAATGCATGTTCCTTTCCAAAAGTAGTTTTTTACAAAGGAGAATTATTCTGAAACAAAGCAAACATAGTAGTGATTATTTCTTGCATGAAACTATTTATTATTTCCAAAATAAAATAACATGATAGCTATCAAAATCACATATTTCATTCCAAAGGAATCTAAGTAAATATTACATGCAAAAACACGTTTCTTTTTCAAGTGATCAAATGCATAGCAACCATTCTTTCATGCATGCAAATACACAATGGGTCTCCCAAAAGAAAGCTAATATCATAGTTGATCCTCTTATGCATGCAAATGCACATTTATTTCCCCAAAAAAGGCTAACGCAATAGATATTATTTCTTGTGCATCCAATTGCATAACATTATTCCAAAGAAACTAGCCCATCAATTAGCATATTTGGGCATGTAAACAAATATTTCTTTCCAAAAGGAAACTAATACCATGGATGATGCATGCAAATATACATATTTCTAGCACAATATTTTTTATTGACTGCACAACATTAACCATTCTTTGCTACATGAAATAAACATATATTCCTTTTCTAAGAAACTAACACAATAATTATTCCTTTCCATGCATGTAACAAAATATTTCATTTTCTAGAAATCTAAACTCATAATTTATTGTTTTCATGCATGCAACATGCTCTTGTTCTTAGAAAGGGAAACTAAACATAATAGTTATTAAAACACACACACTTTCCAAGAAATATGACCAGTAGCTAGTATTTTTATGGCTTCTTTAGCTACTTGAATGTAACAACCCCGAGTTAAAATTTCATGTAATAAAGTTAATAAATGAAAAATAAGACCAAGGTCATGGGACACATATTCCAAGTTGAATGTTGGGAAACACATCATAGTGGGTGTTCGTTTGGTTTATTATGGGTAAGGAAATTGGCAAAGGCAATGGAAAAGCCTTTGAAAAGGAAAAGAGTCATTAATTCACATTTGATTTATGAAAATAATGGAAAATACGAGAAAAGGAAGGTTAAAGGTCATAGGTTTCATGTGAGGAGGAAATTGAAGGAAAAATAATGGAAATTGAAGGAAACAAAGGCATCATTGATAAAAAGGCTTATTAGGATCAGTTCACATATTTTGTCAGTTCAATTTTGAAGCTATATCTCTATTCTCTCTCTCATACACTTGCACACTTAGAGCATCCTTGGAGCACTCTAACATTGGAGAAATGAAGGGAAAGGAAGGATGAGAAAGCAAAAGGAAATCAAAGATCAAGCAAGGAAGATTTGTATGAAGCATCTACAATGGGATTCCTTGTAGGTATCGAGTTCCATGTATGGTTTCCTAGCTAGTTTTGCCATGCATCGTATATGCATGTGTTCATTTGGCTCTGTTGTTGTTATTCGCAAGGGTTTTTCCAAGTGTGATAGTGATTTTAGCCTTGCCTTTCCATTTCTGGATAGCCATGGTGTGTTGGAGTTTGTTCACTTGGTTGGGTTGAATTTTTTGAACATGGTAAAGCCCGAGGGTGGAGATGGGAAAATTCCTTGGTGAAGAAATTTAGAGGCATCCATGCTTTTTTAGGCATAGTTGATGAGCCCCATAAATGGGTAATTATATGGGCTCATTTTGCCTCCTAACATAGTTAATCAATCATTCTCTTAGCTTATTGCATGTTTTTTTATTATATTTATGTTTATGGAGTGAGTTGAGTTAGTTATGATTCCATGAGGTCTAATATGTGTTTAATGTATATTTTTGTTGAATTTTGAAGACAAATTCAAAGATTCAATGGACAATTGGTAGTAATAATTCGAAGTGGACAAAGGAGAGGATTTATAGGAGGGAATCCCCCTCATTTATTACTCCCCACTTTGAATTCCCCTTCATGCAGATCGGAGTACAAACAGCCAAATCAATGCACTAGGAGGCAACCGAGCAAGTGGAGGATAACTTATGTTTATCTCGAGTTTTGGGAGCCAAGCCTCCCTAATTTTAAGGAAGTTGTTGGGAGCTTCAGTTATATAAGTAGAGAGGCCCAAGGCCCCACTAGGGTCGAATTTTTGTCAAATTTTTGTTGTACTTTTGCTATTATAAAACTCTGCTCAACTTTGAGCTTACTTTTGTGGACAGTTTCATGCAATCCTATTACTGTTTTGATAATAAAGATGAGATCCTTTTTGAGCTAGCATTGAGTTACCTCAGAGGGTTGAAGCTCTTGGTTTAAGGCCCAATCCAAGCAGCCAAGCTCCTCTTTGTTTGTATTTATATGCTTTGTTTCAGTTTATGGATTAGTTGCTGTTAGATGAATTTCTTTCTTGGCTAAGAATAGGTTGCTTTTGTTGATTTAGAAGGTTGTTTCCATTTGTGTTCTCCATAGCAGGTTCAGCAGTGATAAAGAGAAGATTCAAAAGGCTAGCAGCAGTGCCTTGGCCTCTTTTCCTCCCTTTGGGACTATGAACTGAGGCAAAGACCCTCTTGTTGCCCCTAATGTTTGCAGTTTGTTAGAAGGTTAATGCTTTGCTTTAGATCTCTTCCGCCATGCTCATTTTTGTGTTTGCAATAAGTCTTCTTCCATGCTTTCTTTTCTTGTAGCATTGCTCAACATTCACTTCCATAGATCATAGTTTAGACTAGCTTAATGCAAAACTCTGTTTTTTAGATGTGCTCACTTCCTTGCTTGCTTGATCTTATTGGTTGACTGTCAGTTCTTTTGCAGCAGATCTCTTCTCACAACAGGTCAGCCTTCAGTCATCACATCCTCTCTTTGATCCATGCCCTACAGGTCACCCAAAGTGCACCTCAAATCTGCCTTAGTTTTCTGCATTTTTCCATAGGACTTCTTCCTCTCTCCCAATCATCTTTCCCTCTCCTAATGATTCTTGGTGGACCTTAGGCACCTTAACACATCATCCCAACCTTCACCTACCTATTCCACCCACTCTCACCCCCTCAAAACCTTCAAAAATGCTCTCAGCATCCTCCTGTAGACCTCCTAAAGACCTCTTGTAGATCCCCTATGTCCTTTTGTAGATTTTCCTGTAGGCTTTCTTTTGAAGGTTGAGTGTGGGAAAAGCCACCTGAGACCTCCTAGGAACCATATACACCATCCTACATCTCCTCAAACCCAAAAGTCACCCTTCAACACCACCGATTCGCTTCCACCTTCACGCACAATAAAATCCATGCATGTCAATTTCACATAAAAATACATAAAAAACCAAAAAGATGTTTTTTGCTCATTTTCTCCTAGAAATAGCTTGACTAGATGTTGTTTACTTCCTTGAGTAGGTAATGGCATTCATTTCATGGTTTTCATAGTGCTTTTTGCAAAAGTAGGAATAGTTGGTTAAGTAGGGTTTGCTAGGTTTACTTTACATTTCAGTCTTTTTCCTTTCTGCCATTAGAGTAGCCTTTGTAGAGTAAGTTTTCCTTTCTTTCATCACATATAGAGCTTCTTTTAGAATCCATAGAAGTTGGCTTAAGCTCCTAGTGATCTTGTGCCAGCTGACCAAGTGATAGTCGACAATAAGAACTAGTTAAGGAATTTAGACTTCTGTGATCCATAACATTGGTTATGTGATTTTGCCGAAGATTATCTAAACAATAAGAACTAGTACTTGTGCATACATCACTGTTGCTTCCAAATTTGTTACGAACTACCAGGTTGATAAGAGTAAAGTAGGTAGCCCAGGAGTTGCAACATTATTGCTGCAATACTGGTGCTCACCACTTTTTGGCGTTGTTGCCGGGGAAGCGTCAGAGTATTTTGTGATTACTTCTTTCTTCTATTTTCTATCGCAACATTCTGCTAAGTAGTTTATTTCAACAAAAGTAGAATAGTTGTTTCTTTCAGTTTCTGCATTTCCTTGCTTTCCTTTTCAATTCTGCAAATTTCATTTCAGCAAGAGTAGATTAGTCATTTCTTTCAGTCTCTCAATTTCCTTGATTTCCTTTTCAATTCTGCAAATTTCATTTCAGTTAGTTGCAATTTGTTTTGTTCAATCCATTTCAGTTTTGCAGGTACAATTAGTGTGAAAAAAAAACAAAAACCAACCAAAAAGATTTCCTTTCATGCCTCGTAGGAATAGAGATAATTCAGGAAAATTCTTTCCCAACACCCCCACTACCTCACATAGCCAACCTTCTCTCTTCTTCGGTGGCAGTGATCAAGAAGAACCTTTAGGTGAACAACCAGAGATATTTGAAGAACCTATAGGGGCAAAAGAAGAAGAAAACATCCCTCCTGAACCAATCGCTGAAAACAAAAATGCTAGGGGGAATGGAGAGAGAATAGAGGGTACCTTTCCCATTAGGGAGACCAATGGGGACACCAAAATGAAGAATATAAGTCCTTCAGCCCTACCTCACTTCCATGGTTTGACTACAGAAGATCCTAACACCTTCTTGTTTGAGTTCATTGTCATCTGTCGAACCTATGACTATGCAGAAGATGAGAAAAAGTTGAAACTATTCCCTTCTACTCTCAAGGATGTAGCATTGCACTGGTTCATGGGGTTACCTGGCAATAGCATCACAACTTGGGCTCAGATGCAACAGGCCTTTAATGAAAAATATCGAGACTACTGTAGGTCAAAAGATACCAAAGAAGAAATCTTCCGAATGACCATGGGAAGTGATGAATCCTTGGAAGATTATGAAGACAGGTTCTAGCTCAGCTACAAGAGGGCCAGGTGTACACTTGACCCTGAATCTCTGAAGTTGGTCCTGCTTAGAGGAATTCTGGAAGATCTTCTAGACACCCTCCATCTGCTGACTAGGGGAGACATCTACCAACTATCTTATGAGGACATAAAGACTATTTTTAGAAACCATTCTAGAGCAGCCAAAAAGAAAGGTAGGGGGAATCAACCCATAGCCAGTACCTCCTCTTCCAATTCAGCCATTAAAGGTGAAATTGAAAACATGCTGGAAGACTTCAAAAGTGAGATGTTGCAAACTCTTGCCATGAAAATGGATACCTTGCATATCAAAAGAAAACAAGAGGAAGAAGAGAAGGCTTTGGCCATCTTTTGTCCTAAATGCACAAGGAAGCATCCTAGGAACGAATGTCCATTGAACTCTATAGAGGTTTGTTCAGTCTATGAAGAAGATCATTCTACAGATAAGTGCCCTTCGTTTCCTAGACTTAAAGTTGTATACCAAGGGGCCAAAGGAGCCACTGAGCCACTCTATTTCATGAACCAAAGGAGACGACATGGACCTAGACCATACTAGCAGGGGATGCAAGGGACATCCCAGGCATACTACAACCCCAACCAAGTCACTTCCATACCTTCTTGGGGCCCTACTTCTCATCCTTCCTGATCCACACCTCCTCCTTGGTCCTTTCCATCGCAATATCATGCCCAACCAACTACTCATTCATTTCAATCCTATGTTCAACTGCAACCTCAATGGAATGCATCTCATCAGGGGTGGAGGCCCCAGTACAACTCTCCTCCCGCTATTTTTCCTCCACCACCTGCTCAACCACAACCATTACCTTCTGCTCCACCAAGGCAACCCCAAATGCCTACCCAGCCGAACCCAAACCTGAACAACAGACAGGCTCAGCTAGTATATGGTGGGGAACCATCATGCCCAACTTATGCTATGGAGATTCAGGAGATTAACCTACGATCTAGGAAAGTTCTCCCAGATAGCCAACCTCTACCTAGAGAGGTTGAGGAAGATAAAGAGGAAAGTGAAGCTAAAGCAATTCCACCCTTTCCTTAGAGACTATCCAGGACAACACATCCTACCCCACAAGAAACTGAACTTCTGGGAGAATTGAAACAATTATGTATGAAGATAACACTTCTCCAAGCCATAAAAGATGTGCCTATCTACAATAGGTTGATCAAAGAGAAGTGCTTTAGGCATCCACGAAGGCGCAAGAGAGATGCCCCAACCATCAATTTCATAGGGCAACTGTTTGACCTAATGTTGGGGTAGGTAATTTGTCCAAAATATTTGGACCCTAGAAGCCTAGTAGTTGATGTCCACATCAATGGCACCATGATCCCACATACCTTGATTGATTTGGGAGATTCCATTAATGTGATGAAAAAAGACACAATACTCAAACTTAACCTCCAAGGCTCCTTAAGGAAGACCACGACAGTACTGTAGCTAGCAGATCGCTCCACCATGACCCCTGAAGGGATTGTGGAAGATGTGATGGTCTCCATTGATTCTTGGGAGTACCCTGTTGATTTCTTAGTTCTCCAGCTGAAGGAAAAGCTTACTAGGTATCCTCTCATCCTAAGAAGACCTCGGTTGGCTACTGTCGATGCCTACATCAGCTGTCGAGCTGGGAACATGACCATCAAGAATGGGCATATGTCCAAGCAGTTAATACTATACCCTCCTGCCCAACCCTTGCAAGAATATGATCTACCTCTCTGGGTGGAGGAGGAGGATGGGGATGAAGTCTATTCTGCACCACTTTGTGAATTAGAAACCACCATGGGGGGAAACTACAAGATGAGGATGATATGATTGAAAATTTGATTCAAAATCCACCCCCTAGTGTCTTACCATTAGAGGACATAGTGAGAGAAACCCAAAACAACCCCTTAACTGATATCCGTGTGGCCGACTCGACCTCTCTCCATGTTAAGAATATAGATTTCGGTCCAGAAAGAACCTTGAAAATCCATCCATCCCTATCCACTTCCCAGGAGAAGGAGTTGTGTAGCTTATTGAGAAAACATCTAGATGCCTTCGCCTAGAGTAATAAGGAGATGAAGGGAGTGCACCCTTCAGTATGTACTCATCATATATACATTAAGGAAGATTGCAAATCGGTCAGGCAACCTCAAACGAGGATGAATCCAACACTTAAAGACATTGTTAAGGAAGAATTGCAAAAATTACTTGATGCAGGATTCATCTACCCAATCTCTGACAGTGAATGGGTTTCTCCTTTGGAGCTAGTGCCAAAGAAAAATGGCAAGTGGAAAATCTGTGTCAACTATCAGGAATTGAACAAAGCCACTAAAAAGGACCATTTTCCTTTTCCTTTCATAAATCAAGTGTTATATGGTCTGGCGGGGAAAAAAATTTCTCCTTCCTAGATGGGTTTAGCGGGTACAATAAGTCTCAAATCAGCCCAGAAGACCAAGGTAAGACCACTTTCACTTGTCCTTGGGGTACCTTTGCATACCGAGTCCTTCCTTTTGGTTTGTGTAATGCTCCAGCCACTTTCCAAAGAGCGGTACTAAGTACATTTTCCAAATTAGTTCATGATGCAGTGGAAATATATATGGATGATTTTACTCCTTATGGCTCTGATTTTCAGGAAGCTTTATCTAACCTAGGAAAAGTTCTAGACAAGTGTATTGAGATGAACCTGTCCCATAGTTTGGAAAAATGTGAATTTTTGATGACTGAAGGGACAGTGCTAGGTCATGAAATATCTCAACAAGGATTGTAGGTGGATCCCAACAAAATTTCCATCATCCAAAGGGTCCCACCTCCTCAAAAGGTGAGAGATGTCAGAAGTTTCCTAGGCTTTGCCGGATATTACAGAAGATTCATTAAAGATTTCAGTAAGCTAGCCTCTCCTTTGTTTTTCCTTTTAGGTAAAGATGTTGAGTTCATATGGTCCGAGAACTGTCAAGAAGCCTTAGACACTTTGAAGAGCAAGTTAGTAACTGCCCCAATTCTCAGAGGCCCAAACTGGGCCCTACCCTTTCACATTCACACAGATGCCTCGAACAAAGCAATAGGAGTAGCCTTAGGACAAATTGATGAAAATTTTCCTTATGCCATATACTTTATAAGAAAAAAAAATTCAAAGGTAGAGTTAAATTACATAGTGACTGAGAAGGAACTCCTAGTTATTGTGCATTCCTTAAACAAATTCAGACATTATATCATAGGCTATCAAACCTTCGTGCACACTGATCATGCTACAATTAGATATTTGATGAACAAACTAGATGTAAATTCTCGCATTATTAGATGGTTGCCTTTACTGCAGCATTTTGATCTAACCATTATTGATAAGCTTGGTAAAGAAAATGTTGTTGCTGACTTTTTGCCTAAAGTAAATTTTCGTACAGGTGAAGAAGGAATGGTGGATGACCAAATGCTAGATGAACATTTGTTTTCTATTTCAATACTCTCTCCATGGTTTGCTGATATAGCAAACTACTTGGTTTCAGCATAGTTTCCACCACACCTGTCCTCAAAAGAGAAGAGTAAGATAGTAAGGAAAAGCACCCCTTTCACCTGGATTTTGGGTAATCTCTTCAAACTCGGCCCAGATCAGATCTTGAGAAGATGTGTCAGGGAGGAGGAAGTCTTTGACATTCTCCTGACCTATCATGATGGGCCTTGTGGAGGTCATTTTGCAGCAAAGAGAACTACCTTCAAAATATTGCAAGCAGGCTACTATTGGCCCACTCTTCATCAAGATGTGAGGAGATACACCATCCAATGTGATCGGTGTCAAAGGATGGGGAAACCTACTCCAAAGGATGATATGCCCATGCAACCTTAAGTGACCTTTGAGCCATTTGAGAAGTGGGGCATGGACTTTGTGGGTCCTATCAGCCCTCCTTCAAGACAGAAACAATACATCATTATGTACACCAATTACCTGACAAAGTGGGCAAAAACAAAAGCAATTAAAGTAGCAACAGAGGAAAAAGTAGCTGAGAATTTGAGAGAAAACATATTCTACAAGTTCAGGTATCTAAGAGAATTGGTCACAGATCAAGGCACTCAGTTCACTTCCAGTTTGATTGAAGACTTGCTCACACATCATAAAATCAAGCACAAGACTTCCACCCCTTACCATCCACAAGCAAATGAGCAGGTGGAAGTCACTAACAGAGCTTTGGAAGGAATTCTGACCAAGGTAGTGAGCAGCAACGGAAAAGACTGGGCAAACAGATTAGTTGAGGCCACCTGGGCCTACAAGACAACATGGAAGACCACTATAGGGTTCACACCCTATGAACTGGTCTATGGGAAGAAGGATTTGCTGTCAATAGAATTTGAATTCAATACACTAAGGATGAAAACTCAGCTGGACCTATACCTCAGCCATGCACAAAAGGAAAGGTTACTCTAGCTCAATGGATTGGATGAACAAAGATTGTAGGCCCTTCTCCACACAGAGGTAGGTCAGCTTCAGAGGAAGATATGGCATGACAAAAATATCAAGGAGAAGCAATTCCAAGAGGGAGATTGGGCACTACTCTATGATTCAAGGTATAAAGACTTCAAAGGCAAGCTGAGGATAAGATCGTTGGGACCCTACACTGTGGAAAAATGCAATGACAATGGTTCAGTTCTGATTAGAACCATCGATGAGGAAGCCATCCCCATGCTTGTCAATGGACATAGGTTGAAAATTTATAAGAAGCCCCTCTCCAAGCGAGAGTTCATTGAAGATTTGAATAAGAAAGTGATGGTAGTGGAGCATGTCTTAGTCTCCACTCCACCTATTCACTGAAGAAAAAAAAAAGTAAAAATAAGGACTCAAGTGAAAACCTCCATGAGGCGCTTGAGTCCCATCATTGGGTTGAAAACCTCTTCTAAGGTGGCCCAGTGATGCCAAAACAAAAAAAAAAAAAGAGAGAGAAAAGAAAAAGAGAATAATATCCCTGGGTGAAAACCTCCCTTGGAGGTGCCCAGGGTAGGCAATTAGGGTGAAAACAACCTTGAGGCACCCTAGCTGTTTAAAAAAAAAACAAGAAAAAACAAGAAAAAAAAACAAAAAGGAGGAAAAGAAGAAAAATAAAATTGAATTTTAATGTGCATTGCAGGTTTGTAGGAGGACCACAGGGAGCAAGATAAGATGCCACAGAGCCCTGACACTCACATCAGCACCTATTTCATCTCCTCCACACTCTTCTCCCTCATTTCTAACCTTTCTTCCACCCCCCTATGCTCTTTTTTTTAGAAACTATGTGTTCTACAGGAGGCCTTGTGTTTTCTACAGGAGGCTCCTATAGGAATTACAGAGAGCTAGAACTAGTTCCAAAAAGAAGTTTGAAGGGTAGGGAAGCTTTATAAAGGACATGTAAACCCTCCTACAACTATCAACCCTCCTTGCCATCCATTCCACACCTGCATCACATCATCATCATCATTTTTTTCCCTTCCTGTCACAAAAAAACACAGAAAACCAGTTTTTGGTAAAAAAAAAAAAAAATAAGAGAGGAAGCAGCACCTCAAATGTCACCTGTAGCTTACCTAGTATCTCTCCATCTCCATCGGCATCTATGACATCATCATCACAGCTCCCAACACAGAAATAAGATGAAATTTCAAAGGGAGAAGCAACTACAGGAGCTCTTGTAGGAATTCCTGTAGTAGTTGATCCCATTAAAATCAAGCCACATCAGAAAAAGAAGTGCAACCATGAGGATTGAAGGAGACATCTGAAGCTTAGATCCATCTAGAGGATACCTGCACAAAACAAACAGCCACACATCAGAAAGCAGAGAGCATGCAGCAAGGGGAACACAGGCATGCAGCAATAGAAGGAGCCAAAATACCTCATAGCACATACATTCGAATCACAGGTAAGTGACTAACCCGCTCCTTTGTTTGCATTTGTGTAATTGAAAGATATGCATGAGTAATGAGATGGTTGAGGTTGAACGAGGAAAAGGTGGCCAGTTAACTTGGCCACCTTCATCTAGTTGATTGCACTCATCCGAAGATGTCACCACACGTGCGCATAGTCAACTCAAAGAAAGATCCCAAGGACAGGTAGTGGAGGGTATGTAAACTCCGATGCAATAATGAGAGGTGATTGCGGGAAGGAACCATGATGACAAGGCAAGTGGGGACCAATAGTCCAAATATGGCCAACGTACATTTTTTCCAGCTCACCCCCATCACCGGAAATATCTAAAAGAAGTAATAAGTACTCCCCCTCGAGCACTCTCACCACCTTTTCCCTCATTCTCTCCTCGTAAACTTAGCTATAGCAAACTCCTTGTCACCCCACAGCCTCAAAACCATCATTTTCCATTGATCTCACCCATCCTCCTGCTCTCAGCATTGTCTACGGGAGCACCTACAGGCAGTTCTACAGGAGGGGCAGTGAGCTGTTTTTAAGAAGAAAACATGGGTTTTTTGCTTGATTTTTGGCTTGAGAAGGTAGGTTCCATGCATACCCACCTTTATTATCAATATGTGTAAGGAATTATATCATTTTAAGAAGGAATTGAGTCCATAAAAGAAGAGGAATTACATAAAACTAAAAAAATAAAAATAAAATAAAATAAATAAAAAAATAAAAATTTGTCTGTTTAAAAAAAAAACACAGTTTTCCTCTGTTTTCCTGTTTTCTTCAAATTTCTTGTCTCCATCTCTACATTTGGTGTTCAAAAGGGGTATAAGCACAGTGATAGGAGGATTCATGAGGAAGGAGCCCACTAATTCAATCAGGCTCCATGAACATCCCCATGTAGTAGCCATATTCACAAGGGCAAATTGGATGACCTTTTTTGAGAAATTCTGAGGGTTTGATGAGGAAATTGCTTAGGAATTTGCCCTTTCTTTAGTCCCTCACTCAAGGACCCATGTCACTATCACATTTAGAGGTCTTTCCATGGAAATAACCCCAGAATTCATCAGTGTGGTTACTACCCTTCCTCTTGGATTACCTTGGAGCAAAGGTGAAAAACCAATTGGATAGGCTGCCAAGAAAAACTTCTTCCAAAACAATGAACATATTGTAGAAGATAAAAATGGCATTAGAAGGACAAGCATACCCTACCATTGGGATTAGGTCAGCTACCAAATCATTAAATACATTTCCTGTGAGGGGAGGTATTACATAGTCTATGGCTACCATTTTAGAATCTTTCATGAGCTGAGATATGGCATGGACACTCCAACACTCCAGAAACTTAGCATCCCCTATTTCCTCTTGCAGTCCCTCATAGACTCCAACATTAAGTTTAAGGCAGGGAGTCCATATCAGCTGACTCACCATGGGTTAATCAAAATTTTAGTGGAAGAAGCCCTCCATACATTCACACTCCCTATAGCATGGGAAGTCTTCAGGAACATGACAACAGAAGATGACATAAAGGCCCTCACCTATGATATCAATCCTTCTGATAGTGAGGAAGAAGAGCAGAAAGGGAGAGAAGGTGAAGCAACTGATGACTCAGCAGGACAAGAAAAGGAGGAGGAAGAAACTAAGATAGAAGAGGAGAAGCGGGAAGAAACAGAATAGGAGGAAACAGAGCAAACAAAGATAGAAAAAGAGGTAGCAAAAGCAAAACAAAGAGAAGGGTCCCCAGAGACCCTGGAAAGGGAGGCAGTAGCTGCCCTCACAGCCTTGAGCACACCGATTAAACCAAAAGAAAAGAGAAAAAGGCAGGCCTCCATGTATTTCAAGGCTAGGAAAAGCACAAGGATAAAAACAAGAAAACCCCAGCCATCTTCAACAATGCCCATTACAATTGAAGATTCAACCATTGTCAAAGGGGAAGAATCTTCCACTAAAACCCCTATCACATATGAAAGAGGGACTCCTAGATCTTCCACCTAGAAGGAAAAAGTGCAACTATAGGACCCAAAAATAGCCCTAAAGGAGGCATAGACAGTTCTACAAGAGACACTGTCAAGGCTACAGGAAACCCAACAGCTTGAGAAAACAATGGAAGAGTAGCCTAAGGGGAAGGAGGAGGCTACAGAGCCACAAGAACTTGATCCCCAGCCCAGCCTTGCCTCCTACTACCATCTTCTTGAAGGAGGAAGGATAATTCCACAAACATTTGCAATCCCACTATTCTTTGAACTAGAGAAAGAAAGAATAAGAACACATAAGTGGATGCAAATAGCCAAATCCAAGGGAGTTGAGGATGTTGGCCATATGGAGAATAGACTTAGAGAAATGGGCAGAGAGTTGAGTTCTGTCAGACATAGAGAAGCAATTGCAAGAGACCAACTTCAAACTGAAAATGAATTGCTAAGGAGGCAGCTAAAGGAGAAAGAGACCCAGCTGGCACGCATGGCTAGCTTATCCATGGAGGCACTACAGTGTAGAACACCATCAAAATCCTATGGATTATACATCAAGGACCAATGGCTACAATTTAAGATCAAGGCTTTGGCACAAACAGGCACAATGCCTTTTGAAGATTATAGACAATTTATGGACCTGTGTGACCAAAGCACAACAGAGGATAAGGCAAAAATGGCAGAATTTTACCTGCATAATATGGCCCTCACAGATATGAATCTGTGGGACCCCAATGCTAGGCTAGGGGACCTGCAACTAATGGCCATGGATTCCTGGATGAACCATGAAGAGTTAAGGGCAACTGAAGTAAAAAGGTTGATGATCAGAGAGCAGAATGAGCCACTAATGATCAGAGCTGAGCCATCAGATCCCATGGCTCTCATCAGCACACACCAGCTGCTTGCAAATAATCCTCAAATTTCCCCTAGATATATAAGTGATCAAGCACAGGCCATTGCACATTTTGAGGACATGGAAAGGTTACTTGGGGATGACTGTGTGCATGCATGTATGAGGAGATGGAACACCTTACCACACAATCTAAAGATCAGGGAATATCATTCCCCCATGAGGATGAAGGAGGCACTAAGGAGAGTGCCAATGTAAAAGCAATCAATGGAGAGGCCGCAGGTCAATTGGATTGGCCTCAAACTGAGTCCACCACTGCTGTTAGGCATGCTAGAAGGAAGAACCAAAGAAGAAGAGTAGAGGGAGTAGGAAGAGATAGACAGAAAAGTAGGCTTCTATGACAAGGAAGAGGAAACAACACCAGAGGCTTGGGATGCTAGAGAGGCCACAAGGGCCATCAAAGATGAGGAGATGGACTAAGTTGCTTAGAGGATGAGCAACACCTTCAATAGGAGGTGATGATGAGCCCAATAAATAGGTAATTATGTGGGCTCATTTTGCCTCCTAACATAGTTAAATCAACCATTCTCTTAGCTTATTGCATGTTTTTTTATTATATTTATGCTTATGGAGTGATTTGAGTTAGTTATGATGCCATGAGATCTAATATGTGTTTAATGCAGATTTTTGTTGAATTTTGAAGAAAAAGTCAAAGATTCAATGGACAATTGGCAACAATAATTCGAAGTGGAAAAAGGAGAATATTTATAGGAGGGAATCCCCCTCATTTATTACTCCCCACTTCGAATTCCCCTTCATGCAACTCAGAGTACAAATAGCCAAATCAATGCACTAGGAGGCAGCCGAGCAAGTGGAGGATAACTTATGTTTATCTCGAGTTTTAGGAGCCAAACCTCCCTGATTTTAAGGAAGCTGTTGCGAGCTTCAGTTGTATAAGTAGAGAGGCCCAAGGCCTCACTAGGGTCAATTTTTTTTTGAATTTTTATTGTACTTTTGCTATTATAAAACTCTACTCAACTTCGAGCTTACTTTTGTGGACAGTTTCATGTAATCCTATTACTGTTTTGATAATAAAGATGAGATCCTTTTTGAGCTAGCACTGAGTTACCTCAAAGGGCTCAAGTTCTTCGGTTAGGGCCCAATCCAAGCAGCCAAGCTCCTCTTTGTTTGTATTTATATGCTTTGTTTCAGTTTATGGATTAATCGATGTTAGATGAATTTCTTTCTTGGTTAAGAATAAGTTGCTTTTGGTGATTTAGAAGGTTGTTTCCATTTGTGTTCTCCATAGCAGGTTCAGCAGTGATAGAAAGAAGATTCAAAAGGCTAGAAATAGTGCCTTAGCCTCTTTTCCTCCCTTTGGGACTATGAACTGAGGCAAAGACCGTCTTGCTGCCCCAAAAACACAGATTTTCCTTCTCCATAGGATTTCTAGTGTTTGCAGTTTGTTAGAAGGTTAATTCTTTGCTTTAGATATCTTCCACCACGCTCATTTCTGTGTTTGCAATAAGTCTTCTTCCATGCTTTCTTTTCTTGTAGCATTGCTCAGCATTCACTTGCATAGATCCTAGTTTAGACTAGCTTGATGCAAAACTCTGTTTTTTAGATGTGTTCACTTCCTTGCTTACTTGATCTTATTGGTTGACTATCAATTCTTTTGCAGTAGATCTCTTCTCACAATAGGTCAGCCTTCTTTCATCACATCCTCTCTTTAATCCATGCCCTACAGGTCGCCCAAAGTGCACCTCAAATCTGCCTTAGTTTTTTGCATTTTTCCATAGGAATTCTTTGTCTCTCCCAAACATCTTTCCCTCTCCTAGTGATTCTTGGTGGACCATAGGAACCCTAACACATCATCGCAACCTTCACCTACCTATTCCACCCACTCTCACACCCTCAAAACCTTCAAAACTTCTCTCAACATCCTCTTGTAAACCTCCTGTAGACCCCATGTGTCCTCCTGTAGATTTTCCTGTAGTCTTTCTTTTGAAGGTCAAGTGTGGGAAAAGCCTCCAGAAAGCCACTCGAGACCTCCTAGGACCCATATACACCATCCTACATCTCCTCAAACCCCAAAGTTTCCCTTCAACACCATCGATTCACTTCCACCTTCACACACAATAAAATCCATGCATGTCAATTTCACATAAAATTACATAAAAAAACCAAAAAGATGTTTTTTGCTCATTTACTTCTAGAAATAGTTTAAGTAGATGTTGTTCACTTCCTTGAGTAGGTAATGGAATTAATTTCATGGTTTTCATAGTGCTTTCTATAAAAGTAGGATTAGTTGGTTAAGTAGGGTTTGCTAGTTTTACTTTACATTTTAGTCTTTTTCCTTTCTGCCATTAGAGTAGCCTCTGTAGAGTAAGTTTTCCTTTCTTTCAACACATATAGAGCTTCTTCTGGAATCCATAGAAGTTGGCTTGAGCTCCTAGCGATTTTGTGCCAGCTAACCAAGTGACAGTCGACAATAAGAACTAGTACTTGTGCATACAACACCATCGCTTCCAAGTTTGTTACGAACTACCGGGTTGATAAGAGTAAAGTAGGCAGCCCAGGAGTTGCAACATTATTGCTGCAATACTGGTGCTCACCAATAGTGATCCCTTGACCAATAATGGATAAATTTTGGTAAATCCTGGTAGTGTATGTTTCTTGTTTGGGCCTAAGAATCCCTTGACTGGTAATGGCAGGATACATTGTAAATCATGGTTGTATAGACGAGGGTTTTGGGGCCAGAAATCCTTTGACCGGTAATGGTTGGATATGTAGTAAATCCCACGGAATCCCTAGTCGGTTCTATTTTGAATCCCACATTCATGCTTGGAATATGGCAAAGGGGTGATTAACTGAAAGAAAGATCTAGTTCAGCCCATTCTATGGCCGAGTGGGACGTGAAAGTCCTTGACTTGGTTGAATTTTGCATATGTTAATAAGAGCTATTTTCCTCTTGTATTTCATGAGTAATTATACTTTTATGTGACTTTGATGGTTGTTCTATAATTGATATTATTTTGGTTATATGTTGGTTGTGAGAATGGTTTTATGACAGACTTTAGTTATGGCTCTCATTATGTTGTGATTGGTAAATGAATGTTTAATGAATGCATGACCTAATAGATGATAATGCAACTATTAAGAGAAGGCATCATACCTTCTTGATGATTCTCATATAAGTATGAGATCCTTATGTTTAGATATGTAATTATGCCCTATAGATTACATGTTCATGATGTATTTGACATAATGTTTGTCATGGCTAGGATGGGTCAAGTTAAGTCTTTGATTAATTTTTGAATTAAAGGTTGTGTCTTTGTTTCATTCATTATTCTAGAGAGTTTCGTTAAGTTATGGGAAGTGGTATGGAGACTAGCCCTGAAAAGGTGCCTCAGATCTCATAGTCGCAGGCATAAAAATGGGTGAAAAAGACTAGAATCACTCCCTTGTAAGCTTATGAATGCCATTGGACAGTTAGAGTCGAATTCCTATAGTGTTGTGCTAGTGTCTGGGAGTCTAGGACATTGAAAAAGAGACTTAACTCAGGGTTTGGGCACTTGGAAGGGTGGTTTAGCCCTTGGGGGTCTTGTAGCACATGAGGGAATTTAGCAAGGTTATTGTTTTGTCGATTCCACTTCCTTAATATGATCTAGGAGGTTGAGTCATATGATAGTAACTCTTCGTCACATATTTACCCCCATGGACCAGTGAACTTAGGTAAGTGTGAGAGGAGGGTTTTACATATTGGTATCAAAGCAGGTTGTGCTCTCTTTGGGTAATATTTGATACCACATATTGGTATCAGAGCATGGTTCGACCCTTGCACTAGATGGGTAGAATGTGTTTATCATGCATGCATGAAGGTTGTATATGTGCTTGATGTGTACAGATGATGGTGGTCATTGTTGCACTTGTGTTGTCATGTAGAAGTTGATGATATTGTTTTTGGTGTGTGTTTGTCATGAATGCATGTTGGTTGTATATGCATTTGTTATGCATGTGAGTGTGTATATGTTGTTATGCATTAATTTTAATGGGCATGGTTTCCATGCATGATGTCATGGTATGCAGTCTGTATTGTCATGTATGATGTCAATTTATTGTTATGATTATGATTATACATGTATCTTGCTAATCTAGTTGATATTGCAGATGTGATAACCTCCCCTGAACTTCACTGAGGTATGTTGATTATGTTTATATTTTAGTTTAGCTCTAATGGTATACTTATATGAAGTAGAAGATGAAACATGGCTATCAAAACAGTCAATTATAGTTCGTGAGACTCTCCCTACATATCAAATGAGTAGCATGGTGATGAGTACTCACCTCACATAGTAGGTACTTTGAGGAGTTTTAAGATAGAAATAAGAAGTTTCAAAGAATATAATAACAGAATCATGCAGTCACAAGAGAGACTTCCCAGGGCACACGAGAAATAGAAGAGCTCAATGCATTCAACCTTTATATTTTGTTAGACTTATATATATAGGGACTACTTAGGATTAGTCATGGATAGGAAGACATGACTAATGGAGCATATGGTAGCATATCTCATGATGGGCACAGACTAGACAGGAAAGATACCATCAGAGAAGGCAGGTTCTTGGATACACTAAATAAGAGGGGTGATGGACATGGGTTATGCTATAGTTCTAGTTTAGACAGTTATCATGGTCATCATTACTATCATCCTTATAGGAAGAATGATAGATGATATTTGCTAGATGAGTTCAAAAAATACAAGCCACCTATATTTCATGGATAGTTTAAGAAACTGGAAGATAGAGAAGCATGATTGCCTGGGATGAAGAAATTATTTGAGCTACATGATTACACGGAGAACATGAATGCTAGGATAGTTATTTTCAACCTCAAAGGAAATGTAGACATCTGGTGCGAAGATGTGAAGCGGGTCAGAGACATTAGAACAAAGGAGTTGAGTTGGCATGAATTCAAGAGAATTTTCAGGAAGAAGTACCTGTCAAAGAGGTACTATGATAGTAAAGCTAAGGAGTTCTATGAGAAGAATATGGTATTGATGACAGATGAGGAGTACACAACTAATTTCTTGGAATTATTGAGGTATGTACTATATCTTAAGGATGAGAAAGACAAAGTTTAGAGATATGTCAGTGGATTACCATTAGCATTTAAAGATCCAATTGAGTATGATGAGACTCAGTTGATTGAAGAAGTAATTGGAAAATTGAAGCACTGTTATGAGACACCGAAGTGTAATACAAAGTCTCAACGAGATTGGAAAGGGAAATAAAAGACTAAAGGTAAATGGAAATCGAAGTGAACAATACCTCAATTTTGTAGGTTTGGTTATTTACAGGTTTTCAAGTTTGTAGGATTGCATATTTTCAAGTTTAGCTGTTTATAGGTTTACAGGTTTGCAGTTTACATGTTATAGGCTAAAAGTTACAGGTTAGTGTAGTCGGCTACAAGTACTAAGAAAAGAGTTCATCATTTATTAATAGCTTGTACATTTGAGTTGAACAGTATGCCTACATCACCACATCTAAATGTACTTACATTGGGATCATACAATATGCTTTTGGGTATGCATTGGTTGTATCTTCATAGGACTAAGGTGGATTGTTATGAAATGGCCATTGAGTGTTTGGATGACAATGGAGAACAAAGAATTTTCTAGGATAAGAAGAAAGAAACATCAGTCAGAATGGTTACAACTATGCAAGTGAAGCATAGTCACAGGAAAGGATTTGTGTTATTTTCATTTCATATATCCAGAGATAAAGGTAAGGATATTGAGGATGTAGAAGTCTTGAAGAGGTACCTTGTCTTGCAACAGTTTTACGATGTGTTTCCAACAGAGATTTCAGAGCTACCTCCTCATAGTCAAGTGGACCTTTATATTGAGTTGGTACCAGGGGTAGCACCAACATCAAAGGCACCGTACAGGATGAGAAGTCTAGAGTTGGAGGAATTGAAGTTGTAGTTGAAAGAAATTCTTCACAAGGGATACATAAGGCCAATTATATTTCCTTGGGGTGTACTAGTGGTTTTTGTGAAGAAGAAGGATGGTAGTCTCCGGTTGTGCATCAATTATTGACAGTTGAACAAGGTGACAATAAAGAAAAAGTATCCATTATTGAGGATCGATGATTTGTTTGACCAATTTAAGGGAGCAGAAATGTTCTCGAATATTGACTTGAGATCCGGATATCATCAGGTATGCATTAAAGAAGAGGACATGTACAAGACTTCTTTTCAAACCAGGTATGGGATTTATGAGTTTGTCATAGTTCCTTTCGATTTGACTAATTCTTTAACTACTTTCATGTGCATGATGAATAGTGTGTTGTGTCCTTATCTAGGCAAGTTTGTGATTGTATTCATTAATGATATATTGATATATTCTAAGAATGAGGAAGATCATGTCGAACACTTAGTAGTAATATTGAGATTTCTATGAAAGAATCATTTGTATGCCAAGATTAGCAAATGTAGTTTCTTTCACATAGAGGTACATTAGTTGGGGCATGTTGTTTCCAAAGAAGGAATACTAGTGGATCCAGAAAATATAATAAGTTTCATGGAATAGGCAATGCCTAGAAATGTGGATGAGGTTAGTTCATTCATGGGGTTAGTAGGTTAGTATAGGAGGTTCATAAAGAAATTTTCATGGAGTTCCAATCATATTACATCATTGCAGAGAAAGGGAAATAAATTTGAATGGACAAAGGAATGTGAAACAAGTTGTGAGCAGTTGAAGCAGTTACTTACAAACACTCCAGTTCTCAATATTACAGATCTAGATAGATATTTTGTGGTATGTACATATGCTTGCAAGAGAGGACTTGTTGGAGTCTTGATATAGGAGGGACAGGTGGTATGCTACGAATCAAGGAAAATTATTGAGCACGAGGAGAACCATGTGACACATGACCTTGAGTTGGCAGTGATCATTCATGCATTGAAGATGTGGAGGCATTATATTCTTGGCATGAGTTTCATTATGATGAGTGATCACAGTGGGAAGAGATACTTATTTGACCAACGTAATCTGAATTCCAGGTATGCTAGGTGGTTGGCGATGCTAAGTAAGTCTGACTTCAAAATCAGGTACATTAAGGGAAAAGAGAACAAGGTTGCAGATGTTCTAGGAAGAAGAGTGCAGGTAAATCACATAGAAGCTATGAGTTCATATGGGATAGATTTATAGGATCAGATGTTACAAGCAAGACAGCGGATAATAGGTATAGGGACCTTAGGCACATATTACAACAACAGGGTACATGTGAGCAATATGTGGATTATCATCTCATGACAGATGGTTTGGTCATATTTAGGGATAGGATCTATGTGTCAGACATCAGTGAGCTCAGTAAGATTATATTACAACAATTTCATGTTAATCCATGTTCAGGTCACCTAGGATATCAGAAGACATTTCCAATGGTTAAGAAGTTCTACTATTGGTTGAATCTGAAGAAAGATGTAGCTGATTTCATCGCAAGGTGTTTGGATTGTCAACAGATAAAGGTAGAATGTAAGCATCTAGGTGGTCTACTACAACCAATTATGATTCTGGGGTGGAAATGGGAGATCATTTCCATGGATTTCATCATAGGTTTGTCGAGGAAATATAAACATCATGATTCTATCATGGTTGTTATTGACAGGTTGACTAAGGTAGCTCACTCCATAGTAGTTCATTCTACTTATTCAGCTAGTGAAGTAGCACATTTCTTAATTAGAGATATAGTGAGATTTCATGGTGTTCCAAAGAAGATTATGTCAGAAAAGATTCCAAGTTCACTTCCAAATTTTGGAAGGAATTATTTGCAGGTTTGGATACTGAATTGGCCTTTAATACAACTTATCATCCACAAACAGATGGACAGACAGAGAGGGTCAATAGGATTTTAGAGGACATGGTGAGAATGTATGTGATACATAAATAGAGGAGATGAGAGGAGAATCTTCCACTCGTTGAGTTCTCTTACAACAATGGGTATCAGGAGTCTCTGAGGATGAGTATGTTTGGGGCACTTTATGGGCGGAGTTGTAATACTCCCATGAGTTGGAGTAATCCAGTGAAAACGGTGTTGATAGGACCAGACATGTTGGCAGAGATGGAATAGGAAATGCAGGTTATTATGAAGAATCTAAAGGAAACACAAGATAGACAAAAGAGTTATGTAGATCATAATAGGATGTTTAAGGAGTTTCAGGTTGGGGAATAGGTGTACTTGCGCATCAAGACCAAGAAAAGCTCCTTAAGGATTGGATCATGTGCCAAGTCTACACCTCGGCATTGTTGACCTTTCAAGATTATTGAAAGGATTGGATCAGTAGCCTACAGACTTGCACTGCCTCCGATAGTGAAAATCCATGATGTTTTCCATCTTTCATTGCTTGAAAGATATGTAAAGGATGTTGATCATATTATTGATTGGTTTGTATTGCATGTGGATCCAGAAGGAGAATTCCATATAGAACCTCAGTACATTTTGCAGTGGAAATAGCTCATGCTATGGAACTAAGCCATCAAGCAAGTTAAAGTGTAGTGGAAGCACTTTGGGACCAATGAAGCTATATGGGAGATGGATGATCAGATGCAGGTTATGTATCCTTCATTATTTGTTGGTGAAGTCAAATTATTTTTTCGTATATGTACATATTTATGCATGATTGTTATTGTAAATACCACAACATATTATGTTATAAAGCTCCAATAACGAGTATAGTTTTCATGTTATTATGTTTTTCATGTTGGCTTTTCTTTTCAGCAGTTTGTCCATTGTAAACACTGCAACGAGCTGCGTTATAAAGCTCCATGGGCAATATGTTTTGGTTTTCATTGGTCTTGCTGGTTATAGGTGTCATTGAACACTAAGGACAGTGTTCCCCTAAGGGGCAAGGGTCTGTAATAGCCCCAGGCTAAAATTTCATGTAATAAAGTTAATAAAGGAAAAATAAGACCAAGGTCATGTGACACGTATTCCAAGATGAATGTTGGGCAAAACATCATAGTGGGTGTTCATTTGGTTTATTATGGCTAAGGAAATTGGAAATGGAAATGGAAAAGGATTTGAAAAGGAAAAGAAACATTAATTGGCATTTTATTTATGAATATAATGGAAAATACAAGAAAAGGAAGGTGAAAGGTCACAGGTTTCATGTTAGGAGGAAATTGAAATAAAAATAATGGAAATTGAATAAAATAAAGGACACATTGATAAAAATGCTTTTGAGGATTAGTTCACAACCTTTATCAATCAAGTTTTGGAGCTCTCTATCTATTCTCTCTCATAGTCTTGCACACTTAGAGCATTCTTGGAGCACTCTAACATTGGAGAAAGAAAGGGAAACGAAGGACAAGAAAGCAAAAGGAAAGCAAAGATCGAGGAAGGAAGAGTTGGATCAAGCGGGTACAATGAGATTAGTTGCAAGTCTCGAGTTGCATTTATGGTTTCCTTGTTATTTTTGGCATGCATGGTATATGCATGTGTGCATTTGGTTTTGTTTCTATCATTGGCATGGGTTTTCAGAGGTGTGATAGTGGTTTTAGCCTTTCCTTGCCATTTATGGATATCCATGGTGTGGTGGGGTTCTTTCATTTGGTTGAGCTAGATTTCCATATGGTTTTGGAGCCAGATGAGGTGGTCTCAGGAAAATTCCCAAGGGCCTAGGAATCATTTGACTGGTAATGGTGGGATACACGACAAAGCCTGAGGGTGGAGATGGGAAAATTCCTCCAGCCGTTGTGAAGAAGTCTGGAGGCATTCATGCTTGTTTAGACCTAGCGATCCCTTGACTAGTAATGGTGGGATTGAGGTAAATCTTGGTAGTGTATGTTTCTTATTTGGGCCTAGGAATCCATTGAATATTGGTAATGGAGGGATACATGGTAAAGGATAGTTATATAGATGAAGATTTCGGGCCTAGAAATCCCTTGACTAGTAATGGGGGGATATGCAGTAAAGCATTAGGAAGCCCTGGTTAGTTTTGTTGTGAGTCCCACATTCATGCTTGGAATATGGCACAGGGGCGATTGCCTAAAATAAATATTTGGTTTAACCCAATTTATGGTTAGGTGGTACGTGGAAGTCCATAACTTGGTTATATTTTGCATATGTTCATAAGAGTTATTTTCCTCTTGTATTTCATGAGTAATTATACTTGTTATTATGTGGATTTGATGGTTGTTCTATCATTGATATTATTATGGTTATACATTGGTTGTAAGCAGGGTTTTATGACAAAATTTAGTTATCACTCTCATTATGTTTTGATTGGTAAATGAATGGTTAATGAATGCATGACCTAACAGATGATAATGCATCTATATAGAGAAGGCATCATACCTTCTTGACAATTCTCAAATAAGTGTGAGATCCCTATGTTGAGATATGTAATTATGACCTATAGATTACATGTTCATGATGTATTTGATGAAATGTTTGGCATGGTTAGGTTTGGTCAGGTTAAGTCCTTGATCAAGTTTAGAATTAAAGGCTTTGTCTCTCTATCATTCATTATTTTGGAAAGTTTCATTAAGTTCTGGGAAATTGTATGGAGACTAGCCATGAAATATTGCTTCATATCTCGTAGTCGCATTCATACAACTAGGTGAAAAATATTGCAGTCGCTCCCTTGTAGTCTTATGCATGCAAATGGAGCATTGCATTTGAATTCCTGTAGTGTTGTGTCAATGTCTGGGATTCCAGGACATTGACAAAGAGGCTTAACTTAGGGTTTGGGAACCTAGAAGTTGGTTTAGCCATTGGGGATCTTGTAGCACCTAAGGGAAGTCAACAAGGTTATGGTTTTTTTGATTCTATTTTCTTAAGGTGATCTAGGAAGTTGATCCATCTCATAGTAACTATTCATGACATATTTACCTTGGTGGATCGATGAACTTGGGTAAGTTGTTGAGGAGGGCATTACATTGAATGAAAAGTTTCATATATTCCTTTCAAGAACTCAAATACATAGTGGTTATTGCTCTTGAATGCAAACTAATATTTTCCTCTTTCAAGAAATTAAATACATAGCAACTATTTATTTTCAAGAAATCGAACACATATTTCTAATTTTCATCTGTGCAAAGAACACACTTATTTTTAAGGAAGACATGGCTACTCATATTTTATGCACATTATTATCATACAATCTTTTCCAAAAAATGACATGGTTTCACTGTCTTTTATGTGAAAAGTTCTGATGTATTCTCTCCAAGAAAATATCATAGTTAACCCATCTTTTATGCATGAAAACTAGGAAAAACTTTTTAGATTCACTAATATTTTAATTTACATAAGCTATGCAAATGATGCATTATTCTCAGAAAATTATTATATTTAATTCTACATTTTACCATGATTTCTTGCAGGAACAACATATATTTTCTTTTCACCGTGACTAAGCACAAAATCAACATGTTCTTTTTAGGAACAATGCAAGAGTTATCTATTTCTTTTTAACCAAAAAGACATAATTACTTATCTCTTTGGCATACACTGGACTTTCTTTTGCATGGCAAGGAAACAAGTGGCTACGATCCTTCCTAGGCTTTTATTTTCATCACTATTTCAGTTTGCAATAACCATAATTTGCACACATGCAAGAATCCATAATGTGAATCTATAAATAGACAAATTGATCTACATTGTGCTTATGACTAATTTAATATTATAATTCACCAGAATATTTTCCCAATAAGCAGACAAGAAATTTCACGGCCTTTGCATTAGATTTCCCAAATATTTTCAATTGTCTCATAGAAAAGGAAATAATTGCCTTGTATGCCCATCCTTTAGATTTTTAAATGATTCAGACTTTGTATTTTGAATAGCAATACAATGCCTTTATTTTTCTTGTTCCAAGAGCCTTGCTTCATTCCCATCAAAAGATCCATGTATAAATCCTATCCATAGAGACCCGCTTTCAATATGGTATCTCTAAGGTAGTTTGTAACTACTCAGAACCAAACTATTTCTTTATTACACCAAATTTATGATCTTGAACCTTCTTTTTTCCATTCATTCTCCAATCGTGTTTTTTAAGAGACCCTTTTAATTTTACATGTTAAAAATATTTTTGATACCTAATTCATAGTGTGTAATGATCAATGTAAATTAAATCAATATTAGTACATTTTTACCAAAGCCAAGGAATTTGTAGGGATATTACATTGACCATCTTTGACTCGACAAATTTTCACTTGAATGAAGAAGTATTTTGGAGGGTTGACTTGGTTCTTTGAAGAGGTCTTGGTCTTTCGCTCTTGAAGGTCTCATTTTGATCTGATGCTATAAGAAGAGGATTGTTTGAGTTTTCCCCAATTGTGGGTTTTTTCCCTTACTTGGAGCCTATATCTTGTGGTATTTGTGTCTTTGTGATCTTCATTTCTTGGTAATTTCATGATGAAGAAGTAAAAATTAATAATAAAAAGCCAATAAACATCACAAGTAATTATCAAGTAAGGAAAATCAACGTTAGTTTACAAAGACCTTGATTTTTCAACATCTAGAAATGCCAATATTTACAAACTAGAGAGGGGTGAATTTGAGGCTACAAACCTCAATATTTAGTACCAAATACAACATTGAACCATCAGAAAAAAATTGGTGTGTATTGATGTTTTTATTCATTCACTCATATATTGGGAACCTTGGACTACCATCAGAATACCCAATATATAAAACAAGGTTTCGTGCCTCCGATTTCAGTCTCTGTGCAACATTTTTGATGAGGAAAAAAATTGACACTCACCAAATTAAGTGCAAAATTATTGATTTCGGACCAATCTAGGCCAAAATAAAGAGTTTATTTTTCCCCACAAAAGAAAAAATAAATCTTAAAAGATCTTGCAGACATGCAAACAGAAACAAAATGATCATGCTAGAATGGGCCCAATAACTGTTGGATGTTTAGGCTTGATATTTTCCTTTCATTTTCATTGTTGTTACATCATAAGAAGATTGAAAATGCTCAACCATAATCAGCAACTCATTTAATATTCCCTCTTCAAGTTTCTTTAAAGTCACAATGACTGCAAGTATTACGTCAAAGTGTGAGTTTCATTGTGGACTATTTTAGAAGCACCTAGAATTGGTTGTAGGATTATTGGAAATTGAGTCACATAAAATAATTTTTTCATACCAATCTTGCACCAAAATCACCACCCTATCATAGGAATTGAGCCACCTAGAAGGAATGCAATGCTAGTATTCAAGCAAATGTTTGCAACAAATGAGAAGATTAATGTTGAGAGTAAGGAACAATTCCTTGACACGTCAGGGAATTTTAGACTAGAGTTTGGAAAATAGGAAGCTCACATAGATAGTGAAAATCTAAGTCTAGGTGAGAGTGTAGACGTTAGATAGAGGGGATAGAATGCCCATGTCGAGGAAGAGTACAAAAGATCATAGAATGATGAACACTTTCAACAATTGAAGGAAGTGAATAGAATAACTGAATTGGCACTGAATAAATCAACTCCACTCATAATAGAATATTTTTTAGAGTTGAAAACACTACAAACTTGAGAAAGGTAATGGGTACATGCATTGACAAATGTACAAAAAGGTAGGGATGATAAAGATGGTCTTGTGATGATAGAATGGAAACGCATTTGTAACAACCCTGGTTAAAATTCATGCAAAAGAAAATATAAGACCACAGTCATGGGACATGTATTTCAAGTTGAATGGTGGGTAAAATGATCCTAGTGGGTTTTCATTTTAGTTATTATGGATAAGGAAATTGACAAAGGAAATCACAAATTCTTTGGAAAGGAAAAATGGTTTTTTTGGCACATTTATTTATGAAAATAATGGAAATTAGGAGAAGAGGAAGGTGAAAGGTCACAGGGTGCATGTGAGGAGGAAAATGAAGGAAAATAATGGAAAATGAATAAAATAGAGGCCTCATTGATAAAAAGGCTTTTGAGGATCAATTGGCAAGCTTGGTCTGTGTAGAATTTTTTTTATTTTAGTTTTGGAGCTCTCTCTCTATTCTCTCTCTCTCATACTCTAGGAAACTTAGATTTTTCTTGGAGCACTCTTGGAGGAGTGCAACATACTTGGTGTTTTGGAGAAATAAGGTAAAGGAAGAGTAGGAAGGTGCAATAGGACATTGGGATCAACACCTACAATGGGTTTTACTTGCAGGTATCGAGTTGCATGTATGTTTTCCTCACTAGTTTTGTCATGCATGCCATATGCATGTGGTTTATTCGTCATGATTTGTCATTGGCATGGAGGATTGCCTGGATTGACAACGAATTTTCCTAGCCTTGCCATTTTCTAGATATCCATTGTGTTGTGGGTTCATTTCTTGATTTTTCTGGTTGGTTCTCATGTTTCCTTTAGCTTGGGTTGAGTTACTAGTTCCTAGAAACCCTGGTTGGACAAATGCTCTCGAAGCCCTGTAACAGCTTGGATTGAGTTACTAGTCCTAGAAGCCTTGGTTGGAAAAATGCTCTGGAAGCCCTTGGTGGGCTGAGTAACTAGTCCTAGAAGCCCTAGTTGGACAAATGTTCTGGAAGCCCGGTGGCAGTTGTGGGTTGAGTTACCTGTACTGGAAGCCTTGGTTGGAAAAAACACTCTAGATCCCTGGAAGACTTTGGTAGAGACCAATATGGTGATGGTTTTGTGATGTATGACCATGAGGTGGAATCATTATTTGATGAGTTGAGGTGGTTTGGCCTCTAGAAGCCTTGGATGGTTTTGATTGACGTGTTTTATGATAACCCACATTCATGCTTGGAATATGGCATGGGGGTGATTGGCTCAAGAGAGACTTGGCTTAGCCAATCTAGGGTCTGGTGGAACGTGGTAGTCCCATATCGGGTTGGCTTTTACATCATTAATATGAGGTTATTTATCATTATTATTTCATCAGTATTATATTGGTCTATATGTGGATTATATGGATATTGTTTCCTTGGTATTTTTTTTGTTATTATGCCGGTTATGCACATGTATTATGGTAGTGGCTATGTATGGCTCTCATCTTGTTTTTACTTGTAAATGAATGAACAATGTATCTATGGCCTAATAGATGATAATGTAGCTAATGTGATAAGTAAAAATTCCTCATAGAGAATCTTAGATAAGTATGAGACACCTATGCTCAGATCTATTGTTTATACCTGTAGATTACATATTTGTGACATGTTTGACGAAATGCCTCTCATGGCTAGTAGGGGTCTAGTCAAGTCCTTGTTCAAGAAATTGCATTTGTATCATTGCTATGTTGTTATCTTTTAGTTTTGAAAGTGTCATTTACCTCTGGGTAGTGACCTAGGATATGGGCCTAAAAAACTGACTTAAATATCAAAGACATAAGAACAACACTGGGCGTAAAATTTCCTGGACGCCTACATACCCATGTTGTGTGAGCATCTAGAGCCTCCTCGATGCATGCTTGCCCATATCAAGGGATCGTCCTAGGGTTTAATGGTAAAAACACTCAGTTGGTCTTAGGGGTTGGTTACCTAAGTGGTTGGGATGGCTCCTGGGAGTTCTGTTGCTAATGTGGAAGGTCTTTATGGTGTGTTTCTGTCAGTTCCACTTCCTTAAATGACACATAGGGAGTCGAATCATATCATAGTAACCTCTTGTCACATGTTTACCTTAGTTGCCCATTACTTGGGTAGATGTGGGAGGAGGGTTCTTACAGAGTGGTATTAGAACATGGTTCACCCCTCGGACTGGATGGGTGGTGTGTTAGTCATGCATTCATGTCAGTTACATATGTGTTCCTTATGCTTTTAGTCCATGTGCTTGTTAAATTTGCATGGTGTTGATCATATTGGTAGTGACGTTGCCATGTGAAGGTTGATGATGTAGTTGTTGGGATGCTTTAGTCATGAATGCATGTCAGTTGTATATGCATTTGTTATGCATATCAGTGTCCATATGTTATCATGCATGCATTGTCATGGCAATAGTTATGCATGTATAGTACGTAAAACATGCATTGCAAGGTCATTATATGCAATTAGGTTATCATGATGTTATTGGTATGTTATGATGTTAATGTTTTGACTGAGATAGAGTAGGAAAGAAAGATCATTAGAGTGAATTTGCAACAATGGACTTTGGGGTAAGAGAAGATTGTCATATATGTTTGTATGGTGGGCATGCAGGTTTGTAGGTTAAGGATTTTTATATGCATTATGGTTATGTGTATGCATTTCATTCTATTTATGTTATGGCTACATAGATGATAGATGCTATTTGATTAGTGTAGTCATATTCACATGTGTCAGATAGTCATGAATGATAGTAACCTATGGTTGTATGCATTTTTGTTGATGTTTTATGTTAGTTAACTTGATGATTATGTTATATGTTGTTGATGAGCATGTTATATGTTTAATTATTGTTGTTGTATGTTAGTTAACTTGATGATTATGGTTATAGAATTAATATCTTGATGTTATATGTATCATGCTAAATTGGATTGGCCTATGCAGATGGTTAGGGTTATGACATTCAGGTATGAGTCGACTTATTTGTGACATTGTGTTGTACTAATCTAGACTGACTTTTCATATGTGATTATTATGTATGAATGATAATTGTTTATGAGATTGTGATGTGAACATGTTAGCTAGTTACTCTATCGATATCATGACCTTATTGATGTTTGAGTTGATATGTTGTGAAGTTATATCATACTAATCTAGATTGATTGTGCAAACAAGATAGCCTCCCTTGAGATACATTAAGGTATGCATTTTCTTATGTTGTCTATTTGGTGTTTGAATGTTTGACTATGAATTTTATTTGGTGTTTTGAGTGTTTGGTGTTTATTATATCGTTTATCTGTTGTTTGAATGTTTGATTACTTGAATGGCATGAGTGTGTCTATAATATTTCTTGCAGAAATGATATTGTTTTAAGATGGTTTTACTAATAAATATGTGTTGAGACAGTTGATATGTTCTTGAGTGTAAATAGGTGATAATTGTAGCATTATGTGTTATGACTGATGAATATGAGTTGATGTTAATAATGACATGGTTGTTAGACTTGATAAAGGTTGATTTTAAATTAATATACATGATGTCTTGATCTTTGGAACGTGAGACTGACATGTGTGAGGAGTTGCAATGCAACATGCTTGGTATTAGCTTAACAAGGTAATACTTGATGTTCTTATATAACTAACAGTTGGGTGATGTGACAGTGCATAGTAATACTTCATTGTAGCAAGGTAAAAAGGTAAGAAGGGAATTGGGTGAGGATTCCTTTGGCTATGTTTGGAAACTACAAATCCAAACGAATGAATGCTTTGAATATAGGAAGTATTCTTAACCTAGATTTTGTCTGATATTATGTGGATATATGTTATATTCCTAAACATGTATTTGACAAATATATTAGCTACTTTCTAGTTATAGCTGGATTTGTCAAGGAATTGGAGCCCCTTGAGAGATGGCATGGATGTGTTCGGTTACAAGGAAACGTGCTTGGCAAAATAAGGTAAGGCAACTGGTGTATTATTATGTTTATTTATGCACTAACAATTATGTGTCTATGGAAATATGATGCAAAGGATTACATGGCAAAGAGACTGCCATGAAATTCTGAAGAAGGCCCAGGTTGTGGTTTTATTTGGAAGCACTGGGAACCATGGGGATTAAGTCATGGTGTCTATTGAGAGTCTTGTGATTTCGATTCTGTGTGATTTGTTTGCGCTTGATTTGCAACTTTGTTTATGTCTAGTGTATGGCCATACCACTTTGTTTGTGGTGTCGTATTGTTATTGGTTTTCATGGTTTTATTCTTGTTTTTGTTTTTCTTGCCTTTTCTGTCTTGAGGGTATTGGGAACTGGTTGGGAAAGAGGAAAGTTAATGCAACTCAGGGAGAGTTGAATGAAACCTAGTAGGTAATGTAAGACCCAAATGAAGTTCAATGCATTAATAAGGGCAGTTGAAGACAAGAGTATTACATCTAGTTGGATTGGCTGGGTCCATTGGTGTAAATGTATGATGGCAGGATAATCATCAGAAAACTAATAAGGAAAGGTAAAGTAAATGGGCTTAAGGTAACTGATGCCTTTTCTATCTTGGGAACTATTGTTCTCAATATTATGCATGTTGTTCATGGTGTGCATAATTAAAGGGAGTTCTATTAACATTGACCTTATGCTATATGGTAATTATGTTATGATCATGATTATTATATATGTATACATGTATATATGTATGTATGTCATGTCTAATAGGGTGTCATGGATCATGGTTATTTAATGTTAATGTTTATATGTATATATGCGTGTATGTATGTCATTGTCTGACAGGATCATGATTTTTTTATGCTAGTTTTTATGTATATATCCATGCATCTATGTCACTGTCCAGCAGGGTTGTCAGGGATCATTCTTATGGAGGAATGAATTCTTATGTAGATGAGTGGCATGACGAGGTTCCTGGTCTTATGGGGAATCAAGTGGGAATAAAAGTCATGAAAAATATGTGAGGTCGGTATCATGTGGATATGAATTGATATTGTATGCTTGTATTATGCCTATGTTTATGTTATGATAGGTAACTATGATGGATACATCATTTGAATGAAACAACATGATTTGAGAAATGCTAGGATAAGCATGGATGGCAGAGAGACACTGGAAGCAAGGTTGCCTGGTAGAGACGACGTGGTTTTGGATGTGCGGTACTACTGTTGTGTATGTGCATGTTGTATATTCAGTGATTGTACCTATGGTGATGTGTACATGTAATATTTGTAGTATTGTGTACATATGATGTTGTGTGCCTGTTGTATGTATGGTGTTGTGTGTACATTGCATATGCAGTGCTGGATATAGATGGTGTTATGTACATGTCAGATATGTGGTGTTGTGTACATATTGTACTATGCGCATGATGGATATGTAGTGTTGTGTGCATATGGTGTTGTGCACATGTTGGATATGCAGTGTTGTGTACATAGGGTGTTATGTACATGTTGTATATGTAGTGCTATGTACATATGGTGTTGTGTGCATGTTTTATAGGTGGTGCTATGTACATATGGTGTTTTGTGCATTATTGTAAAATTGTTGTTGTGAGCTTTTGGTGTCGTGTACATGTGCATGTGGTGTTGTATATGTATGGCATTGTGTACACGTTATATTGGTGATACAATGTACATGTGACATTGTGTGCACCTTGTGCAGGTGGTTCCGTGTACATATTATGTTGTGCACACGTTGTGCGGGTGGTGCTTTGTACAGGTGGTACTGTGTACATGTCGTACATGTTGTGTTGGAAGCATGCGATACTATGTATGTGCATTGTGTAGTCGTGTTATCGTGCAATATTTATTCATTATGTTGTACTCTATGTACGTATTTCTGTTGTGTAGGAGTATGTATTGTGTTGTGGTGTACACTGGATGTAGGAGTGTGTATTGTGTTGCGTTTTACATTGGGTATATATGTATGTGTTGTGTTGTATTTCAAGTGAAAGTGTATGAATTGTGTGGTGTCATATGTTGTGTGTCGATGTATGTATTGTGATGTACATTGTGTATGTGTACGTGGTTCAAGAGAAGCAAGGGCACTGGGTGCTTGCAGGGTGTGGCAACCGGTTTGGTGTCTGTACGGAAAGGATAAAGGTAGAAGATAAGGATAGATTAAAGGATAAGTATCAATATTTTATTTCAGTTTTATTATCCATGTGGTTTATGATTATGGTTTGTGATGGTTACATGTGATTCATGATTTTAATTTATGATGTTGAGTTTGAGCTAACCAAATGTGATATGTTTATTCATGATGATTTGGTCAAATATGTTAGTTTGACTTGTTTTGACATGAATTAAACATATGCACAAGTGTACCTTATTAATGAGCTACCAATGAGGTATGATGTGAATTTATTTCAATTTATTGTAAATCTAATGGAAGTTATGTGCTTGGTATAGGAAGCATGGAAATGCTCGTTTGGGTGGTTGAAACTAACTACAAGAATTAGTAGCAACAAAAAAAGGAATTGGAAAAGGAAGTGGTATGTTAGTAAAGCACTCTAGGAACAAGGTCGTTATAGGACACTGGTGCCCAATAGTGTCTATTGATTTCCATGAGCATGCTATGATTGGTACAATGGTTTTAAGGAAATTATATGCCTTGGATTTTTCATCTTCTGATGTGAGGAAGCCTTCTCGAGGGATGGATTTCCTGGGATGGGGATGCTAGAAAAACTTGGAAGGTGTGTCACTGCACGGAAGGGGTTGACCAGATTTGCCGAGGGGCTATGTAGCAAAGAAGGGAAGGTTGGGGACAAATTTTTTTTTGGTCATTAGCATTGCCAGATGGAATCAAATTCACATTGGGAGTGTGTCCTAGAACAATGAGTCAATAACTGTTCACTGAGAGGACAAGTGGTGCATGATTATAGCGCTGGACATTGGATGTAGATTTGACCTTGTAGTGGATTCTGGACTTCCTAGGAAGGAGGTGAATCCTGGTATTACTTTGAGAGTGGAGGTGTGAGCCTCTAGATTCCCTTGTTTTGGATGTAGACATCATATCCTTTTATTCATTGGTTGAGAAAATGTGCGTATGTCTATATGTGTGTATTATTGTTAATATTGCACCAAGATGGATTTATAAATCTCCATATATAGTATGGTTAATTGTTGGTGGAAGCAAATGTGTATGTGTGTATATGTGATTAGTATTGTAAATACCATGTTTTGTGTTATAAAGCTCCAGTAAATGGTATGTTTATCATGTTTTAGGAGATGGTCATTATAAATATACAACAAGCTATGTTATAAATCTCCATGGTAGTATGTTTTGTTTTTAGCAGTTTTCTGGTTTGTAGGTGTCATTCAACACCAAGGATGGTGTTCCCCTAAGGGGGAGGGTTCTATAATAACCCTGGTTAAAATTCATGTAAAAAAATATAAGACCATGGTCATGGGACATGTATTCCAAGATGAATGGTGGGTAAAAACATCCTAGTGCATGTTCATTTCAATTATTATGGCTAAGGAAATTGGAAATGGAAATGGAAAAGGCTTTGGAAAGACAAAATGGCATTTTTGGCACATTTATTTATGAAAATAATGGAAATTAGGAGAAAAGGAAGGTGAAAGGTCACAGGTTGCATGTGAGGGGGAAAACGAAGGAAAATAATAGAAAATGAAGAAAATAGATGGCTCATTGATAAAAATTCTTTTGAGGATGAGTTGGCAAGCTTAGTCATTGTAGAGTTTTGTCAATTCAGTTTTGGAGCTCTCTCTCTATTCTCGCTCTCTCATACTCTTGGACACTTAGATTTTTCTTGGATAACTCTTGGAGGAGTGTGGCATACTTAGAGTTTTGGATAAAGAAGAAAAAGGAAGAGCATGAAAGCACAAGAGGACATCGGGATCAACACCTACAATAGTTTTCCTTGTAGGTACCGAGTTCAATGTATGTTTTCCTCACTAGTTTTGGCATGAATGTGGTTTATTGGTCTTGAACTGTCATTGGAATGGAGGATTACTTGCAATGACAATGGATTTTTCCATCCTTTCCATTTTCTGGATAGCCATGGTGTTGGGGGTTCATTTCTTCATTTTTTGTAGGTTCTCATGTTTCCTTTAGCTTGGGTTGAGTTACTAGTTCCTGGAAGCTCTAGTTGGAAAAACAATCTGGAATCCCTCTAACATCTTGGGTTGAATTACTAGTCCTGGAAGCATTGGTTGGAAAAATTCTCTGGAAGCCCTTGGTGGGTTAAGTTACTAGTCCTGGAAGCTTTGGTTGGAACAAATGCTATGGAGCATTGGAAGGCTTGGGTAGAGACCAATTTGGTGATGGTTTTGTGATGTCTGACCGTGAGGTAGAATTGTTGTTTGATGGGTTGAGGTGGTTTGGCCTCTAGAAGCCCTGGATAGTTTTGATTGATGTGTTTTATGAGATCCCACATTCATGCTTGGAATATGGCATGGGGGTGATTGGATGAAGAGGGACTTGGCTAAACCAATCTATGGTCAGGTGGAATGTTGTAGTCCCATACTGGGTTGGCTTTTGAATTATTAATATGAGGTTATTTCTCCTTGTTATTTCATGAGTATTATATTTTTCTATATGTGGAGTATATGGTTGTTTTTTCCTTGGTATTTTTGTTTTTATTATGTTGGTTATGCACATGTATTATGACAGTGGCCATGTATGGCTCTCATCATGTTATTACTTGTAAATGAATGAACAATGTATCTCTAGCCTAATAGATGATAATGCACCTAATGTGATAAGAAATCAATGCCTCATAACGAATCTCAAATAAGTATGAGACCCCTATGCTCGGACATGTTGTTTAGACTTGTAGATTACATATTTGTTACATGTTTGACGAAATGCTAGTCATGGATAGTAGGGGTCTAGTCAATTCCTTATTCATGGAATCACATTTGTATCATTGTTCTATTGTTATGTTCCAGCTCTGGAAGTGTCATTTAGTTTTGGGAAGTGACCTGGGCTATGGGCCTAAAAAAGTGGCTCAAATCCCGAAGACACAAGCATAACACTGGGCAGAAAATTCCCTAGACGCATGTATACCCATGTTGTGGGAGTGCCTAGAGCCTCCTGGATGCATTCTTTCTCATATCAAGGGAGCGTGAGGGGGTTTAATGGTAAAAAACCTCAGTTGGTCTCAGGGACTGGTTACCTAAGTGGTTGGGATGGCACCTGGGAGTTTTGTTGATGATGGAGAAGGTTTGTATGGTGTGTTTCCGCTAGTTCGACTTCCTTAACTGACACATAGAGAGTCGAATCATACCATAGTAACTTCCTATGTGTCAGTTAAGGAAGTGGAACCGATGGAAACAAAGACAGATTTGCTGACCATAAAAAAATAAATGTATTTTGATAAAGGAATAACTAGAACGGTTACATGGTAATGGAATACTTGAGAGATGGCAGGACTAGTTGCAGATTTGACAATGTTGACACATGTAGAGTGTGCCTAGTTTGATTAGTCCACAAACCTTATTGTGGAGGAAGGCCACACACTGTCTCAAACTTAAGCAGGGCATGATTACGCTTGCTCTGACACCAAGTCAAACTCACATAAATTGATAAAAAAAATTAGATAAATGTGGAATGCTTATTATTCACAAGAATGTACATAAAAATACATTTTCCTAACCCTTGGTTTCATATTCCAAGAGGTCCCTTGGACTTTCGTTAGTTGCTGGAATTCCTTCACACCAACCCTTATGGATTAGGTGTCCAACAACAACTATTAGTTTAGCGTTGACCAATGCAATTTATAATGTTTAAGTTGAAAAATAAATATTTATTTTTTAATATTATTTAAAGACTATTTTTCAAAAAATTAATTGGACCATAACTTGGGTCTTACTATCAATAATATTTACAATCCTTGAAAATAACTCATACCCTGGTAAATATTATATTCACATCAATAATATCATATTTACTATTAGTTCAACATTGACCATTGCAATTTATAATGTTTAACTTCGAAAAATAAATATTTATTCTTTAATATTATTTAAAATATATTTATCAAGCATTTAATTGGACCATAACTTGCACAATATAATGCCATGCCTATAATTCCCTTATATATATCATGCCATAATTTATGGATATCGTTGCAATATTCTTGCATGATTATAGATATTTTCATAGTGATTATATATTCTTAATCATTGTAGGAAAACCATCCAAAAATAAAATACTTGAAAATACCTCATACTCAAGTAAATATCATATTTACCATCAATTACTTTCCATTATAATTTAATTATCTCTATGCATAAAGAATGGATGAGAATAATATGTAAATAAATATACCTACTAGGAGTTATTTCCCACCATTATTTATGAATTACTTAGTAGTTATCTAGGAGAAAAATGATAAATGTGTAGACTTATTAGTAGTTACTACACAACAAAATTTAAGTCCTTGTGCTTGAGCAAGGAATTAATTTATCCACTTCACATCTAAATTTATTACTTCCTACCAAAGGAAGACTATAGGATTCTATATGCCTATTGACCACTATTAGTTTAGTGGACCAATGCAACGTATAATGTTTAACTTTGAAAAATAAATATTTATTTTTCAATATATATATATATATATATATATATATATATATATATATATATATATATATATCTATATATATATATAATTTGATTGGACCCATGATTTGAATGTATTATTGCAATCTTTACACAATATTCCATGTGGATAATTGCGTCACATATTTTATGCCATAATCTATGAATATGGTTGCAATAGTCTACTTAGGTAAATAACATACTTATCATTAGTTACTTCTCATCATAATTTAAGCAAGTCTTTGCATAAAAATAGATAGGAATAAATGGTAAATAAATCTAATTACCAGTATTTACTTCTCACTATTATTTATGTTTTCATCTACCCTTAAATGTGTAGATTTACTAGTGGTTACTATGCCTGAAATTCCTTATGCCTAAGCAAGCAATTAATTTATCCACTTAACATCTCAATTTATTAGTTCTTCGGAAAGCAAGACAATAGGATTTGATTTTCCTACTAACCACTATTGATTTAGCATTGACCAATGCAGGTTATAATTTTTTATGTCACTTATTTACATGGCATAGTTTCTAACTTGAATGACAAGGACTAAGTTGTCTTGCAAAACTTGTTATCAAAGATTTTAATTTATTTATGTATATTATTTGGGTTAAGTTATGTTTTTGAGGTTTTGAAATAAAATTAAAAAATATATAATTCTTTAAATAATTGTTTTCCTTGACTATAAGTCAATAGATTGAATATCTAAAACTTAAAGATATTTAGCTAAAATAAAAACTTCCCCCTGTTAGCTATTACAAACTATTACAACCAATTAGTAGTTATTTCACTAGGTATGATTTTCCCTATATAATAATGATGACTCTATTTATATTTATATATATTTGTATGTGAGCTATTTTTAAATTTTAAATTTTAATATTATTATTAGATAAAAAAAAAAGGTTTGTTGTATATATATATGATGGTATAAGCAAATTGTCATAGTAATGTTAAACATAAGCAACCATCAATAGAGGTTGGAAAGTTGTGGGGAATAGTTCTAAAGATGTTGAATGGCTATGAAATATGGGGTTGTAGTTTATAACGAAGATTAGAAGAAAACATAGGTTATAAGATATAAATATGCCTTATTTTATATTTTTTCAAAAGTTCAAGTTTTACACTTGTGGGTAAAGTTGTAATAAAATATTTTTCTGTAAAAGTAACATGAAGGAAAAAAGGCTTCTCATAGCAATTTCAATTACTTAATATTATTAAAAAAATGGAATGGGAGATATTGCTTCTATCCAATATTTTGAACGGTAAATTTCAATTTATTTAATACTATAAAAAAAAATTGTTGAATTAGAAATATTCCTTGTATCCAATATTTTGAGTAGTAAAAGAACATAGGTTATAATATCAATGCTATTGACAATATTGTGTTTAAATGAAATGAAAAAAGAAATTATGATATTATAATGAATTAAAGATAATATTGTGTTTAACTTAAAGAAAAAGAAATTATAATATTATATTATTTTAAGATAAAAGAAAAAATAGTTTGTTGAGAGGTGATTAATTTAAAAGAATACAATCTCCTTTTTTTAATCTTATTATATTATTATTATTTAAATCTAAATGAATTTGAAAAAATTGTTTGACATGAGGTTATCATTTATTTTTTGGGTTGATATCTGATGGTACAATCGGGTGGTTGTTTTATTGGGATCTTATTCCCTTTACTCGGTTTTAAATCTCATGAGACGTTGTGTTAAATCTCATGAGGGGACATCACTACCCGTCATAGTAAGGCTGGAAGGATAGACGTTCCATTGAAGTCTGTGGCTCCAATTTGAGATTTTCTATGGACATCTCGATCCCATGCTAAATTATGAGTTTCTAGGTTGTTGCATAATTATGAGTTTGTAGGTTGTTGCATATATTTGGAGAGGTTGTTAGTTCCCCATCAACCATTTTATGTTTAAAATGAAAACTACAAATTTTTCTAAAACATTACAGTGAAAGTGAGACTTATAAAAACTTTGGGAAAAATTAAAAAATATTATTAATAATATAATAATACCATTTTAAAAATTACAATATTTGTTTTTAAACACTGGAAAATCTTATTATAACTTTGTTGCTATTCAAATGTAGGTTGACTCACCATTATTATTCAAGAAAAACTACTTTTAAATCTTGGGCCATTAACATATTTCCATTACCATATTTTCTTATGTCCAAAAAAAACTAACTCTTACCTAATTTTTTTTTTAAATACTACTTACCTTTAAATGTTATTTCATTTTTACTTTAAAATATAATTTATAATTTTATGTAAGTAAAAAAATAAACCAACTCTATAATCGAAATACAAATCTAAAGTAAATTATATTCCATGTACAATAATAAGGAGTCATTCCTGGTCGTATTTGTGAGTGGCACATATGCTTGAGAATGGTGGTGACCTCGCTGATTATAAAGTTGATCTTTGTGACTACATTTTTTAAAGGACCACCTTTTAGTGGGAGAAAGTTGTAATTGCTTTTTAAGTGAAGACAAACCTTTTTTTTTCCCATAAACCAAACTTTACTTTATGCCAAGTATGACCAACCGTACTGCATGAACTACATACAAACAAACACCCCATACTTTTAAAATGCAATGGCAGCACATCACAGAGAATTTAATAACATATATTCCTCTCATAGAGTTTGATTGTACATCTATAACTAATAATTTAATAACATTTATTCCTGTCATAGAGTTTGATAGTACATCTATAACCAATAATTCATGAATAATGGAAATTGACAATACATAGAGCCACCCTCATAAAAATTAGAATATTGAATTTCTTTTACTTTATTCAGAGTTTAAAGGTATCATTGAATAGACTTGCCATACTCATGAATCTTATAATATTTCATTTCCATTATTTTTTAATTCAAACCTTTTTGAATACTTCCCTCCTCTAAATAGTTAAAGCCAATTATTAAGTTGACTGATTACTTAATTACTCTTCAATACTAAAATTTTATTGGTATTTGATTAGAATGACCATTAAATATATAAAACTGAAAATATAGCATTATAACATATCCCTTTGGATTGATTAGTTATTAAAATTAGTCCAAAATATTTTGAAGTGAAGGGGTATTTGGTTATTAAAATCAGATAAATGGCAACATCAATTTTTTTTTTAAATGAATAGGCGTTTAAGTATCACCAGAGATTATAATTTAAAAATATTAATAAATTTAAAAATATTTTTAAATGAACGTTGTTTATGCGTCACAAAACATCATAATTAAAAAATATTAATAAAATTTAAAACATTAAAAATAAAATAATTGAATGTGTATTTAGCCATTATAAAAGATCATAACTAATTATACCAATAAATTTAACGATATTTTTAAATGAAGGGTGTTAAAAAATATCAATAAATTTTAAAACATTAAAAAAATTAATTGAATGCGTATTTAGCCATTATGAAAGATCGTAACTAATTATACTAATAAATTGTTTATTAACAATATTTTTAAATGAACGGTGTTTATGCGTCACAAAAGATCATAATTAAAAAATATTAATAAATTTAAAACACTAAAAATATTTTTAATTGAATGTGTATTTAGCCATTATGAAAGATCATAATTAAAAATTATTGTAAGTTTTAAATAAATGTGTGTTTATAATATTTATAATCAATATTATATTTTAGAAAATAAAATATATTTTTTTTTAAGGCTTAGTTTTATATCACTGATGCAAAATAGTACAGAGAGTTTGTCTTTGTGTTACAGGTTGGGAAACTAGTTAAATAATACAAATTAAGTTGTTTCAAATTACAAATGTTTTTGTTTTGTTTTTGTTTTTGTTTTTGTTTTTGTTTTTGTTTTTGTTTGTTTTTTGGTTTTTTGTTTGTTTGTTTGTTTGTTTGTTTTGTTTTGTTTTTGTTTGTTTGTTTGTTTGTTTGTTTTGTTTTGTTTTTGTTTTGTTTTTTTGTTTTTTTGTTTTTTTTTTTTTTTTTCTTGATGAGCATATCTATCAAAATAAAGGATTTACCAGTGCCACGGTTACTATGCCAAAGACGACAAAAATGTTGGCTCTGTTCTACAAAACAAAAATGGACATTATCCATTATTAAACATGGAATACATGAAACCATAATATGACCTAGGATTGACCATGAACGAGCTTCCAATGGGATCACGAAATTCAGACCCGCGAGAAATTGCTAGCCATTGATCAACAAAGGGACATGTGTTGCGATCTAGGGATAAGCCTTGACTCACCAACCAACCAAGGGCTACTAATAGACCACCATGCCAAGTAATACCATGAACTGCATACCATAGCCATAGAGAAGGTGTTGAGTGTGACTAGCCACTATTCCAAGAAATGCCACGAACCGCAGGCCATAGCCACAAAGAAGAGAGGCCCTAGACTCCTGGGAGGCAAGGCCACACGAAACATGAAGTCTGCATATAATTTGGTTTAGATCCACCCTTTGTAGTTGGTTGCCAACCTAACCCCATGTAGATGTAAGTTGAATTGTATATGAGCCACTTGCCCAAGACTGTGATCCATAGTGGCCCATGATCTATGGATTGCATGTAGCAGAGGCTAATTCTTGTTATCAGTTATCTATTGGTGTTGTGTGGGTGGCCATCCTTGTAGGATGGAGAGTGACCTAAGGAAGAGGCCAATTCAACAACCATGAGACCACATAACACTATCAAATTTCCCAAGCCCGAACCTATCACCAAGAATGAAGGATGGAGTTATGACATGCCTATGGTGGAGCCAAAATAGTTACATCCTTTGAATTGTGATGAAATAGAGAATTCATTGAGAAGGTCACGCCAGAATGGTGAAGCTATGGAGCCAATGGTGTTGAAGAAAGGTGTAACTTGGTTGAGTTTTCATAATGACTTATAATTATGATTTCATTTAAAGAAGAAACAATTGTATTTATTGTATTCCTTGCATCATGAGTTTCATGAGCAAGAAGTGTTTTTCATAGGTTAGAGACTTCTTCTTGATGTCTTTAGGTTTCATTGTCTTGTTATGAATATAATTAAGAAATCATGAAGTCATGTTACACATGCCAAAGTTACACTCCAAGACATTGTCACTATCTCTCTTGCAGTCGGCTAAAAGAAGGAAAGTATTCTCCTTAAGGTAATGTCGGCTTATCTTTAGGATCTCATGTTGGCCTAAATGACAAGCATAAGTCACTATATATATAGAGTGACGTCACCTCATAATCGTCAAGCAATCTAGACATCTCTAATCTAAAAACAATACAAATCTTAGAGCAAAGAAGATAAGGGTATTATAGTGAATAAGGAAGGTGACTACACGTGTGTAAATGTCTTAAGGGTTCTTAGGCTAAGTCTGTCATCTAAGCGAAGGATCAAAGTCTGTTCTCAGACAATGGCAGCTACAGTTAAGGGCTATATCAAGCGTTGAATTGTGATAGAAGAAGACCAAATATAGAGAGGCTATCTTGGACCGAAAGAAGAGATCAATGAAGGTCGAGGACCGTGTCTAGGTTTGCGAAGGAAAAATGAGACCAGGACTCTCCTAGTGACAGTGTAATAACAGTGCGAAGAGGAACTAAACTAATACAGTGCAAAGGAGGAAGACGGTGAAGGCCGAAGAGTGTAAGATATAGTGACAAGTGTCATGAAGAAGAATTGAGTCAAATATTTTATCAAGGGTCTTGGTATTCGTAAATAAAAGACTTTATAATAAGAGATTGAAGGGTTTTCTCTCAAGAGGAGAGGTTTTTCCTTGGCTTGGAGCCTACATCTTGTGTACTTTTATTTTGTTGATCTCCTTGTTTTGGTAGTTGGTTTATGATTGAAGAACACACTATAATAATAATAATAAGAAGATAATCCTAAAAATTGAAAAGACATCTCAAGCAGTTATCATTGTAAGAAGAATCATTAATGTCATTTTTCCCTATATTATTAAACAAATGGAAGTGCAAAAACCAACCTACGATCAAGGGAGGCTTAGGATGGCCAAGTGCAAAACCCACAATAATGCTGACATTTCAATGTTGAGAAAAGTAAAACAAACTTATAAGTGTCCCAATTATAGATTGCGATGACAGAATGGGCATTAGAGGCATGATTCCCCTACAATAATATGACAAAGCTCATATTTCTCCTTATCAAATGGCTCTTGTGACAAGATACTGGTGACAAAAATAGCCCTAGGGTGGATGATGGCTCACCAAGATGACACGCTTGTCCCACTAAACATGGAAACAATACCAACAATGATGACGAGGCATATTGTTTCTGCGAGAAAAACCAAATGAAGAGTACGATGACCAAGGCTTAGTTGGTATGGCATATTTTCAAGATAAATTTAAGCATGTTTACAAATTGAATGCTTGGCCAAATGGCTTATGTTCCAATTCGTCCATGATCTTCTGCCGACGACCATTGGCATTAGGCACCCATTGTAGGGGAATATATATACATACATACATACATACATACATACATACATACATACATACATACATACATACATACATACATACATACATACATATATATATATATATATATATATATATATATATATATATATATATATATATATATATATAGATATAGATATATACAAAACCAACTATTGCAGAACACCTTGTGCCAAGATATATCTGCCACCAAGAGTCAGCCATCAGTGTGCCCATCCATTGAGTTTATGCCTGCATTGATCAATTATCCATAGTCAATTTTCACACTTGTAGTTATTTGGCTTAAGTCTAAAGTCGAGGTAAGTGAGTTCATTCTTCAAGGTCTGGAAAATTGATGTCCCTATAAAAATTATTCTTTTTGTTTGGTTGGTTTGGAGGAAAAAAACACTTACCTAGGAGAATCTATGTAAGAGGGGTTTTAATGGGCTAGGGTGATTCCCAATGTGCAAGGTCTACACTAAAACTAATGTCCATCTATATCTAGAATGCCCTATTTCTATCATGGTCCGGGATGGTATTTTTTCTTCATTGAAATTGTTTTGGAGGAGATTTGGACACATTGAAGAATGAATCCAATGATGGCTAGAGTGTGGTGGTAAATTTATGGTTATTCCACATTTTGTCTTCTGGGAAATTTGGTGTGCCAGTAATGGACACATTTTTGAGGGACTTCAGATTTCAACTCACCAAATCACTTATAAAAAAATTTCATGGCTAGAAAATATCAAGCCTCCTTCTCAGCTTATTCGGGATCATTGACATAGGTTTCTTCCTCACCCCTTGCTTTACCCGGCCTAGTATTTCAATGGTGCTGCATAGAGGAACCAATGTGGCTGTGGAGTTTGGATTTGTGTGGACCAAATATTTCACTATAAGATACATTGGAACGGTGGTACTAGCACAAACAGGAGGGTAGAAGTCCTGGCACTTTGGGGACTTCTTTAGTTCTCTAGGAAAATGTCCATCGAATTCTTAAATGTATATGGGAACTCACATGTACTAATTAAGGCGATGTCAACTAATTCAGATTTATCTCCTCCCCATCTCTCTACATGGATGTCATAGATAAAACTCCTCAGGAGGTCATTTACTTCGATCACCTTCCAGCATATTTTCCGGGAGACAAATGGGACAACAGACTCTTTGTCAAAGAAAGGGCTCTCGGCAAACATAGGATATATGCATTATACACATATGGAATCTGATAACATTAGAGCGGAGGGATCTATTCCCCTTCCTTAGTCTTTTTTATTATTATCTTCCTTATTATATGTTGAACTATGGTCATATATGCTAATCATGCATTGTTTTTTTGCCTTTGTCTGAATTATGGGGTCTTACTAAAAGCATAATTTTGTGAAACTGTACTAGATCATTAAATGGGCTACCTGATATTATTTTTGTATATCTGTCACTACCTTTGAAGAAATATTGTTAATGCTTTGTAAAAGATATTATTTTGGATAATATGCACTAGTACATTATATAAACCAACATTTTTTTCATTTGAAAAAAAAATAAAAAAAAATTGCTAATTACAATAATAATTTGTAAATTGTAAGGCACTCAATCATTTCCCAACCTATTATTTATGGTTTTTAAATTAACAACATGTATTAAGTATATGGTTGAACCCATTAAACAAACTCTTGGAGTTGGCTACTACCTATATAACAAAATCAAAGATCATAAATTGAAAAACATGATTTATTTGTGTGGTTTAAATGATGAATTTGTTGAATGACCAAATATCATGTTTTTACTCCATGTCAACATGCAAATCAATAAGAAATTTATTTATTTATTTTTGACACTTGAAATTAATAAGGAAGCAATGGTGAAAAGGTTAGACTTATCTACCTAAAATCAACTGGACTTTTATTTGTTAGTTTAGCTATATAAAGATGTAAAATTAATTATTATTATTTTTTTTTTCTCTAAGTTATGCTAATTCTATTAAGGTAAGAAAAAATATCATACACCAGAGGCTGAAGCTTGTACTTAGCTATGCTAGAGGAAAGGCATCAACCAGTAAAAAAGCTAGATTTGAACTGCCCAGAAGGGAAACCAATTCTTAACCGAAGTTTCTCAAAAATATGATCTTGCTGCCCATGCAGGGGAAACCAACAAATTAACAAGTTTTGCATCATTGTATCTGAGGAGACTAAAAAAGTAAACCCAACTGAAGAGCCTAATATTTTAGTGTTCCCCAAGAAAAACCATTGAAAAACAGAAACTGAAGAACAAAGTCCCAATGAACCTGAGACACATGGCAGCTGAGTGGCAGTCTACTAGGCAGGCGCGTGGCACGTTGAATGGCAGCAAGGTGGCAGACTAGGCAGCGAACACATGACATCAAGGTGGCGGCTAGGGACGTGGCGGAGACGGAGGGTGCTCCTCCACGATGAGCCATTTGTACTCATCCATGGCGCCGCTTTCCAGTGGCATAGTCTCTGTGTCACCTGTCTACAGCTCCAGATACTCTTCCTCGATGATGTAGCAGTATTCATCGATGACCCAATTCATCTACGAAGTTGTTTCCACTTCCTTCCCTGTGCATCTAGTTGGAAGCTCTGTGCTTCGCTCCCCTGCACCCTGAAGACTCGACTGTGCCAGTTCCGTTTTGGCTTTTGGTTGGCTTCTTCCCACAGTGGTGCGACCTCTCACAGCAATGCTTGAGAGCCCCATTGCTTTAGTGTGTCCATCACCCATTGCTCTATGTTCCTCAGCTACCATGAGTCATCCACCAACCTTAGAGTCTTGTGCCTCCATATTTTGCTTCTCCTCATGAAAGCTAATGGTAAGGGTTGTAGTGATGAGGGGTTGGTTTAGGGCAAAGCAAAGGGTAAATTGAGCATTATGGGAATGTGGTTGAGGAGCTGGTGGAGTGCTTCTGGGAGAAGGGCCAGAAGTGGAAGGAGGCATAGCAGAGGCCCCTGAGTGGAAACGACCTCTGCCACTATGCGTATTGGGGTAGCAGCCAATGTTTTGCTCAGCCAGAGAGGAGGTGGTCTCCGAAGCAGAAGAGTGCCTGGAGCGACTCAGGCTCCCTCGATTCCCACCTCTATGGCTGCGCATCCTATGGCACACCATGCTTTTTGCAATTGGAGGCGAGTTTTGGTCTGAATTAGGCATAGTGGGCTGCAGCGTTGCAGCGGAGCTAATAGGCAATTCTATAGAGGGATGAGCTACCAGGGCCGAGGGGATGAGAATTTGCAAATTCAAGCTATGGGTGAAATGGATACCCGAGCCAAAATCGATGCAACAATAAAGATTACAACGTCTTCCAGTGGTTGTGCGGGAGCTGGGCACTGCCACTGCATGAGGGCAGAGGCATTGTAGGGGCCGAGGTTGCAGAGGAGGAATGGTAGGAGTAGAAGTGGTATTTTCCCAAGAGCCCATTGTTACTTTGAGTCGAGGTTGAAGTCGATTATCAGAGTGGTGGCAATGTTCATTCGAGCGCATTTATGGCTATGGTTAATGCCATATTTGGATCTTTGTGCCACCCTGTGGGAGGCCATGTGCTCTCTCCACACGCCAACCCAGTTGGTAGCCACCTCATCGTCCGCTATTTCCACCCGCATCCAGGAGATGGGCGTCCTTGTGCACCAGGTCAGTGCAAGCTTGCAATTGATTGTGGTCATTTAGAATGTTGATTGTGCCAGAATGTAGGATCTGATCCTGTTCCACTCCAATGTTTGCCAGGAGATCTGCAACTTTATTGCTATCCCTTTTGACATGAATAAAAGTGATTGCTCTCCTGTTTTTCATCCATTGCTCTATTAGTTCAAGCCTGGCCATTAATCTCCAGCTTTTGGCAACTCTCGAAGCAGTGCTTCCTTGTTGGATTTGAGTAACCATATTGATTAGAATTTGGGAGTCCCCCTCTATTATGATGGGATGAAAATTATGTTGGTGAGCTAAGTTCATACCTTGCCATAAGCCTTCCAGTTCTGCAGAGTTATTCGTATCCCATCCAATGGAGCCAAAGTACATTAGCAGGGGTTGGCCCTCATGGTTTCTGAATATGCCACCATGTCCTGCTTTGCCTGGGTTGCCCTTGGAGGCACCGTCGAAATTTAACTTAATCACCTTCTGTGGGGGGTGAATCCAATGTGAGAGCTGCTTGGTAATAGTGCTTGATCTATTGGGATCCAATTGTGCCTGTTGGAGCTGGAGGTTCCAATTTTCCCATATGCTTAGTTCCTGAGGCTGGGTGGGAAAGTCCTCAGCACTCCATTGGTGTAGAGCTAGAGTTTCCTTGATATTCTGACATAAGTTAGTCCATATGATTTCTAAAGAAGTTCTTTGATTTTTGAAAATTTGCTTGTTTCTTTCCTTCCAAATTGTCCAGAAAAGGAAGCCCGGCAGAATTGTCCATAGCTTATTGAGAACTTTGCTGTTATAGGGCTCTGGAGTCCAGTTGCGAATGGTACCTTTTATATCCCCTAGAAGTCTGCATGGTCGCTGACATCTGAAAGTGAGCTTTTCCCAGAGTTGGTTAGCCATGTGGCAGGAGTCCATGAGGTGTTGAATAGTTTCTTCATGGTTTTGACAGTTAGGACAGTAGGATGGTCCCTGAAATCCTCTTTTGATTAAGTTGTCCCAAGTGAGAATTCTTTGGTGATATAGCAGCCAGGTGAAAGTGGAAATTTTTGGCCAAATCCCTACAGTCCATATACGATTCCAAGCAGGATCTATTGGTTCCTGTGTTTGGAGCATTAGCTGGTATGCTTCTTTGGTGGTGTATACTCCTTTCGGTGTATATCCCCATCTAAGTACATCTTTTCCAGTATTGAATCTGATTCTTCTACTGGTGAGTTCTTTGTGTAGCTCTGAGTTATATGCTTCCATTTCTTGCTATGTTATTTGAACAGAAGGTTTCCATTGCCTGAAGCCCTGTGTGGTGCTGAGAGTCCAGAATTGTGCTACATTGTCCTCCTGGTTAATATCGTTTCCATTGTGATTTGTGCAAGGTAAGAGTTCTACAATTTTTGGTCTCTGTTGCCATGAATCCATCCAGAAGCGTGTTGTCCTCCCGTCCCTTATCTCCCAAAAGCTATGATGTTGGATGACCTCTCTATGTTGCTTTGCCGTGTTCCAAATTAGGGATCCTGTGATCATGGTAGTTATCCTTATTAGCTCTTGTTGCGGTCGATTGTTTGCATACTTAGCAGTCCAGAGTTGTGCCCATGGCTTCTGTGGGCAGGAGACCCATTGCCACCAAATCCGTGCTCCCATCAAAGTATTGCTATGTTGCGGGTCACGTAAGCCTAGACCTCCCTGCTTTTTAGGCTTGCAAACCTTGTCCCATTTTACTAATGCCCATTTTCTGTTTTGTCCTGTGGAACCCCATAAGAAATTGCGTTGCAGATTCTTGATTCTCTTTAGCACCCATTTCAGTGCAGCAAGAACTGAGAAGAGATAGAGGGGCATAGATTGTAGGACTGCCTTTATTAGGACTAGCCTGCTTTCCATGTTGAGAGTTCTGTGTGTCCAAGACAATAGCCTACTTTCCATTTTCTCAATGAGTTGATGCCAGGAAGCATGCTTTAAGGCTGAATCTATAAGAGGGGCACCTAAATAATGAGAAGGAAGTTTGGCTTGAGAGAATCCAATGATTCTTTGAGTAGCGACAGGAGTATGGAAGAAGAATAGTTGAGATTTGGCAGTATTTATAGTGGTGCCAGAGGCTTTTGAGAAGGTATCTAGAAGAGCTTTATAGGTTCGGGCTTCACTGACAGAGGGATGACCAAAGAGCATATTGTCATCAACAAATTGTTGATGAGTGATCGTGGGGGTTCCATGTACTGAGATTCCTCTAAGGTCATGAGATTGAACAACCTGCTTTATAAGACGACCCAGACCTTCAGCCATAATGATAAAGAGAAATGGGGATAGAGGGTCACCTTGACGGATTCCTCTGGAAGGGGAGTAGGGTTTGGAGGGGATCCCATTGACTAGAACAGAGCAGAGTGGAGAGGAAATTAGGGTCATAAGCCATCTAACCTAGGTCGGGCTAAATCCGAAGGCAGTCAGCATCTGTTTTATGTAGGTCCAACTAAGCTTGTCAAAGGCTTTAGATAGGTCGATTTTCAAAAGCATACCTGCCTGTTTGTTTTTCTTTAAGGAGTGGATGGTTTCATGAGTCAGAATAATGCCGTCCAGGATTTGACGTCCTTCTACATATCCAGATTGCTCTGGTGAAATGAGAAGAGGGAGGAGTGGTTTGAGGTGGTTGGAAATGACTTTCAAGATAATTTTGTATATGACATTGCAAAGTGCAATGGGCCTGAACTTCTCCAGAGTGCTCGGTTGCGCTTCTTTGGGAATAAGAGCGATGAAGGTTGCATTGAGCGAGGGAAGTAGCCAATGCATGACTCGTGATTCTTTGACCACATTCCATACATCTACTTTGATTAAGTCCCAGAAATGATGGTAAAAGTTAGAAGTAAAACCATTAGGTCCTGGTGCTTTCCCAGCTTTCAATTGATTTGATGCCTCTTCGACCTCCGTGAGGGTGACCGGTTGTAGCAATAGCTGATTATGCTCCTCTGTTATGAGTCTAGGAATATGTTGAAGTATCTCGTTGATGGCAGGCTATCTATCTATGGGTGGCTCTTGATGTACTGTTTTGAAGTGATTGGTGAGCTCTTTCTCTATATCTTCCTGTTTCTCCATTCTGTCTCCTTGTGAGTTTTGAATATGCGAGATTGTATTATTCATTCTTCTTTGTATAGTTGTGTGATGAAAAAATTTGGTGTTTCGTTCCCCTTCTTTTAGCCATATAATTCTTGACTTTTTTCTCCAGAGCAGTTTCTCTTGCCTCCTCCTTTCATCTAATTGTGTTAGTAGGAATTGTTCATGTCTGGCTAGTTCCTTTGTTCTACCTTCTATAATGATCTTCTGCTGTAGCTCTTTCATGCTTTTCTCAAGAACTTTTTTCTCTTGAAATATGTTGCCAAATGTGGTGTAATTCCAGGTTTTGATTTGCTTTTTGATGTGCTTCATTCTCTACTGGAATTGATACATGAGTGAGCCACCATTGGGAAGGAAGCTTTCCCACGCTAATTTGACCATTGTTTTGAACTCAGGGTGGGTGAGCCAGAAAGCTTCAAATTTAAATGGTTTTCTGTTTGATTTTCCTAGATTTTTCCATTGCAAGGAAATGGGCCAATGGTCCGAGCCAACCATGGGGAGAATGGAGGCGCATATATCACCACCTAGATGGAAAAAGTTGTCTGAGATTAGATATCTATCCAACCGTGATGATATTTGTTGTGAGCCTGCTCTTTTGTTGTTCCATGTGTAGGTGTCGTTATCAAATGGTAAGTCTATTAGACCATTGTGTTGAATGTATTCTTTGAAGTTATTGCTTTCATTGTCCAGCTTTCTTCTGCCTCCAAGTTTTTCCTCCAGCCGTGTGATCATATTGAAGTCACCTCCTGTGATCCAGAGTGGATAAGTTCTTGGAGCATTAAGAGTCTCCAATGTTTCTAGCAACATGGTTTTTTGCGTGCCATCCTGAGGGAAGTATACATTAGTTAAATGGCCATGTATGTTGGTTCCGATTAGGTGGAACGTTGCTTGAATGAAATGATGTGAGGCATGGAAATTTGTTAGGGAGATATGCTGAGTGTTCCATGCTATGGTGAGCCCTTCCAAGGTGCCTGTTGTGTCTATTGTCACAATTTGACATCTTGCTCAAGCTTTTGATAATGTGTAGGCTAATGTACTAGTGCTACATTTTGTTTCCTACATGAATACAATGTGTGGTTGTTCTTGCTGAATCATGTTCTTTAACATTCTGTACTTCCCGGGACCGTTAAGTCCTCTTACATTCCATGAGATGAGCTTCATGGTTGACCTATAGGTAGGGATCGATAGTATTTGGTCAACTTGGAGCACCTTCCAGACTCCACTAGCATTTCCCCAATTAAAATGGTGCACTGTAGATTTGTCTTTCTACCTCTTTTCTTCCCATCTTTGATGATATGTTTCCCATCCCATTTACCTCCTTGTTGTATGCCCAAAGTATTATGCTGATGCACTCTTGTTAGCACTACTTCCAAATTTTCCAGTTGTCTGTCCGGTATTGTGTCGAACTCTTTCCTTTTGCAAGCTTGCTCTAGACTAAAAATGTCTATATCTCTGAGATCAAAGCTTTCAGGTTCTTCTTCCATTAAACTTTGCTGACTGCTGCCCTCCATATGGGTTAATGGCTGAGGAGGTTCTGCCAGTATATCATCAATGTCCATAACTTTGTCAGACCAGAGGGCTTTGTTATGAATAGGGTTGGGGATGGGTTGCGAGTCTGAGGCATGCATATCAGAGGTATTAACTTTCGATGGTTGACTAGTTTTATTGTGAATAGGTATGGAGGACAGATTGGTGGATGGAACAGAGGTTGGCTTTGCTGTCACAGGGGGATCTGATTCAGGCATATCTAGGTTTGCCAAGATATCAAAGCTATTGCTGGAGGATGGCACATCTGATGATGGAGTAACATTTTTTGGTGCTGTGGGAGGTTTTTTGGTATGCCTTTTTCTGCTAGCCACTTTGGTGAATCCTTCTGGATCAGACTTACCTCCATTTTCTGTGGGTTTAGGAGGTGCATTTAAGGGACAGTCACGAAAAAGGTGTCCATGGGCATGGCATCTCCTGCATCTGAAGGGTACATGTTCATAATCTATAGGTTGTATCCATTCAAAGTCATCGTGAAGGAGACTTACCGAGTCTGTGAGCACTTGGCCCAGCTTCATGTATAAACAAATACGAGCGTAGGATGTATATCTTCGAAGTTTTGTTTCCTCTGCTGCCTTTATGAACTCGCCCAATCAATTGCCAATGGCTTTAAGTGATTCTTCACCTTAGTATTCCAACAGAAGCGAGTACATGCGGATCCAGGCTGGTGCCCAACTGAAGTGTTCCTTATCTGGGTTAAATCTTTCGACCCAGTCATGTAGATAAAGACTCGCTGCATTGAAGATATAGGTTCCTCCATCTAGGACTCGATTTTGGTCTTTAAGGCAGTTGAAAATAGCTGTGAAGAAGCCTTTAGGGCCCAGCTATAGAGTTACATGTCCTTTGGGCTTCCACTTTGAGGTTATCCATCCTTGTAAAGCTTTTTCAGTTGGCCAATAGCCTATAAATTTGCCAATCAGGGCATGGTCTCTCATGTATTGTATTTGCACATTGATCCTATGATTGGGTAGCTCAATCTTGGGCCGTTCTGTAGCAATGGGCTTGCAAGTGGACGATGATACTTTCTTTGGTTTTTCAGATGCTATCGGTTTATCTCCTTTCTCGTTTTCCAGATCCTCTTGTGCTTTCTTCTCCTACTGCTATGCAGGCCGTACCTCTGGCGTCTCTGCATTCTCAGTTCCGCCTTCAGTTGGGTCTTCATTGTTGTATTCTTTGGGGGGAGGCGCTGATGCCTCCCCCATCGGAATATTCATTGTTCTTTGCTTCTAGAAGCGCAGAGCCTATACTGGCAACAGTTCTGCTTGGGCCTGAGAGGCTGCTTACTCTGTCTCTGCGCCGTGTAAGGGTTTGTCAGAAACCCTAGTCCGCCATTTTCCTTCAGCTCATCCCATTAATAAATTCTAAAATTAATTATTAGGAAGTAATGTAAGTTTAATTAAATGATTAGATGCATTTATTGATGATGTCATGTGTGACACATTATCACTAAAAAAAAATAATTGAAGGTGTATTTAGATATTAGGAATGATCATAATTAATTATACTAATAAATTTAACAATATTTTTAAATGAACGGTGTTTATGCGTCACAAAAGATCATAATTAAAAAATATTAATAAATTTTAAAACATTAATTTTTTTTTAATTGAATGTGTATTTAGCCATTATGAAATATTATAATTAAAAATTATTAATAAAATTTAAATAAATGTGTGTTTATAATATTTGAAAATATAATATTTATAATCAATATTATATTATTAGAAAATAAAATAAATATTTTTTTGTTAAGGTTTGGTTTTATATTACTTATGCAAAATAGTACAGGGAGTTTGTCTTTGTGTTACAGGTTGTCATGTTGGGAAAATATCCTAATAACACAAATTAAGTTGCTTCAAATTACAAATATTTTTTTCCTGATGAGCATCTCTATTAAAATAAAGGATTTATTAGTTCCAAGGATACTATGCCAAAGATGACAAAAATGTTGGCTCTGTTCTGCAGAACAAAAATGGACATTATCCATTATTAAACATGGAATACATGAAACCATAATATGACCTAGGATTGACCATGAACGAGCTTCCAATGGGATCACGAACTTCGGACCCGCGAGAAACTTCTAGCCATTGATCAACAAAGGGACATGTGTTGCGATCCAGGGAGAAGCCTTGACTCACCAACCAACTAAGGGCTACTAATAGACCACGATGCCAAGTAATACCATGAACTGCAGACCATAGCCATAAAGAAGGTGTTGAATGCGACTAGCCACCATTCCAAGAAATGCCACGAACCGCAGGCCATAGCCACAAAGAAGAGAGGCCCTAGACTCCTAGGAGGCAAGGCCACACGAAACATGAAGTCTGCATATAATTTGGTTTAGATCCACCCTTTGCAGTTGGTTGCCAACCTAACCCCATGTGGATATTAGTTGAATTGTATATGAGCCACCTGCCCAAGACTATGATCCATAGTGGCCCGTGATCCATGGATTGCATGTAGCAAAGGCTAATTCTTATTATCAGTGATCTATTGGCATCGTGTGGGTGGCCGTCCTTGTAGGATGGAGAGTGACCTAAGCAAGAGGCCAATTCAACAACCATGAGACCACATAACACTATCAAATTTCCCAAGCCCGAACCTATCAACAAGAATGAAGGATGGAGTTATGACATGCCTATGGTGGAGCCAAAATAGTTACATCCTTTGAATTGTGATGAAATAGAGAATTCGTTGAGAAGGTCACAATAGAATGGTGAAGCTGTGGAGCCAATGGTGTTGAAGAAAGGTGTAACTAGATTCAGTTTTCACAATGACTTATAATTATGATTTCATTTAAAGAAGAAACAATCGTATTTATTGTATTCTTTGCATCATGGGTTTCATGAGCAAGAAGTGTTTTTCGTAGGTTAGAGACTTCTTCTTGATGTCTTTAGGTTTTGTTGTCGTGTTATGAATATAATTAAGAAATCATGAAGTCATGTTACACATGCCAAAGTTACACTCTAAGACATTGTCACTATCTCTCTTGCAGTCGGCTAAAAGAAGGAAAGTATTCTCCTTAAGGTAATGTCGGTTTATCTTTAGGATCTCATGTTGGCCTAAATGACAAGCATAAGTCACTATATATATAGAGTGACGTCACCTCATAATCGTCAAGCAATTTGGACATCTCTGATCTAAAAACAATACAAATCTCATAGCGAAGAAGATAAGGGTATTATAGTGAAGAAGGAAGGTGACTACAAGTGTGTAAATGTCTTAAGGTTTCTTAGACTAAGTCTGTCATCTAAGCAAAGGATCAAAGCCTGTTCTCAGATAGTGGCAGCTACAGTTAAGGGTTATATCAAGCACTGAATGGTGATAGAAGAAGACCAAATATAGAGAGGCTATCTTGGATCAAAAGAAGAGATCAGTGAAGGTCAAGGACTGTGTCTAGGGTTGAAAAGGAAAAATGAGACCAAGACTCTCCTAGTGACAGTGTAATAATAGTGCGAAGAAGAACTAAATTGATACAGTGCAAAGGAGGAAGACGGTGAAGGCCGAAGAGTGTAAGATATAGTGACAAGTGTCTTGAAGAAGAATTGAGTCAAATATTTTGTCAAGGGTCTTGGTATTCGTAAATAAAAGAATTTATAAGAAGAGATTGAAGGGTTTTCCTCTCAAGAGGAGAGGTTTTTCCTTGGCTTGGATCCTACATCTTGTGTACTTTTATTTTGTTTATCTCCTTGTTTTGGTAGCTCGTTTATGATTGAAGAACACACTATAATAATAAGAAGAAGAAGATAATCCTAAAAATTAAAAATACATCTCAAGCAGTTATCATTGTAAGAAGAATCATTAATGTCATTTTTCCCTAGATTATTAAACAAATGGAAGTGCCAAAACCAACCTACGATCAAGGGAGGCTTAGGGTGGCCAAGTTCAAAACCCATAATAATGCTGACATTTCAATGTTGAGAAAAGCAAAACAAACTTATAAGTGTCCCAATGACAGATTGTGATGACAGAATGGGCATTAGAGGCATGATTCCCCTACAATAATATGACAAAGCTCATATTTCTCCTTATCAAATGGCTCTTGTGACAAGGTACTGGTGACAAAAATAGGCCTAGGGTGGATGATGGCTCACCAAGATGACACCCTTGTCCCACTAAACAAGGAAACATTGCAAACAATGATGACGAGGCATAATGTTTCTGCGAGAAAAACCAAATGAAGAGTACGATGACCAAGGCTCAGTTGGTATGGCATATTTTCAAGATAAATTTGAGCATGTTTGCGAATTGAATGCTTGACCAAATAGCTTATGTTCCAATTCGTCCATGATCTTCTGCCGACAACCATTGGCGTTAGGCACCCATTGTAGGGGAATATATATACATATATATACCTATACATATACACAACCAACTATTGTGGAACACCTAGTGCCAAGATATATCTGCCACCAAGGGTCAGCCATTAGCGTGCCCATCCATTGAGTTTATGCCCACATTTATCAATTATCCATAGCCAGTTTGCACACTTGTAGTTATTTGGCTTAAGTCTAAAGCCAAGGTAAGTGAGTTCGTTCTTCAAGGTCTGGAAAATTGATGTCCCTATAAAAATTATTCCTTTTGTTTGGTGGGTTTGGAGGAACAAAACACTTACCTAGGAGAATCTATGTAAGAGGGGTTTTAATGGGCCAGGGTGATTCCCAATGTGCAGGGTCTACACTAAAACTAATGTCCATCTATTTCTAGAATTCCCTATTTCTATCATGGTCCGGGATGGTATTTTTTCTTCGTTGAATTTATTTTGGAGGAGATTTGGACACATTGAAGAATGCATCCAATGGTGGCTAGAGCGTGGTGGTAAATTTATGGTTATTCCACATTTTGTATTTTGGGAAATTTGGTGTGCCAGGAATGGACACATTTTTGAGGGACTTCAGATTTCAACTCACCAAATCATATATAAAAAAATTTCATGGTTGGAAAATATCAAGACTCCTTCTCGGTTTATCGGGGATCATTCACATAGGTTTCGTCCTCACCCCTTGCTCTACCTGGCCCAATATTTCAATGGTGCTTCATAGAGGAACCAATGTGGCTGTGGAGTTTGGATTTGTGTGGACCAAATATTTCACTATAAGATACATTGGAATGGTGGCACTGGTAAAAACATGAGGGAAAAAGTCCTAGCACTCTGGGGACTTCTTTAGTTCTCTAGGAAAATGTCCATCGAATCCTTAAATGTATATGGGAACTCACATGTACTAATTAAGGGGATGTCAACTAATTCAGATTTATCTCCTCCCCATCTCTCTGCATGGATGTCATAGATAAAACTCCTCAGGAGGTCATTTACTTTGATCACCTTCCAACATATTTACCGGGAGACAAATGGGACAACAAACTCTTTGTCAAAGAAAGGGCTCTTGGCAAACATAGGATATATGCATTATACACATACGAAATCTGATAACGTTAGAGCGGGGGGATCTATCTCCCTTTCTGAGTCTTTATTATTATTATCTTCCTTATTATTTTTTAACTATGGTCATATATGTTGATCATGCATTGTTTTTTTGCCTTTGTTTGAATTATGGGGTCTTACTAAAAGCATAATTTTGTGAAACTGTACTAGATCATTAGATGGGCTACCTGATATTATGCTTGTCTATCTGTCACTACCTTTCACTACCTTTGAAGAAATATTGTTAACGTTTTGTACAAGATATTATTTTGGATAATATGCACTAGTACATTATATAAACCAACATTTTTTTCATTTGAAAAAAAAATAAAAAATTGCTAATTACAATAATAATTTGTAAATTGTAAGGCACTCAATCATTTCTCAACCTATTATTTATGGCTTTTAAAATAACAACATGTATTAAGTATATGGTTGAACCCATTAAACAAACTCTTGGAGCTGGCTACTACCTATATAACAAAATCAAAGATCATAAATTGAGAAACATGATTTATTTGTGTGGTTTAAATGATGAATTTGTTGAATGACCAAATATCATGTTTTTACTCCATGTGAAAATGCAAATCAATAAGAAATTAATTAATTTATTTTTACACTTGAAATTAATAAGGAAGCAATGGTGAGAAAGTTAGACTTATCTACCTAAAATCAACTGGATTTTTATTTGTTAGTTTAGATATAAAGATGTAAATTTAATTATTAAGAAGTAATGTAAGTTTAATTAAATGATTAGATGCATTTATTGATGATGTCATGTGTGATGCATTGTCACTAAAAAATTGTGAAATTATTGTATGATCAAAGGTATCTTTAAATAATTTGTAATAACATAATTTCAACCCATATAATTTTCCTGTTGTTTATAAATCCAATAAATACATTGTCTTACATTTCATTATAAGAAAAATGATACAATTTTTAATAAATAAACACATACAATCAATTTGCGTAGTCTAACGAGGCAGAGGAGTTGCCTGGAAAGTTATGGAAATTCCGGTCATATTTAGAGAAAATCCGGCAAAGATTTTTATAAATCTAAGTTATAGTGGTTAGACTTCAAAATTTTAGGTGTCTTAGACATTTTTGATGGTGCTGAATCTATTTCCACCATCAAAAACACGATTCAAACACTGCCTCTACAAGATTTTTTGAAATTTTTTTTGCCCGGATTCCAACCACTTTTAGTCGTCCGGACAATTCTTCCACCTCCTTAGACGACTCCCAATCAATTAGAACCAAACACAAATTTTACCTAAAAACTAATAATTTTTTTAATAAACAAACACATACAATCAATTAGAAACAAACACAAATTTTACCTTAGAGAAACCCAACCCATCCTAGAAAAACTCCAACAATAGAATGGAATTGAATATGTTTTATTTATAATTTTAAAAGAAAAAATTTACTAATTATAATGCTAAAATAACTAAATATTGCATGGACTTCTTGACATCATACTAACAAGTTTGTTTTGATGATAGTGACGTCAAGGCCTTCAAAGATTATTTTAGTGAATCATTGATGGAAAAGAGGCTTGTGATTTTTCAGAGGAAGTTTCTTTTTTCATGATAATACCTTGAGAGATTATTCTAGTGAAACATTTTATTGGAATATTTGTAAAGACAAGGTGACATCATGATTATATTTTTTTGATTCTTAATAAATTAAGGTAATAAATAAATTTTATGCTATCGAGTTTTAATTGAGTAGCGGCTATATATGTTTATCATTTGATTTTTCCAAGGCCGAAATCGAATAGTAGACATATACAACCATCGCTCAATACAATCCGATAGCATAAGATTTATTTGTTACTATAAATTAACAAAAAAGACTCATTGCATTATATTTACATTATATTTCTTTGGAAACATTTTCATTATATTTCTTGATCGCTAATAAATTGTTCTTTTCACATGTGTGAGTGAGTTTTACGTTCCCTAATCTAATATAATGGAAAAAAAATTGTTTTTTGGTCGGTTTAACCATATTGTGGATTTTAATAGGCACAATTTTACATGTTAGATGATAGTAAATTTTCTCACTGTACGCTAAAGTTTTTACTGACAGGTTGGTATGATTTTTTTTACATTTACGTAAGTGTCCAAACATAAGTGTCCAAAGATGTTGGTTGTGAATCTCGCATATATTTAATATGTGTATAAAGTTGTTCATGGATCAACATGAATTTCACCATTTGATACGGTGTACCTAATATTGGTATCAAATAGACCACACTATTAATATCATTATGCTAAAGCTTATTCAATTTGTGGATGGAATTAAAAAGACTTGCTAATGTGTGGATTAAGTATTAAGGGATTTTCAATTGAGTAAATAAAATTGATATGATCAACACAAGCATGATTATGCATTTCAAGTTTTTGATTTAATATGAATATATTTATCCAAGGCACATTTTAAGTAAACAGGTAAGTATCTCAAGCTCATATCATTTATAGTGAGGAGTAATGCATTTTGACAAAAATAAAAATAAAAATGTCATTTTGCATAGGATTTTATTGAGTGGTGATTCTCAACATGCTAAAATTATTTGAGATATCAATGTTTGAATGTAATGAGATTATATATTTAATTGTACTTATTATGGATGAGTTGATTCTTGAACGATTAATAGTATTAGATATAGATTTGGACAATAAGAACAGGGCGAGTAGACAATGTGCTATTAAGTTTTATGAAATTGGGAAGAAAGGGAAGTTACTGTAAATTGTGAAGTGGTGTGGTGCACAGTAAGTTAAAAAAATAACTTGGGACTTGAAAATATAGTTTTTCTTTATTAATAAATATTATTAAACCATCCATGGGAAAAAAATGTATCAAGGTGGAATGGGTGGTCCTATAAGGATCAATCAAGGTTAATAGCATATTGGCAATGTATTGATAAATACCGAGAAGATAAACAAGGAAATGGTTTGATATTTGATGAGAAAGGAAACTAAGCCATTGATGTTGGCATCATTGATGGGATGCATGCCATTGATGTCAGTTTAGCTAAATAAGGAGAATAATTCTTAATATTTACCTTGTATATGATGGAATAAGTTGTCAACATCTATTATACAATGCAAGTTTCCATCAACATTGAAGAAATAAAAAACATTAACATTTTGTATACATGTTAATTCTATGTTGACCTCAAACAAATTAATTGATGATGAAAAAATAAGTGACTTTATCATCATAAAGTTAACCATTATATAAGAATAACAATCAAAGTGAGCATTATAAGGATTCAATATGTAATGAAGTTCAAAAGTACAAGAACACATTTAATTGGCTCTGCTAAGTTACTCAATTTAATTAAGTTCAACATAGCTCTAGTTGGCCCAACAATCAAGCAAAATGTAGGTGTCACACTCATCACTAGATTTTATTTATTATGAATTTACTATCTCTCTAAGTTCTTGAGAATTTAGTTATATTTTAGTTGTATGGCATCCTTTTCTAGACTTATCACCTTTATAATTGCTAATATTGTCATGACTACTTATTATTAATGAAATTCATAGGGATTCTAGTCATTAGTTTTAATATAAGTATATCTCCTTAGTCCTAGAATATATATTCTTCATTATCACTTGGGTAGGATATTATTATTATGGTTTGAGAGTGAAAAAACTTCTTGTTTCCTATTATCATGGAGGAGTTGAGCTCATTTCTTACTAAATGGTTGAATCTCACAAGACTTAATAAAAATTTAGATGCAAACTATGTAGTTAATCAGAATCCAATTACCACTTGGATGGGGCTTGTTGAAGCCATTATTATTTCACTCTATCTATCCAACTATAAAAATTATATGAACATCAAGTGGCTCCACCTACCCTAATGTTTTAGCATGCTTGTTCAATAGTGCATCCACTTATTTTATCAGTTAGGAATTCTTTTCTGCATTTTTTATCCAATTGAAAATCTTTCTATTAAATTTAAAAATGGATTGTATGAACATTTGTATTATGAGTTGAAGTACATAGATATTTCCATCATTGATGGCACATAAAATAATGAAAATTTATATGAAGAGAACTGGTTAGATCAATGCAAATTCAATGATATATATATATATATATATATAGATAGATAGATATACAAATTTAAATTATATATCTGCTACTTCTACAAGACCCTTATCTTTTTCTTTTTCTTCGTGTTATTCGGTTACTAAGTTTTTTTCTTTGTATATTTTCCATAGAGTAAGACTATGATGATCCCATTGAGGTCAATAATGAAGAGAGAATCTATGATGAGTTGAAATTTTAATTCAAAAAACATCACCTTGCTACAACACTCCACTCCTTATATAGCTTTAGATAGTCTATTCATCACACTTTCTCATATTTCCTATGATTTATTCACCATTTGTATCCATCAAAATGTCTCTAAAGGAAATTTTTATTTCAAACTTCATTGTTGATAATCTACATTCCAATGGATCCTCATCCTCATCCATTTGCACTTATATGGAAGGGTAATCATTCATCTACATAGATTGTGCACACATTCACTTTGTTATATTCATTTGGTCCTAAATTCATGGATAAAGTCACTTGTGATATGACCAATATGATTTGTTATGGTCTCTTTTCCTCGTTGACCTTACCAATGTGTTAGGAATGCATAATGATTAGTTCAGTAATACTTACATACTACATAAAGAAAATTCCAAATATCATATTCATGGTACATTAAAACTACACAATATGTTTCTCCTTAAAATAATTCCTTATCTTTTATTCGACATCTCTATCCACATCATTACCTAGATGTACAACATTAGGCTCATTCAACAAAGAACTCTTATACACATCCTCCTTCAACATTATCTTTTCTTACACATTAGACTCAATTTCCTTGTGATGTCAACTATAGAGGAAATCTACAATCTTCAAAGTTTCTCATTTATTACAAATTTATTTCCATGCTTGAAAGTTTAGATTTTGTAGCCTCTTTTCATTGGTTCATTACATTATTCAACATCAAGAATCACCTAAAGCTTCTCCTCAAGTTCTTAATTTTTTTTCCAATTAATTTAGAATCCATGACATTGTCAACACATATCAAGAATCAATATGGGACACTAAGATTCTAACCAATCATTTAATATATATTGTTATAATTGTTTATCTGCAACTTATTACATATCAAGTTTTCATCTCAAAGATAGTCTCGACTAATCATGGATGCAACACTCGCTAATATGTTCCTAATAATAGTCATCTTCCACATGAAATCCATTATATTTCTCATCAAATGCTACAAATATTTTCCCTCTCATAATAACATCCATGGTCAAAAGTTCTATTGAGAGGAAGGATAGGGATTCTATTATGTAGTCTTAGTATGTGTAGTTTTCATTACTACATTGGAGAATATTATTATTGTGGTTTGAGAGTCATGAAGCCTTTTCATTTCCTATTATCACGAAGTAGTTGAGACCATTTCTTATACTATCTCAATTATTGTGATTTGTTTCCAATTCTTAGGATCTAGTAAGAATATCTCTCCTATATTTTCTAGTTTGTTTTCTTTGTGTAATTCATTTAATCTAGTGTTTGGAATAATAAAAATTATATAGAGATTGTCTTTCATACTTGTGTGTTAAACTCCATTCATGAGTGCTTTATCATTGCGAGGGATTTCCTAAGTTGTAATGTACTTGTTTTTGTATCTTAATGTGTCTTTTGTGTTTATTGTGAATGAATAATAATCAGGGAAAATTTTAGGGGCTAATATTCGCCCATGGGCTAATTTTCTATACTTTTTCCAAAAAAAAGATTCGCTAATTTCCATTTCTTTGTAAAAATGATTTGCCCAAACTTTATAGAATGAAATTATTTTACCCTAAAAATCGCCAAAAAATTATATATAGACTATATAAAAATATTATAAATTTAAATACTTTTACAAAAATATCTCTAAACATTTTATAGATTTCATACTATGGACTAGTGGGATTCGCCAAGGTTTCTAAACTTTAAGATAAATTTCCATCCTTAAAATTTTCCCTGATAGTAATTTTAAAAAACATGATGCGTTTACTTATATTAATTAATTTTTCCATAGCCCTTATATAAAACTTTATGATTATACCTTAGATTGTAAATTTATCTCAATTAATAGAAAACCTTATATCATACTACATTTTCTTAGTTAACCTAAAATTAACTAACCTATAAGTGAAAAAAATATTCTACAAAGGCCATTGTTAACCTCTAGACAAAGTTCCATATTAAGAATAAAACCGAATGATAATTCTCATATAAATCCATAGATGTATTGTTATGTTGGTGTTGTTATCTAGAAACTTTAATTATAATTGTACCCATTGTCTCTTATATATATAAGTGAGACTAACTCATAAGATTGTCCCTTGTGAATTTCTTTGATTATAAAAGGAGGTGTTCCCATTGAATAAATTTATCTTCAATTATTAATATATTTTTCCACTAGAAAAATCGTAATCTTTCATTAACTTTGAAAAATTACATATTGTAGATGCAATTTGCATATGTTGTATCTGTCTAGCCCCAGAGGGCTCAGTCAAAATTTTGAAGGTTCTTCAAAAAAAATTGTATACTGTCCAGAACACCACGCAGGATGTTCATAAATAGGAGCCTTGTATTAAGTTTGTACATGTGCCATGCAGGGCCATACATAAATATCCTGTATAATATATACAAAAGTTTCAAAGAAACATTGTTCAAAAAAATTCCAAAAAAAACTAGTTCATGGGCTCTCTGCCCTGTGATAATGTAGATCTATGTATGGGCGATGATAGTAGTGGTATTCATTTGTCCCTCGCTATTCCTGGATCATCCACTCTCCTCTGGGAAGTACCATGGCCTCCTTGGATAGCCTGTCAACACAACTGTTATGTTCCTTGTAAATATGATTGCATGTGATATTATTAAATTGAGCCTTGAAAATGTTTATTTCATCCAAAATATTACTGAGTGTGTGTATGTGACAAGCAATAATATTATTGAACCAATTTATAATGATCTTCGAGTCTCCAAAAATATTTATGCCCATGCAATTATGCCCCAAAGAGAAATGCAAGAGATGACGAAGGGTGATGAGTTCTACGAAATTGTTTGTTCTAGCCCCTAATCCCATCTTAACTTTGAAGTAATGATGATCACTAAAGTATAAGATGAATCCACCACCACATCCCTGCTGTTGTGCTGCACCATCGAAATACGCCCAAGGGGTGTTTTTATCAATATGTGGAGGAGAATGAGGCGCACGGGCTTGGGTTTGTGGAGGATCAGGCATCTCATTATATGCCGATACTATACAGGCCATAGTGTGTGGCCAACATATAGGTTTGTTATAAAAAATAGAACGATTCCGAGCCAGCCAGAGATGCCAGCTGATAATCAAAGGGAGACTTTGAAGTTTTGAACCTTTATGTGATTGTACCAACCTTCCCATGCTTTGTTAATGTCATCACCTTCCCAGTGCCCTGTGTATTGAATTGAAGAAGATATATTTTTCCAAAGATCAATCAAGGCTGAGCATTTCAGAAACAGATGTAAAGTCGGTTCTGATGAGCTTTTTCATAATGTACACCAATTTGGCCCATGGAAGGATTGATGCATAATATTTTTGCCTATGGGAACTTTGTCTTTTAGTATACACCAGAAAATAAGTCTGGTCCGAGAAGGCGCAGTAAGTTTCCAAATAGGCTTCCACCAGAAGGTAATCAAATCCGGTATCTTGTGGGAGATTAGGGCTAAATAACCAGACTTAGGAGAGTATATACCATTGTCCGCATGACACCAAATGAGTTCATCCGGGCCCTCTTTTATCCTGATATGAGATTCAGATAGTGTAAAAATATAATCATGCCATTCTTGGTGCCAACATTGTGGTAAATCGAGTTGTAAGGTGGTTTTCCATCCTTGAGCAAAAATGGTGGAATTATGAGGATCCACAATGTTTGCAAGTACCTTGAGCTCGTGTGAATGAAGATGTTGTATGAGTTCTCTAGATAGTTGATATCTTCCTCCACCTCCAGTCCATGGATCTAAACCAATGCGAGCCATAGATCCATCGTTGATTCTCTGGGCCAGATTATCCTTGATGAGCGACAGAGAGTGAAGGAGTGCCTTCCAGACAAATGAGATGCCAGATTTAGGCCAACTTGGCAAACGAATCCAATCCATGATTTGCTGAGGCCAAATATACTTGTGATATGTGATGGCAGTCTAGAGATTCTGTCCGGTCAACAGAGTCCATCCCATTTTTGCAGTAAGTGCTTGCACAAAAAATGGAAGATCTTTTACGCCCCAGCCTCCCCATTTTTTGGGCAACGCTATCTTACTCCAGCCAACCCATGCAAAAATCCGTTTGTCCTAGTTTCCATTCCATAGATATATGTTGTAGATTTGTTGCAAACAAGCCAAGATGCTCCTAGGAATCCAAGCAAGTGCCATCCAGAATACAGGAGTGGCCTCAAGAACAGATTTTATAAGAACAAGTCTACCAGCTCTGGACAAATATTTGTGGCTCCATATGGTAAGCCTTTTCTCCAATTTTGTGACGAGCCAAACCCAATCAGCAATTTTTTGGCTGATAGGCTTTATCCAGAACCCCAGGTATTTGAGACCTTAGTCAAGAGGATTGATGCAATAAGGGAAAAGCTGATGAGAAAGATGTGACTCTTGGATGGAGGTTCGGGCAAAAGTAATGGTGGATTTTGAGTGATTGGCTAACATCCCAGTAGCTGATGAGAAGAGAGAGAGAATCTTGGAAAAGGAGTGGGAATCCTGAATACTTCCATCAAGAAAAATAAGAACATCATCCACAAAAAGTAGATGGGTGAGAAAGCAATCATCAGATATCTTGAGTCCACAAAGATCACCATCTCTCTTAGCCGATGCAATCAATCGACTAAGACCATCCATGAAAATCAAAAAAAGGAGAGGTGAGAGGGGGAATCCTTGTCTAAGCCCCCTCTCAGAGTGAAAAAAATGAGATGCAGACCCATTAATGAGAACACTGAAGGTGGGAGAGGTTATGCAGGCCATGATCCAAGTGATGAAATTGAGGGGGAAGCCCAAATGGATAAGGAGCATCTTAATATAAAGCCAACTGACATGGTCAAAATCTTTTGCCAGATCTATCTTAAGAATAATGGCTTTTTGGTGTCTGGTCCAGATTATATGAATGGCTTCTTGGGCTGAGCCAATAGCTTCATGAATCTGTCGATGTTCAAGAAAAGCAAATTGCTGGGGGGCAATATGTCGAGAGAGAATAGGGCGGAGGTGATTAGCAATGATCTTGGAGATAATTTTGTACAGACAATTGCACAAAGAGATAGGCCTATAGTCATTAAAGGAGGATGGGGTGTTGGACTTAGGAATGAGGGCAATGAAAGTCGAGTTGATGGCATTGTACAGAGATCTAGACAATCTTCACTCTTCCATGACTTTCAGTAGATCTTGTCCTAGGAGGTCATAGAAAGCGAGGTAGAATTATATGGTCCAACCATCCGATCTCGGGCTCTTGTCCTTTTTGAACCATTTTAGCGTGCCTTCAAGCTCACCAAATGTCACAGGAGTGAAAAGTTCCTCTACCTCATCCTCATTAAAAAATCTGGGGAAGTGACTAGCCACATTAATGATATCAACAAGATTCGAACCAGGAGGGCTTTTGTATAGATTCTTAAAATGAATAGAGCCAAGATGGGAGGGTTTATTGAAAGAATCAGCCACTCCTCCCTGAGGTAGAGGTAGATTCCAAATGGTGTTTGTTACCTTTCTACCTTTAGCATAGTTTTGAAAAAACCTTTTATTGTCATCTCCTGCTTTCAGCCATATGGCCCTACTCCGAAGACAGATGGATTCCTCTCTTTTCTTCAGGATCTAAGCCTTCTAATTCTCAAGTTCAATCAGATGATATTTGTCTTCAGTAGTGATAAATGCCAGGCTTCTCTCATCGAGCAGAGAGCTGAGCTTGGATTCTATGTGTAATAGAGTCGAAATCTCCCTCTGGTGCTTCTCTCTAGCCCAGTTAATAGAAAGATGCTTGAGCTTGGACAAGTTTAAACAAAAACCTGTAGCCAAGGAGTCAGATCTATCGATCGGGTTTGCAGCCAAGAAGTCTGAAACCATACTAACATAAGTAGGATCTTGAAGCCAGACATGGTTAAACTTGAAAGGGGCTTCTGGCTTAAGGTGAGGCCCCAATATCTCTAGATAAATGGGGGACTGATCCGAGATACCCCTTGTTCCCACCCGTTGTTTATAGTGATGTAGCTGCTATAATAGGGGCCCCTTCATAATGAATCTGTCTAATCTTCGAGTAAGGGCAACCTCACCCACCCTTATATTCCTCCATGTGGGAAGAGGCTTGTTCATAGGGACATCCATCAAGTTAAACCGCTCCAGGAGATCTGTCATAAACCCTGAGATCGAATCCAATTATGCCATTGACCCCCAGGATTCACTATAACCAAGGGAGAAGTTGAGATCGCCTCCAATAATGATGTGATCAGATGAGAAAATGGAGAGGCCAAGTAGGTGCTGCCAGAAATTCTCCCTCTGTTGACAAGGACCAAAATGTTGACAATTCGTAGGTTGGTGCCAAGCTCTGTCAAAAAGATATCTAACCCCAAAAAACCATGGCCTCCCCAAGATGTAGTGACTCTGATGGTTCTGGGATTATATCTAATGAGAAGACCACCAGACCTCCCCACAGCGTCCATTGCCATATAGATCCATCCTGGAGAAAAAGAGTTCAGGAAGATGGTAATGTGATCAGCCGAACCTAGGGTTTCTTGCAGCAAGATAATGTCAACAGGTTCAATCTCAAAAAGTCTGCGCAGGGCTAGTTTCTTGGAGGCACTAGCCATGCCTCTACAAATGAAAGAGAGGCATTCCATGGTGGAATGCTACTAGGGGTATTCAGTGCTCTAAGAACCCCATCAAGAATACATTGACGGCCAAAGGTGACTTCAGCTCCAGCACGTCTGATGGCTTTGGATAGATAAGATTTTCTCCCCCGAGATGACAGAGAGGCCAGACCAGGAATAGTGAGACCAAATCTGGCAAGATGTACCAGAGTGCTACTAGATAGTGAATGGGGTTGGAGATTGTAATGATGAGATTTCGAAACCCATGATGAAGATGGTGAGGAGGAGGATGTGGATAATGAATGTAGAGAGGGAGTGGTAGGTGCAATAACAGGGGAATACGACAAAGTGCAATGTGCCACAGTAATGGAAGGTGCAACAAATGAGGAGCAATGTGCAATAGAAGAGATAAGAGGGGTTAGAGGAGTACCCAAAGATTTAGCGGCTTCAGCGGCTGCTCGAGACCTGGTGAGAGGTGGCGAGTTCAGTCTGTGTTCCTCGTCCACTGCCTTAGGAGGAGGATTGTTGACCGAAGGAATAGGGCCTAGAGTAGGTGAGCACAAGATGGTCGGCAAGTCAATCTTGGATGGTGCAGATGATGCTTTAGGGGTATCCTCTAGTTTCTTATTAAGGGGGAAATATTTAAATATATGTCCCACCTTGTGACACCGTCAAAAGTGGAATGGAACCCCTTCGTAGTCCATTATCTAGATCCTGGTATATTTCCACCATTGTAGCGTAATCTTTTCCTCCAAACCCTCGTGAGTGTCCAAATGGACCAGGATGTAGGCGAGGGTTGTATTTCTTGATTCCACAAAGGTGCGATGATGGTCCAAATATGTACCAAAGGCATTCCCAATTTTGATGAAGACCTCCTCGCACCAATACTGTAGAGGGAGTCCTGGCAAGCGCACCTGTAGGGGTCCAACCCCAATTTGTTCTCGCTCAGGATCAAAAAGAGGGCTTCATCTCTTGAGGAGAACCAGAGCCATCTCAATGTGCCAGTACCTGGCAAGGACCAAATTTTTATAATTCGCCTTTGCAAAGTGAAGGGAAAACCAACCCCAAGGTAGAACCTACACCTCGAGCAGTTCTTTAAGTAATCCACCCCAGATTTCCTTGACCCATGAAATGAGTTTGGTGGTCGAATATGCCCTACCGTGAACATGTCCGACAAGTATTGTGCTAGCCATATATGCCACTTCCCTAATTATAGAGGTCTCGCTGAACTGAATCATGATATCCTTGGAGGTCATCTTCACACACTTTGTTTTTCTCATCCCCAAGCAAGGTGTAGATCGGTGATCCGCCAAAGGGTTAGGGGAGCCTTCCAGAGGGATGGATTTTGTAGACTTTACCTTGATAACTGGTGTCTCGAAACAAGCCAACCGCGTGTGGATGGGTAAAGAAGGGTTTGGGGCCACTGAGGTATGGAAGCCAACAGACGGTGCAGCGAAGAAAGTTAAAAAGGGCGGATGAGGGTCGAAAGAAGGTGATGGAGGAATATTAACGGTTAGAATGTGTAAAGTTGCAGGGGATAATGGAGGAGCATCCAGAGCAGGGGATTCTATAGAGAGAGAACCGATGAATGGAGGTGCAGAACAGTGCTCCGACAAGGTAACCACCGGCGACGAGTTAGGCGGAAAAGGGTCAGACGGGAGACTAGGCCCAGCTGCCGATGAAGAGAAACTTGGGTGACCAAAAATGACATGATATGGCTATGGATCCTCGGAATAATCGATCTCCTCAACATCCATCGATTCCACCATAATGCACGCAGAAACAGACATTCAAAAAGTGACGGATGAGGTAGCAACGGAAATGGCGGGCAATACTGTTAGCGACAGGTATGCTACTCCAGTAGACAGCAAAAGGCTGTAGCAAAAAACCCTAGGGTTTTACCCTAAACCCTTACGGAAACCTGCAGTAATCGACATCCTCCAAAGGGGGGAGGGTGTAACACTTAAGTGTTCCTATGTTATTTGCTAATCAGAGTTATGTTTTCTGAAAGGTAGATGTTCTCCATTATTAATATATTACTCAAGGAATGGAGTTATTTTTCTCTATAATTTTAATCTATTTTGGTGTTTTTTGTCTGGTATTTAGTGTTAAGAACTATGATCCAAGAGTTTTACTCATTAAATAAAGACATCTTGGAATCATGGATATAAAAAAAATTATGAGAAATTCCATTAGTGAAATTTTAGGAAGATGATTAGACATATCTAGGTACACGTGGTCAAAACTTCATGTTTTGACTCATTACTCTTTCTGAGATATACGCTATGGAAGTTAGGGTTTGTGAGCAGTCCTAAAATAAAATTCAAAAGAGTTATACTAGAATTTCACTATAATTTTTGTTAGAAAAATTCAAACTATGAAATTTTGAAGATCTCAATGATATAAATGTAGTTAATTGCATTAAATTTTTTAGGACCTAGATAATTGTACATTTTGAGATATAACTTGTGAAAGTTAGAAATATTTCCTAGTCCAAAACTTAGTTTCAAATGAGTAATTTGGTAACTTTCACTATAACTTTTCATTGGTGAAACTAAATATTATGAAATTTTCATTAATTTGAGGATATATATCTAGGTGATTATGTTAGAAAAATTGGATTATTAGATGCTATAATTTCTAATATATATGTTATGCACATTAGGGTTTTTAACTACTAAAAAAACTAGTCTCAAACAGGTGTTATTGGTAAAACCTTTCTACATAAAGCTTAGAAAATATAAATTAACTACCATTAGTTTCTTTGGAAATAATTCATACCATATTATTTTAGGTAAAAACTTTATATGTAGATAAAATAAAAGATTAACATGCGGCATTCCATAAAATTTCACTACCTATAAAGGGCTAAGAATAAAAAAATATCAGGAAGCTACCATAAATTTCACTTGGCACATCTAATTTTTTTCAAACACGTGACATTATAGAGAATACATATCAAAGTAATACATGTAAAAAATTCAAACTCAAAAAGGCAAAAATTTCATAGATACATTATGAGAAATATTTACTTTAGAATAACCTCCAGATCATGGTGTTAAAGGTACATAACTTACCCCAATGTAACGTTGACTTGTAATATCCACTCTTGATCATTCAAAATTGGGACAAAAATATGAAATAAGAGTGTTATTATTTTTTCCCCGTGACAACATGTGCTAAAAAATTTACTCTTAGTAAACCTCCAAAGAGATCAACCATGACTCAGGATGAAAGAGAAGATATTTTCACCATCTATGCAAATTGGAAAAGCAATTTAGTAAATTGGATTTTAAGTCAATAATAGGTAATGATTTGAATGATAATAAGGAATAGATATAAAATTATATGCATGAAAACATAGAACATATGGAAACAAAATATGAATAAAAAGATGGAATAGATTCAAAATTCCATGTCCACCAACTTCTTACATACATTAGATGAAATATTTTCTAAAGTAGATGTCAGAGCATAAGGAAATCATGAAAATGTGTATAAAATAAATATTGAGTCCCATAATCATGATTATTCATCACTTTGAGATATGCATAGTAGAGGGTTCCACTCAACGCCAAGGAAGTACTTAATTCCCAAGATTGATATGAGAAAATTTAATAGCGAAGATCATATAACATGGATGTTCTAGATGAAGCAACTCTTTGATCTATACCAAATTAAACCTCTATAAAAGGTAAATATCATACCCTTTTATTTAGAACCCAATCAATTTTTTTGGTGCCAATGGTTTTGTGAATGAAGAAAGGACTCTATCGTCTCTTGGTCAATTTTTATTGATATATTGATAGAAAATTATGGGGATATTAAGAGAAACACACTCTTTATTCAATTGAAAAACACTTAGCAAAGGTGTCTAATTGTATAACATATTTAACAATTCAAAAATCTAAGTCCCAGGGTAAAGATCACTCCAAAGTATTTTTTGTTATATATATTTATGGGCACATTGAAGGAAAATTGTCAACATGAGGGGCATCCCTTCATCCTCGAGTCCCTAGAGCATGCTTATAGCATGGTAAGGAAAATGGAAGGAAAAAAATATGGCTACTAGAATGGTGTCCACTAACAACTATAATGAGAAGCATGTTCCCTCCCCTAACCTAGCTTAACCAACAAGGTTGACACTTAAAGAAGCGAAGAGATTATGTCTCAATTGTAAAAAATAAATAAATTAAGGGACATAAATGTGGTGAGAAGAAGTTACTCTACATAGACAATGAATAGGGAGAAAATAAAGAATTAGAACTATCACAAGATATAGTGTTATAAGGGAGTATTGTAACCATATATTGTAATGCATTGGCTCACATCAATACTCCCAAAACCCTTAATATAGAAGTATATATCAAAAATAGAAAGGTAACAGTGTTGGTTGATTCTGGTGGTACCCATAACTTCATTAATTCCAAACCACCAAAACTTATCAATTATTTTATGTTTCTAACACTAAAGTATCAAGTAATATTTGCATAAGGAGATACTAGAAATTGTTCAAGCAAGTATCATATAATTAAGCTAACTATAGGAGATTATTTATTTTATATTTTTCCACTATTTATATCTAAATGGGTGGCATTGATTTTTAAATAGGGTTCCTATGGTTACAGTCATTGGGAATAATGGATTTTAACTTTTAGAAACTTTTCATGATATTTTCCTTAAACAAAGGGAAAATGAACTTAGAGATATCCAAAGGAAACAATATAAAGTGAGGACCTCTAATTGCATGAAAATATTACTAAAAAATAAACATCATGGTTTAATAGTGTAATTGTGGTCATTAGATGTTCAAACATCAACACCCTCTATTGTGGAGGATCTCCAAAATGTTATCAACAAGCATTAAAAGGTAATTTGATAGATTCCTAGGAGTCTTCCACTAAATAAATATAATGACCATGATTGTCATTTGCAACTAGGATATGTACCACCTAACATTAGGCCTTATAAGTACACATATGCCCAACGGAGTGAGATAGAGCATCGGATTATATGAATGTTGGAGGTCGGAATCATCAAACATAGCCAAAGTGATTTATTTGAAATAATTGTGATGGTTGAAAAGTAGGAAGGTTTATGGAATATGTACCCATATTATAGAAAACTCAATAAAATGACTTTCAAAGCTAAGTTTCCTATTCCTTCTATTAATTAATTCTTAGATTAATTGCAAGGAATTATTTTCTTTACTAAGTTGGATCTCTCTTCTAGATATTATTAAATGAAAATGAGGCGCAAAGACATTTGTGGAATGGCCTTTAGAAAACATGCATATTATTATTACTATTTTCAAATAGAATTTGGCCTTAGTAATCACCTTTAAAATTAAAAAACTTTGATAAATTCTATTTTCAAACCCTTAAAAACATTGTGTTAGTATTTTTTCATGATATACTAATCTATAAAAAGTCTTGGAAGAGCATGTACAATTTCTTAAAACTAATGGAAATTCAACAACTATATTCAAAGCATTTCAGGTGTGTCTTTGAGGTTCAAGAAGCGAAAAATTTTGGTTGTATTGTATTTCACGAAGTTGTCAAAGTGGAATCAAACAAAATTAAATCTATGATGGAATGGTCAATTCCCAAACCTTAAAATAATCATATATTATTCTTAGAATTACTAGGCTATTCCTAAAAGTATTTTAAAAATTATTTCGAAATAGTGACACCTCTAATATTATTATTAAGTGATGCATTTTCCCAGACTGAAGGACTACCCAAATATTTTCAAAAAATGAAGGAATATATGTGTACAACTCCTATATTGGCCAAAAATTAAACCACAAAAAACTTATTCTTAACCCCTATGTTAAACCTAAAATCTCTCTTTATTCCCTATATTTGAGTTACTACATTTATATTGTTATATTGTTATGTAGGGAAAAACATTTCATTATGCCCTTTCACTAATTGTACCCTTTGTCTCCTATATATAAACTAAAGAGACCTAGTCTTAGGATCATGATGAAAATGTTGGACCCGCCAACATTCAGGGGGTTTCCTTGATATGAAGTCCCAATTAGACCTCACACCATTTGGAATAGGAGCCCCATTCAAAATACAACCCGGTTTCCGAAATAGTGGGTTTTAGTGTTATGTCTTGGCTGCAATAACGTATAAAATGATGTATTCGTGACTTTGGTGAAACAAGTGTATAGATTTGTGAAGCGTTAAGTGAGATGCATGAAAGGTTCTAACATGACAAAGGAAAAGTGAGTGAGCCCCTTAGAAGCATGTAATAGTATGCGGCTTGAAAAGAACACACGAGCATAAAATGGGATCAGAAGTAAGCCTACAAAATAGTTCACAACTTAACCATGATGGAAATCTACAACAAAATGAATTCAAAAGGATTCATACTAATGCAAATGAAATACTTCTTGAGCGTTAGCGTAAAAGAAATAACATATATTTCAAACATAACAAGGATAGTCCTACTATATTCACAACATATGCATGAAAACGTGTTGGATATGAGATTTTATTAAAGTGAAATTCCTAAGAATACATATACAATTGACAACCCACCAGTTCCAATAGTGGAACATGAAGCCAACACTTCTCCAAAGAAATATACTTCCTCTATGCTACTGAGAAGCCAAGGTTCTCAATAAAACTCCTAATCTTATGCTCTTAAGCCAAAAGCCTGACCAAAATCCCTTTACATGACTAATGAGGGTACATTTATAACAAAATGGGTGACTATTCATCTCCCTTTATCATTTCTTGGCTTCCCTCATGATTGTAACACTTCCTTCAACCATGACATTTGGACTTCATTACAAAATGAATCTTCGCATTCCACAATTGACACTTGGAATTTCACTTACAATTAATTACAAAAGAATACTAAAATATCGCTCATACCCATGTAAGAAAAAATTGGTTAGATTCAACTAGACAACCTACTAAGATAAAACAAGTTAAGCTTGAGTTTTGGGAAACTCCAACTCAACCACTTCAACTTGTAGTTTCTAAGTCACATAGTGGTGCCAAGCTTTATACTGTGCGGTGACTTCCCCAAACTATGTGATGGGATTAAGCTGGAAGAAGACTCTAGCCTCCATTGCATCCAGGTACACTAATTGGAACCAGTATTAATTTCCTTCTTCAGCAGGAGAAACATGGTGTTGATCTGGATAGTGCCAACAATTTACTTCTGCATGTTGTTCCTATTCACCTCTAGATATTCCTTGGTGGTGATCTACTTGAGCTGGTCCAAGTATTATTCAACCTCTTTCCTGACTTGATTCATGTTCTTGGCTTCGATTAATGAGCCAATTGAAGTGATCTTCTATTATTTCACCATGAATTTTCATTATTTTATAATCGTGCATATGAGTCGTGAATGTTGGCAATGAATGCGGTGATTTGTTTGTTACTCTGGATGATCATGCGAATTTGTGCTTTCTCCAACTCAGCATGTTGCCTTGTTTCCTTTTCCAATTTGGACAGTGTCCATTTTTGTTGAATTAATCATTCATGTATGGAAATAATGGTTGTATGGATGTCCTTGAGGATGTTAGTATTATCTTCGCATTTTTTTTGCATGTCATGTAAGAAAACAAATACTTTATGCATGGTGATAAGCTCCTCATAAAGGACCTGCATGGTTTCTCCTAATGCTGATACTTCACCAAGTATGGTTGGCTTAAGTTCCTCAAGATATACCTGTGCGAGAGTTTCTTTCTGGACCTATGCTTGGAGATGCTCAATTTGTTGAGTTGTAGCTTGCAAGTTCTTTGCCATCTGCCTATTCTTAGCCATGAGATACTCCATATTTGACTTTGCAAGACCTACGAAGGCCAAGTTGGTTGTAGCAATGGCTTCTAGATTTTTCCTGGTATCTATTACAATCACCCTTTCTCTAATGATTGTAGTATATGTAAGATTGTTCGGAAAATTTTTCTTTATCTCTTGTATAATCTTCTTCTGAAGCTCATTTTAAGTTAGATTGTATGTATCCATGACATTACCATCATTAAGAGGAACAATTTACTCTTCTTCGCTTGGAGCTTTCCCTACTATAAGAGGAGGGGGAGACTGAATGGTGACCTACTGAGTACTCAACATAAGATCAACATCCTAGTTTAACGGCTCTAGTTCCACCTCCACGTCTTGAATCACAATCATTTCTTTGATTTATTGAGAAATTTCCTTTTCCTACAATTGTTTGCTTTCATCTTCCAGTGGTTGGTTCTTCTCTTGTTCTTTGGCCTATTTTCGTGTTGCTTCTTCTTGTTCTATTCTCCGCCTTTATTCTTCTTCTTGTTTCTTCCTTTATTCTTCCAATTTTTTTCTGCTCTTGTTCTTCCCTATGCTTCATCTCTTCTTCCTACTTCATATATTTCCTCCTCTTTTATGTTGCTCTTGTCACTTTCAGGATGATTGGATTTGTTGTCATCTTGTGGCTCCACTCTTCCACTGGACTATGTGTAACTTTCCTCTTGCCCTTTTCATGCACTACGTTGTGCCTTGGTACGAATTTTGCCTCTGGAATGAATTATTTTTTAGGAGTAACTTGTGATGTTCCTACGAAGCTAACATGTTCGCGGGACTTGGAGGCATTGTAAAAATTCTTGATCTCTTCCTCCTTCGGCCTATAAAATGTCCCACTTGGCCATTGGAAATGAATCCTTACACAATGTTCTTTGCAAACATTCCTATGATTATATGGATTGAAGTCCAAATGACCAAATGAAAATTTCTTTATCTCCTTTCCTTCGGTGTTTGCAGCCTTCAAATTTTTGATCTCATACAATACAATTTGTAAAGGAAGAACGGGACAAGGTGCCTTCTTCTTCTTGTGTAAAACTCATGATAACCCAGTGGAAATATGATAAGCAACTTCTTGCATGACCAACTTGTTGGTGGAATACTTTAGCAGAATATGTGGATACTTCTGACCACCAAACACTCTGAAGAAATTGTCATCCGGTGAGGCAAACCAATTTGCTAACTCTGACACTACTTCCATTGCCTTACGGGACATGCAAGGCAACTTTTCCTCAAATATTAACTTGTACAGTGGAATGAGGAAGTAATCAGTCAACTTTTCAATTACTCCTTTGTAACTACACTCTGAAAGTAACTTGCTGTAAATGTGCATGGTAGTTTCTCTTAGTGACCAAGTCCAATTCATGGTAGGAAATAAATTTTGAGCACATATTGCATCCAACAAGTAATCAAACATGTATAATCTAGCTTTCTTACCCTTGGGAGGGTTCTTAGCATTAGTCACATGAATTCTCAACTGTTGAGCCATAAATATAACCAGTTGAATGGTTTTCCTTCATTCATAATCTGATTAAGCTATAATGCCCAACTTTATGGAAAGGTCTCAGTACTACTTTGGCCATAGATCCAACAACATAAGGCTATAAATTACCGATAATCCTTCTTGAGAGATTTAGTCTTGTAAGTGTTTCTAGGTGTTTAGCGACACTTGGAAGGCTATTTCACCCAAATTTTGAAGATGTCATTTGTGCCTAGGTAGCTGGTGACTGCATAAAAGTGGGAATCCATGAGTGATTATGGCATCAATAAATGATACATAAGCTGGTAATTAGGTGCCAAGAAAGAGGCAAGCCTTTTTCCATTGGCATTGCTAAGAGTCATTGCCTTGTTATCCGTATGGGACAATATTGAGCTGACAATATCTAAACATGGAAAAATCGGGTACTTGCACGTAATCCTGTGTAATCCTGACCTTTGGACATTGATTTAAACTTGTCAGTCTTCAAGATCCACTTTGAAACGTTTTTTTGAGAATACCTCATTCACTTTCTGCCATGTAATAACTGAATCTTTGTCTATAAACAACTGAGTGTATTAAAAAACTAGAAAATTCATTCGAGTACTCTATGACTACCTCCCTGGTGCTTCTCTCTATAATGCCCTTTGAGATATATCTCTTAGGATCCATAGTGATAGTAACTGATTTAGAAAAGTGCTAAAAAACTGCAGTACCTATAGGAGAAAAATGTACTCATGGAAAACATACATTAGCTCGAGAAAAATGACTCACAAAGTAAGATCAAGGAAATAACCACAAGTCTGAGAGGGAAAAATGTGCAATTCCTAGAATGAGGGAAGAGATTGGCTTGATGAACTATGTGTTGTGTAGTCTCAATAGTAAAGGGAGGGGCTTGAGGCTTGAGACTTCACAATGCACAATCTCATGCTAGGAAGAATGAGGGAGAGATTGTGTATTGCACAATCTTGGTGGCTAAGGTGATCTGAAATCACCCCTAGGTGACCTCAGGAAATTAATGAAGGTATTACAGACTCATGTGCTGGTGTGTGTGTCTATGTTATCTTGTGCAACGGATCAATAAGATTGCGAAATACACAGACACTTGAAAGAGTAAGAGATCACAGTAAGCAAACACAAACACAACAAAAGTTAATAAGGAGTTCACCCAATCCTCCTGGGCTATGTCTCTTGGTCTAGCCTTTAGTGGTGGCCTTTTTATTATGTTTTTAAGCAGATTCTTACAATAAGGAGATCAATCTGAGTCCCACTTGACAGAGGATGATCAATAGGATGGCAGTTGGAATTCCCAAGTCCTTAGAGTTCACAGACTCCCCTTATCGAATTTGGACCTCAATTGGTCTCTTTCTACTCAATGTTGCCCTTACTATGATGGTCAGCTTGGCCTCTCTATCCTCTGCAACTTTGCCTCTCTTTCTGTGTCTCTCGGCCTTCAGCTTCTTCACTACTTCTCTACCTCATTGTCCCCTCACTGTCCCCCTGCTTCCTGTCAGCTCATGGCTCTAAATGCAATTCATTCCTTCGACTGTTCATTTTGGCTTCCCGGCTCTCTGGATCACCTGCCTCTGTCCACTGGGACTCCTCTACCCTGCGTCATCATTGCTGCATAATGCTTCGCAGAGAGGTGGCCACCTGTCACTTTGCGAATTGAGTGTCAATTCTTCCTGAATGGTCGTTTTTCGTAATTTCCCAAATGCCTATGAAACGGATCCTTTTGTCGATTCATTGGTCAACTCGGACTTCAAATCTTATGCGCCGTATTTTATTTCTCCCTCGGGTCCGATCATCCATCGGGTTGAACCTCCGCCGTTGATCTAGAGCCCCCAGATCCTACGGTCTTCGCTTATATCACGTGGTTGAGTTGCTCGACTATTAATTTGCGATGTAAGCGGTTTCTATCTCTCCCCACCGGACACGCGTCACTTAGTGTATGGAAATTCTAGGTCCTCGACCAAATCCGCTTACTACTCGAAATTCCTCCGATATTCCGCTGGTTTTGAGCACAGGACCCACCTTGTTGGTTTTAGCGCTTTCCCACGGTTTTCTGGTTTCCCTTGTGAAATGTGACTTACGACACAAGGTTCATGAATGGTAGTCATGAAAATGAAGGTTTATGAGTATTGTAAAGGATGAATTTAACTGAGTGACTTCTCTTGAACATGTCGGCAACACTGAATGAATTGGCAGCATTGACCCAAAACTAAAGTAATGGATGGTATGATAGACCATAAGTGTGATAACCATCATGCAGATAACCCAACCCAAGTAGTCATAGTGATGAAGTGAAAATGTCATGTTCAAGAGTGACCTGCTGCCATAAAGTGGTTTACCCCTTTTCCCATTATCCCCAATCATTGCTGACTAGTACCTCTTTATTTTTTATCAAGCTTGAGGAGGACAACATATGCTTGTTGTATAATTCCACCCTTCGAGCGAATCCATCGCTATGTGATGTTTAAATGAGTCTAGCGAAGGTGAATCTTGTCATGATGGACAAGTTTGTTGCTATTTCATGTTTTAACAAGTTTAATGACAATGATAACTCGTTCCTTTTCATGTTTAGAGAGTTTGAAAAGGGACAAAAAGAAAACTCCACAAGTTCTTTTTCGTAGTTTTGTCTCTCAAGTCCAAAAAAGCGTAAAATAATACGAGAGAGAACCTATTGACCATGTTCGATCAACGTATTCTTTTTTTGTAAATAATCTATCTCAGTCCGAAAAGGTTCAAACTTATATTGAGTAGATGTTGTTTCCAATCCTTTAACGAGCTGAAAAGGACAAGCGCTTGACAATCTTTTCAATTTTGAGAGTCTGAAAAGAGCTTAAAGAGGACTACAAGGGGGTTCCTTTTTCGATGTTTAATAGAGCTCGAAAAAGAGATAAAAGTGTGCTCTATGGTCAAAGTAAAATTCATGATCGTGCACGTCAAATTCACCGTATCAACTATAAATCTGTTCAAAGCAACACCAAACAGATCAAACATACCTGTTTCATTGGTAAAAATAGGTAAATACTAACGTTTATTCATTTAATATTCATGAAATAAACATAAAACAAGAATTTACCATGTCATTTCACCATTTGATATTTACCATTCAGTTTGTGCTTTGAACCAGTTTTTTAGCTCGAACTTCAGTAGCTAATTGTGAGAGATTATGTGGATCATTTCTCGTTCCGTCCAGACCAGGTAGAAGATCTACCCCTCCTCTTTTTTTTCATGTCATTATTTTACAGTTTTAGGCAATTGTTTTGGGTTTTTACGACCCCTCGGGTTAGAATATTTCGCCCTGGGATCAGCGCAACCTTCCACATCGAAAACTACGCTATAGAGCACCCAAATAAAAGGGTACCTACTCTACAGAGTATTGTCTCCTTACCTGGGCTGTGCTGGGCAAGTTTCACAAATTTGTTCATTGTTTGGCCCAAAATTTCTCCAGTTTTTTGCATGAAATGGATCCTAACTAAGCTTATGGTTTGATTTCAGGCTTTCATCGGATCAGAATGTCTATTACTTGGCAAGAAAGAGAGCATGAAGAACAAGACATGGTTTCCCTAAATGATCCGGGTACTGTTGAGGCCCTCAGAAACTGTGGGTTGCTCAAATACTTCAGGTTGTCTGAGATGAGGCAACAATTAGAACTATTGCAGTTCTTAGTTCATGCATGGGATCCAACGGATCAGGCTTTTCACATAAGGGACAAAGTGGTCCCTATTATGATCGATGATGTTTACTTTCTTACCGGGTTGTCGAGACATGGTGCCCCCATTTCTCTTTCAGGATTTTCTCATGGAGGTGAATCGGTGAGGGACTATATTCGACAGTTTTGTTGGCCAGGTACACAACCTAGCAAGGATGGGAAAATAAACATCAGGGATGTACGTGATTTTCCTTTGAGAACAATCCTTTTCACTATCACAAAGTTGGCAGGTAGTGTGACACTTCATCTGGCGAATAGATCATACATGCAGTATGCATTTGAGTATCTTGAGCCAACTGTATTCAACTAGTGTGAGACCATACTTTCTTCAATGAAAGAGCAGCTGACAAAGGTAAAGAGCGGTAAGACGAAGGATTTTAGCTATGGATCGCTCTTAATCACTTTTACCTTAGAGAGAATTCCATTGATGCAACCTCGGCATGTAACATTGGGTGTAGTTGGTCCTAGAGATCCACGAATGCAGAGGTGAGTTGAATTGATGGCTAGACATGTTGTTCAGTCATCAATCACATTTTCTACTACATTCTTCAGTTGGCTCAATTGACATGACATTGTCATTGAGGAGCATCCATACATAGAGATGGATTTTCGTCGAGATCCAGAGTTGAGTTTACTAGTGGGTGCTCAATGTGGTGCTATAGGTAAAATTTTTTTGACCAAATGTTTGTGATTTTAAATTTCTACATGTTTTTGTGTTTTTTATGTTTCCAAGACTAAACACGAGGCAAGTGGACTAGCATGGAGAAATGTCGGGAGGGCAGTTCTCCAGGATTTGGATTTGACTGAGACACTCGCAGAGTTTCAGGATCATGTAGAGGGGTTAACCCTTGGAATTCCAGATATTTGGATCGAGGAGTTACCTATGAGGTTGCAGTGCCATACTATTAATGTTCCTAGCCGTTGGATGCGGCTATTGCACATGATATCTCAGGCTCTGACCTATTATCATGAGCATCACTAGGTCTACTTAGGATGAGATTTGTATGCATTGAGTTTTTAGGTCAGATATCCAAACATGTCTTTGACACAAATTTTGTAAAAACTTTTAAAAAATCTATGTATTTTTAATTTTAGAGTTTTCCTATATCGTTATGTGCAATCCTATTCAACTAATGATGTGAATTGAAAATTTACTTTCACATGTGTCGCAAATGTTTGTTTAACACATAGTTCGCTAATGAATCAGTTAATGTGTTAAAGTTTCTGGAAATATGTTGATATTGAATGTACTCAAAATGTCTTTCCAAAAGACAAACTCTAAGGAACATACGAAGAATAGTTTGGTTTCAGATGGTATAAACACTTGTAAGTTGTAGTACAATGAGTTGTGAGTCTAGTCTAACAATGATTCAGCGAATGCCAAGTGAAATGGCATCAGAGAGAAGTTCGATCAACATGTTATACTCAGCAATATTGTTCGTAGAATGATCGATACAAATCCCTTGAAAACTCACTAACTCACCACTTGGAACGAAAATGGCCCATGCTATAGAAAATAGGTTCTGTGTACTATGACTAACACCATCGGTGTAACCAACAAATGGTTCCAAAGATTCTAATGTCTGAAACAAATGAAAAGCAGATTACTTAATGACATAAAAACTCTAAAAGACACACTGACACACACACATGCAATTAAAGCATATATACAGTGATTTTACTACACTAAATTAAGCATAGTAACATTTGAGGTATAGCCCATTTCGGGGCTGCGACAATGGAATTCCATCATAATCCACCAACTCGTAGGCACTTTTTTCCAAAACACCCTTGACAATGTAAGGTCCCATCCATAGTGGTTCAAATTTTCATGCTCCTAGTTTATCAACTTCCTAATCATAAAGCAAGACCAAGTCTCCTTTCGAGAAAATGCGAGGCTTGACATTTCTGTCGCATTGTGCCTTGATTCATTTCTTATGTGCTTCATTAGCCAATGCGACTTCACGACAAGTTTCATCCAGATGGATGAGTTCTAAGAAACACACTTCTTCATCAAAAGTGTCGGGTAATATGTCAATTGCAAGTTTAAGAGATGAAATTTCACATTGTATCAGCAAGATTGCCTCTAGACAATACACCAATTGAAAGGGTGTGAATCTAGTTGCATTCCTTACCGAGGTTCAATATGCCCACAAAGAAGAATACGGGATTAAATGCCAGTTTCGTTTATGAACCCCTATCATTATTTGAGGCATTCGCTTCAGGACTTTGTTGATGGCCTCAACGTGTCCATTAGCTTGCAGATAATAAGGAGTAGAAATATCATGTGAAAGTCCTAACTTGGCAGTTAACTCAATCATCATGTGATTATGAAAATGCGACCCATGATCTGTAACTATAGCTTGTGGTACACCAAACTAGGAAACCACGTGGTTGAAAAAGAAAAGTGTAGTTGTATCTCCATTGTTGTTTAATGTAGGCATCGCCTCGGCCCATTTTGTGAAATAGTCAACGGCGACTATAATGTACCCACCCCCCCCCCCACCCGGCTGAGTGAGGGTTACATGTCATGAAGTCAATGCCCCATTTGGTGAATGGTCCAACAGCGACAACAAGATGTAGTGGTGCAGATGGTAATCTACCTTTAGAGTCATAGATCTGGCATGCATGACAACTTCTGACAGCAATAATGCAATCTTTGAATATGGTAGGCCAGAAGTAACCAACATGGAGAATTCTCTATGCCGTAGCCTAACCAGATAAGTGCCCACCACAAGCACTTGAATGGGAATCATTCAAAACTTTCTCGGCTTCCTCATGTGTGAGGCACCACTGTAAAATCGTATCAATACCATGACAGTAAAGAGTGTCGCTAATGATTAGATAATCTTTGGCTTGGTATCAGATACATTGTTGTTGCGAGCGAGAGGTATCAGGCTGGAAAGTTTGGATTTGGAGATAAATCAGTATATCTCCATACCATGGGTCAGATGATGAAATCAGGAATAGAGACTCATCTAGAATTGATGGTTCTGATATTGAATCAATGGTATTCGAGGGAAGGTCACAAATAAGCTCGGTGAAAACTAGAGATTTCTTTGATTTGGAGTTGATGAATTCCAAATCAAATTCATAAAAAATGACAATAAATTTTGAGTATTTTCCCCCCAACAATTGATGTGACAAAATATATGTCATAGGGTTGCAATCTGAAATGATAGTGGTCTTTCAAAGCAGGATATAGTGGCGAAATATCTGTACAGCTTGAACAGCAAGCAAAGATAGCTTTTCGACATAAGAGTACTTAACTTCTATATCATTGAGATTGCCTCTCAAATAATATATAGAATGTTCAATCCCATCTTCTTCTTGGACTAAAACCATTCCAATGGTTGTATCTACAGTGACGAGAGACAGGAAGTAGTCGTTTTGATAATTCGGGGAATACATTAATGATGCTCTAATCAATATATCTTTAAGAGCATCAAAGGAAGCTTGCACAACCTGATCCCAATGGAAGGGTATCCCCTGTTTAAAAAGATGAGCAAATTTTTTAGCCATTTCAACATAATTGGGAATGAACCTCCTCAGAAAGTTAGCCTTCCCTTGTAGTCTCTGTAACTGTAGTAGATTAGAAGGTGGAGACAAGTCAAGAATTACCTGAACCTTAAGAGGGTTGAGTCGAATTCCTTCCTTAAACACTACGAAACCAAGAAAATGACTAGAACTAACACAAAAAACACATTTGTGTGGATTGAGTCATATTTTGTAGTGTTGGCACCATAAAAATATAGCTCTCAAATGCTATGGGTGATCAGTCCGCTTTCTATTAGAAAAATATATATTACGGAGCAATGGAACACATAAAATATTACCAAAATATAAACACAGAAAACGTATAAAACAAGAGAGACACAGATATATGTGGTTCACCCAGTTTGGGCTACGTCCACGGAGAAATAGCCAGTCCTTTTTTTTAATTATATTATCCGACAAACTGAAGAGATACAACCTACAACAGATCCGCTGTAACACCCTCTTCGCTCTCAATCTCCTCTCTCTTCCTCACTCAGAATATAGATATGCATAGATGCAATACAATTCCCTCATATATAGTGAGGGGTTTCCTTCTAGGGCAAAAAAACCCTAAATTAAACATAACTTCTGCCATCATATCATCCGCCTAATGAATGGCCCAGATTGACTAGAAATTATTAGACTTTTACAAGGAAATTTTACATCTATTTTTAGCTTTGGGGGCGCTGCCCCCGAATCCCCACCGGGGGACCACTGGCCCCCGGACCCCCCAACTGAGGGGGATTAGCCCCCCCACGTGGAGGGGTGTACAGTCTTCCTGGGGTATACATCCAGCTGAGACATTTGAATACATAAGATAATCCAGCTCCACACCCAACAATCTCCCACTTGGAGACTGATTATAGCAACTCCACCACTGCTTCATTTGCTAGACAATGACTCCACTTTGGACTTGGCTATTTCTCACCTTCTTCATCATACTTGAAGACCAATTGAAACTGAGCAGATTCTCAGTTTCTCCCTGGTTACAACTTTTGTTAACATATCTTCAGGATTCTGGCTAGTATGTATCTTTTCCAGCTTCAACTGTCCATCTTCCAATGTTGACTGTATGAAATGGTACTTGAGTTGTATATGTTTAGTATTGGAATGGAATGCAAAGTTCTTTGCAAGATGTATGGCACTCTAGCTATCACCGTATAACCTACCCAACTCCTACTTCTTACCCAATTCATCCAGAAACCTTTGTAACCAAATCATTTCTTTACTAGCCTCTGTAGCAGCAACATACTCTGCTTCTATTGTTGAAAGTGCAACAACACTTTGGATTTTTGAAACTTAGCTGACAGTTATTCCACCTATAGTAAATACATATCCTATAGTGCTCCTCCTGTTATCTCTGTCACCTGCCATATATGCATCAACATATCCCTGTAGAGCAATGTTTGAACCACCAAAGCATAATTCTTGATTTGTGGTACCTCTCAAATACCTGAGAATCCACTTCACTGCCATCCAATGTTATTTTCCTGGATTGTTCATGTACCTGCTTACAACTCCCACTGCATGTGCAATATCAGGCCTTGTGCCGACCATTGCATACATTAAGCTTCCAACTGCTGATGCATATGGAACTTTAGACATATGAGCCATTTCTTCTTGAATCTTGGGACACGCCTCCTTACTTAATTTGAAATGGATAGCCAAAGGTATACCAACTGGTTTTTCATTCTGCATATTAAACCTTTTCAACACCTTTTCTATGTACTCACTTTGAGACAATTTCAATTTGCGATTCCTCTTGTCTCTAGTTATTCTCATACCAAGGATTTGTTTTGCAGCACCCAAATCCTTCATTGCAAATGTGTTTGCCAATTTTCTTTTGAGCACATTTATCTCCTGCATGTTAGAACCTACAACAAGCATGTCATCTACATACAATAACAATATAATATAGCTGCCATCATTTTGCCTCTGAGATAAACACAATGATCAAAGTGACACCTAGTATAACCTTATTCAGACATAAACCTGTCAAATTTTAGATACCACTGCCTTGGAGCCTGTTTTAAGCCATACAAGCTCTTCTTCAACCTACACACTAGTTTCTCCTTCCCTTTTACCTCATATCCTTGTGGTTGCTGCATATATATCTCTTCCTCCAAATCCCCATGGAGAAAGGCTATCTTTACATCTAACTACTCAAGATGCAAATCTTCAGCTGCTACTAGACTTAAAATAGTTCTGATTGAAGTCATTTTAACAAGAGGAGAAAATATTTCATCAAAATCAATACCTTTCTTCCGTGCAAACCCCTTCACCACAAGTCTAGCTTTGTACCTCTGTTTTCCTCCATCTTCTTCCTTCAGCCTGTAAACCCATTTATTCTGCAATGCTATTTTACTTGCAGGCAACCTGACTAAGTCCCAAGTCTGGTTATGTGCTAAGGAGTCCATCTCTTCTTTCATGGCTTGCTCCCACTTCTTCCTGGTTTCTACCTGAACTACTTCTTCATAACATTTTGGTTCACCAGAATCAGTCAACAAATACATAATATAATGAAGGAGAGTATCATTCAGGTGGTCTACTTATCCTGGTAGATCTTCTAACACCACTTTCAGGTGTTTGAAGTGCGTGTTGCTGTTGTGTTTATTTTTCTGGCTGTTGATCATTATGATTTTCAGGCACCATCACTTTTCTTGTGATATCGTCAAGCACTGTGTATTCTCTGTTTTCTTTTTCTTGTTTCTTTTCCTACAACTGATTCTTATACAAGACCTTTTCATTGAATATTACATCTCTGCTCCTAATGATTTTGTGATTTTCATAATCATATAAGCGATAACCAAAATCATTAACACCATATCCAATAAAGGTACATTTCTTTGCTTTTGCCTCAAGCTTTGTTCTATTTTCTTGGTTAATGTGGACAAAAGCTTCACAACCAAAAGTCTTTAAAAATGAGTAGTTTACCTTTTTACCTGTCCATGCCTCCTCTGGAATACCACCATCCAAGGAACTTGAAGGTCCTCTGTTTATTATATAAAAAACAGTATCTACAACATCTGCCCAAAATTGTAAAGGCAATTCTGCATGCAATCTCATGCACCTTGTACGCTCCATGATTGTCCTGTTCATCCTTTCTGACACGCCATTTTATTGTGGTGTTCCTAGAATTGTCTTCTCTCTATGAATTCCATTCTCTAAATAGTACCTATCAAACTCTTTGCTGCATTATTCACCTCCATTATCTGATTTGAGACACTTCAACCTTTTCCCTGTCTCATTTTCAACCAAAGCTTTCCATTTCTTGAAAGTATCAAATACACCAGATTTATTTCGAATGCAATAAATCCAGGTTTTTTTTGGTTGCATCATCAATAAAAGTAACATAATAACAAGAGCCACCAAGAGATGACACCTGAGCAGGTCCCCATACATCTGTATGTACAAGCTCTAATTTTTCGTTCTTCTTTTCTTTCCCAACTCTAAGGAATCTGACTCTCTTCTGTTTTCCATAAACACAATTCTCACAGAATTTTAAATCAACATGCTTCAAACCTGGTAACAAATTTCTTGAGTGAAGAATCTGCATCTCCTTCTCTCTCATGTGTCCGAGCCTATGATGCCACAATGTCGTATCTTCTCCTGTAGAGGTTAAAGAATTAACAGAATTAGAAATACCATTGCATAAATACAATCTACCAACCTTTTCTCCTTTCGCTATTACCAAGGATCCTTTAGTGACCTTCCAGGTTTTATCTGTGAAATTAGTTACGCAACATTCACCTCCCAATTGCCTTGTTGAAATTAGATTTTTCTTTAGATCTGGAACATGCCTTACCTCCTTCAATAGCCACTGATTTCCATTTTGCTGTTTTATGAAAACTGTACCCATTCCAACGATTTTACAAGGTTTATCATCACCCAATCGAACTTGTCCAAAATCTCCTTGAACATAATCATGAAAATGTTTCTTATCAGGTGTGGCATGGAATGAGGCCCTTGAATCTACCACCCAGGCATCAATAATATTTTCTAATGAAAGAATCAAAGCATCTTGCAACACATCACCTGTTACATTCGTTTCATGATTAGTTTCTTGTTGCACATCTCCTTCTTTTCCCTTTCGAGACATGAAATCTTTCTTCAGGTGTCCTTTTTTCCCACATTTCCAGCACACTATCCTTGATCTGGACTTGGATTTGCCTTTTCTTGACTTACTGCGATATCCTTGGCTCTTTCCTCTTTCCATTTTTCTTCCCCTAGTCTCTGCAGTCAAAGCATTACCTGATGTCTCACCGGATCCTTTCCGTCGCATTTCCTTGCTAAAGATTGCACCAACAACATCATCAAACTTTAAAGTACTAGATCTAGAGACAAAATTACTAACAACCATAACTAAACCATTCCAACTTTCTGGCAATGAGCACAGAAATAACAGAGCCCTAACTTCATCATCAAAATTTACCACTACAGAACTTAACTGACTTGTAACTGTATTAAAATCATTTAAATGATCTGTAGCAGATCCACCTTCTGACATCTTCATATTAAATAAATGCTTCATAAGAAATACCTTATTTGAGGCCGAGGGTTTTTCATACAGTTTGGCCAATGTCGACATTAAACACTGTGTTGTCATTTCCTTTGAAATATTAAACGCTATCGATGCCGCTAGCCATAGCTGTATTGTTCCAAGTGCCTTTCTGTCCAGAATATCCCATTTTGTGTCTGTCATACTCGTCGGCTTCTTTGTCTCTCTGCTCAATGGTAGGTATCGATCTCTCTGATACAAATAATCTTCCATCTGCATCTTCCATAGCTGGTAGTTTTGGCCGTTGAATTTTTCGACCCTAAAGCTACCATCTTCTGCCATTGCTCCCACTTGAACCAGGAACCCTTCTCTCCTGCAAGTTTATCAGCCAAATAGACCTTCGGCTCTGATACTGGTTGTTAGAAAATTATATATTACGGAGCAATGGAACACATAAAATATTGCAGAAATATAAACACAGAAAATGCATAAAACAAGAGAGACACAAATATACGTGGTTCACCCAGTTTGGGCTACGTCCATGGAGAAATAGCCAGTCCTTTTTTTTATTATATTATCCGGCAAACTGAAGAGATACAACCTACAACAGATCCACGGTAACACCCTCTTTTCTCTCAATCTACTCTCTCTTCCTCACTAGAATACAGATATGCATAGATGCAATACAATTCCCTCATATATAGTGAGGGGTTGCCTTCTAGGGAAAAAATACCCTAAATTAAACATAACTTCTACCGTCAGATCATCCGCCTAATGAATGGCCCAGAATGACTAGAAATTACTAGACTTTTACAAGGCAATTTTGCATCTATTTTTAGCTTCGGGGGCACTGCCCCAGAACCCCCACCGAGGGACCGTTGGCCCCCGGACCCCCCAACCAGGGGGGATTAGCCCCCCCGCACCCCCCGACGTGGAGGAGTGTACAGTCTTCCTGGGGTATACATCCGGCTGAGACATTTGAATACAGAAGATAATCGGGCTCCACACCCAACACTTTCGTGAATGAGTAGGTAAATCATCAAGGTACGGTTGAAAAATATGTTTGATGTCATGGAAGGCATATTTCATTGCCCTCTGAAAAGTTTCCCCTACATTCTTCAAACCAAAAGGGAATTTCCTATAAGCGAATGTGCCCCATGGACAAATAAAAACAGTTTTAGATTGGTCCTCTGGGCGGATATTGATCTGATTATAGTTGGGAAAGTCATCCATAAATGAAAATATTTCACATCCGACACATTCATCAATAATCTAGTCGATAAAGGGAGTGGGATAATTTTCTTTTGGACAAGGCTAATTAACATCCCTATAATCGATCCACACTCATATTGTCCCTTGTTTCTTCATGACAGGAACAATATTGGAAACCCAATCAGTAAGAGGAACAGGGTATATGAAACCAGCATACAAAAGTTTTTCAATTTTTGTTTTAATGGTAGCAGCCTTCTTTGGATGAACAGGGTAGAGGCACTGTCACATTGGTTTGACATCAGGATACATTTTGATTTCATGTTCAACTATACTAGAGTCAATACCTGGCATCTCCTCATATGACCATGCAAATATATCTCGGAATTCACGAAAGAGAGCATGGTAAATATCAAGTTCTGATGGAGAACAAGATTTTCCAACATGAATGTTTTCTACAACTTTAGGTTTGGTCGAAATATTGATAGAAATGGTTTCTTCGATATTTGACAAGTTTCGCTTAGAATCTACTGTATCTATGAAAACAGAATTTGAAAGAAAATCAACAACTGAAGGGTGATTAAGTTCATTTGGAAAATATTCTATGTGATCTAGAAGATGGGAACGGTGATGATAATCTTCCCATGGTTCTTCTTCAGTCATCATTGATTGGACGATTCCTTCATTATATAAGTGAAAAAGGATCAGAGGAAGTACCATATTCTAATGAACGACCTACCCATACAATTGACGAAGATGGATTTGGGTTCACCGCACAAGCCAAAAAGATTGATTGCTATGCAAGCTCAATGGGGCTTAGCCGCATGATTTCATCAATAATATCGACTTAAGAATTATTGGTAATGATCCAGGTGGCTCCAGGGACACACACAGGGCAAAGAGGGCTCATGAAAGCTCTAAAATCAAAGTGATTAGAATAATTTTGAACTAGGACTAGAGCGAATATCTTGTCGTCCTAATCACGGTGATGTGAACGGTTCATCAAACCGAGTTCGTATGCAAAATTTAGAAGCAGCCAAAGTTCGATTGAATTTTTGCTAACTGGGAAGGGCTTAAGGAGACCATAATTTGGAGAGAACCTGGGCCAGATTCTGGGCGAATTTATGGCCTGGTTAATTTGTCTCCTTCAGCCTAAAATTTGAATAATTTCAAAAGGCCTTATTCTTATATTAAATATATATATATATATATATATATATATATATATATATATATATATATATATATATATATATATATAAAGAGGTGTTGCGCCAACACCCTCGCCACCCCACACCTCACCTTACGTACCATGTACCAAACAATGATTAAGGTGAGGCCGGCGGGAGTTGAACCCGCCCTGCCACGTGGGCTGGCCCCCACCGGGCGGCCTCATATGAAGTACCAACAATCCATGAAAATAATACCATGTACCTTCCTCCATTCAATGCATAAAACAAATGCGCACTCCAAACTATGGTTACTATGCCATTTGATATGGTTATGACCATAACCACACACTATTAAAGAAAAGGGATTGTTACGAGTTAAGTTTGGTTCTGCGAGATTTCAAACCTAGGACCACCACCAACAACATGCTAAATTTTACCACTACAGCCAACTGAACCACATGGGAATACCCGCCCATATTTTACATAAACCTGCATTTCATCAGTGCACCCAAGCATGGAGGAGCCAGGAGTAGGCATGGAAACCGAGATGCAGAATTTTTTTATTAATTTTTTAATGCATGTGGAACCATGACTGAGCGAAATTTCCAGGAGGGTGAAATTTTCGCAGTGTCCAAACTGGACAAACTTTATGTTGATCTTACACCTATCAGTGACAAAAACCTGATGGCGTAGTTAGTTTCTTGATCTAAGCATCTGATTTGCAGAGGACCCGAAGGAGGGAATCTTTGAGGAATCTAAGGGGAATCTAAAAGATTCCTTGAGCACCAGATTTTCACTTTCTCAGAATTCAGAAATTTGACAGTCGATTTTTCACTATTCGATGCCACAAATCTGATGGTGTGTTAAGATTTTTCATTTTCTCATTTTATTTTCTAGCCACTTTTCTAAGTGGAGTGCAGGTGTCAGCATTCAGCGTGCGAGCAGTCATTCCATGAGATTCGACGCAACAAGGTTGATGGTATGGCCAGCTTCAACAGTTTGACATCCGTTTCTTCAGATGGCCCCTAGATGTGAGGTATATGCAGTGCGTTCATGTACTTCTTTTGCTATGAATTATGTCGCACAGATCCCTATTTGATGTTTGATATGGGATCTTGTTACTTACTTGTTTTCATGATTCCTTCTTGATGTGACACGGAATCATCTACGTGATGTACTTGTTGTCATGATTCGTCATGTCTGTTCGAGATCCCTTTGTCATCATGTTGATGGGATACTCATGTTGTCACCATGTATGTTGGCATTGAGATCCCTTTTATGCCATGTTGACGGGATGCTCATCATGCATGAGTTTATGTCATACTAATAGGAGTCCTTTTGACTGAGAGTTCCTGTAGCAAAACATCTCGTGGAGCCACTCCTGCGTGAGGGAATTTTTCCTTGTATGATAGTGACATCACCTCTGTGTACATCACCACTATTGACAACACTTAATGCAGTGGCCTACACCATTTTGACACTGGGGCCAAGAGTCGTAGTCCCTCCTGGATGAACTCCGTTATCAATGGCTTATGTTTTCATGTGTTGATGAATGTCATGTTCCTCTTCTTTACAACATGCAGATGTATTCATATATGTTCTTTTAAAAATGCAATTTAACACATCACGAAAGTAAAAGGTCTTGGAAGGGTCCTTTGTCACACCCGGACCCAGATTAGGTAATCTTCCTTAAATCAGATGAAGTGGAAGATATCATATTACAAGTCTCAACTTTTGCCACTTCGGCCATGTTTGATGGCGACGGTAGTGAAAAAGTACCCATTAGGGAGGAATCCTTGAAGATACCTACACCAATGTTTTGAAGAGATAGCAGGGCTCCATGAACTGATGGAATGCCTCCAGAAGCCTGTGAACTAGAGGCAAATAAGGCGAGTTGATCGATAACTGTGATTTCGCCCTTATGAGGGAATGCAATCATACGAAAGTATATCGAAACCACAGTAGCCATAGCATATACCCATGGTCTTCCTAGAAAAATGTTGTAGTCAAGGAGTCCGTCAATGACCTCAACTTCAACAGCTACTGTTTTTGCACCTAGTTCGATTTGCAGATTACTCAAGATTCCAAAAGGCATTTATGTGCGACCGTCAAAAGCTTTTAACGTTGTTGGTGAATGTGACAAAGGCAGTGAGCCAAGTGTTTTCCAGCAATTCGTTGACATAATACAAGTAGATGCCCCCTCGTCAATAATGGTTCAATGAATAAGTTTATTCAAGGCATTTACTTGAATCAGCAATGCTAATTGCACTGGTAACTGTGGTATATAACCCGCATGGTTGAAAACCACAATATTGGAATTAGTTGGATTGATTCCACCAATTGCTAACAACAAAGCCTACTTTTGGGAGGGACAATTTTGAAGCACCTCGAGCATCGACATAGCAGAAGGTGACTGAGCCAAATCTTCTACTATGTTATAGTTCTATGCTGCTCGAGCTCAAGGGTTAAATGTTGATTTATGTACAACTCCCTTAGGTGGTTTTATTGTTAACTCTGGTGCAATAGGTGGTGGAATAGGATCAGACGAAGTCAAAGTCAAAGGATTAGGTTGATTAGCCTGGTTATTCAACGATGACGGTTGATTTCCATAATCTTTACTTCATGTTGACACCAAAACTTCAATTTTAGGCTTAGAGGCAGATAGCATAAGCACTTGGGAAATGGAAACATGGTTTGTAGCAACCATATTTGTCTCTGGGTTCAAAAAAGGATCAGTTAATACTGTAGATGTACTAGAAGTCTTAAAAAGCTTTGAGACTTCAGAGCGGTGAGGACAATCTCACATAAAGTGCTCATCGTTACAGATTAAACATGGGTAATGAGGTTTCCTAGCTGAAGGAGAGGAATTAGATGATTTATCTTGAGGGGAATTATTTTGTTTCTTCTTGTTTTTCCCCTTCTTCTTGCTTCCTGTTTGCTTTTCATTCTTGCCTTTGTCAGATGATACGACATTAATTTTGGAAGCAAGTGTGATGTCAGATGCATTTGAAGTTTGATTGGAAATGGAAAGTGTTTGACCAGATGGTCTACTTGCTATTTGTGTAATTGAAGAGCCAATCACACTGTCACCAGCGTGAGAGTCCTTACTCAATGGTGGTGGAGGAACAGTGAACATTGGTTAGGGTGCATTCAAGATCTTGTCATAGAGCGTGCTAGATTTTGTATAAATCAAGTCCAAATATTGGGCACGAGCAATTACTTTCTCTTCAGTAACAACTCGACCTTTCACGACATCCTTGGTGATAGATGGCAACAAGGATTTTATAAACCACTCAGCTAAATGTTGATCAAGAACATAAGTTTTAACCATTCGATGATGACGATGGCACTCATGAATATGATCAGAGATATGAGTAGCAGTAGTCTGTTTAAAGTTGGTTAATAGTTCTGTTCCAGTTTCATATCGTATGGCTAACTGGAAATTGGTTAAAAATGTGGTAGCTAAGGTTGTAAAGTTATCAAAAGAAGCTCGTGGTAACTCAATGTACCACTTTGCAGATGGACCAGTAAGCATTCTCTGGAAAAGACGTAGTCTAACTAAATCATCATTTAGGGAGTTTGATGAACACCATAAATGAAAAGTCATGACATGGTTGGACGG